>OY282559.1:153079331-154279331 GCA_958295665.1 Tipula vernalis
TTTAAAATTAATGAAAATAACTCAATTAATTGGTTTTTATGTTCTAAAATAACGGAAACAAGTGTCTCGTTATACTTCCACCTGGTAGGTGCGACTTTTGGCAATCGTTTTACAACGAGTTTATCAAGGGCTGCCATCCGTTTTGAAGAATGACTAAAAAAACTAACGATCACCGATAAGTCTCCGAAGAAAGATTGGCACACTTTGAATTTTTTAATTGAATGTGTGAGAATAATATTCAATTTATGCGCAAAACAATAAATAAAAATAGCGTTCGGAATTGATTGTCTCACTTTTTCTTGTAAACCATTGGTTTCACTTGCCATTTTCGAATTTAATTTTCGACTATTTTCGAATTTAATTTATTGATGATTATAAAATTTAAAACATATTAAGCTAAATCGGAAGCTGAACGGGCGCATCAGAAACGTCAACAAATGAAACGAATCGCTCAAAAATATTGCCATTTTTATCGATAAACCTTAAAACCGTACAAAGTTGTGACTTGGTCGCAATATCGGTAGACTCATCCAAGATTATCGATACGTAACTGGTTTTTTCTACTTCCATAAAAATATATTTCTTTATAACTGTTGACACTGACGATATCAAATCATTTTGTATGTCGGCTGATATCCCCTTAAATATCGTAGCATTGTCTAAATGCGATTTTAAAGACGCATTGTGCTCGCTTAATAAATTGACTAATTCGATGTAGTTTCCCTTATTCAAAGAAGTTCCCGTCTCATTGTGCCCTCGGAAAACCAGCTCCTGCATGCCTAAAAAACAAACCACGTCTATTAAATTTTTTAAAAGTTCTCTATTATGTTTAACTTTTGCATTGTGTTGTTGAATTGAAAATTTTCGTGATGCATCTAGAGAATTTTCTATTCGACTTTGACTCCCAAACTTTTCAAATTCTAGAATAGAACAAAGATGGGAATTGGATAGAGTTCCGTGTCGTTTAATGGCCTTGCTTAAATTATTTCAATCGGAAAAGCCTTGCCTATTCCATACAGTATATTATTTGTTGAATAACAAACACGGCCAGCAATAAAGTTTGGACGTTGCAACGCAGCCAATTAACCATTCTATTGTTTTATAAAACTCTGGTAAAAAATATCGTTTACAATTTTTAATTTGAGTTACTATATTCAATTTCGGTGTTGGTTTTCCATTATGTATAAGTTTGAGCTTTTCTTCAAATGACCTCGAAAAAACGATCTTTCAAATAAACTCTCAATTACGCACGAACATACAACTTCTAATTGTTGGTTTGCCTGTTGCATTATGGTAAAACATGGCAGATATCCAATAAATGGCAAAAATCACACGAATTTACAAACAATTTTATTTCTTTAGCCAAGAACCTCAATTCATCAACTTTTAAATACAATATTATGACAAATATGTTTCAATTCTAAATTGAGACCGAGCAAACGGCGCAGTGATTAAAGCTGCGGCGTTTGGATCGGGAGGTACCGGGTTCGAATCGCGATAGGGGCGGGATGCAAAAGGTATTTTTCATCATCTGATTACGATAGGTGATGACGATGAACACAACTATGACCCCCTGTTGAGAGTGCAGAATCCATGGGCCGACCCACCTTTCATGTCAGCACTATAGGTTGGCATGAAGCATTGCAATGTGCAGGTGGTTTATACAAAGCGGGTCTATAGCCGTACGTCCTCGATTTGGCTACTACTACGTAAAGTAGGACGGTAAAATTAACTGCGAAAGAGTTGGGAGTGCCTTGAGCCCCAGAAAACATTGCATAGATTAAAAAAAAAAAAAAAAAAAAAAAATTCTAAATTGCGAACAAGGCTTGAAAAATTTTTGATAAACTTTACATTTATCACACAAAATAATCAAAACAGATATAATGGTTACTTATAGTTTTATTCCAATGGCCAAAATCCAAATTAAAAAAAACACAACCACTTCCACACGATTTAAATGAATTACTTTGACCATTCTAAATATATGATGTACAACTTATACCAAAACGAGACAGAGTATTGGTAGTTATAGATTGAAAGAAATTATTATTTACATCGCTCAAAACCAAAGCAAATGCACCAGTGAATCCCTATCGGGTCGCCATATAAAAAAACTACATAAAACAAATATTCATATTCAAAATCAGGGGCCCTATTCTCGAATTCCACATCCATTTTCCACATGTGGACATCTGTCAAAATTCATAAAAATTGATTTTTTCGGTACTAAGGCCCTTTCCGAAAGTTATACTTATTTATTTAGACCTACTTATTTAAATAAGTATGTTGGCGAGGTAACTTAAAATAAGTATGTTCTTACAAAAAAAAAATCTTAAACGAAAACCAAAATTCTGTTCATTTCATGGCATATATATTGTGATATTAGGTATGTAGTAATTAAGTTTTATAAAAAATTTAATTAAAAATTATTTTATAGTTACAAAACAGTCAAAATAAAAAATAAGTATGTGAAATCAATTCGGATGATTTTACATACTTATTTAAGATGGCGGCACAGGCAGTAGTTTCTTTCTTAAAGAGCGTGTAATATCAGAGCACCCTGTATTTTATAGAACCATAATCAAAAAATCTGAGCTTTTATAAGGGAATTAGAAACGAGGAAAAAACGAAACTTTTCATAGTAAAAACACACAAAACATAAGGGAAATCATATTAAGATATCGTTTAAGTCGTTTTCATTTTCTTGTAATAATTGATTTATTTAAACCAAAATACTAAAACAAATTCATAACAACAGCATTCTGGTCAAATTGAAATAAAAGCTTACTACGATTCGTTTGGTCATTAAGTCAATATACATTACATAGATGGCAGTGATGGCAGTACAAATTTGGAAAAATCGTACCAAAAATTACCACCTGGGGAAATTTCAAGTTCAAAAATTGTAGGAAACGCAAAACAAATTCACAAAATATAGGAACGTGTGATAATTTTGCGATTAAATAATTTTTTTTCGTATTTTTCTATAACCATTTTAGACATCTTACGTACACTAATAAAACTAAAGATAAATTTAGCAAGTTATATTTTAATTTGTTAGAGCCAACTTTGATGTATTTTTCAAAATGAAAGTTCGAAAAAATACATAAATATATATATTTAATTTTAATATTTCTGCAATTAATATTTACTTAATACCAATATGGCCTTCTTGTATATTGTTCGTAAAGATATGTAGAAAACTTTTATATAAACATTTTATAGTATTTTTGCTTTTTTCATTGAAAAACTTGAAGCTAAAAAACACCATTTTTACTATGGATTCCTATGGAAATCAGTGGAAAGTTATACCACTAAAAAAGTTTCTAAAAAATACGTCATTAAGATTATGGCTCTATACTCTAGAAGGCTCTGGTAATATTGGAAATAGTCGAAGTAAAATTAAACAACAAACTAGATTAGGTTAATTATTTATTTCAGAAGAAATTTAGAAAACAAAAATGATGAAAACAAAATGTTTAAATCTATTTTCATTACCATATACACAAACACACATAAAAATTATTCCAAGAAAGAACTCGCACAGTCAGTTTATTTATATACATACATACATACTACTTACTACTTACTACTAAACTATTGCACATTATTGCATATTCTTTTTTGCCTCTCGTTGCAATACTCTTTATCTCAGTTTTCATTAATAAATGGTTTACTGAAAAACAAAGGTTTACTGTTCTGGTTTATGTTAAAAGTGTTTAAACATGCGATCTGGCAAATATTCTACACCGGAGGAAAGAAAAATCATTATTACCCTCCACAACTAAACAAAAAGTTTATCAGAAATATCCAATATTGTCAATAAACCGAAATCTACAATCAAGGGAATTATTGATCGGTATGGAATTACTAAAAGTGTTCAAAATAAAACAAAAACTGGCCGCCCATCGAAATTAACGTCCAGAAATAAACGGTTCATTGTACAAAAAATTAAAATAAATCCAAGAGTGAGTGCCCAAGAAGTTACGGATGATTTAAAGGAAAATCAAGGACTTGTTGTTTCTGCAGAAACCATACGAAATGCCTTGCGAAACGAAGATTTTCATAACAGAAGTGCGCGAAAAAAATTTTTTATAAGCAAAGTGAATAAAGAAAAACGATTAAAGTTCGCTAAAAAATATGTAAATAAGCCAGTTGAGTACTGGTATCGATGGGTATTTACAGATGAGAATAAATTCAATATCAGAGGTTCGGATTGTTCATCTTGTTTCTTTGTGCCTATATCTTCTTCGGAAATCCTATCTGAGATAAAACAATTAGATAACAAAGGGTCAAAGGGCTTTGACGGCATTAATAATTTTTTAGTTAAAACATGTGCATGGTATTTGGTGGATGTTCTGCAATACCTATATAATCTTAGCTTGAACAGCGGACAATTTCCAGATGATTTAAAAATAGCTGTTGTGATCCCGATTTTTAAGAAGGGTGATGAATTACAACCAAATAATTACAGGCCGATTTCGCTTCTAAGCACTTTCTCCAAGATTTTTGAGAAACTAGTTAAGCATCGGTTAATTTGTTATTTGGATAAGATTAAATTTTTAAATAAAAATCAATTTGGGTTTACTGCCGGTAAATCAACTGAAGAAGCTCTTTTGCACTGCTTGAGTGAGATTTATAAACATATTAATGATACTCGGAGACCCATAGTTTTTTTTGTCGATATCGCAAAGGCGTTTGACACTGTTGACCATGAAATGCTTTTATTGAAGTTAGCTAAAATTGGTATTAGAGGTAACATTTTTGATTGGTTTGCAAGTTATATTGAAAATCGTCGTCAGGTGGTAAAAATAGGTGAGGCAACTAGCTGCGAAGGTTTAATAAGTTGTGGCGTTCCTCAAGGATCAGTTCTGGGGCCTTTATTATTTTTAATCTACTTTAATTCGATCTTCGGTATTGATCTATTAGGACACGCCACAGCCTTTGCTGATGATCTGGCTTTGAGCTATGGTACGAGTAGCGATGTCGACACTAAATTAATGCTTGAAAACGACTTAATCAAACTAAGTAAATGGTTTGATCATCATCGGCTCGCTATAAGCGTTAAATCAAAAGTTATGCTATTTGGGAAGAATATCACTAATTCTTCGGTATACCATTTAAAATACCATGTCCATCCCTGTGATACAATCATTTGCTCGTCTCAGTGTTTTGCACTTGAATTTGTTAATGAGTTTAGATATTTGGGTTTAACAGTGGATGCTCAACTAAATTGGAAGTCTCATCTCAATGTCACTAGGAAAAACGTACTTGGTGCTATACATAAATTCTATAATCTTAAGAAATTATGCCCAAACAGTACTCTGCGGAAACTATATCACGCCATAGTTGAATCAATAATAATGTATGGAATATCCAGTTGGGGTGGCACTTATTTTAGTAACATTGAAGGTCTATATATTGCCCAGAAAAGGATTATTAAATTAATATACCACCTTCCTCAAACAACACCATCAATTCCTATGTTTCGACAACTAAATTTGCTACCACTTAGATATCTTTACATATACAAAGTCTTGAAAATGTTTTTTATCCGTAGTAACAGTTTTCACAATCGGATTACACAGGTGTATAATACAAGAAATCCAAATTACTATAATGCTGATTTCCGTTGCAATTGTGAGAAGTTTAGAAGATTTTATCTTTATATGGCACCGTATTTTTTTCATATTTTACCTAAAGATATAAAAATTCTAACGATTGGACGTAAACATAAATTTGAGAGGGACGTTCGAAATTGGCTGCTCAACATAGAAAATGTTGAAAGATTTTTCTGAAATTAACATTATATATCTTCGGGTAATTTCACCAATTAAAGCTGTTATCGTAAACATTAAACAATTGTAAATTGAAAGGCAACTAAGTGTAATTATTATTTTTTTCCATATATACATATATAAATAAGAAAACTATTGTGTAATATATATTTAACTCAATGTGTCCAAAGATTTTATAGAATAGCATGTTTAAATTGTTTATTTGCTCCACCACAGATTTTCATCTAAACGGAGCTTTACTTTGTTCAACTATAATATGTTAATTAGTTTATAATTTGTTTGTATTATTATTAAGTTATAAGTTGAAATAAAGAAATAAATAAATAAATAAATAAAAAAAAAAATAAATTGTCGAGTGTGGAGGAAGCCAAATACAGAGCTGCAGCCAAAAAATATGGTTGGAACTGTAAAGCATGGTGGAGGCAATATAATGGTCTGGGGCTGTATGTCAGCTAACGGTGTGGGAAATTTACAAATTATCGATGGAATAATGGACCAGTATAAATATATTAGCATCTTGAAGGAAAATCTGGAATCTAGCGTCTTCAAAATGGGACTTCCGGCAAATTATATTTTCCACCAGGACAACGACCCAAAACATTCAGCTCTGAATACCCGGTTATGGTTGCTCTATAATACACCAAGCTACGTTAAAACTCCACCACAGTCGCCAGATTGTAATCCTATAGAGAACTTGTGGGCGGAATTGGAAAAACAGGTGCGCAAACGGCGTGAAAGGAATCGCTCAGAGCTGAAACAGGCTTTGCAAGAAGAATGGGCAGCTATAACACCAGAATATACAAAAAAACTTGTGGATTCGATGCCAAAACGACTCAAAAAAGTTATACAAGCAAAGGGCTATCCAACGAAATATTAATTTCAAGCGTTCAGGCGATGATACGCCCATCAAATTATGAATAGACCGGCTGTGCGAGTTCTTTCTTGGAATAATTTTTACGTTTAATTGTGTAAATAGTAATGAAAATAAACTTAAACGTTTTATTTTCATCATTTTTGTTTTCTAAATTTCTTCCGAAATAAATAATTAACCTAATCTAGTTTGTTGTTAAATTTTATTTCGATTACTTCCAATATTACACGCTTTTTAAGAAAGAAACTACTGCCTGTGCGAGTTCTTTATTGTACCACTGTATGTCTATTTCCGAGTTACAAATTACAATTTCCGAACGTTTTGATAAATTTTGGCAGATGTCCGCATGTGGAAAATGGACATGGAATTCAATAATAGGGCCCCAGATAACATAAAAATCACTAACACACTGACGCAAGGTAGATACCGTTTTTTTAAAGGAATAATATCTGTCATAAACTAGCGCTGCTTTTACATACACAGATTTGTGTTTGCTTTGACTATGAAACACAAAACTAATAATGCTTCCCGCATGAATGTATTTTACACAAACATTCCACAATTTTTGTTTTTTCTTCCACATCCCATCACATAAAATAGAACAGGGTGGTCATTTTGTGGTGCTATATCACATTTGGTGATAAAACTGTGATAAACTGACATTTGTCGTAGCTTACTGCGATCCCATCTTGGATGAACAACGTCACGTCGTATAATGATTTGAATAAAAATGGCCACAATATCTTCCGTCTTACTTCTACAAGTGGAAAAAATTGTTTATTTTGTTGTTTAAATTTTTTTTATATGGAGTTTGATTAAAAACACCTCTAATCATAATTTCAAAAAATGAATGAAATTTACATTGACGCGAATGATAAATAAATAATATTTATTAACAAAATAATCATTTATATATTATTGAAATAAAGTTAATGGATTATTGTTAAATTTACAGGAAAACGGAATATAAAAATCAACAATTATTTTAGTTTTGTGTAGTAAATTGTATGTTAAAAGAACCATTCTACTAGCCTAGAATAACAAATTTCACAAAAACAATCATCCTCCTAATAGAAATGGACAAAAAATAAGCAATTCTTAAACGAAAATCAACATGAACCATCTGATATAACCTCACAAAATGCAAATAATGGTCGGTGTTTAAACATGAAATTCTAATAAATCAAAGGGTTTTCTAGTTACGTTAACTTAAAAATATAATAATTAGTCTTTTGTTAATCAACAATATTGTTTTGCACTTCATATCATGGTAATTTTCATTCATTTTTTTAAAATTTTAAATTAATTTTTTTATATCAAAAAACATGGAGTTTGATCGAAAGCAACTAAATTAAAGTTTTAACAAAATTAATGAAAATTACTGTGATACGAACTGCAAACCAAAATTGTTGATTAACAGAAGACTAATTATTATATTTTTAAGTTAACATAACTAGAAAACCCTTTCATTTATTAGAATTTCATGTTTAAATACCGACCATTATTTGCATTTTATGAGGTTATGTCAGATGGTTAATGTTGATTTTCGCTTAAGAATTGCTTATTTTTTGTCCATTTCTGTTAGGAGGATGATTGTTTTTGTGAAATTTGTTATTCTAGGCTACTAGAATGGTTCTTTTAACATACAATTTAATACACAAAACAAAATAATTGTTAATTTTTATATTACATAGTAATATAAAAATCAACACTTGAGGTTACGTGTCAAATCATCACTTTGATTCATTGCTTTCGCCCTTAAAATTCATTTTGCAGTGTTGTCATTTTGTGGTAATATCATAGACAAATTACTTTAGACTTTTTAAAGTAATTTGTCTATGGTAATATATCACATTTGGCGATACTGTGCGAAAAATAAATTGTCATAGCTAACTATGGTGTTGTCATGAATGACTATCGTCACGTCGCATAATGATTTAAATGAAAAAGACCACAACTTCTTCCGTCTTACTTTTACAAGTGGAACAAAAAAAAATTATTTTCTTGTTTACATTTGTTTTATATGGAGTTTAGTTCAAAAAAGCTCTAATATGAAAATTTTATACGACGTGCTATTTGTGTGGTGATAAAGTAATACGTTAATGCAAAGGTGTTTATTATTTAAATAAAATGTTAAAAATATAATAATCAGTCCTTTGTCAATCAACAATTTTATTTTGCACTTTGTTTCATGATAGTTTTTATTCATTTTTTTAAAACCCCAATTTAGTGGTTTTCCATCAAACTATTTTGAGTTTGATCAAAAACAACTAAATTAAAGTTTAAAAAAAAAATGAATGAAAATTATCATGAAACCAAGTGCAAAATAAAATTGTCGATTTAAAAAAGACCAATTAATATATTTTTATATTGTTTAATATATTTTTTGGCTAGAAAAGCCTTTGGTTTGTTAGAATTTGATGTTTAAACATTGACCAATATTTGCATTTTGTGGGGTTATGTCAGATAGTTTATGTTGATTTTTGTTTAAGAATATTTTTTTGTCCTTTGCTATTATGAGCTCCCGATGAAATTTGTTATTCTAGGCAACTAGAATGTTATTTTCAACAAATAATTTGCTACACATAATTATTGATTTTTGTATTTGTTTTTTTTTGTAAATTTAACAATAACCCATTAATTTTATTTAAAAAATATATAAATGATCATTTTGTTAATAAATATCATTCATTTATAGTTCGCGGCAATGTACGTGGTCAAACTCCATATAAAACAAATGTAAACAACAAAATAATTTTTTTTTTCCACTTGTAAAAGTAAGGCGGAAGAAGTGGTGGTCTTTCTCATTTAAATCATTATTCGACGTGACTATATTCATCCATGACAACACCGTAGTGACAATTTATTTTTCGCATAGCATCGCCGAATGTGATATATTACCACAAAATGACAACACTGCAAAATAATTTTAAGGGGAAAGCAATGAATCAAAGTGATGATTTGACACGTAACCTCAATTGTTGATTTTTATAACACTATGTAATATAAAAATCAACAATTATTTTAGTTTTGTGTATTAAATTGTATGTTAATAGAACCATTCTACTAGCCTAGAATAACAAATTTCACAAAAACAATCATCCTCCTAACAGAAATGGACAAAAAATAAGCAATTCTTAAGCGAAAATCAACATTAACCATCTGACATAACCTCATAAAATGCAAATAATGGTCGGTATTTAAACATGAAATTCTAATAAATGAAAGAGTTTTCTAGTTATGTTAACTTAAAAATATAATAATTAGTCTTCTGTTAATCAACAATTTTGGTTTGCAGTTCGTATCACAGTAATTTTCATTAATTTTGTTAAAACTTTAATTTAGTTGCTTTCGATCAAACTCCATCTAGTTTGATTTAAAAAAATTAATTTAAAATTTTAAAAAAATGAATGAAAATTACCATTCTATGAAGTGCAAAACAATATTGTTTGTTAACAAAAGACTAATTATTATATTTTTAAGTTAACATAACTAGAAAACCCTTTCTTTTTTTTACTTTATTAATTTTTTGTTGAATATTAATTAATTCTAATAAAGTAAAAATTGGCGTACACAGAAATAGAGCTGTGTGAATATTGTGAAGAAGAAAAATTGTAGGAGAATTCATCTGTATTAGTATGATTCGCTAGTACTTAACCAGCACATTCTGCATATATAGAATGTAAATTGTGGTATAAATCAGTCCAGTCGCCGCGGCCTGATGAGAAGATTGATTTTTTCATAATCATAAGCTGATCAGTTCGAAACTGGATTGAATTCTCTTACAATCTTCGGAACATATTAAAATCATAAAACCCTTTCATTTATTAGAATTTCATGTTTAAACACCGATCATTATTTGCATTTTGTGGGGTTATGTCAGATGGTTTATGTTGATTTTCGTTTAAGAATTACTAAAAAAGTGGCTCAAAATTTTATCGTAGAATGCTTAGTTTACAAGATAAAAAAATGTCCTTGTTAACGTGTGTACGCTTTTTGATACGTTTTCTCTAAAACTTCAATAACTCGACAAGGATTGGCCGCACAGAAATTTTTGTAGTTTCATTTTGCAAGGTTTCTAAATTCTCTATAAAATGGCCGATTTGGTTTTTTGAATGAAATATCGAGCAAGTTCGTTTACAGTTTCAAGCAGCAGCAATTTTTTTTTTTTGTTTAGACTCCTTTTGTTTTACTCAAAAAAGTCATAAAAAAACAAAATAAAATAAAACGGTTGCCAGTATCGAAAAGAAAACAAAATTTCCTTCAACTAGAAGCAAAATTTTTTTTTTGAAAGGTGTTATTTCACCAAGATACAAGCGTTAAAATCTGGGTATTTTTTCGAAGAAAATTTCTGTTCCGTTTTTTAATTGACGCAGTGTATTTTCCGAATACAGTGTCTTACCGACAGACACCACTGCGAAAATCACTTTTCCTGACTCAGGCGACCCTTAAACGTGTACATTCACAATTGTTTAAGTTTTTTTTTATTTTTCGTTAAACAGCAGTACTGCAGCACTAATTCATGATAAAAAAAAGTTGGAAGAAAATGTGTATGAGATCGATAGTATATCGGGTTCTGGAATAGAATTAGACCAACATATATTCAAACAAAGACAAATAAGCGCATCCGAATAACACGCGTTGATCATCCGGATGTTTTTAATTTTGTTAAACGATTAAAATGATTTGGTATAAGGAAACTTATCGATTTCTGGTAGAACAAGCAAATGGATTAACAACTATATTACCCGTCCAAATTTCTTTCAGTTCAGATGACGTGCCTATATCGCTGAAAAGTTAATCTACACATAAATCAAATTTAAAAATCAAGTTTACGCAGCTGCTGAGAAAACACGTGCGTGTTGCTAAAGTATTACAGAGCAAGCCAACATTAAAAAAAAAAAAAAAAAAACATCACGAGCTCACAAGACTCGGGAATTTTTTAGTAAGGTTTATTATACATATCTTCATTTACACACATACTTGTTGTTTCAATAAACATTGATCATATGATTTACAAGGTAAGGTGTAGATTTAATGACTTGCGAAACAAATAATCTACAATAAATCGGAACGTGATGAAAACTTTTTTGTTTTATTTATTGACAAGTCTGGGCACATATGAATTTTGTTCTACACAGCAATCTTCCGCTTACCATAAAATTCTATATGATTTACAACAAAATTCTGTTCACATACTAATAAATAGATATCGATCGCGCAATCTGTTTATGGCATGCGATACGCTTTTATCGTATCCAAACAGAATTTATAATTTGTCGCGAGTATTTTGTCTCGTTATGTCTGGTAGAGGCTAAGAATGCAATAATTAAACAAAGAATTTTTCAAAAAGAATCAATAAATCAAATATCGCGGCCACTTGATGAGTCAAGTTCAAGAAATATTGCGACAACATTATGTTTTACATATTTAGTTGTTTAGCTGATGTTTACAATGTGATATCCGATTTTTTTTTATTTTATTACTTTCAGATGCAACTAAAATTTTATATGACGATTTTTAATCTCTGATATACATATATATTTGGCTAGACGTTGTGAATTTTGTTTGTAATTTGAACTTGACCTTTACTGCAGTTTTAAATCTAATATAGTAAGTTAAAGCGGTTTTACCGCGATTGGTCGACCTCGGACGATCTTGTTTGCTTGCTGAACGTAATGTGAACTAATTGGTCATAAATACTATTCTGAAAAGTTGTTTAAACTTGATATTTTTGTTTTTAAAGAATTTTAATTTGCCTGTCTGTAATCAGTTGATTTTTCGGCATTTTTTATAGACAAATATATTAATTGTTCATGGTAATCCCAATATTTTCGATTTGGTAAATCAGAAAAATACAGAGGCCAATCGCTCATAACATATCTACTGAAAAAAAAAGTAGAAATATCTTCCCTCCTCCCCGTAATTTTGGCTGAAGGCCCAAAGAGTTATACCAATGCACCACTCTGCAAAAATGAGAACCCTCCATGAGTTCTTTATGTTGGTAGTTTGGTTTCGTACTGAAATTTCACTAGATATGTTATGAGCGATTGGCCTCTGTATTTTTCTGATTTACCAAATCGAAAATATTGGGATTGCCATGAACAATTAATATATTTGTCTATAAAAAATGCCGAAAAATCAAATGATATTTTTGATACATCGGTTTTGGTGTTTTTGTTTAATAATCAAACAAAAAGATTCCAGAACCTACGTAATTACTTGTTGCTTTGAATTTACAATAACAATTTTTCAACTTTTATATTACTTAATAAAAAAATAACTAAAATTCAAAGAGTATTAACTTTGAATGTTAATTATTTAATTCGAGCAATTTCTGAATCAATATTTAAAATTTAAGTAAAGTTAGCTTACATAGAAGTACGTAGAGTTGTGTGAACGTGAAGAAGAAGAATTATAAGAAAATTTGGCTGTATTAGTATAATTCGCTAATACAACCTGCAGAGTACATACTAGATATATTGAATGTAAATTTTGGTACAATTTAGAGGTGGAGAATTATCGATGGCGATAACTCGATCGATAGTTTTACTTGAACTATCAGTAACTATCGAACATTTCCGATAGTTTTGAATTCGCCAAAACCTGCTAACCACCGTTAAATGAAATAAAACGTTTATATTTCGAATAATTTCAATAAAATCACTAATTTTCAGATGCAAAATACATTGACGGAATGAAATACAATAAATTCTATAATGTACAATAATTTTGTTAATGCAACCAATTATTTTGGTTAATGCAAATATCGACCTTTTTGGCTTTAATTCTTGAGCGATGGTCGGAAATTATTTGTTCAGTTTTACTAAAAATTCTTCCGGAGGGAACTAACGTCTCTGGTGCACTAAGAATTTGTTTTGCACAGTTCTAAAGAGATTGAAACTCAGCTCCATTCACAGCTTCATCGAATATATATACATTTATGTAGACACCATATCAAAACCCCGGGGTGAATGATCGGATTCAGATTGTTCGGATTTATATCCATACTCGTTCAGCGACCTTAAAAACAGGTGCATGGCAAAAGTCTTCAGGTTTTTCGACACGCATGCTACACTAAAAAGATAAATTATTTCCATCTCTCTTGTGTTATATTCTAAAAAAGTTACTCAATTTTTTGCTGTTTTAAATGGTGGGCCATTTAAAAGTTTGTTGTGGAAACTTTCTTTTTATTGTGGCAGTCTAGGTGTGAAGCTGTCTGGGGGAATCAAGTTGATGCTAGTTATCAGCTCCCTATCTTGCAGCTTCCACAGGTGTTCGTGTTACCTCCTCGCGGTGACCACCGGCCAACAAGCTCATCTGTGGCCCAGTCTAAAAACTAGCTCATTCTCTAACGGTTTGTCCGGTTACTTGGCATTCTCCGGATTATGTAGCCTTATCTGTGCATCGCGGATCTCTGCATAGAAGAACATTTTCTTTTCTCCGCTACTCGTGGGATTCTTATGAAAGATCTACACAAAAAGATAGAGGCCGAGACTATTAACATCGGCTTCTAAGCCTCGCCCTGAAAGCCAAATTATGAATCGGGACATAAGCAAACATATTTCTGGTCTATCTATTACAACAGCTGCTGGGGAAGCGTTGGTCTATAGGTCTGGATCACAAACAGCAGTAATTAAGAACGACATTAGCTCGCATAAAGCTAATTTCTCTAACACTTTGGGAAAAGATAATAGTTCTAGCAAAACTGAACCCGGAGTACCAAATTCCAAGATGTCTAGATCCTTGGGGACACTATGTGGACTCTAGAACGACTTGGTGTCAAAATCGCCTTTAGGCGGGGAGTTCCGACATGACGGTGGTGGAGGCGATGGTGTAGATTGATGCTGAGACTCCTGCAGATCAATTTAGAACACTGCAAGGCAGCTTCGGCTGCTCTGCTGCTCAAAATTGAAGCTGATGGAGTTAATGTTGTCCTGATCCAGTAGCCATTGATCATTGGAGACCCGGGTTATGGGACTCAGGGCACCAAACTATAAAGTAATGTTTGCCAAGAAGAAAGGTAAGATTCGGTCGTGCATTCTCGCTAAAACAAATCTACACTTGCTTGCGGCTGGTATTGAGATTGGTAGTTTAAATCTCTGGCTTATTTCAGCCTGTCTACCATATGAAGGTGTTGACGTACCATTTGCAATTCTTAGAGATGTTTTATTGGATGTTCAAAAACGAAAAGTTGGAGTCATCCTGGGCAGTGATGTAAACTCACACTACACAATATGGTGAAGTACAGGTACAAACGAGAGAGGTGAGCAAATTTTTGATTTTATTCTTAGTACTAACCTTCAAATAAGTAATTTTGGGGATAAGCCCACTTTTATAACAAGAAAACGACAAGAGGTGCTAGATATCGCGCTTGTCTCAGATTTTATTAAGGATAGTGTGGTAAATTGGAAAATGTCTGATGACCATTCCTTTTCTGACCACTGCTATCTTCAGTATGAACTGGTTACAGAACCTACAAATGGGACTATGTTTAGAAACAGGAGGAAAAGCGATTGGGATGCCTTCAGAACCATTCCAGGTAATTCATTGCCAGTACCGATTCCTAAACCCCCTAAATCTACACAGGAGCTGGATGACTTGGTAGATTAGATATCAGATGCTTTTCATGTAACTATGTTGGGAGCATCTCCTCTAAGTAGAGCTTTGGGTAAACAAAGACCACCTTGGTAGTCGAAATAGCTCCACAGCTCTCTTCAAAAATGCAAAAGGCTTTTCAGAAAAGCCGAGAAAACGAGAACTGCTACGGATTGTGACTGCTATAAAGAAGTCCTCAGAACATACAAATATGAAATAAGAAGTGCCAAAATAAGTGCCTGGAGGCTCTACTGAGGTAAAATACAGACTTCAAAATCTATCATCCCGAGTAACCTCCAGCGACCGGATGGTTCTTGGACTACAACTAGTGCCGAATCTTTGGAGGTACTACTGGTAACCCACTTTTCGGAGTGCCGAATGCTTTCACTGGTTCAGGCGATGAAAGTCGAATAATAAGCAGGAGGAAGTTAGTGTGGACAATTAACTGCTTTAAGCCATATAAGTCAGCTGGACCTGATGGCATTATTCGTGGGGATATTAAGCAAGCCATTGACTTGGCTCTCACATTCCTAGAAAATGAACTCTGATAAATGTAATATTTATACCTAAGGCGGGAAAAAGCTCTTATTGCCATCCCAGAGACCTTAGGCTTATACTTATCTATTAAAATTACTAGAAAGACAAATAGAAGCTCACATTAGAGGCTCTGTTGAGCCGGCTAGGTGGTCGAAATCTCAACATGCGTACTGTAAAGGGAGATCGGTGGAAACCGCTCTACACTCCCTGATTTGTCCTATTGAGAAATCCTTAGAATTTACGGAATAATGCTTGGTAACCTTTCTGGATATAGGAGGTGCCTTTAGCAACGTTAAGCCGGTGGCAATAACTCGGGATTTTTCGAGTCTGGGTGTGGATGAATCGCTCGTTGGCTGGATAGATCAGAAACTGAGATGCAAGATCGTGAAGGCTAAGCTGGGCGGATCGCAAGATGGAGTCTTGTCCCTCTGCTTTGGAACTTGGACATAAATGACCTCTTACTGGACCTGGAGTGGCAAGGTTTTAGGGTGGTTCCTTATGCGGATGACGATGCAATTGGTGTCTTTCATAAGTGTCCTTGTACTTTAAGAGAGCGCATGAAAAGCACTCTTGGTCTTCTTTCTAATTGGGCCAATAGCTGCACACTAAATGTCAATAAAAACTGAGGTGGTCCTCTTCCTTAGATTGATTCTCTTACTTTAAGTGGTATTAGCTTGACCTTTAATGATAAAGTGAAATACCTGGGTGTTGTTTTGGACAGCAAACTTAGTTGGAAGCCTAATATTTTAGAAACGGTAAAGAAAGCTGCTTTAGCGCAATACTCAGTGTTAAGGCCCATACTTTTATATGGGATTGTTGTTTGGTGACCAGCCTTAAACAGTATGGCTAACCAAAATTTGCTGATGAAAATTCAGAGAACTTTCACCTTGTGTATTAGTGGTGCACTCAGGTGTACACCAACTCAGGCATTGGCGGTTCTTTTTCATCTCATACCCCTAGATATTCTGGGCACTCAAATGGCCGCGAGCACAGCCGTAAAGTTCAAATCCATTTCTATGTGGACCTATAGTAATACAGTAGATATTCCTGGTATCACCGATTATGTGATTCCATTATCATCTTTAAGGAAAGGTTTCGTACTGATATTCCTTCCCTCCAAAGAGAACTGGCTGAGTGAAGAGATGTTGAGCCCTGAAGTTTTGAACTTCCTCGCGGATACTTCAAAAATGGATGGTAGGGTTGGTTGTGGTGTTTGCTGTGAGAAACTAAATGTGAACCTTTCATTTCGTCTCCCCGACTATGGCAACATTTTTCAGGCTGAATTAATTGCGATAATTGAGGCCGTCGATTGGTTGAGCTGTAATGTAGTATCTATAAGGGATATTCGCATTTTTACGGACAGTCGGGGCCGCCATTAGAACGCTACGAGCTTATTTCCTTACGTCGAAGGGGCCTTGCCTCTAAAGTTTGTTGGATTTAGGTAGGACTTAACAAAGTGACCCTCCCTTTCCGCATTTATTGCAAAGCTTGCATTCCAACCTAACTGGTGCATTCGATGCTTTCAATGTAAATTTTTCTCGCGGCGTTAGCCATCATAGCCAGTGCGACGACTAAAGCCACTAAAGCTGTTTTTGTACCACAATATGCTTCTCTAAGCGATTAACCCACTCTAATAAATTTTACTAATTATTGCCCGGTGAATCACCTCTTTGAATGTGACCTCGTCAAGATATTTAATCTTAACGAGCTGCTCATTCAACTTTGTTAATGCTTTGTCCTGACCGTTATCTGTTAATTGAAGAAGCATTTCACCTTTGGCTGATTTTCTTTATTCGGGCTACATGGTTTCCAAGATACTTGAGGCCAGAGTCGCGTTCTTAAGAATATCAGTGTAGGTCATATTCTCACCTTTACTAATGAGAATTTCGTTCGGCCGAGTAGATTTTGTTTACGGTGCCTTATTATTATTTCCACCTGAATCCAGGAAGTTTCACCGTTTGGCCCCTCCTCGCTCACTTTGTCCTGTGAGTTACTTTACTTGAAGGAGGACGCAGTGAATCTTGAAGCATTGTTTTGACTTGCCTTGTTTTTATCCAATTCTTCTTAGTTTGGATTGCCGAGCTTTCTTCTTTTCTTCCTCTCTTAGCGGAAGCATACTGCTGCTAGAGAAGTTTGCTTTGTAGCGCTAGTTTCATCATCTTCTAAGACATAAATTGTGCTGCTACTGCTTCTGTCCTATTCTCTATCTTATCGTTTTCATTCAGGCTTTTCGAGGCGTACCTATTAAGTGACTTCAGGTTTAAGATCATGGGCTCGACTAGTCTATAACCCAAGGCATGGATAGGGTTATCGGACCGGCCGATGGTCGTTAAAGCTACTGTTTAACTCACGCTCAGTGGTGTTGGTGGTGTAGTAGTTGGAGATCGCTCTACTATCGCTCTTTTTCCCACGCCGCAGTATCTAATGTAATGACCAGTTGGCCCACCAGGTGGCTGGGAGCCTGCTGCTTACTCCCTAAAACCGCCGGTACTGAGGTTCCGAGTCCTTGCACCGTAAGATTGTTTTCGATGGTCGACTCGATTGTGCATTTTATTTCTGGGTATCCTCCCCTATCAGTTTATGCCTACAGCAAGGTTTGAACACAGCCTCCCCTAATATGGAGAACAGACGCTGACCAGAGAACCGTCCATTATGGAACAAATGCTGTATACTTTCGCATTACACTATTTATCAAGTACATATAAGTATAAGTATTACCAAATTATTTACCGCTGGATATACAAAGTACAAACATACGATTTTATTTGATATTTGCTTACCACATTCTAATCGCAACCATGTTATAACATTTATGCTAATTTCGTTACAAATTACAAAGAGTCTATAAATTAGATTTTTTATGGAACATGATAAATTGTATTTTATGGAGATATCCATAAAATACAATTTATAGACTCTTATAAGCTTCTGTCTTTTATAAAAGCGTTGACAACAATTGGTATCGAATTATGTATAAAAGTACTGCAAGGTGTACAGAACAAATACTGTATGATCATGAAAATACAAATTTTAGTGGTTTTACTGTGCCTTTCAGACTTGTACTGTGACTGTGATGGATCTCGGCGGTCCCATAAATATGGTCTAAAGGAGCAATTTTATTGGGACATGCCACAATTTAAATTTCCGAATACTTCCGCTAAAAATGTGGCATTATCGACAGGGAGTTATATTCCCGAAAACAACGGAATTTATGGATTGGGTGTGTGGAAAGATAAATTGTTTGTATCAATATTCAGGTATGGTGCACATTTAGAATAAGCTAATTAATTACGATTTAATATATTAAAATATTTTCCAGGATTAAACTTGGTGTTGCATCGTCATTCAACTATTTTTCGTTAAATAGTGCCACCAAATCACCATTGTTAATTCCGTACCCGTCGTATGACACAAACTACATTAGTGAAGACCCTAATCAACCAACTGTCACCTTGCTAAGTAGCTCGTCTATCGTGTGTGCCGCATATTTTCGCATTGATAAATGCGATCGACTTTGGGTAATTGATGCTGGGGTTATTGATTTTTTCGGAAGTAGACGAGTTTTAACCCCACCAGCACTTGTTATTTTCGATCTTTTGACTAATAAACTAATAAGGCGATATACAATTCCAGCCGAGTTTATTAGCTCAGAAGCTGCGTTTACTAATTTGGGTATAGATTTCAAAGGAAAGGGTTGTAACGATGCTTACGCCTATATTTCGGACCTATTTAAGACGCTTGTGGTGTATTCGTTGAAAAAAAATCGATCGTGGCGATTAATGCACAATTATTTTGGATCTGATCCACAAGCCGGTAATTTCTTCTATGAAGGGATTAATTTCCAATGGAATTTTGGACTCTTGGATGTAACTGTTGGAGAGCGGCTTCATGATGGGTAAATATGCATACACAGTCCTAGACATAACACTATTATGCCATTTAACTTTCAGATCGAAACGGGTTTACCTCAAACCATTTGCTTCCACCAAAACTTATTATATTTCAAATAAAGTGCTTCAAGATGAAGCATACATTGCTTTGAATAACTATTTCTATGATGTTCATCTCTTGGGCGACCGTGGCAAGAATGGACAAATTTATGCACATGCATATGATGAACAAACAAATGTTCTATTCGACGCCCAATTCAATAGGAAACGCATTGGTTGTTGGAATACTGCGAATCGCTACCGAAATTCAAGTTTTGCTGTTGTGTACGAGTCGAAATATTTATTTTTCCCCGACGATATCAATATCGATGGAAAAAGGAATCTATGGATGCTGACAAACAATTATCCAATGTTTGTGTATGGGCCATGGAATAAGAAAGTTAAAAATATCCGAATTTATAAAGGTGCTGTAGATGAAATCATTTCGGGAACTCGTTGCGAACGAAGCTAGTGAACGTGTTAAATTTTATTAGCTTGTTGACCATATTGTTTGATTAAATAAACTTTATTGATTAGACCAACATTCAATCTGAGTATATGATTCCAAAATTGGGCCTTATGTCAAAACTTTTTTTAGCCGGGTGAATGAATAAATTGTTTATCTACCACCTTACATATCTGTATAAACAGCTCTAGGTGTGTGCAAACTGCGCGGTGGCGAAGGGCGCAGAATTTTTAAAACGATAAATTTTGAGTGCAAACCCAAAATTTTTTGTACGCTCCCAAGTTATCAGTACAAATTCAACCTTATTTGATGAGTAAAATGTTACGTTATTCTAATATATGTAAGCACTCAACATATTATTATTGAGCCCAGTCTTTTCTCGAATATTTTTATACAGGTATTGAGCAACTATCTTTAAAGGTTCAAACAGAATGCATCCGCTCCACTAACCTTTTTTATCCGCTTCACGCCGTTCATTTCATAAAACATAATGCATCCATTCCATTTGTCAAACAATTCATTTAAGTAAAAATATTTTTTTAAATTGAAATAAATCAGTTTTAAGGGGCAAACATTTAATGTAGCTATTCCCAGACTATTTTTAAAAATTGTTACAAATAAATATAAAATAAAATGTTTCTTTGTTTAAACGTCAAAAATATACAGTTTCGAGGTTACGTGGCCCGTAAAATTTTAAATTTGTGTTGAGTGTTCCCTCCGCCGTTTTCCTTTCCCTTTATAAACAAACCGTTTGTATTTGGCCATATTCAGAACTTCATCCAAAAATCATTTTAGAATCTCATTTCCATCGTGCATGTCAAATTTCGCTTAAATCGGTTACGGAGTAGCCAAGTTCCATAATAATTGGCCATATTCCAGAACTTTATCCAGAAATAATTTTAAAATCCAAATTCCAACGCGCATGTCAAATTTCAACACGCATTGCAATACGCTACTATTGGTCTAATCGGAATGCCTTCTTTATGGATTTTAGATAATCCATAAAGAATAGGGACAGATGGATTCATAACCGTGTGCCTCCAACCAGTGCCATCAAAAACCTTTCGGCAGTGGTTGATACAATTACTGAGACTAAAGTCTTAAATGACCTAGTAGGATCTCTATTGAGCTCTAATACTTTGCTTTCTGTAATGAAATCAGAAATTTTGTTGTAGTAATCGACTCTTGTGAGAACAGTGATCGTATTGCCTTTATCCGCTTTACAGCAAATGTAGAAATTGCAGCGAATAACGGTTATGCAGCTAAGACTATATTAAAGTTATTAAACAGAAAACTGAAACATAAAGCTTTATCTAACATTTATCCACCTGATAGACCAATGCCGAAAAATTGGCGCCGCTTAGAGTATATAGGAAAAACTAGCCAACGGATTAGTAACATCGTGATAGAATACACAGATATTAGCTTTGCTTTTTATAATAATAATACAATTAAGAAAATGATTTTTAACAACAAATCCAGAATTGATCGCCTTTCCAAGTCTGGCGTTTATAAGATCAGCTATCGGGGGGAGTCACAGGTGGTGGATAGTGGACGGCCTATCGATAGGTAGGTTAGCGGTGAAATAAATAGGCCGCCCTCAACCGAGTCCAGCTGGTGGTAGAGTCTCAGGGAACTGGGGAGTGGTTAACCTCAGTTCATTAAAGTCTGAGTGCATGGAATGGCGAACAGATGGCGCCATAAAACCATCGACCAATAACCACGGCGGACTGTGCGTCACGTCCTCTCTGCACCTCCGGAGTCTCCGCGGGTGATGAGTGGGGTACCCTATAAACGGGTGACCCTGGGAATGGAATGGATCCCATTGGATTGGATTCTCCATGTGAATAGATGAATGAGAGAGAGAATGTGGAGCGGAGGGAAGGGGGTGCTGGGAGGCCGGGGTGCTAGCGAGCCGAATGGACTGGATTAAGAGGTTAAGCGACCCGTGCTGAGGATCAACTACGAAAAAACCAAGGGAACCGGCTCTCCTCAAAAGCCGGTATCAGCGAAGGGAGGTACCTTGAACCAGACAGGTGGGGCCTCTAAGGTTGCAAAGGTGGCTGACTCAAGGGCACCAGTCCCAGGAGTTAGCGGTACCAACGCAGCACGGGGGAGTGGGACGAAAGACATTCCTCCGGCGAAAAGGCGGTACAGAAATCGCCGCTCGACATTCCGAATTCTCGAGAAGTAGGCTGCGACCCCCGAGGGGTAGCTCACGGAAAAGCAAAGAATATCAGTAGCTTGGGCAAGGAGCACTGTGGGCTGCGGAAGTTCGGAAAGGGACCATATGTCGAAAAGACAGCGGTCCCAGGACGAGGTGGAAGTAGTCAACAGCAAGCGGGCCAAGTTGCTGACTGACAAGAAGCCGAGCTCCAACTCAGGGACAAAGCTGTTCAGCGATGTCCTGATGGAGCATGTGTTGATGCTAGCCGTAATTGACGAAAGTCAAGAAGATGGGAGCATCACGGCGGAAAAATGGAGGTTGGTGTATAATGCACTCAACCTCGTCTTTTTAAAGGTACTGGGAGAAAATCAAGGACCACCCCATCCTGCAGAGATGCAGGATGGTATCAAGGGCGTGTGAATATGACTGCATGCCCTCCTGCACAAAACGAAGGGAGTAATTGACTTCGGATTCGGGTCAATTACTCTCAACGTTTATAAAAAGGATGGGGCGGAAGCGCGTACGGGAGGCCAAACGGAGGATGGTGGCAACCCGCCCAGGCCTGAAGAGGGTACCAGCAGCATGGGGAGAAGCTGAGGGGGGAGAGTGAAATAATTAATAGGATGATAGGGGAGAGAGTGAATCCGGCGACCTCGGTCTGGTAAGGATTCACTTGGAAGATGAGGAGGAGCATATAAGCGAAGGAGCTGGTGTACCGATGGAGGAGGATGTCGGCAGCCCGGGCACTGACAAGTCCTCTACAGAGGATACGAGGGTTAGCGAGACGGACGAATCCGGCGCATCCCAAAATACCGGGAAATAATATTCCTGCGGTAGCAGGAATATACTTTAGACGTAGGTAGAATAACACAAATTAACCTTCACCATTCTAAGGCTGCTTCGGCAGCTCTACTCTGTAACGAAAAGGACGTGAAGTCCCTCCGTTAGCAGATATCCATGCCACTTGTTTTTCCTGGGCGGTCATTGGCCGGCTAAGGCTCAGGGGAAAGGCGTGGGGTTTGCCAGGAACATGGCACTGATCTAGTTGAACCGCGGGAAGGGAAGGAGGCAGGATGTGGGAGAATGGAATAGGCGGGGATGTGGATTGCGACGACTCACATCTCGCTATGGGGCTGGGTTAGGAGAGTCCTGAACTCATCCTAAATGGGGCTTATCTCGCCATCTTAATAACAAAATCTTCAAATTCAAGGTTTATAATTATATCTAAATTATAAGTTTTATATTTTCAATTATAATGAACTTAAAACTAGTAATATAATATTTAAATCATAATAAACAATAATAAAAATTAACTCATCTTAAAAATCAACTTTGCTCTTCCATTCATTATTAATTTCTTCTTTTTTTTTTTGGTTTATAACTCAACTTTTATATTAATATCTGGTATTTCTATTCTTATTTCACTATCTACTATTATTTTATTCGATCAATCCAAAATCTACACTTTCAATGTCTTTTTAAAACGATTTTGGATTCCTAATTGATTAACGTACAATTAACTAACACATCAAAAATTTTATTAATCACAATAAAATATACTTTTATTATATGTATCCAAGTTATGATTACGTTCGAGTTAATCGCAACGCAAGTAGGGATATTTATTTCCCAATTTTTCACTTCTTAATCCTTATCAACTTATTATTATTCGAATTTTTTATCACTTCTCTTTTAATAGTCTTTAGAATTCTCACTTTCCTTAATTTTATATAAATTTTATAATAGTTTCTTCAATCTTTTAATTTAATTAAATAATATTAATTTATTACTAACAACTTGTACTTTATCTTCTCGTCACAAACAACATCAACCGAAAAAAAAAAAAAAATAACAAAATAAAATAAAAGAACAACCCGACTTACTCGAGCTCAAAAACTTAACTCCAAAAAAAACCACGCCATGCACGTCGGTCGTCAATCGCCCACATCAGAAAAAAAAAAAAAAAAAAAAATGCATCAGCATAAAAGGAATTAGAAAATTATATCATAAAATATGTACTTGGTAATATCAAAAAAAATTAAAAAGATAAGAACCCAAGTGAAAAATGAGCTTCGTGAAACTCAGAAAAATGAAAATTCTCATGCGTTGATATATAGCTGACTTGCTTGATTTCCGTAGAGGAATGCTCGACCTAATTGAGCACAAGTAGTCACATGAGATAGGAATTTATTATCTGTTTTAGGCAGACAGATAATTTGTTGTTTGCAATACCAACAACCATGGGAAAGAATGTGGGCAGTACGTATAGTACAGGTAAAATAGGCGATGACTTAAGAAAATTGGAGGTACGCCAATTGACTGGCGTAACAACTCCTCAGGCTGACTAGGTCGGGTGAGGATGTGATATTAATACAAGAACCTTGGATTAATAACAACAGGATCTGTGGCCTCAGAACCAAGGGGTACAAAATTTTATCCTCTAGTAAGTCTGGGAAGATCAGATCTTGCATTCTTGGGAAAAATAATATTAATCTTTTCCTTTTCTCTCAATACAGCAATGGTGACACTACTGCAGTTAGCCTGGAAGTGGGCACTTGTAGATTCTGGCTAGTTTCAGCCTACATGGACCGGGAGAAGGAGGTTCCTCCGGATAACCTGGAGGAGCTGATCCGTGAAGCGGAACAATCAATGGTAGGTGTGGTACTGGGAGTTGATGCTAATGCGCATCACACTATCTGGGGAAGCACGGACATTAATGAAAGAGGTGAGTCGCTTTTTGATTATTTGATGAGTACTAACCTTACAGTGTGTAATATTGGGCGGGAACCCACATTTATTACTAGTAACAGGCAGGAGGTTCTAGACGTGATCCTTGCCTCAAATAATATTCTTCATATGGTTAAAAATTGGAGGGTGGATAAGGAACACTCTTTTTCTGATCATCGATATTTAACCTATAGCCCCGATATTCACCCTGCTACCCGGGAAGCCTTCAGGAACCCTAGAAGGACCAACTGGAGCAAATATGGGGAATTATTGGAGGATATGTTACCGTCGAGGGCTATGGAGCCCTCGACGACCGTAAGGGGGCTGGAGGACATGGTGGCTAGGGTTACTAGTGCATGCAACCGATCCTTTCGCGCTACCTGCCCACTGGCTAAGCCTAGAGGTAGGCAAAAACCAGTATGGTGGACCAGGGAACTGGGAACCTATCGTAAGGCTTGTAGGACAGCCATTAATAGAGCCAAAAATACAAGGGAGGCTCCGGATTGGGACTCTTATAAGGAAAAACTCGGAATATATAAGAAAGAATTAAGAAAGGCACAAGGGAGGTCTTGGAGAATCTTCTGTGATAATATGGAAGAGGTATCCGAAACCTCCCGCCTTAGGAGGATTCTTTCCAAAAGTACAGGTAGTCCCAGTTTTTTGATAAAACCGGATGGATCTTGGACAGCTTCTAGTGGAGAATCTCTGGAGCTTCTCTTCGAGACACACTTCCCAGGGAGCTTTGAAGACCTGTTGGTGCGTAGCAATCATCAGGAATCACGGTCAGTGTTCTCAGAGGATATCGTAACCAGGAAACGGATCCTATGGGCACTGAGGGGTTTTAAACCAACTAAATCGGCTGGTCCGGATCAAATTATACCAGCGGAACTTCAAAACAACTCAGTAATTATTCTTCCCTACCTGCAAGCTATATTCAAAGGGTGTTTAAAGCTGGGCTTTATTCCTAGGTACTGGACGGAGGTCAATGTGGTGTTCATACCGAAAGCGGGGAAAAGCGCACATGTCTATTCTAAGGACCTAAGACCAATAACTCTATCATCCTTTATTTTGAAAACCTTGGAAAGGCTGCTGGATGTATACATCAGAGATAAAATAGGTGCCAGGAAGTGGGCACCATCTCAGCATGCGTACACAAAGGGTAGATCTGTGGACACTGCTCTGCACGCCTTGGTGTGTACGATTGAGAAATCGATTAATTCGAAGGAATTCTGTTTGGTGGCCTTCCTGGATATAGAAGGTGCCTTTAATAATGTGCGGAGTCAATCAAGGAGGGATTGTCATTTTTGGAGGTGGACGTTCCTTTGATAGGGTATATAAAAATCAATTATATGCTGGGAAGGAGGATTGTTAGCTCGAAGTTGGGGGACTCCACCATCAAGAGGCGAGTAACTAGGGGAACCCCGCAGGGGGGGTTCTGTCCCCTCTTCTCTGGAACATAGTGGTAAACGGGTTACTACTTGAATTGGAGAGAGAGGGTATTGAAGTTATTGCGTACGCAGATGACGTAGCTTTAGCTGCTACCGGGAAATTCCTGGGCACGATTGTAGACGTAATGCAGAATGCGCTTACCATCGTTACGAAATGGGCTGGCAAATGTGGACTTGGTATTAACCCGTCCAAGACAGAGCTGGTACTCTTCACTAAGAAAAACAAAATCCCGGTAGTTGTCCCTCCTACCTTAAATGGCACGAGACTTGCTTTTACTGATAGAGCTAGATATCTGGGCATTACCTTGGACAGTAAGCATAGTTGGAAGCCCAACATGTTGGAGAGAATAAACAAAGCTACTATAGCTTTGTAGTCCTATAGGAACGCCATTGGTCATAGATGGGGTCTGAAGCCGGAGCTGGTACACTGGCTCTACACCGCTGTAGTGAGACCTGTACTCATGTACGGGGTGGGTGTTTGGTGGCCAGCTCTGGAAAATGTAACTTATAAAAGTAAGATTGAGAGAGTGCAAAGAACGGCCTGTATGCTTGTTTGTGGGGCATTGAGGTCGACGCCGACAAGTGCCTTAGAGGTTATGTTCCACCTTCTTCCGGTCGACATTTTTGGCAAACAGATGGTGGCAAATACGGCTGTACGACTTGCAGCCGTCTCTCAGTGGAGGTGTCTTAGTATAGGACACTCTACTATTGTTAGATCGTTGAAGGATGAGCTGGCGAATTTTGACTACATTAAACCTACTCTAAGCTTCGAGAAGCGATTTCGGACCTCCTTCCCTTCAACGGAATCCTGGAGGGATAGACCGTTATCGGAAACCGAAGCGTTGCAATTTTTCACAGATGGCTCCAAGTTAGACGGCAAAGTGGGAGCTGGAGTATTCTGTGACAAATTAAATGTAAACATTTCTATTCGTCTCCCTGATTACTGCAGCGTGTACCAAGTTGAAGTCGGAGCAATAGAGGAGGTCATGACATGGTTGAAGCATAATGTGTTATCCTCAGACGACATCACAATCTATGTGGACAGTCAAGCGGCGATCCGGTCGTTAGAATCGGTGTCTTTGGCGTCATGGGTGGCGTTGAGTTTTCACTCATCTCTAAATGAGATGGATGAGCATTTCAATATCCAGGTAGTCTGGGTGCGCTATCCTCAGCGGGGGAAAGGTGGTCTAACACCCTCACCTGTAGAGTTGCAAGACAAGTTTGGCCAAAGCTGGACTTGGGGCGCACTAGGACATTAATATCTCTACGCAGACGTGAATTAAGAACGGTCGTAGGAATTCTCACGGGACACTGCCTTTTTGGAGAACATGCAAGAAGGCTGGGTCTGGAGGCAAATGACTTTTGCAGAAGTGGCTTGGACGAAGAGGAGGAAGAGACGTTGGTCCGCTTCCTTTGCTCGTGTCCAGCATTGGCTCTCAGAAGGCACAAACACTTGGGTAAGTTCAGGATGGGCTACCTCTCGGATCTCGAAAACAGTAAAGTGCGGGACGTCTTACGCTACATAAGTAGCTCGAAATGGTTCCAATAGGGGTAAAAGGGGAGATATTCTGTGGTATCACAATGGACCGTCACCGGTCTAAGTGTGCATAAGCAGCCACTCCAACGTAACCTAACCTAACCTATATCGAACAGACTGGGCGCAGTTTTGAAGTTAGAGTTAAAGAACATTTATCTGGTAGCCATGAATTATCCCTTTATAATCATTTAACGTTAGAAAATCACACAGCAAGTTTAAACAATTTAGAAATATTATATGTACAACCAAAAAGCAAACGTTTAGACAACTTAGAATCTTACGAAATCCGAAAAGCTATATTTCTTAACCAAAATATCCTCAACGAACAGAGAAAAATCCGTTTCTCACCAATTACCGACCCCGAACTGTTTTATTCCCATACTCATACCATCCCATAAAATGACTAATACGTTAAATTAAGTTTCGAACTGATGAGCTTCTGATTATGAAAAAATCAATCCTCTCATCAGGCCGCGGCGACTGGACTGACTATACCACAATTTACATTCTATATATACAGAATGTCCTGTGCTTTATATACTAGCGAATCGTACTAATATAGTATAGTCAGTCCAGTCGCCGCGGCCTGATGAGAGGATTGATTTTTTCATAATCATAAGCTCATCAGTTCGAAACTGGATTGAATTCTCTTACAATCTTCGGAACATATTAAAAATTAAAATTAAATAAATAGAATTCTGTCTATTAGCCGGTTTTCGTTGAATTTACCGTTCGTAATACTAATATGTTTCTACGTGTTAATAAATAAAACACATTTAAAAGTGTCGTAAGACCGGTAGCATATTTAGAAATTATAAGAATTAATTAACATTCAACAAAAATTAAAAAAAGTTAAATTAAGGAAAAATCAACATCTGGAATTTTGTTACTATTAACTACGGTGAAACTAACGGCGGTACTGCGTGGACTAGGTCCACCTGGAGGTACAACATATTTTATTACGAGTCTATAAGTCCAGGGACCACAAGCACGTATTAATATCATTGTACTTATCAATAATTTGAAAGAAGACATCTACAAACCAGAAGAGTGGCTTCTCTTCATAGACTCTATTCGTAGTCTGACGGCTATATTGCTACACAATAGCGACGTCGTAACTTCTGTTAATATAGCTTACTCAACCGTCTTCAGGGAATCATATGAGAACGTAAAAATAGTTCTGGAAAAAAATAAAATATTCAGTGCACCAATGGTAAGTATGTGGAGACTTTAAAATTGTAGGAGTCGTTTTTGGGATGCCGAGTGGAAACCTCAAATATCCGTTCTTCTTGTGTCTTTTTGAGAGGGGAGACCGATCGAATCACTACACGAAGAAGAAATAGCTAGAAAGAATTTCACTGCAGCCTGGAACCTCATACGTCATCAAACACTACATTTTAAACTTGGCCTGATGAAACAATTTGTAAGGGTTTTTGTGAAGTTAAGTTGAAGGCAGATATTTTTTAAGCTCCTCACATCAGAACACTGTTCAATGATGTGGACTTCACGAGTTGCTTAAATATTAAGCCCATTTGGAGCTTATCCATCAAGATATGAAACATATGGAGAAGCGCTTCCAAGGAATATGGGGTGTAAATATGATGCCAGATGATCGCTGAAACTTGAAAAGATATAAGAAAACATATAGCCAAAAACGGTAGCCGAAGTTAGCCTAGTAGACCCTTTTAAAACAAACGAGTTCATTATCACAAGAGATGATAACATTTAGTTTTAATAGTTTATGGAGTTTTGTGGTTTACTATGGTTTCGACCTTACTGCATAAGAAATCGACCTTTTAGGTTAGGGGGTTACGGGTTATAGGGATAAAGCGTTATCCATTTAATAAGTTATGGGGTAGGATAGTTTGATTCGGTTGTTGGGCCTATGTTGCTTAGTTATACCTTTTTTCGTCTATTTTTTGAGATTATAAGAAAAACATGGCGTTTCAGCGTGGGTGTTTACATATAGTGGGGTATGTTAGGGTTTACTCTAGGGTAGGCGGTACTCGTCTTTTTTCACATTAAATCTTTGTAGTTGCCCAGCTGTCATTTCAAAAACACGTAGATTATTTAAAAGGCCAACAAATTCTATGAAATTTTGCTGTCTCATATTTATCATTATTTCCATTTCCAAAGTACATTTCGAATTTCATTAAAATCGTTTAAGAAATGACCTGATCGACGTGATTGAGTGCTGCAACCGCAACACTGATACCCACTTACCATCACGCACGATAAATGGGACCGACGGTAAAATTCTATAACGGTCCTCGGTCGCACTAGTCAAAAATAATTATCCATATATGAGACGGAAAATCTGATGCCGCATACAGCGTCCGGCCGATACTTGAAACACACAAATAATACGCTCATCGAAGAAGCGTGAACGACATTCCTACATTACCGTATCGAGAAATCAGGTGATACCATTCAACGGAAAGAGTGACCATTCGGCGTTGCGGGTCCAAGGAGCAAGCCAACCACACTCAAATCGACAATTGAACACGGTCGTGTAATCTTTTCAGCAAACAGCAGATGTCCTTGCTACGATGTTGTGCCAGCACGATTGCAACGAAGCAAATCAGGTAAGCGATTATTGTTGATTTTAATTTCACTATTTTTCTTTCCTTATTACCCGAGAGAGGGGGTTGTCAATTTATAATAAATAATGAACGATTCACACAACCACTCAAACGATACCCTAGTATTATTGTTATTATTACCATTTATCGATATTGTATAAACTGTATTGTTGAGGTTTGGAACAGTTTTTCCTGCACTATAGCCAATTGCGACGTACAGTTATTTTCTTTTGACTTTTCTCTGATTAATTTTTTTTGTTGTTTGTTGTTACCTGTTAATTATTATTAAATCCTCCCGTCGTTATTCTCGTTCCATCCGTATTACCGAAAGTAGCGGGAAACCGATAAGCCGCGCTAAATAAAGTAAGTGACGTGAGTGTGGTGATGTATATATATATATATATATATATATATATATATATATATATATATATATATATATATATATATATATATATATATATATATATATATATATGTATATATATATATATATATATATATATATATAAATATATATATATATATATATATATATATATATATATATATATATATAATAAAAATAAAAAATAAAAAAAATCAAGCCAGTGAATCATCGATGGCGCACAACAACACAAACTTCAGCAAGTGCCATCCAATGATTCAGGAGCAGTTAGCGACCAATATTTGGAATTCGGGAACTAAGTCCAAGAAGCGGTTAGGCGGGCACTAGCGGGTCAAATAAACGCCCATGTATACGCCACACCCAGCACATCCCAACCATCAACAGTGGCGGTCGAACAATCAACAACGCAGGCAAATCACACGACATAACCGTCAGCGTCAGAATCTATGGCAGCCATATCATTAAGAATCGTCCCGTTGACAACAAGGGCCCCTACTATGGTTCCATATGTGTAGGCGCAATTTGCGTTGAGCAGGATAAAGGTGGCGGCCACGAGATATCATCATCTCCTTTGCGTACTCAACGATCATATAAGCAACGAGGTGAGTGATATAATCAGCGGACCGGTTTCCTAGTCACCGTATTCGGACTTAAAGAAGGCCATTTTGGACAGAATAGGCGAAACCCGGCAAACACAAATCTACCGTCTACTAAAGTGGATTGTATTGGGCGATTTAAAGCCTTCGCAATTACTCCGTAAGTTAAAAGCTAGCGTTGGATCTACGGTCGACGACGAAGTAATTAAAACCATATGACTGAAGCGTCTTCCAATTCGCGCTCAGGAGATCTTGGCACCAACAGCCGACTGATTCAAGGCATCAAAAGCGGTAGAACTAGCAGACAGGTTGCGCGAAACGATGACACAATCTCATATAATGTCCGTCGCAGCCCCATCGCCGCCAAGCCTCGACAATGGCATCGCCAAACAAATAAGGGAGATTACACGTCAACTGGAACAAATATAATATCACCAACAGCGCAACCGCTCACAAAGCAATCGACGTTTCTGGAGTCAGTCAAGAAATCGAGGTGCAACGGGTAAGTCAACGTCAGAACAGAGTTCTGCACAAAAAAACAACAACACACTCCGCCTAGCGACGTACTGCGGTGAAGCGAACAATTGTCGCCTTAGAATCTTTGACAAATCAACCAACACGACATATCACGAACATAGACACCGGAGCAGACGTATCGGTTGTACCGGCGACACATGAGAATACTAAATATATATATATATATATATATATATATATATATATATATATATATATATATATATATATATATATATATATATATATATATATATATATATATATATATGCGGCGAACGGAGCAAAATTAAAGACATTTGGCAATAAACGAATCACACTAGATCTTGGCCTTAGGACGCAGTTTCAGTCGACATTCGTCATAGCGGAAGTAACAGTGCCTATAATCGGTGCGGATTTCCTTAACCAATCAGGTATTCCTGTCGACATACAACACGGACGACTAATCGATCCGATCACTACCCTTTTCACAGTGCCAAGAAAACCACGGAAGAAGCACCTACGGTCCGAGTGATACCCGCCGCCAGAGTCGACACATGGATTTGGCGCTACTGTAAAAATACAAAGCAATCACCCACGAAAATCCAAACTTCCAGTCTGCCCAAACATCAAGTCACACACCATATTGTAACTCGTGGACCACCGGTTTTCGCCAGGCCACGAAGATTGAGCACGGAAAAAATGGCGATAGCACAAAAAGAGTAGTACTAGAGTACATGGTCGAGTATGGGATCTGTAGACGCTCCGACAGCCCATTGCACCTAGTGCAAAAGAAAAACGGTCAATGGCGACCCTGTGGGGATTATAGGGCGCAACGGGAAGAAATTAAGCCGATTACGAAGCGGGTCGAGGAAATAGTGTTGATCCCACTACCCAACACGATAAACCACCTACGCCGTTTTTTGGGGATTATCAATTTCTATCGGGTGTTTAACCCCAAGGCCAGCTAAAACCAGTCGATTCTAAACGATTACCTCAACGGCAGCAAGAAAAACGACACCAGAGTGATCGAGTGGTCCGAAGCAGCCGAGGAAGCATTCAACCTGACAAAAACACAATAGAGCGAGGCAACTCTGTTGGTCGATACAAACCTATGGCCAAATACAAACGGTTTGGTTACAAAGGGATAGGAAAACGGCCGATCGAACACTAAACACAAATTTAAAATTTTACGGGCCACGTAACCTCAAACTGTATATTTTTGACGTTTAAACAAAGAAATATTTTATTTTAAATTTGTTTGTAACAATTTTTAAAAATGGTAGCCGGGCGATTCCACTGGCACAATTCCACTTGCCACAATTCGACTGGGGAACAATTTAACTTGCATTATAACTTGTACAGTTACAGTAATGAAACGCAAACACACACTTTAATATTTTATTGGTGTGATTGAAACATAATTACGAAGATAATTATAACTATGGATTTTAAATTAATAAAAACTGTAATGTGTAAATAAGCTAATTGATAATAAAAGAAGAAGATAGCTTTCCAAAAAATAGTGATGATAGCAATGGTAAAAAATATTTATGTTGCTGTAGTTATTACGATTCTAGGTTTATTCCACTAGTACAATTCCACTAGACACAATTTCACTGCATACAATTCTTGTTTTCGTTCAATTCGTGTTTATCATTCGTAGTATTTCCAGGTAACTTTTAAGCTTAACTTTTTTTTTTAATTAAACAAATTTAACTTGCACAATTTAACTTTTTGATAATCAAACGCATTTAGGCGCGCGCGATTTACCATCCTAAATGCGTTTGATTATCAAAAAGTTAAATTGTGCAAGTTGAATTATGTAAGTTGAATTGTGTAAGTTGAATTGTGGAAGCTGAATTGTGCCAAGTGAAATTGTGTCCAGTGGAATTGTGCCAAGTGGAATTGTGTCAGTGGAATTGCCTGCAGTGGAATTGTGTCTAGTGGAATTGTGCTAGTGGAATAGGCCTAGAATCAAAAAAGACTGGGCTCAATAATAATATGTTAAGTACTTGCTTACATATATTAGATATACGTAACCTTTTACTCATCAAATAAGGTTGAATTTGTACTGATAACTTGGGAGCGTACAAAAAATTTTGGTAATGAATAAACAGTTTATTCATTCATCCGGCTAAAAAAAAGGTTTGACATATGGCCCAATTTTTGGAATCATATACTCAGATTGAATGTTGGTCTAATCAATAAAGTTTATTTAATCAAACAATATGGTCAACAAGCTAATAAAATTAACATGTTCATTAGTTTCGTTCGCAACAAGTTCCCGAAATGATATCATCTACAGCACCTTTATAAATTCGGATATTTTTAACATTCTTATTCCATGGCCCATAAACAAACATAGGATAATTGTTTGTTATCATCCATAGATTCCTTTTGCTATCGATATTGATATCATCGGGGAAAAATAAATATTTCGACTCGTACACAACAGCAAAACTTGAATTTCGGTAGCGATTCGCAGTATTCCAACAACCAATGCGTTTCCTATTGAATTGGGCATCGAATAGAACATTTGTTTGTTCATCATACGCATGTGCATAAATTTGTCCATTCTTGCCACGGTCACCCAAGAGGTGAACATCATAGAAATAGTTATTCAAAGCAATGTATGCTTCATCTTGAAGCACTTTATTTGAAATATAATAAGTTTTGGTGGATGCAAATGGTTTGAGGTAAACCCGTTTCGATCTGAAAGTAAAATGGTACATTAGTGTTTTACGTTCAAGATGATGAAATATAGTAATAAACGGATTTACCCATCATGATTGCGCTCTCCAACAATTACTCCCAAGAGCCCAAAATTCCATTGGAAATTAATTCCTTCATAGAAGAAATTACCGGCATGTGGATCAGATCCAAAATAATTGTGCATTAATCGCCACGATCGATTTTTTTTCAACGAATACACCACAAGCGTCTTAGATAGGTCCGAAATATATGCGTAAGCATCGTTACAACCCTTTCCTTTGAAATCTACATCCAAATTAGTAAACCCCCCTTCTGAGCTAATAAACTCGGCTGGAATTTTATATCGCCTTATTAGTTTATTAGTCAAAAGATCGAAAATAACAAGTGCTGGTGGGGTTAAAACTCGTCTACTTCCGAAAAAATCAATAACGCCAGCATCAATTACCCAAAGTCGATCGCATTTATCAATGCGAAAATATGCAGCACACACGATAGACGAGCTACTTAGCAAGGTGACTGTTGGTTGATAAGGATCTTCACTAATGTAGTTTTTATCATACGACGGGTACGGAATTAACAATGGTGATTTGGGGGCACTATTCAACGAAAAATAGTTGAATGACGATGCAACACCAAGTTTAATCCTGGAAAAATATTTTAATATATTAAATCGTAATTAATTAGCTTATTCTAAATGTGCACCATACCTGAATATTGATACAAACAATTTATCTTTCCAGACACCCATTCCATAAATGCCGTTGTTTTCGGGAATATAACTCCCTGTCGATAATGCCACATGTTTAGCGGAAGTATTCGGAAATTTAAATTGTGGCATATCCCAATAAAATTGCTCCTTTAGATCATATTTATGGGACTGGCGAGATCCATCACAGTGACAGTACAAGTCTGACAGGCACAGTAAAACCACTAAAATTTGTATTTTCATGATCATACAATATTTGTTCTGTACACCTTGCAGTACACTTTTATACATAATTCGATATAAATTGTTGTCAACGCTTTTATAGAAGGCCGAACCTTATAAGAGTCTATAAATTTTATTTGATGGATATCTCCATAAAATACAATTTATCAAGTTCCATAAACAAATCTAATTTATAGGCCCTTTGTAATTTGTAACGAAATTAGCATAAATGTTAATAACATGGTTGCGATTAGAATGTGGTAGGCAAATGTCAAATAAAATCGTAATGTTTGTATAACCAGCGGTAAATAATTTGGTAATACTTATACTTATTAATAATTTAAAAAACTCGTATTTTAGCCTATTTTTCAAAAACGTTTATTCAGCTAACGTTTCATACAGAATACCTGTTCATCTTCAGAGCTTCTAAAATTTTTTTTTTTTTTTTTTTTTTTATATAAAATATGGGTACTTGCTTTCCTTGTGATTGTTCGTCTTCTGTGAAACACGGTTTTAATCGATATGTTACTCTTTTTCCCTTTTATCTCTATCTGGAAATATTTCTCTTTTCTATCGATTATTAGGAAAGGTCCCTCATATGATGGTTGTAATGATCGTTTACTTAAATCCGTTCTTACGAAAACATGTGTGCAATTTGGTAGCTCCTTTGCTACGAAAACATTTGGACTAATATGTTTGGATGCGGGTGTTGGACGAATTTTATTAAAATGGTTTCTTAGTTCTTTTATAAATTCCGTTCATGGTGTATCGTCTCTCTTTTCTATTATTAACTCGTTGGGTATGCGTAGGTTTTCCCCGTAAACCAGTTCTGCCGATCTTAAACCCAACAATACTGTTGGCAGAATACGTGTCAACTTGTCTTTCCCGTGGCACATGATGGCTGCTTTAAGCGTCCTGTGCCATCTCTCTATAATCCCGTTGGCTTTCGGTTGTACGCGGTGGTCCTTACGATTGATATTGGAACCGCCAGATATATATCGCCCTTCGTCTGGCACAGGTACCGCTTCGGTTCATCGTATTATCTGGGGGCCTATTATGAAATTTTTCGATTTCGGATTTTTACGATATCGAAAAAATTCGTCCTATTAAGAAACAAAAAAGGAAATTCGTATCGGATTTTTTCGAACGTATATAGCAAAATTCGACTGCTATTTAGTTGGCGGATTTTGTAAAATTTATGGTATTTTGTGTTTTTGTGGAAAATACGTTTTTGTAAATGAGTTATTCAATTTTAAATAAATTAAATAATATTTATAATATTGTAATATTTATAATAATAAATAATATTACAAATTCGATTTCCAAGTTTCATAATAGGGTAAATCCGCGGCGTATCGAATTTTTTCGATATCGTAAAAATCCGAAATTGAAAAATTTCGTAATAGACCTCCAGGGCTTCTCGTGTGTCATATCACTTTCGCCTTCTGACAAGGTATACAGCATTGGACCGTTTTCTTTACGTCCTTTTTGATGTCCTGCAAAATAATTTTGCTTTGTCATCTCCCTTACTGTTGCTGCTACTCCTGTCTGTGCAAGATTGTGAACCGCTTGGAACAAACACTATTTTGCGGTACTCCCTCGGTATGTATGCCCGTGGCTTTCCTTTGGATACATCGCAATATAAAGTTTCTGTTGGATAAATGCAATTGGTATGTCTCGAAATTGTAATTTGTCTTGTGTCTCTCATAATTTTGATAACTCTTCGTCTTTTGTTTGCGCTTTTGCTATGCTTATGTAGTTCACTATCTTAGGTGTTTGTATAATTTCTAAACGCGACATGGTATCTGCTACTACATTATCCCGTCATGCTATGTGTTGGATACTTGTTGAATATTGACCTATGAAATCCAAGTAACGAAATTGTCGCAGCGAAGTTTTCTCTGGTTTCTGCGTGAATGCGAACATTGCGAAGTTATTGGATTGTGGATTGTAAATATTATGAATGCGCGACCTTCTAACAAATGCTTCAATTTTTTAACGGCTGCGTATATCGCCAAAAGTTCTCGATCGTACGCGCTATATCTCGTTTGTGCTGAATTTAATTTGGATATAAAACTGTAAAGGTTGCCAATCGGCTTTTCCAATGCATAGACCATTAGTGCTAGCTCCATTGTTGCCGATGGATGTGCCAAACTTGTTCCTTTGCTCAGTTGTCTCTTAGACAGTTCGAAGGCTTCTATGGCCTCTTCTGACCACTCTACTTCACGGGTATCGTTTTTCTTACACCCCTGTAGATACTTAGGTATCTTCTTAGGTGGTTAGTCGTTTTTGGCCTTGGTATTGTGTTTATTTCATCAATCTTTGCCGGCGTTGGCCTAATCCCGTCTTTGGATACTTGGTGCCCTAAAAAATTTAGACTTTCTTTTGCGAACTGGCTTTTTTCTAGATTTATCGTTAAACCGGCATCGCACATTATTGCAAATATTATTTCTAAGTGTTCTGTGTATTCTGTTCGTGGCTTAGATGCCACTAATACGTCGTCTAAGTGCACGAAACAGAAATTTAAACCTTATAGTATGTTGTGCATGAAGCGTCGGAAAATGCTTCTGGTACTGGATCTGGTATTGTATATTTTTGTTCAGCGCCCGATAGTATCCACATGGTCGCCAGTCTCCATTTTTCTTTGGCACTAAATGCAGTGGGCTGGCCCATGGACTATCGGAACGCCGACAGATCGCTTGATCTACCATATACATATTGTAATTCCTTAGTCGCTATGTCTAGTTTTTCCGTCGAGTGGATCGATTAATCGCCCATGTTGGATATCTACGAGTAGTCCGGTTTGTTTTAAAAAGTCGGCACTTCTTGCTGAATTGCTTCCTTAGATCAAGATTTAGCTGAATTCTTCTTTTACCGAATGGTTTTGATTTGCCCCCGTTTGCTGCATCTAATAAATATAAATAACATCATGTTTTTTGGTAACCTCTTTTGGGACTGGCATCACTGACACGTCGGCGCCAGTGTCTATTAAATATGCTATGTGGGATTCTTTATCCGTTATTTTTAAGCGACAATTGGCTTGCGCAGCTTCGCATGCCGCTGTTTGCGTCGGTGGCTTTAGTTTTTTTGTTTGAAATCTTCCCAGCGTGGACACGATGCCTTACAATATCTTGCTAAATCTTTGAACCTGAAATGGGAATAGCATAAACGTGGAGCGTTGCTTTTATTTGGTGAATTATTATCTGCGGCTGGAACATTGGTTTTTGGCCTGCTTTTCGACTGACTGCGAGGTCTATTATTTGCTACATAAAATCGTTCATTGTCTCGCTTTTCCATTTGATCTATCCCTTTAACCAGTTCGTGGATTTGATACTCCTCTTCGCTAAAACGAATTGAGATTCCACTATGTGGATCTATAGCTGTGGATCTTGTGTCGTTAGTGGTACTTCTGTTGGTGGTAATCTTGTTCTTCCTGCCGGACCGCTAGTGGTTGCGGTTGGCCCACTCATGATTAGCTGTTGTTCTGCTAATGCTCTGGACATAGCGGTTAGCACTACGTCCTCCATATTAGGTGGCAGAACGTTGAGTTCCTGCATAACTACGATGTTTGATGAGGTCGCGTTTGTTTCGGCTGCTATTGTCGATGTCATCGATGATGCTGACTCGGGAGTATGAATACCTAAATCACTGCACTAGGAACCGAAAATATGAATTTCTCGCACTAATTTAGTGATAATGTTAAAAATTTTTGACTTGCGGAATAGCGAAATTGGATTCGTCCCAAATGGTGTGCGAAAGTTGAAAAAAAATTTTTTTGGGGATTTCAAAAAGAAATGAGAACGGATAACTTAAATTTGGGAACTCGAACAAATAAATTTCGGTACGACAAAAATTGCGTCGTCCTTGAAATCAATATAATAAAAAAAGAAAATTTTTCTGAAGAATTTACAATTTGGAAACCTCTGTGACATAAATGTTGGCCAGATGGTTGGTTATTCGTTGCGGCTTTTGGTTACCGTTTGTTAACCACTAATCCTGACTTCCCCGACTATATCCCTCTGGTTATTACAGCTTACTTATTGGTGAGCATCTATAGTTCCGGTAATTGTATGCAAAATAATTGCTAGTTGATGACTGGACTCCATTGCAAAAAATTACCTGTAGATGATCTTTACAAGATCGAAACTAGTTGTAATTTTAAATAAATAAAAGTAAATAAATTGGATGTTTTCTCTGAAAAACTATTTTTTATTTTTTATTTTGAAATTTTAATCTAAAACGACGAAATTCTGCACCAAACATCCCAAAGCTATGGTGCCTCAATTACGGTATATTATACAAATTAAAATATTACGAATGGTGATTATCCAGCCACTGATGATCGAGCCGTTATGAGTGAAAAATCCAGGTGAAGTTGTGCTATTGTTAAGCCGAGATGAATGGCTGGCCGACCTAAAATGCATTTGTCTAATTAAACCATCCGTCTCTTTTGGCACGTTCTGTTGTGAATGAGCTTACGCTCAAAATGGAGTGCGCCAAAAGATAAATAAATTTATAAGTAAATCAAATAAATAAATAAATAAATTCAAAAATAAAAAGTTTGGTTTTTTTATTTTTAAGTAAGTGAAAACTGTTGGTGTTTTGTGATTGTACAAAATAATATTAATTATAAAAAGATCACTTACGTCACTCCGCTTCAAAAAAAAAAATTTTTTTTTAAAAAATGTTTAATATTGATGACTGGCATCATTGAATTTCCTTTAACGGCTTTTTTTATTCTTTAAATATTTTTTTTTTATAGAGGTAATTGTTTTCCCTGGACACTACGATTTCTCTAACGTCCAAAAATATAAATTCATCATACTACGTAGTTCTGATACTGTGCAAAGGATGTCGCTCAAAGTTTATGTGAGGAAAATCTTGAATACGTTTTGACAGGTGCCAAAACGTCATATAATTTTGACTACAACTAAGTGATTTGTGTTGATGATGTTGCGGACTACGTCCGAGAATTTTAACTGATTTAATCTGTCAAGTTTTCGAATATCAGTGCATAAATAAAAGACGGTTTATGTTTCTCGATGTGTGCAAACTCATTGAACATGGTTTTTCCAATTTACGAAAATGTATTGAAGAAACTAGAATCGAAAAATGTTTAAGTGCTCCAGTATTACGGAAGAAAATTCTCGGGCTTATCAAAATATTTTAACCATTTATACAGAAAATGCCTTTCCGGTTCAAAACGAAATCACAATTTCAAATGTAGAGGGTACTTTAAATTTGGAAGATAATTATTATAGCCTAGTGCCTATTGTTAGTTATTCTCCGAGTGGAGGAGGAAATTTCGTAAGTAATTGTCAAAAAAGCGAAAAATTACAGAAATATGATGACTCAAATACATACATCGCAACAATCAGAAATGTTAGTATTCAAAAAATTAGACCCTACATGGTGATTTACGCAAAAACTAAACTAAATCTTATATAGAGTTATGGCGGTACAGAGTATCCGCTGGTAAAACAGAATCGCTTTCGGTTTTCGCGGTTCAAAGGGTACGCTAATATCTCAATTTGTTTGCAGTCCAGATTACGGCCGTCAGGGTTAAATTTTGTCGCTTTTCTGTTTTTGACAGAAAGAAGGAGCGCAGCCATTATATATCCAAAAACGACCGCGAAAAGTAGCGTCTTAAGAATAAAAATAAAATCATTTTTGATCCGAGTAAAATCAGTTTTCGAGTTAAAACGAAATCGCTAACCGATTAAGCTTAATAATTTTGTAACATTTTTAAATAAAACTATTGTAAGTGTAAAACAAACGCTTCGGTTTTTTTATTGAATTATATTGTGGAAGGTGCGTCGGCCGCCATTACAACGAGCACGCCACTCATATACGGACGAGATTACGATCATCGACCACCATCACCACAATCTGGTGGCCTTCGACGCGGAAAACGTACAGCCAAAATCATTACAGCAAATTTCTCGAAAATTACAACAACGGGCAATAATTGCAAAACGCAGTAAAGCGGTACCAACTGTACAACCTGGTGGAATTACCACCCGGTACCAATACAAAATTTTCAACAATTGGAACGCAGTGTCTTAGGACAGCATGTTGCTGGATATCTGTCGAGCAACAATACAATACAATTAACGTTTAAGCCGTTAACAGCAGAACTGGGGCCAACAAAAGCAGCACGATGCACGTCATATCTCTAATCAACAATTACACAAGGTAAGCGTTTCTTTTGTTATACTCCGAACTGATTTGTTAGGTTAGTTTTTTAACTGTGGTCAATTGACAACGCGAAAAGGTCGTTCGACGTGTAGCTCTCATTCAGTAATCAATTAATTTTTTTCACTACCGCGCGCCTTTTATCTGAACTTCAGCAGTGTTTTGCTATCGGATTACTTTACCGGTATACGAGTACATATATATAGTAAATAAATTTTTGTCATATTAAAAACCGCTCATAATGACTGACGACGAAGGAAAATCGCTGTGGATAAGTAGCATACAACAAATATTTACAGGGTGTCGGTAAAATATTCCACGTTCAATCGGGACGATCCCGAGATGGTTCAAGCAACTCGAAGCGCAGTTCGAATTAAGTGGAGTGACGGTTGACAAAACCAAGTACGGTCACTTGGTGGCAGCTCTTGACCAAGAAACAATAAGATGCGCCCGCGACACGGTGTTAAACCCTCCCGAAAAGACAAATACGTTTCTCTGAAGGCGACCGTAGTCAGCAGACTATGTGAATCAGCATGGGGCAAATTAAACCGCCTGCTATCCGGTCTCCAGCTCGGAGACAAGAAACCATCACAGTTGTTGCGCGAGATGCAAGCATTATCGGTGGATCAAATAACCGAATCAATGTTACGAACGTTATAGCCGCAGCGGTTACCTTCAAGCATCCAGGAGATTCTGTCGAGCATGGAGGATTGCGAACTGGAAAAAATCACCGCAACAGCAGGTAAAATAATGGAGATTCACAGGCCCACTGGCATCTATAACATCTCCAATTCACAAATTACGACGAACGAGGCCGAACACCCACTGTCAGCCAGCATCAACGCGGTAACAAAACGTTTCGACGATTGGGTGAAAAGGGAAAGGAAATCCCGGGACGAAAATCGGGGAAGCTCCGATACGGTCCGGCGTCCGCACAGAAAAACTCGATCGGATTCACACGTCAGATCTTTCCCAAATTGCTGGTATCACTTTAAGTTCGGCACAAACACCAAAAATGTAACAAACCGTGCAAGTTCGAAGAGGATCGGATTTCGCCCGGGCGGAAAACTAATATGCTCTTCATTCTTCGCGGCAAGTGACAGCAGCCAGTCATGCCACCTAATTGTAATCGAAACGGTAACAAAACAGCAATTTCTCATCGATACGGGAGCCGAACTGTCCGTCGTACCCCCAACGTCACGAGAAAAAACAACAAAGTCAAATCTAAAATTATTCGCCGGAAATTCTACATCAATAGACACGTTTGGCACGAAGGAATTGGTCTTAAATTTGGGCCTACGTCGAGCATTCACATGGAAGTTCACAGTCGCAAACGTTGATAGATGCATCATCGGAGCAGATTTCCTACTAAACTACGGTGTACTAGTCGACGTTAAGGGCAAGAGGTTGATCGACCCGTTGACTTCTCTGTCAATATCCGGAACCCCCGTTGCTTTGCCCTCATATAAACTGACAACAGTCAAATTGGACACTAATAACCCACAAATTCGCAATCTGCTGCCGAATTTCGGACCAGTCTTACGTGAGACACCGTCGCTCAACACGACCAAGCACAACGTCGAGCACAAAATCGAAACCACGGGCCAACCATGTTCAGCAAAGGTACGACGCCTCTACACTGAAAAAATGAAAATAGCCAAACAAGAAATCGATCTATGGTTGAGCCAAGGTGTGTGCCGGCCGTCAAAAAGCAACTGGGCTAGTCCCTTACATATCACAAGGAAAAAGGACGGCAGATGGAGACTATGCGGAGACTACCGCGAATTGAATCGAAAAACGAAGCCCGATCGATATGCAATACCATTTGTCACCGACTTCAGTCATCAACTCGACGGCTGCCAATATTTCTCAAAAATCGACCTCGTGCGAGCGTATCACCAGATCCCGATCAGTGAGGATGCCATCGAGAAGACAGCAACGTGTACTCCGTTTGGTTTGTTTGAGTTCCCCCGTATGGGGTTTGGATTGCGGAATGCGGCTCAAACATTCCAACGGCTAATTCACTCAATTTTCCGCGACACAAAATTTACATTTCCGTACATTGACGACATTTTAGTCGCATCACAGAATCTAGACCAGCACATGGAACACTTAAAAATAGTGTTTCAACGCTTACAGGACGCTGGCTTGGTGATAAACATGAGCAAATGCATATTCGCTGAAAAACAGATAAGTTTCATGGGATTCGATATAGCAGCTGCGGGCATTCGTCCGGCCCAATCTCGGGTAGAAGCAATATCGAATTTCTCACGGCTAACAACCACTAAAGGCGTCCAGCAAATTTTAGGTATGATGTTAAACTATTATCGCACTTTCCTGCTCGGCGCGGCTCAGGACCAAACAAAAGTGTAAGAGTTTTTCAAAGGCAAGAAGAAGAACGACAACAGCAACATCACTTGGTGCGACGACTCAAACCAAGCATTCGAGCACTGTAAAAGACGCCTAGAAGAGGCCGCTCAATTAGTTCACCCATCGTCGGAACACAAATTGGCGATCATGGTCGACGCATCAAATCAAGCGATCGGAGCAGTAGTACAGCAGCAAACAACAAAGGGATGGCAACCTTTAAGCTTCTTTTCACGAAAGCTCACAAACACGGAAAAAAATTACAGCACATACGACAGGAAATTTATCCGGGAATTTATCCTATACACCGACCATAAACCCCTCACGTTCGCCCTGAATCAAAACCTGGAGAAAGCATCACCCCGACAGCGCAGGCATTTCGATCTGATAGCACAATTTACGACCAGCATACAGCACGTTTCCGACAAGGATAATGTAGTAGCGGATGCTCTGTCTCGTGTCAATGCACTGACGATTACAAGCAGCATAGATTATTCGCGCATGGCGGACGAACAACAAGACGACGATCTCAAAGCACTGATAGAAAAAAACAACAGCCTAAAACTCGAGAAAATGCCAGTGTTCGAGACGGACACATATTTGTACTGCGATGTTTCAACTGGTACTCCAAGGCCATACGTTCCCGAAGCATTTCGACGTCAGGTATTCGAAGTATTCACAATATATCGCATCCGGGGATACAAAGTTCAACCAAACTGATCAGGAGCAAGTTTGTGTGGCCAGCGCTCAACAAAGACCTACAGCAATGGGCAAAATATTGCGCAAACTGTCAAAAGTGCAAAATTTCAAAACACGTGAAAAGTCCGTGTGGTAACTATCCCATTGTTAGCCAACGGTTCTCAGAGATACATATAGATATAGTCGGTCCGTTGGAACCTTCCGAAGGACAACGTTATTGTCTAATCATCATAGATCGATTCACAAGATGGCCAGAGGCCACTCCGATGCCGGATATCAAGGCCGAAACCGTCGCGAATACTCTACTGAAAACATGGATTAGTTGATTTGGAGTCCCATTGGTTATCGTCTCCGACAGAGGAACTCAGTTCGAATCAGAACTATTCTCCAGTCTGGCCAATCTAGTAGGGTTCCAACGCAAACGCACTACTGTCTATAATCCGGCATGCAACGGGATGGTTAAACGGTGGCACCGCAGCTTAAAAACGGCTGTAATGTGTGTCAACGACCCGCAGTGGACCAGATCATTGCCACTCGTACTGTTAGGCTTGAGAACCGCTTTTCGGGACGTTTTCGAGGCTACATCAGCTGAGTTAGTGTACGGCGAGAAATTATGCCTGCCCGGAGATATGATACAGCCATCAACATTTACAACTCAAAATCAGGTACAAATTCAAGAATTTTTCAGGAATAGCCAGCCGACAGCGCCATCACGACACGTCAGCAAACCAAAAATCTTTGTCTTCAAGGATCTTGCGACGTGCTCACACGTACTAGTTCGTACGGATGCATTACGCAGGGCACTACAGCCTCCGTACCAAGGCCCTTACGCGGTATTGCGCCGGTCGGAGAAATATTTCACAGTCCTGGTGAAGGGCGTCGAGTCGAACATTTCATTGGATCGGTTGAAACCTTGTTTTATCGAGGGTTACGAGCATGACAGGGCGGAAAAGACCGAACTGACAACTGGTGCGGATAGTGCAGACAAACATCCCGACAATCCTTCTGTTCCAGAATCAAACGTACCAAGAGGGCCAAACAACAAGAATGACCATGTTATAACAAAAAAAACGGGTGACATTCACGATCAGGGCGCAGCATCAAACTACCCTCTCGTTACGACTGATCGTTCCCTGCATTCACTAAGGGTGGGGTGGGGTAGTGTGGCGATACAGAGTATCCGCTGGTAAAACAGAATCGCTTTCGGTTTTCGCGGTTCAAAGGGTCCGCTAATATCACAATCTGTTTGCAGTCCAGATATCTGCCGTCAGGGTTAAATCTTGTCGCTTTTCTGTTTTTGACAGAAAGAAGGAGAGCAGCCATTATATATCCAAAAACGACTGCGAAAAGTAGCGTCTTAAGAATAAAAATAAAATCATTTTTGATCCGAGTAAAATCAGTTTTCGAGTTAAAACGAAATCGCTTACCAATTAAGCGCAATAATTTTGTAACGTTTTTAAATAAAACTGTTGTAAGTGTAAAACAAACGCTTCGGTTTTTTTATTGAATTATTCGGCCACCATTACAACGAGCACGCCACTCATATACGGACGAGATTACGATCATCGACCACCATCACCACAGAGTTAATGCTTTACTAAACAAAATCAAAATCTTTTAATCCAACTTTCTACGGAACAAATTTTATTCAATTCCTAATTGTTGGCGAAATACGGTCCCGAAATACTAAATGAACCCCGTGATTTCTTAATAATTTTTTTTCCATATAACAAGGAAGGTTGGACAAACACCCGGCCATAGCCCTTTTGAGGTAGCCCTATCTCTGAGATCGGCGCGGAAGAAAACAGATGTGTTGCTTAGGGCTAAGATTTCCGAATTATTTTGAGGGAACCGGAAACGAAACCTTGCCTAGGACCTGGATTTTCCTTAATCCGCCACTGTTTATAATTGAACAATCCTTTTGGCAACCATCGAATACAGGGCAGATGACCAAAAATGTAATTAATTAATTACAAAACGCATTATTGAACCATCTACAACATTCGCACAAAACAATATTAGTTACCCCGCTAGAGCAAAAAATAGTCATCTTGGTGATTATTAGCACATTCGAACGAAGACCAAAGTAAATTTGTAGTCAAATTTGCAGATAAAATTCGTCAATCTTTTTCTGGACATGCGTAGTAAATTTTTATGTTGTTGTTTTGCACAAAACTGCGATAATCCAATCCACAAACCATTTTTTTGTTACACTGTAAAGTTAATTTTGCAAGCATTAGATGGATTCTAAAACCACTGGGAGATTTAATAAATGAAGCTTGTTTCGCTATTCGGATATAGATGTCACTTTATTAATCACACCCTAAAATTATACTTGACGAAACATTACAAATGACATAATATTTTAAAACGGTAAAGGTGAATTTAATTAAATTTCTGCTAAATTTCAACGTTCAACTGCCGATCAGGTAATACATAATTAATCATGTTTAAGTTATATATGTACATGTTTTCCATGTTAACCAATTTTACGCTAATAAATTTTATATTTAATTAATTTATCGTACGTATACCTTAATCAGGTAACACCGACAATAGGCAGCCAGTAAGCGTAAATTAAAAATTTCAATAATTCTTGCTGCCCGGTCTATAAAATCGATTAACGGTAGAATAATAAAAACTGCGAATCCAACGAATTAATTATAAGGTAAAAACCGCTAGAGTATAAAAACTCCACCCAAAAAAAAAAAGAAAACAAAAACAAAAACAAAACAAAAACCTAAAAAATATTCGTATGCGAAATAAACAAAAATATTTTTAATAGAAAATCAATAAAAAAATACAATTACTAGAATCCGTCTACATAACAAGCCAATTTTACAATATACACTAGTGGTTTGTTGTTTCATCCATCTATATACAATGTTGCATAATGCTGTTTCATTCGCACAGCAAAATACCCTAATTTCTTGACTGTGTAAGCAAAATATTTTGGTATTTTTGTATTTTTGTTCTCTCGCATTCACACACAAAAATACACAAATTCAGTCTTGCTGTCGTCGCCGTGAAAGTTTAAGTTCGAAGTCAGAAATTAATTTTTTTTTTGGTTTTTTAGAGTTTTTTTTTTGTTTTTTCCTCCTAACTATTTAATGAATTTCGGTGTTGTTTGTTTTTATTTGCTCTAATAAATGTATATCGTTACGATTCGATAAATTAATTAATAAATGCAATTTATAATTTAGTGATTAGTGTTTATGTGATGAATTTATATTATATAAATATAAAAAAAGGTGGTGGATAACTTAAAAAATAAAAAAAATGTTAAGAATTTTGACAGCCAGACAAATGTCGTTCACCTAAAAAGAAAAAATAACAAAAACATAAATTTCATATCTCTAGCTATTATTTAGAAAAGGATAGCGCACGACATCTGTCTCCATCATACCACTATAATTATGTATTACTACTACTATTTCTACTATGATTAGAAAAATATTTTATTAATATCTAGTTTTGAATTAATTTAGAAAAAAAAAAAAATCTGTGTTTTACAAAAGTTTTATTAAGTTTTTTTTATTGTTTTGGTTTTAAGAAGAAAAAAAAAGTGAAGTGAAATAAGAAAAAGTTACAAGAAGTTAAGTTAAAAAAAAAAAAGAAGAAAATTATGTTCAATTTTATGAAAAAAGGGGTGGGTGTGAGTGAACGAGATAGAGAAAAATTGGATCGTGATGAAAAAGAAAAAAGAAAACGTGAAAAAAAATTACGAAAGGAAGCAAAACAAGGTGTTTCCGGAAGCATGAGCACTGAGGAATTATTAAGACTTGATGAGGTTGGTAAATAATAATAATAATAAAAAAAAAATGTGTGTAAATATTTACCTTAAGACAATATTTTCTATTTCTGTTTTTGTTTTACGATTTGTTTACATTTGAATTTACAGGAAAAAATGATCAAAAACTTATTCTCCCGGGGGTTGTTTATAAACTATGAATCTAAAAATATGTTAAGAATTCGTTAATAGTTTTGGTCAATTCAACAAGCTAAGTGATGGTGTATTATTGTGTGAAGCGTGTTTTTCTCTGCTAATATATTTTATGAAATCCAAAATATCGAAACCTCAAATATTGCTGCTTTATAATTTGTGACTGGAAAAGGCGTGAATATTTTTTAACAGTGTATGTCTATCTTATCGGTTTTAGTTCTTGCTTTAATGTTCTTATTAAGAAGATGTAATTAAGTAGATGGTCAAATTTTCTTTATTAAAATAGTGTTGGCGGACTTATTTATGTTGCAATCTGTTATGAGGTACGAGGCACTTCTAACTCGTTCGTGGATAATTTTTAACGTATTAAGGTTCGTTTTACGCAGTTTTGGTTTCCTCGATGACAGCTTAAGTGTAGTATTCGTCCATCAACTCTCTGAACTAACATAAAAATGTAATCTCGACCCTTATAGGTCAGATCGCTTCAGGGAACAAGACTATTCTGCAATGACATTATCGGTTACGGTCGCTACGGACTAACTCACTTTCACAGCACTAACTTGGATTTCAACCGATTTCTACAATTCGTGATAGATTCAATAAATATTGTAATCAATTGTATATGGTATGTATTTTCGATTCTATTCTAAATAAGTATCTTCCAAAAGACTACTTAGGCTCTTTCCCAAACCAATACTTATTTGTGGAACCTAACTTATTCAAATAAGTATGCTGGCAAGGTGACTTATTTTTTATCTCTTTTCTACATACAAATCTAATTGCGATAAATAATATTTCGTCGCCTTAGTTCTTTTTTATTCTATCGAAAAAAAACTCAATTTTGGGGTTTTAGTTGAAAAAAAATTTAAGGGTCGTAGAAAAATTTTCAAACTTGGGAATTAAAGTAAATACTTCTTTTTTATGAAAAGTTAAAACAAACGCAAGAAAATGATACTCAAAGTTTAAAATTGCATTATCTCAAAACAGACATTTATTAATATAGAACGAAAAAGAACTAAACCGACGATTTGTCAATCTGTCAAAACATCAGAACATAAATTCATTTGTGATTTGTGTCATAGTGCATTGCACGATATAATAAATGGATGTGATTGGTATAAAAGAGTGATTCCCATTTCTATATCGGCATGATGACCGTGATGTTTAAAACAAGAGAGTGATAATGAAAATAAGAATTTGACTGAATTTCAAAATTTTTATTTATTTTAAGAATTAAATTTATTAATTAAAAGAATAGAAAAATTTAATTATTTTTTATTTATATTTGTGCACATAATTCGTTGCGCAATTCAGAAGCGGTGATTTGAAATTGATGATTTTGATCTACATTTGGGATATTATCATCATTTTGAAATTCCTCATCAATATTTATCAAGTACCCAACATCCAAGCAAATATTATGCAGCATGCAGTAAATCACAATAATTTTTATTGAATTTTTAATGTTGGTCTCTAGTGAGCGAAGAAAAATACACCTCCACCAGGTCTTCATTTGCCCAAAATTTTGCTCAATTGCAATTTTTGCCTTGCTGTGCAGATAGTTGAATTTGTTTTCTCGCTGCGTCAAAGAGCGGTTCTCTGTAAATGGAGTGATGATAGCTATCGGTTCCAATGTTAACTGGTATGCACTATCACCGAGCAAATAGTAGCCTTGTGGCGGATATTTTTTATTGACATATACATCAGTATTCCTTAAAACACGTTGGTCATGAACTGAACCTGGCCATCCAACGTTAATATTTATAAATTTGTGGTCCGCATCACAAATACCTAAAAAAAACAGTTTTTAAATATATATTAACTTATAAATGTATAATTAAAAAAATATAAACCTTGTAATTGAATACTGTAGTCCAACTTTCTATTTATGTATTCGTCATGACGATTAATTGGGCATTTGATTTTTACGCGAGTCCCATCAATAGCACCTACCGCATTATTAAAAATTGAAGATCCCGCTCGATTTGCGAACTTCATACCTACATATTCCAAATCATCATGGTTAGGCAGCATTATAGTTTTGGGCAACAAATTTAAAATTATCTTCATTGTACGCTGAACCATGTTAAAAATTGTAGGCTTCGGTAGATTGAATCCACTGCTGACTACACGGTACGATGTTCCAGCGGCCAACCAAAATAGCACCACTCCCAACTCAATTTGAGTATCATGTCCACGATGCTTGGCTGGAAAAAGCTCCACTAACCTTTTGAATTGCACCGATATTCGTAAATGTTTCTTAATTAAAATTCCGTTTTTATTTAAAATAACATCAAACATGAAGCTTTTCTTATCGGAGCAATATTTTAAGCCCTGTAGTTTTTGTATTTTCATTATTTAAATCTCTTTTAAATAATGGTATTTCAAAGTTAATTTTAAAAATTATTTACCTTCCGCATTTCACGTTCCTCCATTAAATTAAATAATTCTTCGTCACCATCAAGTAATTTTAAACATAATTTTATATTTTTATTTACTAAACAATTTAAAAGAATTAACTGTTTTCCTATGTTCATTTTTCCAATAATATCTTATATTTAATAGTAAATGATGAACAAAAAAATATTTTGTTAATTTCTGTTGTTTTGACGTCGGTGTCAAAATAAGTAACTCAAATCAATTGGGACGGTTTTACTTACTTATTTAAGATGGCCGCAAATAAGTCAATAAGTACGAAATAAGTATCGGTTTGGGAAACAGCCTTAAACCTAAATTAAATATTACTTTTGTTTTATACCGAGTGTTAGGTAAATGCACATTGGCCGCTGCGTTTCATTAAAACTGACCTTCACCCAAACAAATTTAAATATTCGCTCTTGCTGCTGGCCTGTATCTGTTTTACTTAACGTCAGAAAATTTCTGATTTTGTACTTTGGATTATTAAGGAATCTTTCGCTACCAATGCCACACCACTTACCATCAATCCACGATATTGAACATTATTGGGTACTAATACATCTGCGCAAAAAAATTCTTGGTATGGACCAATATTCGGGGTAAATCTAATTACGGAGTTTGAGAAGAACTTCTGTATCTGAAGGTGAGTCGGGATACGACAATATAAAGTGATTGTTGTTGCCAATAAATTTTATTATAAAATACCTTAAGTACTTAAGTAAATGTTACTTTTAATTAATGCTTTCCAGCATCTATCAAATGTATATCTAACAGAGGTGGCCGCATGCAATGCAATGCATGCTTATAAAAGTTTAGATTTGTCTATACAAATAAATGCGTAAAGTAAAAATATTTCTGTTTAATTTCACCCATCAACTTTTTGAACCAAACAACCATCAACACTTTGGCAGCTTACATTTTTCGTTTATTTTCATATATCACACTTGCAAAAACGTATATTCACTGTTTAAATGGAGAAAAAAGCAATTTCATTTTTGCAAGAGAGAATATAATTGTACAATGTTCAGAGTGTATACAGAAGCTTTCTTTGGTGACTAAGGTAAACGGCTGTAATACTGACATACTCCGCGACAAATGCAAGTTTGATGTTCGTTATTATATATGTAACCAATTATTTTTAATATGTTTGCAGATTTTTTCAATTACTAATGTATCTAAAAATAATTTGGCTAACTCAATGTAGAAATTAAAAATAATTTTCATTCATTATTTTAAATATTTAACAAAAAAGGAAAAGTGTCCGTAACACTGATGTACCACAAAAACGTTGTTTCTAATACTGACTTTTCTAATATTGACATACTGTTGGGTGTGTAAGATTACTAAATTAAACGCTTATTTTCTGAAAGGTAAATAAAACAAAATCTACATAAGTATTCCAAGAGTTTATTTATTTAATAAAATAACTTAAACTTATAAAATTAAGGTACTTCTGGTATCACATTAAAATAAAATATTTAAAAATAAAAACAAAAATAAACAAAATATAGCTTTTAATTCTGGCTATCACAAGTGAATTAAACTAAAATATTAATAAAACAATATATAAAAACAAAATATATTTTTGGTTATCCTTATAACAAAACATTTGTTATGTACTCTTGTATGTCAGGAACACTGTAGATCCCTCGAGAATTGAGAAGTTCAGGTTCAGGAATAATTTGAACAATATCCTGAATGGGATAAAAAAGAATATCATCTTTGTCAGGCCACTTCCAGTTTGGGCCACTCATTCCCATTACTTTGACTGACACTTCATTATTTTTTGTTTGTAAAACAATACCCGGGAAATTTTCCTCCTCGTACCGAATGATGACATAATTGCCAATCTTAAGTTGGCTAATATTCGTTGTAGTCTTTTCAGTAGGTGGTGTATTTTGTATTTTAGACTTTTTTACGATGCTGTTATTCTTCGCTGAATTCTTTTTGGCTTCTCTTTTCATTTTTCGATCTTGTTTATTTTGAATTTCTTGTTCTTTTTCAGCTTTTTTTTTGTGTTATAATTTATGTATTCCTCCGAAGATACTATAACAGACGGAATCCGTTTTTTGACTTTATTTATAGATGCCTCATCCGGTTTAGTTTCTGGCCAAAAGAAACTGTTTTTAAAGGGCGTTTGCATATTCGATAGAAATAATTGCTCATTTTCAGTTTCAATATTCTTTGAAATGCTTTTAGCTTGATCATGGGCATTTTCATCAATGTCCTTGTGGTTTTCTATTGACAAAGTAATTACTTCCCCTACTCCGTCAACATTCTCCCACAATTGATCAACATCGAAACCACTAAATGCTGCATTAAGATCAATGTTTTCCAAAGTTTTTTCGCCAATTACTAGAACAGACTTCTCCTGTTGTACATCATCCGCAATAGTGGAATTCAAATTAGTGGCGTCACTAATCGTAGAAAAATTGATTTGTTTCGGATGATATTTATTTTTTACATCAACCCACACATGGCACACATTGGTCCTCTTTAATACCTCACCATATCCCTCGGGTGTCTTTAAAGCATTGCAATTGATTTTCTGTCATAAAAGACTCAAATATATATATCTACAAAAGACTCCGATCGTACTCTATTATCCGTTCCAGGTGTTGTTGCTGCTGGTATTACTTGTGGATCCTTTATCATTTTGAGGTAATTAACAGCGTCTGCCGAAAATGGGTATATGCTACATGTTTTGAAAGCATTTTTAATCGTCGATGCTTTAGCAGCTGTTGGTAAGACTTCGCCAGCAATGGTGCAAAATCTTCCTTTTTCAACTTTTTGCCTTCATTTTGCATTTTCCGGCTATGTACGGCTTTCTTCCATTCTACCTTTAAGGGGTGAAAAACACCAACATCTAGTGGTTGCAAAAGGTGGGTTGCATTTGGGTAAAGTGCTATTAGAATAATTTGGTGTTCCTTGCAAAATTCGCTTAAGGCGAGCGATAAATGCGAGATATGTCCGTCTAAAAATTAAATCACTGGGAATTCCGCACCATTTTGACGCAGCCATGGCAAAAAGACATTTGCCACATATTCGTAGAATACTTCCCCATTCATCCATCCAGGTTCAGAGCAGCATTTACCACAATCAATGTAGTTAGACACTCTTTTTCGTCATTGCTGCTCATATTATACACCGCTTTTTCTCCTTTTCTGGCTAGGACACATTTTTCCTTAGGCGACAATAAAAATGCGCTCTCATCGCAGTTGAAAACACGTTTCGGATCATCAATAATATGCAGGTAATTATTTTCTGCAAAATACGTTTTAATCTGCTGGAACCAGTCACGAATATTATGCTCTCTGATAATAGCACGACTCCTAACTAAATGTTGTGAAACACGCTCCGAAATATCTGGATTTCGTTTTAAAAACCCCTCGTACCATCGCCTTCCTGATCTTCCACCTCTAAAATTATTCTGACGATTTAGGTTTTTAAGCAGTAGTTGAACACTATCCAAAAGCTGATCCTTTGTTGCGGGAAACCCAGCCTTACCAGTATAAACGATCCATTGTTTAATTTTTTGCTCCTCTACAGTAGTCAACACTGTTGGGTGACCGATGGATGCATTTAACTCATATACACCTCTTTGTTTGTATAATAAAGTTGTTTCGTGGTCATTCTAAAAATTGCAATGCTCGTTTACCAACAGGTTTGTATATAATACTGACATATAAATTAAAGGGTTTTTATTACAATTAAATGCACCGAAAATAAACAGTCAGTTTTAAGTTTACCCATATTTAATTACTTTTAAATCATTTAAATTATTTAGAAAGTCATTAAAATTAAAATAAATTGTTTAAATTTAAGAAAATAAATTTCAGATTACTTTCATTATATTGACATATTGAGGATTTTATACTGAGCTAAGTAAGGACTTATTACTGACAGTCCCCTTTAACAATTATTTCTTACAAAACTGCTATAAATTATTAGGGTCAGAATTAGGATAGTACAATGATAAGTAAAGTAAGATCGGCTAAACATATATTTCTTAGAATAAGATTTAGAAATAATGCTTATAGACCTAATAATGACACATGTGTCAGTAAAAAGGACAAGTCAGTTATTCATTTGTGTCTAATACTGACAAAACTATTTTAACAAAATTTATATTTATCTTCAATTTTTTCACTTAAGTAAATACACTTTAATAATTGAAAGTAATTAATAATAAAACTCATTTAAATTAAATTTAATAATTAAATAATACTTACATAGGAAATATCACTAAAAAATGGCACTTAAAAATTTAAAGCAAAATGGTAAGGAATTTGCACAATGCACGTGTGTGTATCCACGATCGCTGTCAAATTGTAACTGATTTTTATTGAATTTTATACACCAATACAGGAATATTTTAGAAGGATGAGACAGGAATATTCATGTTTTTATTTAAACAAAGGTTTTTGTATAAGTGTTGAACAATTATCTTAAAAACTAAAAAAATATGCAATATATGCCTATGTCAGTATTATAGCCGTTTATCTAATTTGTTTTCCAAAAACAACTTTGATTTTTTTAATTCGAGCCAGTACATTCCGGGCGATTCCTTGTGAAATTTTAAAGAATGCCAATTCGAACAGACATTATCCATTTGTCCAATAAACATTGAGGAGCTTGCTATAATTATAGTCTTCATCTTACTTGAATGCTGCCAACTTTAAATCGGCTCTGATCTCTGAATTTTTCTCTTGATGGAACATGCCGTAAGTAAGCGATTATTTTTAAGCCATGTGTCACGCCATTCAATTCTTTCAGCAACTCTTGAAGTTGAAATAGAAGCTCTATTTTGAAGCTGTTGGTTGCGCAATTCTTGTTGATAAGTTGTTTCAGCTGCTCTTAAGTCATGACTTGTCCAATATATATTTTTTTCGGTGGTGTTTTTAGCAATGGTGGTTGCTTACAAATAACAAGTAATCACCTGAAAATTCTTCAACATTAGATGTATTGTTCTATGTGTGTAAACAATCGGGAGTAACGGGCATTTGGATGTGTACAAACGAGAATTTACATTTACACAAAATATGTTCTCTTCGAAACGTTTCACGACAAACTGTGTTTGAGTATGACATTACGAAAGAAAAACAAAAATTTTTAAAACTAGGGCGGTTTTACAAGTACAATATTTTGTAGCAAAAGATATTTATTGTAGAAGATGTAAGTTTCAAATATAAAATGTTAGTACTTTTCCTCCATTAAATAATAGCACGAAGTGAAATTGACAACTATACGGATAACAATACTTCAACTATATAAGTAGCCGTGCAATTAAAGTGCTCTGAAGTGGACTGAGAATTTGCTTTTTAATTCACGAAATTTTTCACAAAATTTAATGTAAAATCCAGCATAAATTTTATACTCAGTAAAAATCGGTTAATCTCGAATCGATGAACCAATTAGTTTAGATCAATCGCTAAGCCCTAACCAGTTTTGATTTCCCTAAAGGAAAGCGCTAAATCTACAGAAAACGAAGAGTGATAATTTGAAAATTATTTTGCTTAAAATAGTACCTTCAGTCAAATTCTGGAAGATATAAAAATAAAATACAATTGGAATTTGTTTTTCCGAAGTATCGATAAGGGGCCCTGATAAGGGGCCTTGGTACGTTCAAACATGCCAACAATTGGAATTATCTTACGTTATTTTAGCAAAAAAATAAATATTTGGTTATAACGTTAGATTCCAGCCACTTACTCAAATATATAAAAAATTTGGATGCCAGACAATTTCTGCAGCTGTTCAGCCTTGCCAGATACTAATTAGACCTCCTGATTATAAAAGTTTGTATGTCTGCGAGCCAATCCCACAGACTTTGATCCTTGACTTTGGAGAAAAGCTTTATGTGATAAGCGATTTGCCGAGTTTTTCTCGTGAAGTATGCCTTGAAATCTTATTTTACGACTAAAATTTGCCATATTTGCACTCCATAAAACCCAGACTTCAATATTCATCGAAAAGTTTCCTGACAAAAATTGTCTTGCAGTTCTATTTTGATATTCAGAGGATTTCCTTGATTTGTCAATTTCTGACATTTTATTCAATACATCTGGCGCCTCATCTCGGAAGTTTCAGCAAAATAGATTCCAATTTTTTAAAAATTAGCTTTGTGAAAATGACGATATTGTTGGCCTATTTCATTTGTTTGAATTCATTTATCTACCAAAATAACTACATACCAGTAAACAGAAAGTATTTAATTTTAGTTCTTTTGAGCTTTAAAATAAAGAAAAAAAAAATTTTAAATGAACCTTCAGAAAATGATGTAAAATTTAAGATTTATTGCATGCGTGCAAATTTAAGTCAGCAGCCGCCACTAATATCTAACGTGTAGGTCGGTTTGATGATCTTGAAACTTCTAAATTATATGATGTGTTTTTTAACCCTTTATGGCGCAAGGTAGTTATTTTTGTTAATTTAACAGATACTGGTGGTAAATGGATATTATTAACGGGAAAAATAATTTAAAAAAATCTCATTTAAAAAAAGGTATTTAAGCATTATTCTAACAAAATTATCTGTTGCAGAAATGCAACATTACATCAATAATGCTAAACAATATTAAAGTACTTACTTAAATTAGGAAATATGAAAATTTTTAAAACAGTTGTTTTGCTTATTATAACATAAACTAATCCCACATTTTTCGCAATCTGTTTGCATATACCCACTGCAGCCTGAAAATTTGCACCTCATTCGTTTATCTACCCAAACTGGCCAGTGCCCGTATTGGTCCAACCTCACATCTTTCGGAGTAACATGTTGAGCTGGACCTTTCTTTCTTTTTATTTTGAATGAGACATTCAACATCACGGTTAAAGTTAATTATTTAATCTCCTCACGTCGAAAGTAGACCAGAACTGTCTCTCATCTCTTAACGAGATGGCATATCAGTTCAACATCCATATTTTATGGTTGCCAGGACATTTCATAAGTACAGGGAATATCATATAAACGCCGATGAACTGGCTCGACGTGGTACAACGGACCACTTCTCAGAAAGCAGGATGGTTATTGAAATGCCTGTTGCGGTATGCAAACTGCTGCTTCAGGAAGAAGCTAGCAAGGTGACGAATGACAGATGGTCAAGTATCACTTCTTGCGTAATAACTCGGCAGGTCTGGCCAAAGTTGGACTTGGCGAGATCCAAACAGCTGATCTCTTGGTGTCTTCTCACATGACTAAGTACTGTCGTAGTTGCGAGGACGAAGAGGAGGAAGAGATAGTACTTCATCTTCTTTGCACCTGCCCTCGTCTGGCACGAAACAGACTAAAGTTTCTAAGGGCACCCCTCTTCAAACACCTGACGGACCTCTGTAGGATGGACGTCAGGAGTATCCATCGCTTTGTTAACAGCTCAAAATGGTTCCAAAGAGTTGGAGGAAACAATTATTCGTGGTATGGCTACGGACCATTTTTGTATCTATGCCTGGTCCTAGTGCACCGCCACTCAAACCTAACCTAACCTAACCTAATTATTTATAAAGTTATATAATTTAAAATTTGATTGTTACGGCGCAAAAAAGTCTAGAATCACTAATAATTTAGTTAAGTACTACATGTAAAGGATATTTACGAATAAAGCTCCAATAGAATTTCCCAGGTATCTCTGGAAACTAAATTAAATTAATAATTCACTATTATACCATATCTTTACTACTTAATTAATAGAATTTAACTTATATAAATTAGTGATAAATAAAATAATATAGTTATCACAAGATAATACAATTTCTACGCTACATAACATCTGGATGCTTGAAGTTCCTGGATGCTGAGCGAGAATTCATTAATATTTCTGTAGCTCGGAGACGATCTAACAATTATATATAATTAAGTATAATTTATATCAGCTGCATATTCTAATGATTGCCTTCACATTAGTTATTTTCGCAACTTAAAATTACTGTTAAGCTCAAAATACTTTAGTTAGCTATAGTTGAAGTAATTCCGCAAATTTTCCACAACCACACTACCCCTCAACCTTAGTAAATTAACTGATAATATTCTACAATCCAACAATTCCTTCTATTTATCTCCATTTGTACTCATAAACACAACCCTTATAGAAGTAAACTATAAAACCTTCAAAACTCAGAAAAGTACCACTCAACAGTTCAAATTACTGAGAGTATAGTTACATACGTAATTAATTTAATTCAACATCATGCACATTAATATCTCTGAAAATATATATCAAATTAATTGGCTATTCGTTATTTGTAAGATAGCGATCATCAATATTTCAAAAATTATATTTAAAACTTATAAAACAGTAGACTACCTAAAAAAAATCCAATTAGCATCATTCACCTATTGAAGAGATCTCCGCCACACCATTAACCATCACTAATTAAAAATATAAGTCAGTAAAATAATACTTACATCAATGAGAGGAAATACAAAAATTATATTCTTAAAAATTTTGTCCGTGTACCATATAAGTAATATTGACGTTTGTAGCCGCGTTTTTTATTCGCTCCGGATAGCTGCTATTGAGAGCCGTTATATAAAATGTGGCTCCCGATAGCGCTCCGTACAAATAGGTAGAGCCAAATATTTTTTATATGAAGGTTTTGCTAAACAATTGAATTAAAAATGATAGTTTGTGTTAAAAATTGAATTAAAAATGATAGTATGTTAAATAAGTATAGTTTACCAATAAATAGCGCGTCAAATTTAAATTTAGGCTTAGAAAAATGACGGCTCTCGATAGCAGCTATCGGGACCGAATAAAAAAAATACTGCATGTATGTAAAAACTGCAACCTAAACTTCAATAAATCCATTAAGTTAATTAATTAAGTTCAATACATTTAGCATTTCGATTTTCATTTACATAATTCCACGTTGTTCACATTCATTGAATCAAAATTTAGTATGCATAAATAAATAAACGTCATTATGTGTTGCAAACCAAATCTCAATTCAACTCAAAATTAATATTTCCATATTAGTATTTTATTTCTATAATTTAATTAATTTATAATCTTTTAATATTAATTAAATTAATTTAATATAATTAATATAATTTAATGCGGTTTATAATACCCTGTAAAAATATTAATCATACCTACGATTCGACTCAAACTTACTCGATTATACGAAGTATAAGAATCCTATTTGAGTCGAATACATTAAAATTTTCGTGTTTGTGTAGTTCATGTTTTACCAAGAACACTATAGATGTCTCGAAGATACAAAAAACCAAAAACATCTATAATTCCAAGACAAACTATTTTTTGTCATTGTCTGGTAATTACTACTGAAGGTAGTATTGGTGACTAAATCATGACGGCAACGTCGCATATTATTTTACATTTATTTTCATACAAACACATATTTACTTTTTATTTGTACACTCTTGACAAAAATATTGTACCTTTTTGAATTCATTTTTGAATTTAATAAAAAAATTATTAAGATAATTTAAATTTAAAAGGTGTCTTAATATTAAAAATCGAATTGTGTCTTAATATTTTAATATTTAACATGTAGTAAAGCATTAAAATATGTACGCTTATTCGTATTTTTTAACACAATGAAATGTGCCAATTTTTGGTCTAGAGTGTTATAAAAATAGGTTAGGTATAGGTTAGGTTATACATCTTTTTCCTTATGTCAAAAAATATGTACGACCATTGTTGTTATTGTAATTGGTATTATTTTCCAACACAAAACATACACATAAATAGGATTTGTTTTTACACGATATTATTAAACGGCGTTGCCGTGATGTATATTGTTGTTGTTTCTTATGTATTTTTTTTTTTTTTTTTCATATTTCATAGCACAAAACCAAAACAAATTAGATTAGTGTTGGTTAGTTTTATTATTGAAGGCTTATATGTACACAACTAACACTATGGGCAGTCGTCACTTTGTCCCTTTAAATTTCGTATAGTTCGTCTTGGAATTATAGATGTTTTTGCAAAAAACACAAAGAGAGAAAACAACACCGAAATAAAAATAACAGAATCGTATATACTAAACCACCAATACACACAGAGAAGGTAAATATTTTCAACCAATCTTCCATGTGCATAGCAGGAGACGTATCATGTTTTCATTATATTACATACAAATAATACCAACATTCCTGTTCTATGTATTAAGATACAGGAAAATATTTGTAACGATTATACCAAAACCAACAAAAATGTCTCTCTGTTTTTGTGTTGTTTAAATATTATATGACAAAAACCAATAACATAGAGTACATTTTCTTGATAGGATCTGTGTAAAGAGCGAACGAGACGGCCTGTATAAACATTTGGTTGACTTTGCTATTTATCAAGCTTCAAGAATATATTTGTGTCAGTTGTACATAAAATAAAATACCAAAATATGTTTAATTATTAGTAAAAATAAAATAAGACATGAAAATTAACCGCCCATATAAATTTGAGTCAATTTTAATTTTAATTCTAATTCAATCTAAAATATGAGACATTTGTATTTAGATTTTATGTTTAATCACATAATCATTAAAATCAAAATTATGCAATCTATCAAGAAATAAAGAAATTTGATTTCTTTCACTATAAATTAACACATTGCCTGATAAATACCAATATTCCTGTTCTATGTAACAATATTCAGGAATATATTTGTGTCGATTGTACATAAAATAAATCACAAGAACACATTCAAGTAGCGTAAAAATAAAATAAGATATGAAATTAACTACGTAAGTATATCAAATTAAGTTAAAATCCATTTTAATACGATCCAATTATTAGATTTTAGTAATTAAATTCCATGTACAACCACACAAAAGTTAAAATCATGCACTTAATCAAGAAATCAAGAATTTTGATTTCTTTATCTATAAATATAAAACATTGCCTGATAAATGCATCCCGGTGGATTGCATTTCCCAAAATTACACTTTAATTATTATTTCACTTACACTTTAGTTATTTTTTCACTAAAATTGAATTGGATTAGAATTAAAATTAAAATGTATATAATACACATATACATAGTATGTATATAAAGTATATACAAAACATTTCGCACTAACAACACATAAAAAAAAATAAAAATAAAATTAAATTTTGAAGAGGAAAGACAAAACACGTCTATCCTCTTTGAATGTTCGCTCTCACCTCCAAATAGCTATCCAAGCCTAAGAAATGATAAAAAATTCGTAGATACCAACGTTTACTAAGGAGTTGAATTTTGTAGTGACCCATAACACAATCTAATAGGTCGACACCACCCATATGTCGATCTGCTACGACCAAAGGACGTTCAACAGAAATGTACTGCTTTCCAGACTTGCAAAATTGGATGCTAGAGTGACAATTTTGTCGCTCATTTGGCAGCTTGCAGTTGGGAATAAGCTTTTTTCTTATAATTCCTAAAGCTAAAATGCCGCGACTGGACAAGAATTCAATAAGCGGGATCGAGGTGTAGTAATTATCGAAAAACAGCCGGTAGTTCTGATTGGTAGGCACATTGCAGGCAAGGCGAACTACCACATTAGATGATGCCCCTAAATGAAGCTCGCAGGCTGCGCATCTGTTTTCCTATCCACTATACACTTCAATTTCATATCCATACCCAGTTACACCACATACTTATAACAAAAAGTTTGAATCCCCGTTTATGGGGTTTGTCGGGTAAATATTGTTTCAGCACACCGAGCTTTTGTTGAACATATTTGTTCATCTACAAACACATTTGTTCATCTCGCCGGATTTTATATAATCGATCAGAATCAACGTGGTCATATGGTAACATTTTACTATTGTCGTTGAAGTGTAATGACTGCCTAAGTAATTCGAATCGTTTCGACGGCATTGTCTCTTGTATCGGCGCAAAGCTAATGTTTTCAGACCAATACATTTTTACATTTGGCATACGAACTGATTGACATGTAATATACAACACCAACAAATTGGCGTATTTCTTGACAAGTTACATTTACAGGCGTATTAACATGTTTCTGAACATAGTATAAATTAGTCTGGTCTCTTATAAGGTCGATAATGTCCTCAGTAAACAGATATGGAAATGCCTCACAAGGAGTATCCAAACGAAGTATTTCTGGAGGTAACATGTCAGATCCATGAAAACGTAGTTGGTCGTCATTTAAGTTCAGGCTTTTCATTTTCCATGTGATATTAGCCCTAGGCACACGATTAGATGTACTTAGAGCCGATGCAGAACTAGTATTAGGGGAAGCCAAGGCCGGACTTGGATCCGTTGCAGTACTACTGAACTGAGTATTGATGGATGTAGTTGGAAGGGTGCTGGCAGCCTCATCAGAACTTTCGTGCTCATTCAGCTGTTGGATCGATGACATCTTCGTCGTCGGAAAAGTCAAGTCCATCTTCACTGTCTTCCTATTCTACTAGTACATGGTATTTTCCAGGTCCCAAATAGTCAAATTACGCAAATTACAACTCATTGTATCTGATCATTGCATGCAACATCCCTCCCACCAAGTTTGAATTCATTGCGCTTTTCAATATTATCAAAATTATTCAAATATTTTAAAAACTAAATAAAATTATTCACAAAAGTTATTCGAATCATATGTTCCTTATTATATAGAATATTACATATAATATAAAACTGGTTCCAAAATAAAGTAAAAAACTAATTTCAACTTTCAAATTTCGTTCAACCATTTCTTTTTTTTTTTTTCTTATGCACGAAGTTTAAATATTAAAATGTTATTAAATTGTCACCTTCCGCAGCCGCCAAATAAAGTTTGATTCTGTTATTGTGTTCGACTATTTTTTTATTTTTTACTTTTTAGCTTTGAAGATATCAGTAAGCTAGAGTTAGTAAGTAATTGATAAGACTTCAATCGCCTTATGTGGTCCAGCCCAGATGGGATCACCTTATGTGGTCCAGTCCAGATGGGATCTAACTTTAACCGATGTTAATTTTTTAAAAGCAAACCAACATAGAATTCCGTTTATTACCGTTTCGGTGGTATAGGCTCTTATATTTTTTTCTTCTGAATGATCAAGTTATTTCTGGCCAGTCTATTCTTAAGTTCACTCAAGTAATCATCGAAATTATAGTTTATCTCGGGTTTGAAAAAACCTACCGTAAATACCCACTCATGGTCCGGTGTCACCTTTCGAATACCCCGTTGTAAATACTCCACGAATGATTTTGCTATGGTTCGGGTTTCCTGATTGGGCAATGCTATTGCCATTGAGTACTTGGAGAGATTGTCCTGGATGGTCAGTATATGTATTTATTATTTGCTAGTGATGATTGGATTGGCTCGACTATATCCAAGAAAATCTCCTCAAAGGGTTTGCCGTAGGTAGTGGTTATTGTCCTTGGAAATTTATTTTGGGGACCGATTTTATTTACTTTACAAGAGCTACACTTTTTGATAAAATTTCGGATTCTAGTTAACATATTTGGAAAATAGTAAAATGGCTTCAAATGTTTGTAGGCGAGGGGTATTGTAATTGCCACTCTCTATACTAGTAGTGCCTCGCTTCCTAGCAAAAAGAAAGTTGTATTGGAAGGATCGAAATTGAGGTGAGAAGCAATCTCATTATTATTTGAAATGAAATCTGAATTCGGCATTTTAATTTCTTTTCAATACTAGGCTCTTGTAATGATGTGAATTTCCTCAGTTTGATGATTGACTGTTTGTTGCTGAGGGTTAGTCGGCATTCGAATTTAAAATTCCCGACTTGTGCACTGTCTGATAAAAATATTGCTCTAAATCCAACTCCATCTAATGAGAATTGTGCTAGATTTGAAGTGAATTTGAGCCATGTAAGGAGTAGATGGTCGGTTACAATAATGAAAGCTCAGGTTCAGAACTCTGCTCGCATATGCGATATGCAGATCATCTTCCTCATCTAAACCTTTTATGAAAGTACAGCACCAAATGCAGAGCACTATAGCATTCACCATCAACATTATTATCTTGGTGAAGTCTGGAAACTGCAGAACAGGTGCAATTATGAATGCCTGTTTTAATTTACAGAGGAATATTAAATTACCAGTCCAAACAAAGCTTTTAGTTTTTCTTAGACTATCAGTGAGGGGTTGTGGTTTATATACTTGAAAAATTGTCAATAAATTTCCTATATTATGACGCTAGCCCTAGGAACGATTTCAACTGTTTTTGATTTGCTGTAGTTAAGAAATTCTGCTCAGCTTCGATTTCGGTTGGGTCTCTTCCAGAATACTTATTCATTTTTTGGGTCGTCAAGGTCATATCCGTACACAACAATGTCGAAGGTTGAATGGTTGTTGCTGCTCCTTTCAGGCCAAAAGGCATGCGATTAAACTCGTAATAACCTGTGCTGGTACTAAACGCCGTTTTTTGGCGATTGTTCTCCTCCATATCGATTTGATGTTATCCATCAGCTAAATCCAACCAACTGAAATAGGAACATTTACCAAGCTGGTCAAGGATTTCTTATATATTTGGGAGAGAAAAGACGGAACCCTTAGCAGTATCAATAAGTCGCCTATAGTCAACTAGAACCGACAAATTTTTACGAAGCCCCAGCTTTTCCCGTAGGTTGCCCCAGGTTCCCATATGATTGTCACTCTAATAATTGAACTGGAAGATGAATGACAGTCCTTAACAAATTTGGACACAGTCAAGGGATTATCCACCGAATTCAGCACAAATAAGCCATCTGTAAAGAAAGCAAAATTTTTATTTGTAACAGCGAGGTTCAATCCCTCAATTACACAGCGTAAGAGCAATTGCTTCCGCTTGGAAAACTGTGTAAGTAGTACTTAACCAGGCATCCTGATCAGATCAAACGAAGTATAGTACATTCCATAACCTGAACTATTATCAGAGCGGGAGCCGTCATAAAAGAAGAATATTGATTCAGAAAAGTTCTCAAGAAAATCCGAAGGTCGCACCACCTCAAATAATTTAGTGAAATTGAATTCAGACAAGAGCCTATCATTAACCATATCAATTTCTGATACTAATAATATAAGTATAAATAGTTAGTCATTAAGAATTGTTATTTAATTTAACCACTGGCCAACGTACCAAGGAAACACGCTAGGACCAACGGTTTATAGATGAATCCCGGATTTTCCGAATGATTGGTCTACACTGCCAAAGATGGCAGTGTTTTTTTTAAAGTTTATATTCCAGGTGAAATTTCCAGGAGAGCTTGCTATCCAAGACCTAAATATTTGACGTAGTCTGACCTGTTGTGAGGGCACAGTTAGACCATTAATGTCTCCCCACACCTAGTAAACACAACTAAATCAGTTTTTGATGGGTTGACTTCCCAAGTAGCATTTTTATTTGCCCATTGGTTCTCACATTACTGTGACAAATAATTTCCCCGCCTTTTTGTTGTAGCGAACCGTATACCACCACAGCATTACAACGTATCACATAGCTATTTTGGCGAAAATAATTGTTTTCCATAGCTTTGTGAAAGCGGTATAAGGAGTTGTGATTGTTTTTCACAACTTTTAATTGAGCGTGAAACGGTTGTAAAATATTTTCGAAATAGGTATTTGAATGTTGTCACAACCTGTAGAACACGCTGTCACAGCTCTCTGTCAACTATTTGAAAACTAATAATTGTGGTCAAAAAAAGAACTACACAACATAATCGACAACTTCTGCACAAGTAAAATGGTAATAACAAAAGTTATGACAACCATTATAATAATAATCAGTTGTACTCATATTACAAAAATACAATATGTGTAACTAAATACCATATGACACTATAAACATAAAATATATGATGGAGAAAAAAGTTACATTATTCTGATTGATATTTATGCAATTCTAATTTTCGATAAATATCGCACATATACGCGGGAGAAATAATGGTAAATACATTTTTACTGTAAAATGAGGATTTCTAGGTCGAAAAATGAAGCATCGCTCCAAATTGTTTGATTCCTGAGGAAAATTAAATTATAGTTAAAAATATTTAAAAAAATAATTGATATGACCGATTAGGTCATTGAACTACATTTTTTATTTTAATACGATCAATTTCAAAATGGAGTCGCATATTGGCTTTATAAATATGGCGTAATGCAAGTAAGGCACTACGACAACCGTTGTACAACCAGTACAACCAATTTTGTTAAATGGATTTGTTCACAACTAGTATAACGAAAAAAAAATTGTGAAGTTGTTATGAAGCAAACTTTTTGCATCCTGTAGTTGTGCTCAGAGCCGATCTGACAATATTTATTTGTGTTGGGTTTTGAAACAGATAGTTTTATTGACAATAAATGACATAGTTTTATTATCGTGATTCCATTCGCCCACTATAACACATTTTAGGCATCCATGTTTACCATTCAAATTTACAACACCTTTTAAAAACGCCCTCGCTGGAGAATCACAAACAAAACATCTGATGTTAATTTTCACGAGACAAAACATCTGATGTTAATTTTGACGAGACAAAACATCTGATGTTAATTTTCACCAGTATTCAATAGCAATTTTAACTCTTCCAAGAAAGGCCTATATAAAGACAGCAAATCAATAAGTTAATTTGTAAAGATCAAATTCAAAATATTCGGTTAAATAATTAAATATCACATTACCTTAAGAAATCTTCTACAGATTGAGGTTTCCCTACCCCACTCCAGATCCCAACTACCATTGGGCTGTATGTTGGCACGTCATAAATATTAAATAATACTGGCCAAAATTCTTCTCTGGAGCTTTTGTAAATTGGTAGGCCGTCGATATTAAAATTTAGAGATATACGAGTATCTAATGCTTTATCAATATCGTGCAAAATGTATTTAAGGCAAACTTCAAGACCTTGGTGCCAATAAATACCATGACCAATAGTTCTGAATTTTATAGATTTTGGTGTCTCGAGTAACGTTCGTGCAGCGGATGGCACATATACCGCCGTCCGCTTCTTTATTAGTTTTAGCAATTCATTGATTGCTGTATGTCTAATATTGTGTGTTGTAGCCAAAATCCTTAAATCCTCTGTAAAATCAGTGTCATTCTCGTATTTTGATCTTCATTTTCACTGTCCGAGAAATTGTCCAAATCTTCATTAATGAGTTCATCTTCCACATTACAATCTCTATCGTCGTAGTCGTTCTGGCTGTTAGAAGGAACTGCTGCATTCGTCTAGTTACTCCCTGATGGATAATCTTGGGTTGGAAATTGATTATTCGCAGACGTCGAGTTTTCACCTGAACCATTTTCTATAAATCTGAACTTTAATCGATTCCTTATCACCAACCTTCTATATGAACCACTTTTTTCTATTTTTTCCATTCGGAAATGTCCAATTTAGGTCTTCTATACATTTTTATTTAAATACGCAAATATAAATAAATACACAACTTGAAAATAAAATTCAAATGAGAAGTGGACAAAATGGCTTTAGTGCTCAATACATAAATGTGAAATATATACAGCTAAACAGCAACTAAAGGATTGGCAAAACGGAACAAGAGTTCAGATCACAACTTCTGATGTAAAAAGGGAAAGCGAATCTGAAATGGTGATGATATTCAGCTGTGACAACTACTTCACAACAAATTTTGTGAACTGTTTTTTCGGTTCTTTATTAGTGATTAAAGAAGTTGTCACGTGCATGTGCTAACCATCTTTGCAAACCAATTAGTTCTGGATCTCAAATGGTAATAATATTAGTTGTGTAACGCATGTCCCAACCAATTTTGCGAGCAAATTATCTGGATGTATGAATCAGTGGTATATTTTATTAGAAACAAGTATTTTACAACTACCATTTTCTGTCGAAAATTTTAATAAGTTTGACAACCATTCAACAAGCAATTACTGGTTGTGAAAACATTCTCACAACCTGAAATTAGTTGTGCACAACTAATAGTTATACGATATGCTACTTGGGTTGTAAACCCTTTCAACCATTCACGCCTCCACAATACGTAAAGCGTTCTATGTTAAATCGGATAATTCATTCAGGTGCTTTCCAGCACTTGTAATAACAAGTTCGTCATAGTAGTTCTGACCAACAAAGCCTGCCTGCTGCACTTTCGCAAGTTGATCGTCAATAACCAAAGCCAAAACAGGGATGAAAGTACACCTCCATGAGGAGAACCTTTGACAACTTTGATCGTGAATGTTACAATTTGAGCATAGATTCAATTCGTTTTTTAATATATAGTGAGATCAATACCGAAATTGGTAGAGGCGTTAATAATCTGTGAAAACGCTGTACGTACTATCAAAGACTTCCATTAGGCATCAAACCTGAGAAACAATCCTAAAAGCAATGCATGCTTTGAAAAGGTGGAGCAGGCGGTCTGTAATAATAGGAAAACCATGCTGTAATTCAGCCGGGAAATTTTATCAGGACCACCTGATCCTTACTCGGTTTATAGAAAAAAATACTCCACTAGTTCTCTTCAGGGAGCTTCAATGCAATTCTTAGCGGTTAGACAGTGAGCAAGATCAGAATGAACGCTGGCATACTCAAGAAAATGAACAGAAAGAGACAACTGTTCACTTTTTTTTCGAAGAGGTAAACTTGCCATTTAAGTGTGACGTTTATGTATGTCTAACTTTTTGTATTTTTGGCTTTATGTTGGTTGATACATTCTGTTGTTTTGGGACATACTTTTTACAGAATTTGCAGAATCATTTATATAATTGGCAATTTATACTTAAATTTTATTTTGTTCGCGTGCATTAGCTTCAACTTACATTGAGGTACAGTCATTTGATTTATGCATGCCACTACATAATTACGGAAGTAAGTTATAAAAGGGTGACTCTCGTGTGGATAAATTGCCTGGTATTTTTGTCAGTCTTTCTAGAAGTTTTATGAAGTAAAAATGAATTTTTTCCCATTTCTCAATATTCACCAGAAAACCGCGATTTGGTGCACTTTCGAGCGTTCTAGGGCATAAAATCAAAACATCACTTCTTAATTCGTATGTACAAACAAAAGATATCCACGTTAGATTTACTAAAAAAATATTCAATACCGGATTTTTGTTTACGTGCTAGTGTAAGTATAGTTTTTTAGACTTCCTCTTAAAAATCGATAAAATTTATTGGTACTTACTTAAGTCAACTGAAATTTGCCCCTTATCCATTTACATTTCATGTTAGAATAATAAAACGTGTGTAAGACGAGTTGTCACACTTTCCTAAATTTCTCTTCAAAATGACCATTTGACTTGTCAAATACGAAAATATGAAAATTTGAATAATCCAGTGTTTTTCAATATTTAAGCAACTTAAAATTATTCCAAAATTTAGAAATTCCTTCATCGTGATGGATAAATAAACTGTGTTACTTAAATAGCAAAAACAGAAATAAAATCGCCACATCTGTAGTAAACAAACCCAAAAATTCTTGAGTAAGTACAACGGCCTATTTTCTCACAATATTAATTAATCTGAATCCAGTCTAACTGTACTTCTTATCGTCGCACTTGATATTATCAATTTATAATCCACTCCAAACCTTAATTAAAATGTGGTTTATAACGATTTTTTTTAGTGTCCGCATGAAGAATTTTGTTTATACAAACATCGCACAAATATTACAAAAAAAAAAAAAATGTGTGGATCATAAAATTAAATAACCGCTCGCACCATTTCTTTCATATTCTTCGCGCAACATTTTTTTTTGATTTTTTTTTTGTGTTTAATAATCACACTCAACTCTCGCAGATCATATAAGAGTAAACATGTATACATATTCTTGGGGTTTCTTAATGTAAATATACCGTTTTATGTAATTTTTATTTTATAAGTATTTTATGAATAAATTAATTTTATTTATTAATTTGTTGTTTTTATTTTCATTTTTTTTTTAATTTTTTTATTTTATAATTGGAAATAAAAACAAAAATGTATAAGTATGTACACATATATAAAAAAGCTAAATTAAAAAGTTATTAAAAACAAGAACAAAATTCAAGGTTGGTTTGATTTGACATTTGGCAAATATGTTACACTTAAGCCATATAAAAATAAAATGTTATATTACGCGAAATAAATGCAAATTGCATGATATATAAGTCGGTATATTATAAAATGAAATTTCTTGGAACAATTTATATTAAAATGGGTGAGGCTGTAGTGTGAATAAGTAGGATAGATGAACATGTATGTTGGTATAAATCATAAAAATTGGATTGAACCAGTTGGTTGAATAGGGGTTATAACAGTTTTACAAAACAAAGCAGACTTATTTTTCAATGTGTCAATCACGAAATTAAGATGCGAAACTTTCGACTCTGTTCGAATGTAAGTAGCAGCATATCATAAAACTCTCAATTTTTTTTTTTTATTGAATTCTTTGTTTCTTTGAACACCGAGACGGAGCCCGTATTAGGCTTACGGATGATAGTGCTCTAAAATTTAGCAACGTTATTTCATTATGAACTAAGTATTTGGATATCTTTAAGAGTTTGAAAAATTAGGAGAACTTAAATATTAAGTATTAAAGAATTTTAAGAAAATTAGGTGAAATGTTTTAGGAGTTTGAAAAATTTACGATTTCTGAACAATACATTTTCTGCATATAAAAGCTTAGTCTAATAAGATTGAAAATTCACCGAAAATTTGGTCGGTTAAGACCAGAAATTAATAAGTGAACTCCGATTGCTGTGGGGTTTTTCCAATTTCCTATCAATTTTTCTAATTCTTCATACTTAATTTTTTGTAGATAAGTATCCAAAATTTCTTAAAATTCTTTAAAATAAAATTTTGTAATTTTAAAAATTTGTAAAAGCATTGCCACATGATGTTCGGCCGGCTTACCAAACCGTCAAATCTAATTGTTGTCCCAATTGATTCGCTTGCAGTATCAAAATCATTATAAGGTTATAGTTCGACTTTACAAAAACTACTAAGTAAGTATATTCTTCGAAAATTTTATTAAAACTGTAGTGTTTTTGGAAAATTGGAGTCTTTTTGAATGAAATTATACCTAACTATGTTAACAAAATTATCGAAGATTGTTAGGTTTTGTATAGTGGAATTATTTTTGAATAATTTTGATAGGGCCGGTCGACATGGGTATCTTTAAAATAAAATTCTTAAATGTCCTAAAATTCTTAAGAATTTTTAAAAAAATAATTCTTGAAAATCGTCATCTGTAAATTTTAAATTCTTATCACACGATTATATCATACATAATTCGTGGTCATTTTGAAATCCCGGCATTCTTCAAATTTTTTATTATTAAAGAAAATATTTCAATTTCTTAATTTTCTTACCTAAGTATTTCTTAAACATTTTCAAATTTTCATAAATCAAAAAAATTGCAATTACATAAGTATTAGGTAAATTTTTGGAATATTTTAATTCTTCACATTCTATAAATTCTTAAAAATTTTGCAATTTTTCGACGTCGGCAAGAAATGCAGAAGGTCTAAGTCAAAAAAATCTTTTTTTTTCGATGGTAAATTTTCCACTGACCTCTTTTGCTTCCAAAAAAGAAGTTCTTCAATTACTTCAAATTTTGTCTCATTTGTCCCTCTTGACAAATTCTTTAATTTCATTAATTCGTCTATTTATATTCTTAAAATTTGAAGTTATCGTTTAAAATCCTGGACTCTTCAATTTTTTCAATTTATTCAATTTGGTGAAAATATTTCTAAACCTTCATTTGAGAAAATAAAAATATTTTATTTTTGATATTTTCAAACTGTAAAATGTTAACAAAAACATTGAGAAATTTAAATTTGAATATTCTGAAATTGTTGAATTTCTCGAAAATTTGTCAATTGCCAACTCCTGTAAACCTTTAAATTCTTCAAATTCTGTTATATTTGGAATTTTTGAAAACCAGCAATTCTTCAAAATGTTCAATACTGTTAAGATAGAAAACCTTTAATTGATTAATTTTCTTTAATTTAGCAAATTCTTGGAAATTTTCTAATTCGCAATATTCTAAAAATTAAAATATTTTATGTTAAAGAAATGTATTCTTTAAATTTAAAATTCTATACATTCTATTAGTCAGGAGCTATAGTGAACATTTTTAACGTCGGATAAGAAAATAATAAACATTTACTAGTTATTCTGTTTTGGCTCCGGGAATTTCAGTCAAAAATATTTCAGTCCAAAAACGAAAGGCGTTTTAGTCATAAAATTTCCCATACAAATATTATGACTAAAACTCCGTTTAAAATGGAACTTCAGTCCAAAAGAAAGGTGCTTCGGTCAGAAAACCGTTTAACTGAAATGTCCTTTGTGTATTTGGACTGAACGAACTTCTTGAAAGGAATTTTAGTCGAACATTTTTGGACTCGAATACCTTTTGTTTGGTTGGTTTGTTTTGAATGAAATACCTTCGTAGACCTAAACGTTGGCTCCGGGCCCAGTCAAAAGCAGTTCATTCCCAAACAGAAAGGAGTTTCAGCCAAAAATTAAAAGGTAACTCAGTCAAAATAGTTTTAGACTGAAATGCCTTTTCGGAAGGAAGTTCAACCAAAAAACTAAAAAGGCATTCAGGTCAAAACTTTTTTGACTGGAGTTCTTTTTGCATTTGTGACTGAGGTTGTAAAGGAGATTCAGTCAAACAATTAAAAAAGAATTCCAGGCAAAATTGTTGTCCGGGAATTCAATCAAAAAAAGAAAGGAGTTTCAGTCATAAATTTGTTTTTTGAAAAAAAAAAAAAAAAGATTTCGGTCAGAAGACAGTTTGACTGAAATGTTTTTTATTTATTTGGACTGAACAACCTTTTTGAAAGGTACTTCAATCACATATTTTTGCACTGGAATACCTTTTGGTAGGTTTGCTTCCATTTCCAGAAATTCTGGTAAAGGAAGATTTATTTTTCAAATATTCTGGAAAATGCATTTTCCAAGATATTTTTAAACCGTTTCGGACATACCCATAGTCTGGACGAACCATAACATTAATTTCTCTTTTTACAACAATTTTACCAGGTATTCTTTTTTAATTGTTTTTATTAATTTGTGTTAAAAATTCAAAAAGAATCCCAGTCAAAAAGTTTTTGACCAGAATCCCTTTTTAATTTTTTTTGATTGAAATACCTTCTGAAAAGGCTATTCAGACTAAAATTATTTTGACTGAGTTGCCTTCTAACTTTTGCCGAAACTCCTTTCTTTTTGTGACTGGGGCCCCGGAGCCGACATACAGGTCTAGGAGGATATTTCAATCAAAAAATCAACCAATCGAAAGGTATTCCAGTACAAAAATTTGTGACCAAAATAAAATGCCTTTCAAGAAGGTTGTTCGGTCCAAATACACAAAGGGCATTTCAGTCAAACTATTTTCTGACCGAAATATCGTTTTTTTTAACTGGCGTTCCTTCTTAAGGAGTTTTAGTCTTAATACTTATTTGTATGAGAAATTTTATGACTGAAACTCCTTTTCGCTGGAATTCCCTTTTAATTGTTTGACTGAATCACCTTTTCAAAAGGTATTTCAGACACAATTCCAAAAAGAATTCCAGTCAAAAAGTTTTGACTTGAATGCGCTTTTGTTTTATTATTGAACTTCTTTCTGGAAAGGCATTCAGTCTAAAACTCTTTTGACTGAGTGGCTTTTCAACTTTGGACTGAAATTTCTTTCTGGTTTCGACTGAATTTTTTTTTTCTCTGGAATTCCTGGAGCGTTCTGTTTTGTGTGTGTTATAAACAACGAAAATTGGGGGTCAAGCAAACTTTTCGGGAACCGGAACTTCATGAAATATAAGTTTACAAGAAAGCAACGTTTTTGTTTTTAATGTCAGGGCTGCCAGACTCTAGCAAGAGTCATAAGTACACATGTTAATTTTTTGGAGTCAGTTACGTCATAGCTCGTAGTTTCCTGAACTTATGTACTATTAGTTAAACCAGAGCTGAGGCGCGGCCGGACGGTTGCAAATAATACACGAATAAGATACAATTTGTGAAAGGACATATCGTGTGGGCAGAAAATAAATACAAATATACATATTTGTGCTCTATTCGCTATACAGGCGATCACAGTAGACAACCAAATTCATATTTGTCCAATATTTGTCCAATATCGCAAACGTCATATACTTCTACTATTTGCAATCGTCTGGCCGCGGCTTAATGCTCTGTTAGTTAAATCAGAGCATCCTACATTTTGTAGAGCCGTACTTAAAGTAAAAAACTGAATTTTTATAAATTAATTAGAAACGAAGCAACAATCAAAATTCTTGTAAAATACTTATATAGTCCAGGCGGTTTGGTCGCTAAACTCAAGAAAAAATTGCTTTAGGCTGAAATTCTGGATTTAAGGGGCGTAAGTAGTCGGGAAAATTTCACATTTACATATATAGATGCAAAAATTAGTTTTTTTACTAATATCTCGACAAAATATTCATAAAAAAGGGTTTATCGAAATTAAAGAGGAGAAATTCAAATGTGTTATTGACATTATGACGTAGAACGTTGTGCCTGCTAGTTAGTGACATGTCAAAAATGAGCGTGATCCATGAGCGAATTTCGTGATGCATGAGAGAATTCTTTGTAGAAATATTTTTATTTATGAAAACCGCCGCCATTAAAGTGGAGAATAAAGGAAAATTAGAAGAGTACGTTTTATTTTTTGGGCGTTGGGCTTAACCGAATTGCATGGAACAAAAACCGTTACACACGGTTCAAAAAGCTCTTTACATAAATATTTTATATTTGTGGAAGTCGTCGCCGCCGATGTAAAGAAAAATCGAAAATCTTCAAATTTTGTTTTTGCTTTTTCACATTTTTATTTACATCTCTCGACATTTAATGCAAGTAGAATCATTATACGCGGCTCGGTGATATCCTTATAAAAGTATGTTATTTTGTAAAAATTCCCGCTGTTAAAGTTAAGGGCAGGGGAAAAAGGGGAGATGTTTCTTGTTTTAGAGTTTTCATGCGTTGTGTTATTATTTATATTTCGATAACGGCTATTCAGCAGTTAATAATAGGAATAAAAATATTATGTACGGTGCAACGAGCTTTTATAAAATAATTTTTATTTGTGAAAGTCGTCGCCGATAAAGTTGAGACAAAGTTAAAAAATAACGATATGTTTCTCTATTTATAGTCGTCATGACTTGTGTTATTATTTATATTTATATAACTAACGACCGAATGATCATTACTGAGACAAAACCCGTACTCACGACTCAAAGAGCTCTTTAAAAATATTCGTTTGCTATTAGTGGTGGTAGAAAAGGAAAAAACAAAGACGGGAAGAAATGTTAGTGTTTTCTTTAACGATACATACTTCTAATTATTTCTAGTTTTAAGCTTTTTACAAAAAATGATCAACTTTGACTAGCCTTATACCCTTGACAGACTAGGGATTAGCTAAGCGCGATTAATGATTTTTTCGAGATTAGCTGTAGTGTGTCAAGTTGGAGATTAGCTAATCCCGTTTTATTTGAGGAGTAGTGACTAATCGAGATTATTGCACTAATCTTTGAAAATTTTAAAATTTATCTTTTTGTATTGGGTTTAGTGATGGTGGTACAATGCGAAATAATTTTTTCAACATTGCTGAAAGTGCAAGCGGCGTGGCGTGCGTTTACGATAGAAGTTATAAAATTAGTGACATCTTAAACAATCTGTGCTGAATAAATTTTGAGGTTATGTTTGTAAAAAGAAAATCTAGAATGTTTTAATGTATAAATCTTAGAAATATTGAATTAAAAAATGAGTCCAGCTGATTTACTTACTAGCTATATTTCAGGGAGTCACCATCATAGTATTTTACTTCTCTGCCTAGGAAACTAATACCTAGTCCCTCAACGCAAATGGATTTGTGGTGGATTAGCTAATCTTGCTTCACAAATCGCGCTTAGCTAATCCCTAGTCTGCCAAGGGTATTAGGATCACTTTGAAAAAATCACTTCATGGAACTTTTTGTTGTGAAATTTTCTCTTTTTCATTGGGACGAACCTGTTCTTTCAATATTAAATACTTAGTTTTAGAGATACATATTAGCGGAAAACTTAAATTAGCGATACATTGTTCTAGAGGATTGTAAGCTATTTGTTTAATTCTACGCTCAAAAATCTACTTTAATTCCGAATTCCCGCCTGAGAAAATGGGGGAAATAGGGCTCATTTCGGATTTATTTTTCCCAAAGAAACAACCGCAAGAATTATTTTTGATTAATTATAATTTTATGAGTTGGTAGCGCAAATAATTTAGTTGTCAAATAAATAACTACATAACGCATGCAACATATTTTGTTTGTTGAAAGAAAACACTTAAACTACGCATTTAAAACAAAAAATTTCTCAAAAAACACTTTAAAATTAAAAAGTTGCTTTAAGTAAATTAAATGCAAAATGTCACGTCTTCATCAGGACGACAACATTTGAAAATAAAAATATAATACGGTGGTGTCGATCGCTAAGTAAGAAAACTAAAAATTAAAATAAGATTTATGTAACCAATCAAAATTTGGAATTATTGAATCCCTCTCATGGATTATTTAGTGCAATTGTTGTTCTAAATGTCTCAAGTAAATACGCTATTTATTGCCAAATTCAGTGATTAGAGAACTCCCTTCATTAGCAAGAAACTGTAATATTTGATTAAGTAACCAATTCCAAAGCACGGTTTGAAACTTTTAACGAGACAGCCACAACTGTTGTATGCTGAATAAACGCTTACATTATGACAAAACCTCTCTTATGCAACATGTTGGTGAATTATTTGCGCCTAAAAGTTTGCAATTTTCCATATTTTAGATTTTTTCTTTATTTTATTTAAGATAGTATTTGAAAAAGTTTGATTTCTAAGTATATAATAAAATAAGAAAAATGTGGGTAAAACTTGCGATAGTTTAAAAAATTATTCCATAAAATATCATCGGGTTATATATCAAATTCTGAAGTTGTATTCCAGAATTCGAAATCTCTCTTTTTGAAGTGGTAAGTAGCTGTTTAAATTATTTTAATCCTAAAAATTTAGCGTTCAAAAGGCACAAACCGTTCGAGTTCCTAAAATTTTTGATAAAAGAAGAAATTTTCTCAATTATTTTATTTTTTTTACCTTCTGTTATTGCATCGTAACAAATTAATACATTGTTTGTTATTGGCGAGTTTCTTTAAATTAAATTCCGTAATTCTTAAAAATTTTGAATAGAATGTGTAAGCATGAGGTGAAAATTGTTTGAAAAAATTTAAGAGGTTTTTATGCCTAATGGAAGCAACTTCGTTATTTTTTTTTTGTTTCGATTGCTTTGTTTCCATGTGTGCTTTTCCTTTTAATACTAAATTATTTATAAAATACTACAAATACTATACTATAAATAAATAAATAAAAATTTTGTAAATCATTAAAATTTGGAAAATTTATTGTTCAAAATTCTTAATTCTTCAAATTTTTCAATTTGTTGAAAATGCTTCTAATTTTTCGATTTATGGGCGTAACTTCCAAACTTTCAGAATCTTTAACTTCTAATCTCGAGAAAGAAAATTCTTTTCTTTTCTCTGTGTTTGGGAATTTATTTATTTAAATCCTTTAAAATTCGAACTGATTAGGTCTAGGTACCTTATTTGCCCGGTATGGTAGTCGCTGATCTTTTGCCAAGTATACCGAATGAAATTGTGGAAGCTCCAAAAACATTTCAACCTGTAGAACAAGCGAAAAACCCAAAATAAATTACAATGGGTCGAACAATTTTTAGGGACACGGCGAATCTTGCCAAGACATGTTGAATCCAGCCAACTTTTGAGTTTAACTAAACATTTTTAAAGCGCTGCCACAAGAAATTATCATGTTTAAAAATGTTGTTCTAAGTATTAGGTGCATTCAAAATACAAATTTTAGATTTGAACCAAATACACCAAAATTGACCTAAATTACATATTAGCACAATAGCAGAGCTAACTCATAATATTTAATGCATAATTTTCTTTTATTTCGCGTTTTATAACAGCTGGGCTAGAAACAGCTCTTCGAGCGTTAAAAATTTAGATTCATATATTTAAAATTAGTTCTTATTGGTATATGTATTATTTAGTACTTATAATATTTAGTACACAAACAAAAGTTATTTTTTTAAATTTATTAATTGTAAGTAAATATCTAAAATATAATTTTTATTTGGGTACTAAAAATTAAAATAGTTAGCTATACTTAATTATTTGTTGTAAGTTATACTAATTTTATTCATATTAATCTAAATTTATTTAACACCATGGGAGCTATTTCTTACCCAGCTAGAAAAAATGAAATAGTTTTTTTCTGAAAATATATCTAAATTAGGTAAAAAACATATTTTTTCTTTTAGTACTTATATATTATTTAGTACAAAGTTAAAATTTGCATTTTGAATGCACCTTATGTTTAGAAGAACATTTTATAAGTATCATAAATACAGGGTGCCCTATTCAAAACGCAACTCTACGTTTTTTATAAAACAATAAATCAACCATTTGAAATTTATAAATATATTTTTATTTTACAAAAAGTATGTACTACGATATTCCCCCATTTTCTAGTCATTTGGTATGGAATTATTAACTCGGAGGAGAAGATCAGTCATAAACCATGGATCGTTAATTTCATAAAGAAGCATAAACCATGTATCGTTAATTTCATTTGCTCCCATTCCAATTAGTGTTGGAATAAAGTGTTCGTCAAACAGCTCCAAATAACTTGAAGAAATAAGATTTCCTCGTACAAAAACCATTACAATACCTTTAGAAAGCACACCAAACAGTTAGCTTTCGCAGATCTAATGGCGATTCTTGGAGTTCCCTGGGGTTTACTGTACTTCGATATTTTTGATTTGTTTGTTCACATGCCCATTGAGGTAGAAGTAACCAGTTATCCCTCAAGAAGTAATCTCCGTTTAGGTGCTCCAAAAAGTTTTTCGCAAAATCAAGACGATTCACTTTAGCTCTTTTTACGTAAGCTCTTGAACTTTTTAGATTTTGTTTGGATGATAATTTTAATTTCGAATGATTTTATATATACTTGTGCGGGAAACTTGGGCAACACTGTAAAGTTTTCGAATAGATATCTTTGGATTATCTTCAATAAGACAAGGTATTCGCTCTTGAGTTTGGGGATTGTTTATTGATGCAGGTCGACCTCGATATTGATTTTTAACTGTCCCGAATGTTTTAAATTTCTTAACCAACCTAAATATGACAAATTTTCTGAGCTTTGTTGAAATTCAGCTTGGAATCCTCGCTTTAAGTATTTCTTCAATTAACTTTTTCACTCATAAATTCCTTTAAAATGAACATTTTTTATTCGTTTGAGTATCTCATTTTTTAATATTGTTCTGATTGTTACTGATTTTTATTAACTTAGAAAGCAAAACCATCTTGATAAATAAAAAAAAAATAAAAGATAATTAAATTAAAAATGAGTCTTATTTTGAACAGGACACCAAGTACATAAACCTGAATAAGAAAAAATTTCCAAAATTTAACCAATTTAGTCAACATATGATTTATGTATGTAAGTGGGTCCTTTAATATGTTAAAAAATGATATTAAGTAGTTACGCGAGTTTTACTTAAATGGCCGCAGGAAGTAACTCCCCAAACCATAAATGAATATTTTTTTCCATTATTGGGCAATCTTTTACAATAAAATAAGTTGCCATATTTTTATTTTTATTACGAGTAATCTAAAAAGTTATAGTTATTCTGGAAACTGAAGTTTAAATTTGGAAATATTCTGGAAAATGGAAATTTAATTTTAAAATTAAAATGGAAGAAACAAATCCCCAGACTTAACCAAATATTTCATAGTTATTGATTTCATTAGAGCAATTTTTAAGTTTCCCTGTAATATTTCAGAATCAGGGAGAACCGGGCATATTGACATAAATAAAAATCCCTAAAAATACAAAATAAAGTGTCCCGTTAAAAAGAAAAACTCCGTTGAATTTTTATTAAGCACAATATGAAAACAAAAAGCTGCTACATAATTTGTTGCAATTCTTGCGTATCGAGGGAACAATGCTAAGTAGTTTTGAAGAGTTTTTTATTTTATCACTTACTTAAGTATATGAAATATAAACGTACATATTATCGTTTTGATATTAGCGTTAAATGTCCGATAGCAGATCTGTAAAGCTCTTACCATTTGACCACCTTTTCAAATTGTGTAACTCTTGAAATGAGGCATCCGATCATTTTTTATGTTTTGTTACGCGCATTTCACTTCGTTGATTCGTAGGCCAAATATTATGCTACTAATTCTAATGGCTTAGAGGCTTACTTTAGGAAACGATTTCACTAACCTCTGGTATGTTTTAAAGTAAAGGCGGTGCTGTTCAGCTGATGGATTACGTATGCTTTTAGATTGAGGTTACCTCGATACAAGACCTAATAAAATTAAATGAATATTTTTTAAATAATAGCCTTAGACTTAATTTAGTTAAATCTAATTTCCTAATTTTTTTCTTAAAGCATATGCCAAATGAAATTTTTAATGAAATTATGTGTAATGATAATGTTATAAAGCGGGTCGTATCAACGCGATATCTAGGGCTAAATATTAGTAGTAACTTATCATGGAAGGATCACATAACTGAAATTAAATGTAAAATCTTACCATTTATAGGTGTCTTAAGAAGAGTAGCACATATATTACCTTATAATAAATTAAATTTATATTTCAGTTTATATTTTTATTTAATATTGAAATTGAATTTAATTTAACAATATTGGAAATTCTTCTGTATATTATAATGTTTTCCTGTATAAAAATTGTACTAAATTTTTTCTAGGAAAATAAAAGATAAAAAAAAAACGATTTTGCCTGTTTTAGTAATAGGTAGATTAACAGTGTGCACGTGCATGGGATGACCCTATTGTAGCGTTTGTATAAAATCAACCAAGTGGAGGGTTCAGCAATTCTGTGTTTGCTTGAAGAAGGCTAGAGCATTAAAATACCCAATATGATTTTGACCTAATGTGTTAGGAACTTTCAACAGATCTTATTTTTCTAATATTATTGATATTCTAATTTTATACGTTTCCTAAATATTTCGATATACCTTATAAAAAGAATTTTATATTAAGATTTGAAATTTGAATTCAAATTGTTTGAAGTTGTCGTTTGGAGTTGTTTCACTGTCGAAAGAATTCATTTAATTTACATTAAAACCAATTATAACCGTCGGAATTACTTAATATAGTTACTACTTAATATAGTTATCGGTTAATTGTTTTTGCATTAAAAAGAGTTAAACAGCCATACTTGATCATTTTCAACAGCATTGACCACGTTCCTTTGTTGAGAGAGGAGACTGAGCTTAATTTCAGTAAAAGTTCCAAATACAAAAGTGATAGCTGGCTCTAAGTCATTATCTCTATTACTCATTTTCTTCAAAGTTAATTTTATAGCCAAATCGGTCCAGAAATATTGAAACACTGAAAAGAATGCAGACATAAAAGCAAATCTTATCACCACACGACATCTAAAACATTTTGCAGAATATTTTAATTGATTGCTGTTGATACCATCACAAATATAGTTAGTTAAACGCCACACCCATTTATTAGTTTATTTATATTACAGTTTCAAGAGACTTGACTAATTAATGTATACTTATACAAAAATATCTTATCATTAAAATGTAATCTAAAACATTCGGATTTTGTGCAACGTCATTGTCCTGTCAATAAAGAAAAAGTGAAATTAATCAACTGCTTAATTAAATTTGTAAGCTTGAATAATACACATAACGCGGTAAAAGTCTAACCTTGAACTGTTCGAAATTTTTTGTTGGTTATTTTAATTCTCTAAAATTGAACGTTAAGAAATTTCTATTTACCTAATTTGCAAAATTTTACCATTAAACTAATCATGTATGCGTGTATGTATGTTTGTTGGTGATTATAACGCGAGACGATAACAGAATGCCAATGAATTCCTTCCTTTATAAAATACAAACTGAGTGTACATATTGAGTCACAGCAGTTAGTATATTATGCGGTGCTGTGTGTATCTATAGAAATAATCTTTTTGTACACGAATTTTCAATTTTCATTTTCTAATGTAACAACAACAAAATTCTAAGCATAATAAACATTTTCAACTGTTTTTACTATAAAGATTTTTAAAAATGGACTTAGGAAACGTACTATAAGAATGAGCTCATAATCGATGTGTTTTGTACAATTAAAATGGTGCTAGTAGAACTAATTATATTCAAATCACATATGCAATAATAGAAAACATAATTTCTATTTTATAAATTCCATATTTGGAGGACCATAAATGGAGAAAATATTTTTTTTTAATCAAATCGAATACCTTGAGTAAAATTTTAGATATTTAATTAGTTTTAAATCGTGCTCATATATGTGTCTTTATGTAATGCGACGGTATTCGTACAAAACAATTCAATTAATTTATGTATGTATTATCGATTTGTACGATATAGCATGCAAATCATCATACCATTGGGTCAAGGTGGAAAGAGATACTTATGTACTGTCCATTCAATTGAATCTTGTTGATTTTTTTTTTCCTCATTTTCAAGTATTTCAGAGGCTTCAAAACTAGTTTCATTATACAAATAAGAATAAAGTTTAGCACAATAAAAATAAAAATGAGCATATTTAAATTCTAAAATTGCCAATTTACACAACAAATACAATAATACTTAGTAAAGTATAATCAGCTTATGGAAATAAATTAAAGATTGTTTTATTTGAATTTCTTTTCATTAGTCAGTTACATACTTATATAAGTAAGTATGCAAGTTTATTAGATATATTATAACTAGCAGAGAATGTAAGAAGGTAGCATCGATGAAGTTAATTAAGAAGAAAAAAGAACCGTACAGGCTTCATTCAACAAAAGATTTGGAATTCCAGCAAATTTAGCAGAAAAACTATAAATGAGTATTTGTTTATATTTTTTATTAGCCCCAAATTTTTTTTTAATACAATAACGTCGACAGTTAGTTTAATATGAGCACGATTCGTTTGTTGCGATGCTAAAATTTAGGGTTCGATACATTGCATAATTTTAAACAGATATTTTATAGTAAGCAAACGTTTGGTCCAAAATAAAACGTTTTTTTATATTTTTATGGTTTTACTCACATCGAAGTAGAAAAAAGAGAATACTTATATGAATTGATATAGAAAAACGTCAATTTTTGAAATCTTACAAAAAGGGGTAAATAAAAGAAAGTAACAGACACCGCAAAAGCCTATCCCAGTATGGTCCATCTTTGCAAAATGTATAAATTAATGGCTTATAATCCTAATGGAGGAAATTATCGGTGGCAGAATCGATTAGTCGAATAATCTATACCGGGCATTTTTGTAATTAGAAGTGATCACGTAAAAATGAAGTACCAAAAATCGATGAAAATCAAATCCTTATCTAAGCGTATTATATCATCCCTGTGATGAATGAACTACTTGCTTAAATACTACAATTTTCTGTTTCTGTTGCTATCAAAATCAAAGAATCCGATATTTTATCTGATCTCTGTTTTGAGCAAAATGACGCAATTGTTTTTAGTAGTGCTAGCTTAGTAGTGATAGCTATACCGGGCATTTTTGTAATTAGATTTATTGTTTATCCTCCAACTCATTGAAACCATTTTGAGCTGGTAACGAAACGCTAATAGGTTAGGTGCAAAGAAGATGGATTACTGTCTATTCCTCCTCTTCGTCCTCGCAACTACGACGGTAGTCATATGAGAAGAAACCAATACTCGCATGCCTGCGTATTAAGATACAGTGCCCTGTAATCACTCCAACCGACCTGCCGAGTTATTACGCATGAAGTGCTACTTACTTGACCATTTGTCGTTCGTCAACTTACTAGCTTCCTCCTGAAGCAGCAGTTTGCATAACGCAAGCAACATTTCAAAATCTCTTTTCCTTTTTGAAATGTGGTCCGTTGTACCATGTAAAGGCAGTTGGCAGCCTGCCTGTCCGAATATATGCGAATATCACTAGCTGATATTACATTATACCTCAACCAGTTCACGACTTTCTTTATCGCAGTTACTTCAGCTTCAAAAATTCTGCAGTAGTCGGGGAGACTGAAAGATTGGTTTAACATATGTAAGTTCCTCGCAGAACACCCCAGCCCCGACTTTTCCAACCCGTTTTGAACCATCAGTGAAGAAGTTTATAACTCCTAGTTCCAAACTGCATCCATCATCCAGTACTCTCTGGATGGGATCCTAGTCCGGAACATTGTGTCAAAAGATAGCGACGGGACGTATAGTCGGTGGTCTTGGTAATCTCTTTGTTACACAATCTAGTTGAGTGCCCTGTATTTAAGGTGAGTTTCAGTCGTATGGCAGTACAAACTGCCAACTGTTTTCCCAAATATCTATTAGAGCTAAAAATTGCAGAGTCTCCAGTGCCTGAGTGAATGTGCTTCTCAGTATACCAGTAATCCACAGAAAGTTTGTATTCTGAACTTTCGTCAACAGCTTTTGTGGGTGTGTGGGTCTGACTACTGCAGTATAAACCCATTTACGACGCGGGGCTCCAGACTCCTTCCTTTCCCTTTGTGCGGGTTCACATTCAAACCACAACCATTGGGCCATAATGAAAGAATGCCCAGGGCATTTTGCTTAAGTTCACTAAGGGTGCAGGTATATTTGCTTCGGACACCAATAGCAACATCATCCGCGTAGATTAATTTCAAAATCATCCAAAATTTCAATTATTTCTGGTAGGGTCAATTTTTATTTCTAAATTTTGCCTGGGTCTGCTTCTGTAACATCATAGAAATAACTGGGCAAATAAAACAAAATTATCATTTTGTAGTCTCCCAGCCATACTACTATACTCCCAGCCATACTAATAAATTCACTTTCCTTAATCCCGATCCTAGCATTGCCAACTCCAAGAGGTAACTGGCTAATGGTATTAAGGGGCCTGGAAAAAGAAACATCTAAGCATTATTATTATTATTATTGATTGAAGGGCCATGTGGGCGATAAGCCACCTCGCACTGCGACCTAAAAGATCTATTGTGCTGGACCCTACTTAATTATCCGTCCAGCCAATGTTCAGGCTCTTAATGAATCTGATAATACTACTGGCCGGTACAAGATACATACTATCCGGGATCATTGTTCTCCCTCCTAGATGTTGCAATCTTTACTGGAAAATGGCTGGGCATTGGTACAGAACATGTTCCGCTGATTCCGCTTCCAGATCGCAGAAGCGGCTTCCACCTGTCGTACTTAGGCCAATCTTCTTGAGGTGATACCTTAAGGGGACCTGTGTGGAAGCCAGTAAGCGGCCTCAACTCAGGTTTCCGTGACGCCGCAGAAAGGTTCTGGTTCAATAAATGGAGAGGCAGAACCCTAACGGGCCAGGTTATCAGCTGCCCCGTTTCCTTCGATTCCAGTATGACCTGGCACCCACATAGTGTTACTTTATTTGAGCCTGCCAGATGTTTAATAACCTTCAGACAGTCCCATACCAGCCTTGACTCAACGGTACAAGTCCAAGAGCCTTTAAGGCGGAATGGCTGTCTGATAAAATATAAATCTTTGCATCGTTTAGGCATGTACTTCTGTAGTGCCACTGTCGTGATTCCTATCCCCGCCCCATCTTCCGTTTTTGATCCATCTGTAAACCATACCATGGACCCTCGCTCAAGGGATGGTTCACCTGCACTCCACATATCCCGGTCAGGTACCCTAACACAGAATGGTTTGTGGAAGTCCAGTTTATCTGGCATACAGTCGGAAGGCATTCCTATGGTAGGGTCTGCCTGAAATTCCTTAAGGATTTCCAGATGACCCAGCATATTGCCTGGTTTGATATTTCCTTCCGCCTGCATTTTCAGGGCCATAATTGCAGCATCCTTTTTAACATGCAGGTGTAACGGTGTCAGTCCTAGAAGTGACTCCATCGCCGCGGTTGGACATGATTTCATTGAGCCCGTAACATCGATGCAGGCTATACGCTGAACTTTATTCAATAAGATTTGCGTTGCCTTCTGCTCAGTTTCAGGCCACCATACAAACGATGCGTAGGTGACCATAGGTCTAATGATTGTAAGAAATGAGCAGTAGATCATTTTTGGTTGTAGTCCCTAAGTATGAAGAAGAAGAAAGCCTTGGTGGCTCTATTTTGAACTTTCAACTAATGTTGGTTCCAGTTCTGTTTTTGGTCTAGGATAACTCCTAGATATTTAACCTCGCTGGAAGAGGGAGCAGTAGTCCCGTTTAACGAGGGAGCTGTAAGCGCAAGCTTTTTCCTCCTCGTTAAAGGAACAATGACAATTTTGTTTAGATTGACACTGAGTCCTTCCTTGTAACACCACTGCCATATTATATGACCTCATCAAACTTGCCTCTGATTATGATAGCCACATCATCCACATCGCCCTGGACATCAAACCCATGGCTACTCAGAAGGACCAGTAGTCTGTCAATAACCAATGACCACAGAAAAAGAGATAGTACGCCTCCTTGGGGACATCCCTTTACGGCCCTGATGGTTACTGACTCGCCACCTAGTCTGGCAGTAATCTCACGATGTTCCAGCATGGAACGGATCCACCTAATTGTAGAAAGCGGAACCATTTTTTCCATTGCGGCCCTCTATAGATCCATAGGAGGTATTATCAAACGCCCCCTCAATGTCCACAAATGCACAAAGGGCAATTTGGCAAACTGGTCCCGATGCAGCGGATTTTTTCCAAGGACCTCACTTCTTATATCTTATGATAGTCCAGTATTTTTTCCATCGTCTTCAATAGAAACGATGTGAGGATAATTGGCGGGTATGCCTGGCCTGGGTGTCTGGACGATCTCCCCCCCCCATTTGGTATAAAGGCCACATTTGCCTTCCTCCACAGTTTCGGAATATAGTTAAAAGCATAACTTGCCCGAAACATCTGGATCAAGCTGGGGAGTATTTCCTCAATACCTTTTTGAAGTAAAGCTGGAAAGATACCATCCCCTCCAGCGGATTTGAAAGGTTTGAAAGACCCAATAGCCCATCGCACCTTGCTGGGTGTGAATATTTTCGCAGAGAGACTCCAGATTCTACTGTGGGCGCATAGGCCACCTCACTTGAGGGATCATACGGGTCCTCTTGGGTCCTACTACTACTGAATCCAGAAAATGGGTCTCTAGCAGTACCTCTAAAGTTTCCTTGCGGTTTTCAGTGAACCTCCCATCTTGCTTCTGGAGAAGTCCTAAACTGTTTGAATGATCCCTGGAAAGGACTTGCTGGAGACGACCTGCAGAGGTCAATTCATTGATTCCCTCACAGAAATTCCTCCAGGTAGCCCTTTTGGGTCTTCTTAATTCGAGATTATATTCCGTCAATGCCATCTTATACTCGCCCCATTCACCGGTGCGTTTAGCCTTGTTGAATAATCTTCTCGATTTTTCCTCAGTTTACCCAGTTTAGATCTCCGAACCCTCTGGAGACTCTATGTTCCCCACAACCGAAACCATTTCTGATTCGAGTGAGACTCTATAAGAGTCCCAGTCGGTCAGTTTTTGAATTCTGATTTCCTGCCGCTGCATGGTCTCAGCCGCCAAATCGAATCTGATGTGCAAGTGATCCGATAATGAGGCCTCTTCAGACACATGCCAGTTTTTGACCAAGTCGCTGAAATGCGGACTGGCAAGTGTCAAATCTAGGACCTCTTGCCTAATCTAATTTATAAAAGTAGGTTTCCTTCGCCTATTGACAATGTCTACATTATTTGAGGTCAGAAATTCAAAAAGGTACTCACCCCTGTTATTGATGTCCGTGCTACCCCACACCACCTGTATGTAACCAAATTCTCACACCAACCATGTGTTACAATTCTCACATTTGTGTTATAATTTGTTTGTTTTGCTGCATATTTTATTAGTGTGATTTTCGCAAAACCATTATTTGGCAAAGCGAATGTCATCAATCGTCAACTATTCCTAGACAGCTATTCATGCTTTTTCAAATACTAAGCTACTGATTCATGCAGAAATGATCCTTTTAGTATATGTAGTTTCAAGAAGTGTTAGCTTTACACCAAATACTTATCTATTTAAGTTTCCATCCAAACAAAGTTATGCCTAGAACACACTATTTTGCTTTATTTATAGGAGATGTAATCTTTCGCCAAAACAGGCTCAACAAACAGTGTTTGCTGCCCTCTAGTATCACCTTATCTAAAAATTTACGAATTTACATCACTTTTTGGGCGACGTTGTCACTGGTAACTTTAATATTTATAATGATGACACGTGGCTTTCATTTTACATGCTGAACCCCGAAATTCTCGTTTGCTGCACGCCGCTCATTGGTTAGCTAACTCATTTTGCTGATTTATCTGCACATCTTTAAGTGTACCTTACCAATCTTCCGGGCAGACTACTTTTCCTACGCCAATGCTATAAGGTTAAGACTGATAATATCGGTACAGAGAAATAAAGCCAATAGAAACAAAGTCAATTGTTCCTTAAACCGTTTGCTATCGCATTAATTTTTTAACACTTCCCTTCGGTTTCCTCTGTTTAATTCGATAAAATTTTTATAGCCGCCAACAGTGTTGGGAGATCTAGTTACCAGTCTGATGAAGCGAATTTTGTTAGAATACAGTAGTAGTACGGAGAAGTTCGGTTGCCATTACTGCCTAGCGAATCCTTGGTATAGTGGAGAATAGATGGAAGACCAAGAGTAGAATAAATCAATAATGACCCAATTCGCACAATTTCTTCAAAGAACTTACCGGATAGCGCCACTATAATTTATCAGACCTATATAGATAAACTGCCACGGGACTGATGAAACCTCCATGTAAACACAGGTGCGGTACATCCGGCACGTGAAATAATAATTTAATAGAAGAACCTAGTTGTAATATATCTGTTCCTGTAAAGGAAGTGGTACATGCACTGAAAGTACCGAAAACATTTTGTTTTGCAAATGAACTTAGTAAGTAATCCCTCAATTATTTAGATAAACGTTTCTAATTTTTGGTTGATGACTTGATTTTTTGTCCAATTAGAAGATCCAAGAAAAACCAGCTGTTGAGGGATGTTTGGCCAACAGTACTTTAGTACGTATGCAAAATCTGTTAAATTTGGCCAGGTTCGGTACCTGGCACGTGAATTGACACCTGATTGTTTGAAATATCTGTCTCTTTTTTCAACGTTAAATATGTAATTTTGCCTGAAAGGCAAAACAAATTTGACGTAGGTATACAAAATTGAACAATGTTCAATTTCGCCGATTCGATTCAATTTTTTGCCGGCTTATCCTTAGATTATAGAATTTGAAGAAAATAAAACAAACGAGTATATAATACGACCACATCAATGCTAATGATTATTGAATTAATATTTTTTTAATACCCGAAAACCCGAAGTATTACCCTGTATTCGAGTAGTAAAAAAATGATCCCGATTCCGGAGACCCGTTTCCTGAAACGGGAGCCCCTATTCTCACATACATGCCTTTACGATTATTTGCAACCTATTTTAAATTATGTTCACATTTACAGTACACTTACTTTATGATTTATGTGGGACCTAATAGTAATATCAAAACACCATTAATTTCCTTTCCGTTTTGTGATTTCCTTTCCGTCAGAAAACAGATTTTGAATACTACGTTCCCAAGCAACTAAATCGACTCAAACCTCCGCGCGTACAAAAAGACATATTTTTTTAAAAGGGCTTAACCGATTTTCGTAAAACAATTTTTTCTTAGTATTTTATTTTTACAAGGACACACCTTTATCATTAAAATCTAAACAGTACTTTTCAAATTAAAGCGATCTTAGCAAAATACGATGTTTCGGTGAAAAGAATTGGCGTGCTGGAATCCCCTGTCTAATACCACGTTGACCACGACGTTGATCTGAACAAATCTCTACCAGTTTCATTAGTTGTTTCCTCAAAATCATAAATACTTCTCCAGAAAAAGCCGCACAAGTGGTTGCTTTATTGCAAGAAGGACTCAATCAATGAGAAGTCGCTCGTCAGCTAAACATGAGCCAATCTGCTGTCTCAAGAGTATACAGAAGGTTTCAGCAAATTGGTACCTTCAATCGGAGACCACATGCCAGCCGGTATCGGTGTACATCTTCATTGCGAAATCGCCATCTCACGGGCGTCGGTGTGCAGCAGGAGCTAAGACAAGTTCAAGATGTAGCTGTTAGTCTATGGACAGTAAGAAGGCGCTTGAAGGAAGCCAACCTCACGCCACCGCAAAAAGCGACTCGAATTTGCTCGCGAACACATCAATTGGAGCATTGAGCAATGGAAGTCCGTTCTATTCACTGACGAGTGCAGAATATGTCTCCATGGTAGTGATAGGAGAGACCGGGTCTACCGGCGTCCAGGAGAGCGATTTTCGCATTGCTGTGGGGAAGATTTCATACCAGGGGAAGATTTCATACCGATGGATGACAATGCACGGTGTCAAACAGCTCGAATCGCTCGGTAGTTCATGGATGAGGTTGGACTCGGGACGATTAGGTGGCCAGCCCTCAGTCCAAACATGAATCCAATTGAGCATTTATGTGACGAACTAACACGGAGGGTCCGAGCCAGAAACCCGGTACGATCTAACATTAGCTACCTCAAGATTGCGTCGTTGTATGAGGAGTGGGGTACGATCCCCCAAGTCTTTGTCAAAACCTTAATAAGGTCAATGGGGCTAAGTAGTAACTAATAAAATGGTTTTTGTTTTGCTTGAATTTTTTGTTGTAATTTTAATTTAAATATACCCAATATTTTTTGTCACAATCATCAATTTTGGTTGCGTTTTCATTCAAAATTCATTATAAAACAAGTACTGTACCATAACGTCATTTTAACGTAAAAATATTAGGCTTTCAAAAAAATAGTGTCTTGTGGAAGCCGTTTTAAAAAAATTCGCCTTTCTGTAAGCGCTGAAAGTTTGAGTCGATTTAATTGTTCGGGCGTCTATAATTTATTTTTCAATATCCCTAGATTAATTACAATGGTTTTTTGATTTATTGTTGTTAATCTTTATTTTATTGTGCCATGTAGAATTGTAGAATTACATTTGTTACATAAAGAATTAATTATAAACTTTACCGTCATTTCATTACGTAATACTTATTGTAGTTGGTAACACTGATTAGTTTTATTGCATTGGTGTAAACAACATAAAGCTGCATACTCGAAATTTATTAAAGTAGAATTTCAATATTGATTGTGCACTAAAATAATTGTATTTTTAATTAAAATTTCAATTAAATTAATTTATGTAATTTATAAGTACAGTTGAAGAAGATATTTCCAATTTATTTTGATCGATCGATTTCTAATATTTAACTGATTAATCTAATTTTGATTCAGTATTACGATTTAACAGTTACACATTTCTTTTGAAAATATATAAGTACCAACAAGTTTATTGACACACCTTTCAAAGACCTTTTATTATCCATAAATTGTCTTTGTTGATCAATTTCGGTGGGAATATTTAATACGAGTATAAAACTTTCATAATTTCTAGACCACAATTGGATTCGAACGAAAACATCAAAATCTAATCAAAATTATTGTTTGTATGAGTTTATAAGCAAGTATAATATTTGTATATGTGTGTGTGTGACCATTTTTGACACAACTATAAATGTCATAAAACTATTGTATTGTTTAGTTAGAGCGAGTATAAATGTGTACGTTCAAGGCAACCTAATTTGATCTTTTATTATATCATTGTGCAGCAAAAAAAAAAAAAAAAAAAAAAAAAAAAATTGAAAATTATTTACATTCCGCACACGTACCATAGCCTTTTGCTAAACAATTACTATTATTATAAAGCCAACCAACAATAGAGTTTATATGATCAAAATATGTCCGCCCCATTTTCATACAATACATACTTACCATCTAAACAGCTGATTAGACTTTTAAATTATTAACTCCGCTTTATAAAGTAAACCAATAATGTCTATAGTAGGCAGACGTCATAAAGCGTGACGTTTACAAAATTTCTCGAGTACAGTGTCAATTTAAATTTTGTTTTGAACATATGATCGAACTTGAGTTATAAATTTAGATAGATCATTATCATCTTAATCATCATCACAGAAACGACTTCAATTTTGCATTGTGTGTGTTACGGTACATACGTTAGTCGGATATTAAGTAGAAAATCAATAAAATGAACAATTTCCCATTTTTATACATTAAACAAAAAAAAAACTTAAAACAAAATTTAATGCTTATTGGGGCGCATTAGTAATGAAAATAAAATTAGAAAAAATGTGTATGTACATACTTCAGTATGATGAGTGTTGTATGTGTGGCTTTCACTTTTAACTTTTGGATAGAGAAAATGAATAAGGATAAATTATAACCAATGTTTAATATCTTTATGGTTAAAGGTGACATCGTAAAATAGCAGTAAGAGGATTGATTAATAGATGCAATTTACAATCTACATAAATGCAATGAATGCAACGAATTTATTCGATTAGCCCAGTAATTAGGACAAATTGTAACATAATTTTCTTGAAATTTCATGCAATCACAATTCTCAATCGAATTTATTTTGATTGAATTTTTAAAATTTTAACGATCTAATTTCTGAGATTTTTAATTTTGTATTTGCTGTAAATTTTAATTTGCCAAATTCACCGTCCATTCTAAACCCCTCAGAAATTCACCCTATTGCACCATACATATGGGTTCAGGATTAGGTGGATAAATTAACCTAAGTCTTATTTTATTTATTTACTTTAGTTTGAGTACTTCTGATTTTTCATTTACTTCATTTTGAGAACCGTCGGTTGTACCATTTAGCAGTGCAGTAGTAGATAAATGTATTGGGTTAATTGACCATCAGTACCGGGTACGTACCTATGTGTTTTTCCATATGTTATCCACGTTGTTCCTATACGTTTTACGTAATTGCGTTATTACGTAATTCTCTAATTTGGAAATAATTTTTTAAATGAATTGAACAATTGCATACTACTTATTTAAAAACAAAAAAAACTTATAAACTGTTCAAAAAGCCATCAAAACGGTTTCTTCTTAAATTCAAGATTTTCCAATCCAAAAATAGAAAAACTATCAGCAGATTAACTCAATTATAATATAAAAAATGTGGATACTGATTAAGAGCTATATTATTTAGAGTAGTGTTAAAGAAGATCCTGGAAGTTCTGGAACATTTTGAACTTGCAATCTTCAACATTTTATAATACGTATTTTCAAGTTTTTCGAAATTTTTAACCGAATTTTTAATGATTTATAATTCGAATTAAAATCGATATCCGCAAAGTTATTTTTTAAATGTTTTTTTTCGGCTTTCAAGAGGCCAATTATTCATAATATATTTACCCAAGAAAAGTAGAAACATCAATCCCCCCGTACTTTACCCCAAGAGTTATTACATGGTGTATAACCACAGAAGAAAGATTAACCAGAACAGACATTGCGTGGATCAAATTTTTTTTTCATCTTACCTTATTTTTTGGACATTGAAGTATAATTATTTTCGAATATTATGATTTTTTTGAATATTTAATACAAATTATGCTGTCAAAACAAAACTTGTCATATAATTTCACTAACTATACTGTTAAGGATTCTCAATTTTTATTATTTAAATTAAAAACCAGTGAACCAAAGAATACATAACCCAACTTTCTCTTACCTTCGGCGAATCAAGGTCAAAAAAATGAGTCCAAATTTTTCCATACAAAAACAGCGTTATGACGGTTCTGGTTAATCTTTCTTCTGTGGTATAACCCTGAACAAAAAATGAGAACTTTCCTTGAGCTTATTGTGTTGGTAGTTTGGTTTCGTACTGAAAAAGTATGTCTACTCATCAGGTAGCTATGACCAAACTACAAAAATAGAACTCCTACTTAACTCAGATCGTGTCAAGTACGAACGTACTGATCTAGCGAATTATATTCACAAAATCAAAAAAACTCAAGGAAACCCTCATTTGTGTGTGTTTAATGCCCACACAATATTAAGAAGTTTAAGAGAAATATTTCTGTTTATAAATGAACTTATAAACCTAAAAAAAAAATATAAACGAGGAGAGGAGGGGATCCCTGTGACTTACAAGTGTCATATTATTTATTGTGCAACTTTAAAATTAAATTAAAATATTTTCTCTTATTTTAAAATAATAACAAATAGTTCAACTTACAATATAAACTTTGATATGTTGCACTAATACACCGAAAACGATAATTGTACCGTTTATATGGCGAATATTTAGTGAATTTTCTATTGTGTATTATGTGTTTTTGTTAGTGATTTTACGTTATTTTATTAGTAATTTTGCTCCCATCCCTGAGCTAGATTATTGGAGATGCATCGGTTTGTTGTGGTGTGAAGCGATGTGGCCGAAATTGGAAAATGAGACAAGTAGAGTGAGTTGTAAATATGTGTCTTAAATTAAATCTTAAAACATAATTATTATAAAGACGGAAAAATTCCATTTTTAATAAATTTTTGTTATATAAATTGTTTCCTCAATTCTGTCCATTTTGTTGCCCTTATGAAGTCTATGAAGAATGTGTAAATTTGTTTCAAAATCCGTGTATGTATGTTTCTCGGTTAATAAATGTTGTGCAAAATTTTAATTACATTTTGTGGTTTTATGGGTATTGTTGGCTTCATGCATGTGTTCGCTGAATCGTTGTTTGAATGTGCGCCCTGTTTGGCCAAAATAATACATTCAAACAACGGTTCAGCGAACATATACATGAAGCCAACAATACCCATAAAACCACAAAATGTAATTAAAATTTTGCACAACATTTATTAACCGAGAAACATACATACACGGATTTTGAAACAAATTTACACATTCTTCATAGACTCATAAGGGCAACAAAATGGACAGGATTGAGGAATATGAAATATACAAACGGCGGAATGATCCACTCATGTTAAACGACAAAATTAATTCAAAAACGAATAAAATTTTTGATTTCGCAATCCAAAACAAGATGTCGTTTACATAAAGAGCGAAAAAATAAAACAACAACAAATTTTTTTTCATTATTAGAACAAGAACTGAAGAAGGACGAATGTCCGAAACCGGTCTTGATTTTTTAAAAATAAATAATATATCACAAAAAGAAAGTTAATTATTTTTAATTAATTAATTTTATGAACATTCATTTATATATGTGTTTTCATATAATAAATTAAAACATAAGTACTTGACACGCATACATAAGTATATACTTATGTATGTATGTACAGTTGTGTTCGTATTAATAGCAGCGCTATCCAGAAGAAGAAAAAACTCGTATACGTTTTCAAAAACGCAGGTTTGATTAAGATTTATTCATGAAATATATTTGATATTGTCGTATTAAGCTATAAAAAGGACAAACAAATATTTATTCGTTTGATTAAAAATTAATATAAATAAAAAAATCCATTTCATGCTGTTCACAAAAATAGCAGTCCGAAACAATGCTTAGGAATAATTAAAAAATTCCTCAAAAAAACTTAACAAGTACCACTTCTGTGTATTGTTTTTTAATAAAGCAGTCAATATTTAGTTGCATGCCCATTATTACGAACGACAGCCGCGGATCTCTTTTTCATAGAGCCCACTAAGTTTCGACATTTCTCAATGAGTATTGTACTTCATGCTTCGTGCACTGCCTTCCGCAATTGCTGGGCATTTTTTGGATTAACTTTGCTCACTTTATTTTTGACAACAGCCCACACGTTTCCTATCGGATTGAGGTCCGATGATTGCGTTGGCTACTCCATAAGATTAATTTTTCACTTCCGAAACCATGACTTCGCCTGTTTGCTTGTCTGTTTTGGACTGTTATCTTGTTGAAACACTCATTTCAGGGCTATTTCGTACTCAGCATACGGTATAGCATGACGTCTTCAAGTATTTTAATACATAACAATTTATCAATGATGCTCGTTATGGGATATATCGGCCCAACACCATAGTATGAGAAGCAAGCTCAAACCATCAATTTTTCACAACCATGCTTAACAGTCTTTACTGTGTACTTTGGGTCGTGGGCAGTGTTTGGAAGTCTCCTCACATATTGTTAACGACCTGTGAAACCATAAAGGACAATTTTACTTTCGTCGCTTCATAAAACATTTCGCCAGTTTTCTAGGGGCCAATTGACGTGCGCCTTAGCGAACAGTATTCTTTTTGCTACATGTCTCTTGCTGAGCAATAGTAATGGACTCCTGGTGGCCAATTTAGCTTCTAACAGGCGCCTTCGTATAGTCACTGCACTTACAGGTACCTGAAGTTCCATCTTTATCTTTTTTGAGCAAATAAGAGAGTCGTTCTTTACCATTTGTATGATTTGTCGGTCAATACGCTCAGTTGTTTTCCTTTTTGGCCCACGGGTTTCAGCCTTATCAGTCCATTTTACTGAATTACAGACCATTTTCTCAGAACATCAGATAATTTCTTCTAATTCACGGTAAGATTTTCCTTCACATCGAAGTTTTTTTAATAAGGTTTCGCTTTTCTTCCGTGCAGTGCTTGGATCAACCCATTACTTTTTTAAAATCCAGTTAAATATGGTTTTTGCGCTTTACGAATTACGGGAAAAATTGGTACTTACCAATTAGTTAAAAAGTTTCAATTCTTCGTTAAAAAATCTCGCTTCAAATTATGTTTCTTGCGTTGCTGCTATTATTTTGAACAGCTTGGTTCAAACACTCGCTAACAAATGGCTTTTCAAAAGCTATAATTTTTAGTTTTTTAGTTTTTTCACCACTATGTTCGTAAACGTCTTGTCTCTATCAATATGCCAACGAGAAAAAAAATCGAAAATTGTTTCTTTTGTTGCATAGTATTAGTCTCTGTCTTTCTGGTGTTGTCACACGAACGAATCACTCGGTTGCTTTCCAAAAAGAGAGATGGAGTAAAAAACAGAAAATATTGTTACGTTTTTGCCTTGTCAATCAAGGTTCGTATCACTGGATTGTGAATAATACAAACTCAATTCAATTTATCACCAACGAATTTATTTATTTCACAAAATTTATTACAACACAGTTTATCAATCAAAATTCACAAAATCACTTTATATAAATTATTCTCAAATTTTACTAATCACTTTTACTTTTTATTTCGCACAAAAACACTTTTTAAATCACTTTTTAATTCCTTTTTAATCTTTATACTATCGCTTTCCAAATATTACTTATTCTTACAACTTTACACTATCGCGTTCCAAATACTAATAATCCAATTCGATCTTGTTCGCCTTTTTATATACACAAACCAAGCTTCTCGAAAGTTCACGACTTTTCCAGTTGGAATAGCGTAGAAACATTACGTAACAATTTTTATCATGGAAAATTCCATTTAGTACAGTAAACATTGAGCTATTAGTTTTACTTATTCTATTACACACTAGGTGTCACCGTCACACTACCCCTCACCTAAGCCTGTTCGTCCCGAACAGGACCCAAATCACCTCCTCTGTATAGGGCCAGCCTCTCCAAATGCACCACCTTTGGTTTACCTCGATGTCCCTTCCGTATCCGATAAACCACGTCGTTCATCCTTGTGATGACAGTATAAGGTCCTTCCCATGCTGGTTGCAGCTTCGGTGATAATCCCTTTTTCCGTTGCGGGTTGTGAAGCCATATTAATTGCCCTTCCTGGAAGCCCTGGTTATTTGCTCGTATGTCATATCGAGCCTTCATCCAGTCGCCCGACACTCGCACTCTACCTCGCACAACTCGGCCCTTCTTATCCAATGTCTGCTTAACCTGGTGTTCTTTGGTTTCCTCAACAATTGTTTCAGATTTCGATGGCAGCTCCTCGCAATGACTGATTGTTACTCGCCTTACTGTCACATCCGTACCGTTAAATTTAAGATTCAGCTCGATGTTATCGCTGCTCAATATTCCTCGTCCAAAATCCAACACAAAGCCATTCATCCTCATGAAGTCCGTTCCCAAAATAACCTCATCCACAATGTCTGCGACCAGAACTTCGTGTGGGAAAAGCGTTTCGCCGATCCTTATGCTCACGATCTTTTTCCCTTTAATCATTGCACTCTCCCCATTTGCCATTCTTAATTTTAACCCATCAACTAGCTGCACTGCTCCTGCGATCAAATCTTTCCGAACAATTGTGTGGGTTGCTCCGGTATCCAGCGTAATAATACACCTCCTCCCATCAACACCGCCCCTAACTGTGACGCTGCTTCCGCCTCGTGCTTCACTTGTAACAGGGATGAATGTTATGGGGCAACCAGACGGTGAAGCCAACTTCGGTTCCTTCAAACTGACTACTAACCTTTCCACTTTACCGACTGTTGCCATCCGCTCATCCGTTCCCTGCTCTCCTCTTCGTGCTCTTTCCACGGAAGATGGTGATCCGTGCTGCTTTCCTCCTGCTTCCAAACAATCTCGCGAGATGTGGCCAATCCTGTTACATACCCAACATCTTCGCTCGCTGCTTCTAGACCTTTGTCCCGACCGTTCGGCGTTTGCCCGCAAAAAAGGTGGCGATCTTCTCTCTCCATGTATTACTTTCCGACAGTCCATTGAAATGTGACCCAACTTGTCACATTTCCAACACCTAAGCCTGCCTCTTCCGCCTTTCGGTACCATTCGCTCCCTGCTGCCGTTCTTGTCTGAGTTCATTTGGCGCCTAAATAATGACGGTCTTGTAAAGCTCTGCACAGCCTCGATCGTCAACGCAAACGCAACGGTTTCCGCGAAGGTTGCTTTAGGTGACAACATCACTGCCCTGCGTGTCTCTGGATCTCGAATGCCGTCAATGAATGCGTCAATTTTAAGCCTTTCCATATAATCGGCCGACGTACTGGTATGTGCTAGATGTACTAATCGCTCGATTGCCGATGAAAATTCCTGAAGTAATTCTCCTCTCTTTTGGTAGCGGCTTTTCAATTCCATTCGATAGATTTCACGCTTGTGGTCACTGCCGTACTTCCGATCCAGCGCCTTCATAATTTCGAGATAACTGTTGCGATCTTTTTCCGGAATTGTTTGTAAGGCCTCCGCTGCTTCACCTTTAAGGGCCACTATTAACGCTGCGACAAGATGTTCATCATTCCAACGGTTTTGATTGGCTGCCGTTTCAAATTGAAATTTGAAAATGCCGAAAGATGATGTACCGTCGAAGTTTGGTGGTTTTAACTTAACTGATTGAATGGTCTGTACCACTTGCGTCGTTGTTCCACTTGCCTTGACATCAGTTAGATCTTTCTCGAGACGTTGACATTTTTCCACAACTTGTTGAATCTCCGTTTGCAATTTCTCTTCAACATGTTGAACCTTCGTTTCTAATTTTTCGTCAACCTTTTGAATCTCCATTTGTAGCTTCTCTACTTCGCCGTGTATGTTAGTAGATAATTCGAGAAGTTTCTCGTCCATTCTCTTTTGACCATCTATAATTTGGTCTTTAATTTCCTCTCCTTGTTGTTTCATTTCATGTTTAATTTCTTGGTTTGACTGGTTTATAGTCTCCAACTGCCGCACATTTTGTTGTTCCATTTCATTCTTAATTTCTTGGTTTGACTGCTCAATTTTCACCATTTGTCGTTCGTTTTGTTGTTTCATGAGACACATCTGTCCTGTCATTTGGTTCATAGCAGCTATTAACTGCGACAAATCGAAACTTCCAGAATGTTCTTGTGTCTTTTCGACCAACGGTTGTTTATCTTCTGCTTTCTGCTCTATGGTTGCTGCATCCGTTACTTTCTCTCCAAAATCATAATGTTCCGCGTCCAGCCCTTCGTTCTGCATGGCCTAACGTAGTCGCGCTTGTAAAGCTGCTTTAGTACCATCAGTAGCCAAACCCCGTTTCTCTAGTTCTCTTTTTAATTCTGGAACTTTTAATTCGTTGAGAATCATTTTCTTTATCTTTTTATTCACAATCCCACCGCTGTCACCAAATTGTTACGTTTTTGCCTTGTCAATCAAGGTTCGTATCACTGGATTGTGAATAATACAAACTCAATTCAATTTATCACCAACGAATTTATTTATTTCACAAAATTTATTACAACACAGTTTATCAATCAAAATTCACAAAATCACTTTATATAAATTATTCTCAAATTTTACTAATCACTTTTACTTTTTATTTCGCACAAAAACACTTTTTAAATCACTTTTTAATTCCTTTTTAATCTTTATACTATCGCTTTCCAAATATTACTTATTCTTACAACTTTACACTATCGCGTTCCAAATACTAATAATCCAATTCGATCTTGTTCGCCTTTTTATATACACAAACCAAGCTTCTCGAAAGTTCACGACTTTTTCAGTTGGAATAGCGTAGAAACATTACGTAACAATTTTTATCATGGAAAATTCCATTTAGTACAGTAAACATTGAGCTATTAGTTTTACTTATTCTATTACACACTAGGTGTCACCGTCACAATATCAATTTGAAATCGAATTCGAATTGAGAAAGCTATCGAAAGCGAGATGGAGTAAAAACAGAAAATTAATTTAGCATTCAATTATATTTTCTATTTCCATTTATTTTCGCTAGATGACAGTAAGCAATACAAAATATATTTTGTGCGCTAACCCTATATTGTCTTGGTGAGCTAATATCAATTTATGTAGATTAGGTTTGGGAGGCGGTCCACTAGGACCAGGCACAGGCACAAAAATGGTCCGTAGCCATACCACGAATAATTATTTCCTTCAACTCATTGGAACCATTTTGAGCTGTTAACAAAGCGCTGGATACTCCTGACGTCCATCCTACAGAGGTCCGTCAGGTCCTTGAAGAGGGGTGCTCCTAGAAACTTTAGTCTGTTTCGTGCCAGAAGACGAAATACTATCTCTTCCTCCTCTTCGTCCTCGCAACTATGACAGTAGTCACGTGACACCAAGTCTACTCGCATGGTTCCCTATGAGACAGTACCCTGTAATCACTCCAATAACCACACTGATCTGACTTCGCTGAAATGAGATCAGCTGTTTGGATCTTGCCAAGTCCAACTTTGGCCAGACCTGGCGAGTTATCACGCAAGAGGTGATAAGAGGTGATACTTGACCATCTATCATTCGTTAGCTTGCTAGCTTCTTCCTGAAGCAGCAGTTTGCATACCGCAAGAGGCATTTCAATATCCTTTCTGCTTTCTGAGAAGTGGTCCGTTGTACCACGTCGAGCCAGTTCATCGGCGTTTATATTCGCTGTACTTATGAAATGTCCTGGCACCCATAAAATGTGAATGTTGAACTGATCTGCTATCTCGTTAAGAGATGAGAGACTGTTCTGGACTACTTTCGACGTGAGGTGGTGTGATTGAAGCGCTTTAATGGCAGCCTACCTGTTCGTATATATGCGAATATCACAAACTGATATTACATTATACCTCAACCAGTCTACGACTTCCTTTATGGCAGTTACTTCAGCTTGAAAAATGCTTTAGTAGTCGGGGAGACGGAAAGAGAGATTTAACAGAAGTTCCTCGCAGAATACTCCAGCCCCGACTTTCCCGTCCCGTTTTGAACCATCAGTGAAGAAGTTTTTAACTCCAATTTATATAAGTAAATAATTAATTTATATAAATTGAATGAGTGAGCCGCTACAGGACTCATCTGCAAGTGAGTCCCTCTGCTTTAGGAAGTTCAGTGTTAGGCTGAAAACGAACTGATTTATGTTGTCGAGAAACTGATTTCGATCAGTGGAACATAGAATGCCGTAAGCCGCTTTGAGCTAGTCAATGGCGTCGGATAACTTCAGGCGTCGAATAACTTTAAACGGCCCTTCATAAGGGGGAGATAAGCCTGTGCGAACCTTGTCCATTCTTACGAACACAAATTCACAGTTGGCAAGTTGTTCGGCTTGCCGAGTTGATTTTGGGATAAGGTTTTGAATTATGTATCGGAGTTGGTCGATGACTGTGTCGCTAGTTGGTAAAGGTGAGAGAGGATTTTCAACGAAGAACTCACCGGGTAGCTTGATGGTTTGTCCATAAACCATTTCCGCTGGTGAGCACTTCAGATCTTCTTTCATAGTTGCTCGGATTCCCAGTAGTACGATGGGTATTTCCGAAGACCAATTGATTGTGTTTTCTCTGGTCATTAACGCGGGTTTAAGTTGCCGGTGGAAACGTTCGACCATCTCGTTAGCTTGAGGATGATAGGTTGTTATACGAATATGATGTGAGCCAAGGAGTTTTGTTAACCCAGCGAAAAGCTTGAACTCAAACTGCGTTCCTTGATCAGTAGTGATATTAAGGGGCACGCCAAGGCAATGGTTGCTGCTGAAATATTAGTCATGCAGTAGGCTTCGGGCCAGCGAATGAATCGATCGACACAGGTGAGCAGGTAAGTATATCCATTAGATGGAGGAAGTGGTCCTACTACTTATATCTATATGGATATGTTCGATTCGACCTGATGGTATTTGGAATTGTCCATGGGATGATTTGGTATGCCGTTGGACTATGGCACGGCAGGATAATCAGGACTGAGCCCAATGGCTTACGTCTTTGTTCATACTAGGCCAAAAATATCGAGCAGTAATCAACGTACGAGTAATACGGACACCAGTATGCGAAATGTTATGTAAAGTGTCGAAGATAGTTCGACGCAGTGATTTTACGATAAATGGGCGATTGTACCCAGTTGATGTTTCGCAGATTATTTCGAGGCCAGGCAATTGGAAAAGCGCCAGTTTCATTGATGAACTAGAGTGACATTCGGAACCAGAAAATAAATTCTGAAGTTTTAGGTCAGCTTTTTGTGCAATTGCGATTTTGTTTAAGTTGAATTGTGTTTCGATTGCGGCCGTTTCATTGTCTGTTGTGCGAGGAGAGTGAATCTGCAACAACATTGTCATGTCCGTGAACATGCTGAATGTCCGTGGTAAATTGACTAATATAATTTTTTTTTTTTTTTTTAAATAATTATTTTAATTAAACATTTTCTGGTAGTATTACCAATCCAAACGTGAACCAGCCAAATGAATCAACTTAAACTTAAGACCTAAGCAATGCCAGATAATAAATAATAGGTCATTCTGGTAGTGTTAATTTTTCAAAGTTTGAATGTTGGCAAATATCCAAGCCAAGATGAGAGATTGTGTGCTGTGGATGGGAAATCTAGGAAAAATCAAAAATCATTCAGTCTTATAATTAATTTGGCCACATACACTCCATTGTGAATGAGCTGATGCCCAAAATGGTGTCTTATTTCAGAAGTAGTAAATAAATAAATAATCCAAATGGCGAGCTTGCCTCGGATTACGTTCAGTACATTTTATCCATCACTTAAAGGTTATTTATCACCAAAACCCTGGACATTGGGTTTTTGCTGTGTTTTACCTGGGTTTTCGATTTTTGTGGTTTTCAGAAGTCTCTGCAATAAACTTGATTCTATAAAAATAATATCGACATTTTGTTTTATTAGTGAGTTAACGTGATTAGTACGAACATTTGTGAGTGTAGTGATAAAAAATCAACTGCTATTCTAGTAGTTCGTGTGTTATTTTGTGATACCATATAAGCTGTTAGTACAAAATAGACATTTTTTGATTTTTTATATGATTGCCGCAAACCTCTACACCTTTTTCAATTGTAATTCAGAAAAAATCATTGTAATTCGGAAAGCGTCAATTGTAATTCAGATTAGTCGACTGTAATTCAGAAAGCATCAATTGTCTTTCAGAATAATCAGTTGTAACTCAGAAAGGATCATTGTAATTCAGATAGCGTCAATTGTAATTCAGATTAATCAACTGTTTTTCAGATAACATCAATTGTAATTCAAAAGGTATCAATTGCGATTCAGAAAGCATTATTTGTAATTCAGATTAGAATTAGATAACTTTAATTCAGTAGTTAAATTTTTTTCAGATAACATCAGATGTAATTTTAAAGTATCAATTGTAATTCAGACACAGATAACAGACAAAAATTTTATTTAATATTAAAGTATATACAGTATTTAGTAGTTAATATATTTTACGTAGTTAACCCAAATATAGGTAAGATACTTAATATACATAGGTGAAATAAAATTGTAATGCATGTTGGTAAAAAAAAATTATTAATTACTTAATTAGCAAGCAGCTGATTTATAATCTCCTCTAAATTGACAAATCTCTGTTCAATAACACCAGGCCCTGCAATAACAGGAACTCTAATATAAGTTTCACTTCAAACTTGATTTTTGACCAAATATTCTCTATGGGACCAAGCATTGAAGAGTAGGGCCCTAGCCGCAGAAGAGTTGCTGTTGTTCCATTAATCAGCATTTCCAGCCTTGAATGACAAGGCGCGTTGTCAGCAACAATCACCAAATCTGCCACTTGCTTTCCCATATCTCGCCACTGCTGCTTTAATGATGTTACCCAAACATTTGCCAACTGTGCAGTCAACGAACTTCTCCTTCGTTCTATCGCTACAAAGGGAGCAACCGAAATTGCTCCAATTAAATGAACGTTGGGGTCTCTTGATGTTGAAAGTTGTTGCACTTCTCTGGTTCTCTTCACCAGCTCTTGAACGGCCCTTTGTTCGGCGACAAAACAAATTAAAATTTGTTTCGTCGATCCACACTATGTATTTGTTTTCCTTGTTGAATATAAACGTTCAAAGTTTGAACATATTCGGCTCCTTTTATTTTGTTGACTTCAGAATTCATTGCGATAGGTTCACAATGAACATTTTGACGGTGAATAGCCTGCCTTCTAGGTAATTCCCTATGGTTGACACCGATTTCAATAGGTAAAAGTTGTCCTTATCCTTTTCTTTTAATTTTTTTAAGGTTACACTACAATCATTCTCAACCCATGAAACAATTAAATAAATTTGGGCTTTCGGAAATAATTATTTTCAGAATTTTCGGCCTAATGCTCCATTTCGGAGACATTTTGTCACGCCCAGAACGAACCCAGTGAAATGGGGTCTTGTATTTAATGTCCAACGTTGCAGCAAAAGTTGTCCAATCCTCACTCACCTCTGTTGGCACAGCTCACAATCTTTTCACAGCCATGGTTTGTATTTTTCTTATATTTATGTTGTTAAGCGTGAAACGAATTCCCTCAGCTTAGCTGAGGCAACCCGCTTCTCGAATTTATTATCACTGGTGGCTACATCCCCTGCGGCTTAGCTACCTGCAGCTCAGTCTGGTAGGGGTAGCTTGGTCGTGGGTGGTTGGGGTGTACCAGTGGTAATCTTGATTACCGCATCATTTGTTTGGAAAGGGACAGTGATGACATCATGCCATCAAGGAAGGGAATTGGGGTTAGGACATATAATGTAAAAGGACCCAAATTAGTGGTTCATATGCCCTGAATAAGGTCCGCGCCCGCGGTTGTTTATCGTGTTGTTTAAGGTAACATGACTACCTTAAACTACACATAAATGGAACAGCGATATTTCGGGCAGCAAGCCCACGGGTTAGTATGAGACTAGTTTTGGTTAATTAGATATTGCGACTGTTCGGAGGTGGCTGGTTTGGAAAGGGAGTGCAACGCCTATGGCGTCGAAGCACACGATGCTCCCGCCTCAATAGAGGCAAACCAACCAAGCTCCTTTCAGTCTAAACGGGTTCTTAAGAACCCAATACTTACCCAGTGTTGTTCTCCACAAAGCAGCCAAAAAAAAATACAAAAAAACACAAAATTACTTTGAAATTCTACTTTATTCCAACTGAAAAATTTTTTTTTTACTGCTTTTACTTTCCCAACACCCCTTTTGGTTCCACAAAAAGACTGACCTCTTTCAAAAAAAAATGTACATTATTTATACCAATTTTTCTTGTCGATTCGTCATAAAAGTGCATAAAAAATGTCCAACAACGTGACATGGACAACGTGACATCGCCATCATCAAAATTTATGCACTTCGATGACAACAAAATATATTGGTAAGACGATAATGGCAATTTTCATAGGTTTTTGTTGTTGTACCTTTTTTTTGTTAAAAACCAAAGTATAAAAACAACAAAAAAGAAAAAAAAATGAAATTCATCAAAACTAAGCGGTAGCTTCGAGTAACCAAGTTCATTACTCGTGCCACACTTTTGCCTTGAAAATTATTTGTTCTTATCTACATAAAAACAAGGATCGTGTTACATTATTTTTGTATTTATGTTTATTCAACTACCGTATGAGCATATACAGTAATTGGAGTGACGTAAACACAGAAAGAATGTGGAATCTCGGCATGGTCGTTCAATGAGATAATAACCGATATTATTTGTGATATCGTTTTGAGGTTTTACCTCGAAGTGTATGCCGATTTGTCGTTTTGAGAATTATGGTTTGGATTGGTAACGGAATTGTAAATTAATTCCGTTACAGCGTGGGGAAAACCCAAACCCTGAGATAAAAAGGATCTCATGCCTTATTGATGGGAAGGACGGGTGGAGTTGATCAGCCTTTAAGTAGTCCAACGTGGCGGACGCCCCACACCCTGAACTAGTCTCAGAGCCGGGCAACTGTATTTTATACAAGAATATCTTTAATTACTAAACCTACATGACTAATGTTGAAAATTGGGACTTGTTTTATTATTTTTATTTTTTTTTTACCCCTCTTTTTTTTTTTTTATGTTTTTTTCTTCCAATTTTCAACCTAAACTATTACGGTCTTACACTATGGGCCTATCCTAATAGGGGAAGGTTTTCCTTTTTTTTTTTTTTTTTTTTTATATATTTTATTTTTTTATTTTTATTTATTTTTTTTCTTATTACCTTTCCCTTATACCTTAATGCTATCTAATGGACCTTCTAATTTTTATTTTACGGGTGGCGTTGAGTCAAACCTATTTTACAAGTGTGAGGATTGAGTCAACCTCATTCCCTACCAACTCATTATGAAAAAAATATTTGTCTTGTAAAATTCAACTTTACATTTACTGTGTCCTTTCTTTTCTAAGTTTTGAATATTACACCTAAAACGGCAAGATCTTTGTGGTCGCTGAATCATGACGAAATTGGCTGGTCGGTTCTGGATGATAGATTGTAGAGCAACTGTACCGGCTGTTTAACCCCCTCCGCCAAGCAACGAATAAGATCACGACTGAGATGATGACACCGCTGAATCAATCATACTGCATGGATGTGGTGAATATTCAACCAGTTGACTGTAGTTTTCAGACCGTCTCGGCCATATTGTGCACTCCTACCTCTAGGTTGTTGGCTTCTAGTTTCATTGACAGTGTGGCATATTTCTCAGATTAAATTGATAAAACGGAAAAACAACATGATCACCCAGGCTGCTGTGACGTGCTGGGGTTAATACCCCGGTGTATTTATTCTTTATTTCCAAAAAAACTACTGTGGTCCAAAGTTCAACCACACACTTCCCGGTAAAGTGAGGTGTTGTAACATATTGTTGCCAATGATGCTCCGGATCTCTAGTTTTTGTTTGGCTGAAAGATATTACTTATGTGTTCAACCAGATCCTTTTGCGTTATTATGAAGTGTATCCGCCACTGCTCAGCTGGTCGTAAAATTTGCCCCACAACGGTTTAGCACCTCCTCGGTTATCCTCATCTGATAATACCATCTTTCTTTGAGATATACTCGTGTTATATCTGAAGTAGGTTGTAGCATTTCATCTTGGAGTATTGTTGTCATCAATGGCATCTTTGATTCGAAACTTAAGTATTTATTTACTAGGTGTGTCTCGCCCGCAGGATGTCAACTAGTTATAACCTTATTCGAAGTACCCATTAATTGTGCTCAAAATGCGTTTGCTTCAGCTGGATTGGAATTAACAGTTCTCGTCTTGTTCTTGTGTGTTCACCTTTACATCGATGTTCGCCTGTCGTATTTCTTCGGACATCATGGTTAGAGGTTGGTTAGAGTTCGATGACAGCTAATTCGGCGTGGTTAGTTCGTGATCTTATCATTGTTTGGAACCGGAAGTAATACTGTTGTCTCTGCTCTTGTTACTTCCAGGCCACGTTGGTTGTCATCTTAGCAGGTACACATGAAGTGATTTGGTTTGTATTTCTTCAAGCTGCGGATACCCATCTACCAAATAGCACCACACAGATATTATCCCTACTTGATTTTCAAAACAAAACAATGGTGAACCAATCCTAGTTAATAAAACCTAATTCATTATTGCCTAACTTATTATTTACATTAGTATGCCTACTCTATTTCCTATGTTATGTTATTATTTCTTCGACTCCCTCTCTAAACTTAACTAATTCCTAATACTAATAAACTCTTAATACTAAGTACTGGTGTTTCTTGGTGTATGGCGATAAACCAGAAACATACCAGCCTTCATTTTACCTTTACATCACCTAAGTACTAGTGGGTAGGTATTGTAAAAGTAAAATGGTAACCACGAAAAATTTATATTTTTGCTGAAACCAGTCGCCGATTCGACCTGGCCAGCACCTCATCCTCTTTATTGGTTTGCAAGATTAGTTGGTTTACTTCTAATATCCTTTGCATGGTACACGCCCAAGATTTTACCATCATTATCCACTAATTCATATGCAACTTGGCCAACACGCCGATGTACTCTTGCAGGTACGAACTTCTTGTCCAACTTCACAGAGTAGTTCTGTGCTGCCTTGCTCTGTGAGAAATTTCGCACATACACCTCCTGACCCACACCCAATACACGATCCGCCGATCGTAGGTTGTACTGATGTGTGATTTTCTCGTGAGCCTGCCGGAGGTGTGTTAGAACTAACTCCCTAGCCAATTCCAGTCGATTGTTTTTAGTATTTACCGTGAAGGTATCTAAACTTTGATCGCCTAACAGACGCAGTAATTCATACTGTGAACCGTGGTTAACCGTATGTTGACCGAATACTAAGTAGGATGGTGCGTAATCCGTGGAGGAATGTGCTGTATTTCTCAGAGCACTCGCAATCGCACTCAGATGCTCATCCCACGTACGCTGGTCTCCTTTTATATAGGCCCGGATTGCCGCTAGCACCGACCTATTTACACGTTCAGATGCATTGGCTTGTGGGGAGTACACTGGGGTGAAAACGTGTTTAACTCCCAAATTTGCTAAACAGTTCTCGAACAAATTCGACTTGAACTGTTTGCCATTGTCTGTGTGAATCACTTCAGGCACTGAAAACACTGGGAACACTTCCTTTTCCAAGTACTCCACGATCTTGCTGGCCGTTGCTTCCCGTAGTGGCTTTAGTAGAACGAATTTAGAATATTGGTCCAGTATGATGAGGATGTAAGTGTTGCCCCTCTTGGACCTGGGGTACGGTCCTAGGAAATCCAAATATAACTTCTGGAAAGGCCTAACGTATTCCACATACTCCCCCATTTTTGGTCTCAGAAGGGTATTTGTGGCTTTGGTCAGCTTACACATCTGGCACTGGCGCACGTAATTCTTTGTATCTTTTACCAGTGATGGCCAGAAATAATAACGTCGAATGAATTCAATCATTTTTCCTGTGCCCATGTGTGCTGCAATTGGTGGTTCGTGGGCTTGGGTTAAAATGCTACTGGTTAGACTACTAGGAACCCAAAGTTTCCAACTGGGAATATCGGTCTCGGTATCTGGATCTTTTGGTGGCTTATGAATAAGTATTTTCCCATCCACAATCTTGATGTTGTCTGATATGGGCTTCGTGTTGGTCAGGATTTTCGCCAGATCTTGATAGTCTGGACTAGCAAAGTCAGGAGCTTGTAGGTCTAAGTGAATATGATTCCCCACTAGGTTTAAAGTTGCTACCTCATCGGTATGTATTCGAGATAGCGCGTCAGGAACCACATTTCGTGCCCCCTTGCGATACTCTATGCGGAACTTGTAACCTTGGAGTTTCAAACTCCAACGTGCTAAACGACCTGAGAGATCAGCTTGGTTCATTAGCCACTGAAGGCTGGCATGGTCTGTTATTAATACAAACTCATATCCTTCTACATAAGCTCTAAATTTCTTGATACTGAGAACTGCAGCTAAGCATCCAAGCTCGGTGACACTATAGTTTTTCTGTGCACCATTCAGTTTGTGTGAAAAGAAAGAGATTGGATGCTCTCCACCTTCCTCATCCTTCTGAAAAATAACACCGCCCACACCTGTTTTTGATGCGTCTACCTGGATATAGAAAGTACTCGTATAATCCGGGTGCACTAATACCGGCGCCTCGGATAAACATGATTTTAATTGTTCAAACGATTGTTGGGCTTGCTCATTCCACTTGATACTTCCTTTAGATTTTAAAAGATCAGTGATCGGTGAAGCGATTGCCGAATAATTCGGAATGAACTTCCGATACCAACCACTCATTCCGAGAAACTGTCTGATGTGTTTGACTGTCTTCGGGATCGGGAAGTTTTGAATAGCCTCGACTTTTTCTGGATCCACCTTAATGCTTCCATCCTCGATAACATGTCCCAGATATTTAAGTCGTTTTAAAAGAAATTTGGATTTCTCCACATTGATGGTGAGACCAGCTTCACTCAACTGCCTCGCTACTAGTTCTAATAGGCTAATATGTTCTTCGAATGTTGGAGAAGTGACTAGTAAATCATCTAGGTAAACAAATACGCGGTCGTGTAATTCATGCGGAATTACCTTGTGCATAAGCCTACACATTGTTTGGGCTGCATTGCATAGACCGAAAGGCATTACCGTGAATTGGTATAGTGGTCTATTGGGAACAGTAAATGCAGTTTTTGCCCTAGCCGATGGATTTAGAGGGATTTGCCAAAAAGCATCTTTAAGATCGATACTCGAAATGTACTTGGTATTATCTAAACGACTGAGGAGCCCATCGATTATTGGTAATGGATATGCATCCTTCACTGTTACCGCATTTAACTTCCTAGCATCTAGGCATAGCCTTGTCTTCCCATTACTTTTACGCACTATTGCCATTGGCGAGCTCCAAGGGCTGCAAGATTCTTCTATTACTCCTAGCTTTAGCATCCGCTCTATCTCTGAATCTAAATCTTTCTGTACTGCTGGTGATATCGCATAATACCGTTGTTTTATGGGCTTGGCATCACCCGTATCAATATCATGCTCCAGCAAATGGGTATGCCCTAAACCAAGCTGTTCCGACGAAGGGAACTTGACCTTAGCCTTGTCTAGGATGCCCTGTTGTTCCTCAGATAAGATGTGATGGCTGCTAGTCAGGTTTTTACTAGTTGATGTGGGGTCAAGTGGATTTTGGGGTAAGCTCTTCGCACTTATCTCTGATACAGATATTTGAAGATTGAATACCTGCCAGAAATCGGTTCCTAAATATAGTTGTTGTGATAACGACGGGGCAATGTATAAACATACCGTTCTGGATAGGTTGTTAAAAATGACTGGTAGATGTACGTAGCCCAGGATTTGTTCAGCTTCGCCACTGGCAGTGTGTACCTGGGACTTATAATGTCGGTATGTTAGTCCCTGTTCTCGTAAAAACTGCTCACTGCCTCTCCCCAGTATGCTAATATTGGCTCCTGAGTCAAGCAGTCCGCGAAAAGCTTGTCCATTTATTGTAATATTGGCATATGGCCGACGGTCTGGCCCAGATTGGATAACTGTCGAGATAATATTTTTACGCCTCTTACGGCGCTTGTGGAAATAGCTTATCATTCGAATCAAATATCTGTTATCCGTTTGACAAGAGATCGAATGAGAAGACTCCTTGGAGATGGTTTTTACTGTCGAGAGTGCCGTGTGTACAACTCCGGATCGGTGTTGCTTGCAGCTTCTTCCGTTGTAGTTTGAGGTCGGCGACTCGGCTGTGCTGATCCGAGATGAGGCTTCCGAGTGTATCTCATCTCGGATCTCCAGTTTTCCGTTTGGTTGCACTGGGTACAATCTGGTTTGAGAATATTTCTCGTACCACATCCGAAACAAAAAATGCCAGAAACCCTCCTATTGCAATCTGTGAAAGAATGGCCACTCTCCCCACAATTCCAGCAACTGGAATTGCTGTTGTATGATTGTGCTGGACTGGGGCCTCCTGGTTGCCCTCCAGTAGATTGGTGGTGTCGTTGCTTCAGTTGATGATTAATGGCACATACCTGCCGGTAGTAACCATCACCCTGCTCTTGATCGTCTAGATCATGATCTTCATCCTTCAACACATCGGACAGATGGACACTCTCTAGTGCTTTTATGCGAGGTGGATGAGGGTCAAACCTTACGTGTGGTTTTGGTCTAATACCCTCTGCCCCATATGACGAATTCCCGGCCTGATTGGTAAGACGTAACCCCGCTTCCGGGTTATGTCCAAATCTTTTCCATAACAGTTCCAAAGAACAGCACCGACGAATGAAAGAACCTAAACTCGCAAACTCTTTCTCGTCATGTAGCTCCATCTGCAGCCCTGGCCTCATATTCCTTCTTATAACGGTATAGAGCACGTTATCCGTTATGGGCTTGCTTGACTGCAGTGCGATTTTCTGTACTGCTTGATAGAACTCTTGTATTGATTCTCTTGGATACCTCTGTTTTCGGTTGTTAAGTGTTCTTCTAACGTCATCATCCGTTGTACCTGACGCAAACCTAATGGTCATGACTTGCCTCAAGTCATCCCAGGTTATGTCTGGATTTCTGTCAACAGAGCTCCAAAACCATTCTAGGGCTTCGTCCTCTAAGCACAAATCTAGTACCCTTACTAGGTGGTCAACAGGAACACTTGACATGGCTGCGTGCCACTCCATTCGTCCCAAGAACCGTTGTATAGTTAATTCACTGTGCAGCCCCTGAAAACGCACCTTCCATGTCTTTACCTCCTGTCTTAACTTCGTGTTATTCCAGGAAGTTAGAGGAGGTAGCCTGGTCGAGTTTAGCACTGATTGATCAAATGATTTCCCCCGTGGAGGGTCTTCAGTCAGACTAGAGTCTAAATTCAACTGATGTAGGGTGAACTCTGTGTTGGCTAAAGGGTCTTCCCCTATATCCTTTAGAGTGGGTGTTTGGGATCCACCTGGGCGCGGATCAATTTCCTTGGGCACTTCTTTCCTAGTATCTTCAGCAAGTATTGCCGTCACCAGGTTTCCTAATTCCGTCTGGGCTTGTTCCAGTGTTAGCTTGCCCCGCTTCACTAACGCCAGCGTCTTGCCAAAAGTCGTTGTTGCGTCTTTCAGATATTCTGATCTCTGGAGGAATTTCTGGGTCTTACTAGCACGGTTGACCCTGCCTTGTATATGGGTTAACTTCACAGATGTTTGTGGCATCCACTGGTCAACCGGCGTCTTGTCAGTCAAATGCTGTACTACCCCTTGACACAGCTGTGTCAGAAACTTCGCGAGATAGTCATACTCGCGCTGCGGCTGTTTTTGCGCCGCCACATGAGGTTTGGTTGGGACGAGAAACGGGACATCTCGCTCCTCTTCCAACTTCCTCACCAACGCCTCTTTCAGCGTCTGTGTAACTTCTTGTTGGGCTTTGTCGGCTAGCCCCCGCACCTCAAATTCGATGAGCAATTCCTCATCGGACAACTTATCAATTCCGAAATCCATTTTGATCTCAATTTTTTATTTTTATTTTTTTTTTTTTTACCAATTCTTCTACAACAAGACAAAAAAAACAACAAAATTTGTAACCACAACCTAAACACACCAAACTAATTATAATTCAATTAATTTTTCTACACTATCAAAACTACATACAACCACGGGAACATTACCCTTATCCCGAGACATAAATCCCCCTAATTTGGATCAGACAAGGAAAGGAAAGGGAATTGAATACTAAAAAAAAATTTTGATGAACCTGTTTCCTTGTTCCCAATCTCGCAGCGGTCGTCTTAACCTATGAAGGTGATCCTCGCTACTATGGTGAACTTGAAACCAGGTAACATAAATGGTACCCAATAGACCATGGCAAAATTCTTGCCCCCTTAGCCGCAGTTGGCAGTCTTACTCTGACTTCAGAGGAGCTCACCTGCGAGGGTGACCGAAACATTACCATGTAAGTCAACTGATATTTATGAGGCCTTTACAGACACTCTAACATCAGCTGCTATGGCTGTCTATTAGGGATGATAACTCGCCGGTTACCACCAAGGATTTCCACAGTGTGTAGTATAATGATGTTTAGCTTATGTCCAAGACCTCATCAATATCCGTTCACTGATAGAAAACCGGATTGAACAGCTAAACATATTATACTCTGAACGCGACTAAAACTAACAATGGGAGGACTTGCGAACCCCATCCCGAAGGATGAAAATTAATTTTAAAAGAATACGAAGTGAATTTACGCAAGAACTAACTATACACTGCGACTTTGAAATCCATATTTTTAAAATTATTGATTTTACATCCGCCTGTAATAAACGGTGCAAATTAAACTGTGGGTTAGATGTTAGGTTAGTTCCACAGCATGAACTCGGGTGCGGAAAGATGTTCCAAATTTACTGGGAATGTGCAGCTCTTAATACCTCTCCGGTATACGCCGGTACGGAAAGAGATGATGCGCATTAATTCGGGGGACAATACCATTCTTCACGGTTAAGTTCATGCCATAGAATTAGTTATACATGGTATCGAAAACCGTACAACTTGATATAAACTATGTTTTTAGTGATGTGCAACTTAACCATACTTGGCCGGATATGGGCTCCTGCATTAGGTTGCCTGAACATGTGCATCTCTTTTACCATCCGCTCAACTCGTCGGCAGGAAAGAGATATGCACATTCTAGGAACCAATGCAGTGCTTACCCAAGCACCGTCCAATTGTACAAATTCAGTCGCAGAACACCACTTCAAACAAATAGACTTCTTGGTAAATTTTACCAGCTTTGTTGGGCCAATTTTGGCCCCTTTTGGGCGCCACTTGAAACGAATTCCCTCAGCTTAGCTGAGGCAACCCGCTTCTCGAATTTATTATCACTGGTGGCTACATCCCCTGCGGCTTAGCTACCTGCAGCTCAGTCTGGTAGGGGTAGCTTGGTCGTGGGTGGTTGGGGTGTACCAGTGGTAATCTTGATTACCGCATCATTTGTTTGGAAAGGGACAGTGATGACATCATGCCATCAAGGAAGGGAATTGGGGTTAGGACATATAATGTAAAAGGACCCAAATTAGTGGTTCATATGCCCTGAATAAGGTCCGCGCCCGCGGTTGTTTATCGTGTTGTTTAAGGTAACATGACTACCTTAAACTACACATAAATGGAACAGCGATATTTCGGGCAGCAAGCCCACGGGTTAGTATGAGACTAGTTTTGGTTAATTAGATATTGCGACTGTTCGGAGGTGGCTGGTTTGGAAAGGGAGTGCAACGCCTATGGCGTCGAAGCACACGATGCTCCCGCCTCAATAGAGGCAAACCAACCAAGCTCCTTTCAGTCTAAACGGGTTCTTAAGAACCCAATACTTACCCAGTGTTGTTCTCCACAAAGCAGCCAAAAAAAAATACAAAAAAACACAAAATTACTTTGAAATTCTACTTTATTCCAACTGAAAAATTTTTTTTTTACTGCTTTTACTTTCCCAACACCCCTTTTGGTTCCACAAAAAGACTGACCTCTTTCAAAAAAAAATGTACATTATTTATACCAATTTTTCTTGTCGATTCGTCATAAAAGTGCATAAAAAATGTCCAACAACGTGACATGGACAACGTGACATCGCCATCATCAAAATTTATGCACTTCGATGACAACAAAATATATTGGTAAGACGATAATGGCAATTTTCATAGGTTTTTGTTGTTGTACCTTTTTTTTTGTTAAAAACCAAAGTATAAAAACAACAAAAAAGAAAAAAAAATGAAATTCATCAAAACTAAGCGGTAGCTTCGAGTAACCAAGTTCATTACTCGTGCCACACTTTTGCCTTGAAAATTATTTGTTCTTATCTACATAAAAACAAGGATCGTGTTACATTATTTTTGTATTTATGTTTATTCAACTACCGTATGAGCATATACAGTAATTGGAGTGACGTAAACACAGAAAGAATGTGGAATCTCGGCATGGTCGTTCAATGAGATAATAACCGATATTATTTGTGATATCGTTTTGAGGTTTTACCTCGAAGTGTATGCCGATTTGTCGTTTTGAGAATTATGGTTTGGATTGGTAACGGAATTGTAAATTAATTCCGTTACAAGCGGCATCAGTCCCTTCCAGAGATGTCCTGCAAATAGGACAAGCTCCACCGGGCATATTGCTTCTATGATTTGCACAGTTTGAGTGGAGTAGATGTAGGCATAGTTGCAGCCATACTAATGGAAGTCTGTTCATTGAAAAACGGCAAATAGCGCAATCGTCCTTAAACTCCATTTTTAATATTATTTTATTTTATTTAATTTTTTATTTGACGCGATTATGCATTAACTTGGTGAAGATAATACATATATTTCAAAACTACCTACTACATATTACTTTTTTCAAAATACATTTTTTTTAGACAAAGTGAATTATAATTGATGCTTTCGAAATTACAGTTGAATAATCTAAATTTCAATTGACGCTATCTAAATTACAATTGATGCTTTTTGAATTACAGTGGAATAATCTGAATTACAATTGAATTTATCTGAAAAACAATTGACTAATCTTAATTACAATTGACTAATCTGAATTACAATTGTACTTTCTGATAAATAGTTGATTTATCTGAATTACAGTTGACGCTATCTGGATTACAACTGGAAAATAGATTAAATTTTTTTGTAATTGTATGAAGTGAAACAAATACGTATTTAACCAGATTTTAACCGCAAAATACACACAAATTACATTGGTTTTTTTTAGTTTTGAAAATTTGAATTCAATTCAGTTGTTTTGTCTTAAGATTCAAAAATTAATTAATTTTTGTTTTACGGTTTGGTTTTTTGGAATTTTGGACAATTGGGGAATTAGTTTTACCCACCCAAGAAAATCCACAAAAAATTTGGTAAGGGTTTTCTTGGGTTTCCAACCCTTTATTAATACAATTTATCCGTAAACGTATGTAAATAACTACGCAATAACTGCGCACTATTTACATAAATTAAAAATAGAAATTGAACAAAAAAATTTATTCTTGACTGTATTTTTTGATGAATTCTCTTTATCGCGGAGAATGATTTACAAAATTACGCCATTTGTAACGCTCCTTTTTTTGTATGTAACATATTCTCCATAAATCCAACTCAAATAAAATAAAACAACATTTTTATTTGTCGAAGTTAACCATATTAAATTAAATTAAATCAAAAATTTAACTTACGAAGAAAGAGACAAGCATGCCTTTTTCCTTTGAGTGTCCACTGACGAGCACCGTCCTGAGTTCAAATCTCGCCGTTGACTACAAATTAATAGCTAATTATACAACATGCAGAACGACAGGCTGTTAGTCCTATTCATGTCATTCGAGCGTTCTAACCCGTCACAGTCACATAACCGTTCGTTTGGCTGACCACCCTAAAAGCCATAGATTATTATTATTAAGTACTAAACATTTTTTCAGGTTACCCGGTTAGTTGACAAAATAATTACCCGGGTGTCGGGTAGTTGACAAAATAACTAATACTACTTTTACTTAATTAAGTAATTAATTTGCTTCTTTATGACTTTGTGCTAAATGCTTCCAAAGCAAATCGTCATTTTTCATCTTCTGCAATGTGGGATATTCTGTAATCAACTTAGTAATCCCTCGATCAGTTAGATAAACATTTCTAAATTTTTGGTTGATATCTTGATTTTTTAACCAATTAGAATAGATAAGAAAAACGGGCTATTGAGGTATGTTTCGACAGCTTGGGTTACGGTTGAGTATCTTTGAAAGAATCTCATTTACTGGAATTTAAAACCCTACAGAGCGCAGCGGGGATACTTCAGCAGATTGTCGTTTGGATCGGGTGCTATGCTTTCGTGGCTTCGCTACACAGTTTAAAAAATTTAGCCTAAGATTCTCAACCCTATAACAGCTGCGGGAATCACGAGTGTACGTTCTATCCATGGAAATGTATAGAAATTAAGAAAACACGACACATTTAATTGTAAATCCTTACTTATATATTTCAATTTATATTCAATTAAATATTTGATTATGTATATAAAATTAAATAAACCAATTATATTTCGTACTTTAATTCTAAAAAACACAAATTCAAAGTAAGAACAATTCTATGTCACGTAGAGACAAGAACAATATCTTTGGACCTTATATCAGTCATAACTTCTTAAAATGAGTTAGGCTGGATTATTGTCAGAAAAATAATCAGTGATTTTATGTTGCTCCGGAGAAGATAGATTTAATTTTTCTACCTTAATCTCGATTTGATGGATCTTTTAAAGCTCACCTTCGGTTCCTTCATTATAACTTAAAAAAGTTCGAAGATATCTAATCGATTTTACTACATTAAAATTTCCACATCTTATCATTTGATTCAGACTCAGAATTTGGCACTTCTCTATAAGCTCGTCAACATCTACAAATTCATTAAGTGAAACCCGTTCATTATTTTTAATTGTTGATTGAATTATTGGATTTTGCCGTAATATCTCCCTTTCCTCATTAGAATTGTTAGCAACATTTTGAGATCCCACGTTGAAGCTTTAGCTATCCCAGTTTTTTGAAGCAAGTAAGTACTGATCGTACTCGATTTCTATTTTTTCTACGATTTAGCTATACAATTTACGGTATCCAGGAAGGTGATGTTTACGTCTTTAATGCTGTATGCAATAGAACTTTCTAAATCCCGTTCAATTTTTAGAAGTAAAATTTGCTTACTACTCCTTGATCCGCTGTAATCTTAGGCGGCAAGAATATAGGACAATTATCCGCAATGAATAGAACTGATCTGTTTCCTTTCGTAAATTTTTTGTCGAACTTCCTAATGTAATCTTCCCACATTTTAGATGTCATCTATGCTTTATAGTTGGCAACATACTGTAAAGGTAACGATTTTATTTTTTTAAAACACCTTGGCTTGGCCGATTTTCCAATCATCAAAAGAGGGAGTTTCTCGGTACAACCCACGTTAGCACCAATAAGCAAACTGATCCTTTTCTTTCTGAGCTTTCCTTCGGATCATGTTTCGTTTCTAAACGCTAAAGTTTTATTTGGGGTAAATTTGAAAAATAATCCTGTTTCATCCAGATTGAATACATCATTCAATATATAGTTCTGGATCAGCGACGGTAGCTTATTTTCGATCCAATCGTTTACAATTTCACTTGCTGCGTCCGCTTTTTCACCCATAATATTTTTAAAAGTAAAGACGTTTCGCTGCTTAAAGCGATCCGACCAACCATTCGTTACACGAAATTCGGTGATTTTCGACAGTTTGGCATATTCCTCGGCCTTGGTTTTAACTAAAATACCGCCAGTTGAAATATTTTTGGAGCTCATTATTTTAATCCATTTTTGAACCGCATCTTCTACCCGCATTCCTGTGGAATTTACCATTTCTAATTTTTTCGTTTCGTTCAATAGGCGGCTTCCTCGATTTTTGTTGGTTACTACCAATTGAAGAAATTGTGTTTCTTGATAAACTAACCATTTTACCAATTTCGGAGTATAATTTTTTTTTATCGACTTCAGACAAAATTTTTAATTTTTTTTTGGCAAAGTAATGTCGCTCCTTTTTGTTAATTAGTAAATTTCTAGGAACTATTACTAATACAAACTTACTTATGGTAATGTATTAATTTGTAAAAACTTAATTTTGTGCCTGGTTTCTCAAAGAGGCTTTAATGTATAATATTTATGTAAGTAACTAGTGGAAGACTTCCTTTCTGCACTCCTTAACTCTCTTTCATACGTTCTTACGTCCTCCTTGTAGGAGTCCCGGTTCTGAGCCCCCCTTGTACTTTTGGTTCTATCAAAGCTTGTCCTACAATGTTTTTGCTTTCCTTTAAACCTAATCATTGGACAAGCAGCACTATAAGACATGTTGCAAGCGCTAGTGATCATATCCACTATATCGTCCAGTTGTTTTACTGTCGCCAGGGGTGTAAGGACCTCCGTCTGCAAGAGTTCCTCATATATTTCCCCATATTTGCGCCATTTAGTATTTCTAGGGTTCCTGAAGGCAAAAAAGGTTCCTTGCCCACCCTCCATTCCTTAACCATATGAAAAATATTGTTTATTGTGGCCTATTACTAGTAATAAATTTGAGTTTTCGCACCATATTGCAAACTGAAAGGTTAGTACCTAGTAAATCATCGAACAGTGCCAAAATTAGTCTTCTCGCTTCTTTATCCTGGTGTGGAGCTGGTATAAGATACAAGTTTAGAAATTTAAGTATTTTACTGTGTGCTTAGTCAGACTAAATACAAACTATTCTAGTTTTTTACTAGTTTAGTTTCTATTTAGTCAGATCTAGCACACACCCTAAATAAAACGAAAATTTAATAATTCTGAGCCTTAAGCTAAGATTAGATTTAAGAATTCTAAAAATTTCATTTTATTATATTAGAAGGAAATCTACACGAACCTAGAATCTAAATTTAGAATTTAAATTTCACAACAATTTGTAAGGTTTTATTTAGAAATTTATATGTCAGTACTTGAGAGGGTGGGTTGGTAAGAGGAACCCTGTGCACTTCAACCAGCAAGATCTATTGTGCATCCCCGTGTAAGAGTAGAGAAATCAATCTATGTGAAATGTAGGTCCAGTTCCTTGATAAACGCCACAAGGTCATGTACATCCACAGGGTCGGCGTGAGATCACTGAACAGAGTAAGCATTGAGTGTTTTAATTCTTCTTAGGGCGATCGCACTCCACTCGAACAGCAAGTGTTCGGATGTTTCTCTTCCCAGATTACATAACCTGCAGTTCTCTGATGGGGTTTTCTCCATTTTGAATAGATGGTAGTTAAAGGGACCATGTCCTGTCAAGTACCATATGAGGGATTTCAGAGATGATCGATCCATTCTGATTATATCCTGTAAGTGTGTAATCTTGTAATTTAGGAGCTTCTTTGTCTGTCTCATTCCCCGAGATGACTCCCAGAGTGAAGCAGAACATCTCTGCTCCCAGAAGAGGGCTCTCCTCGCTACATGGCCTTTGGAATAGGCAACGCTAGGCTCGGGGCCGTAGAAGATGTCACCCGCACCCTCTTTTGCACAGGTGTCTGCGGCCTCATTTCCTGGTATATTGGAGTGGCCGGGGGACCACAAGAGGGTAACCTTGTTGTCCCCAACCAGCCTTCTAAGGTTGCTATAGCAGCTCCATGTCAGTTTAGAGCTGAACACCGGAGCTGCCAGGGCTAATAAAACAGCCTGGCTATCTGAGATTATGTAGATCTCCGTTCTTATATACTTCTTTTTGAGGAACTGAAGCACGCTAGTATCGATGGCCACGGTTTCTGCCTGGAAAACCGTAGGGGTCTTTCCCAACGGTATACAGAGCCTGAAACCGGGCCCTACAACCCCTGCACCCGTGCCCTCGTTTGTTTTTGACCCATCGGCATACCATACCGATGCGTGCTGTGGTAAGGAGGAAATGATGTTCCCCACCATGTCCCTTTCGGGTATCCGGATCGTGAAGTTCCTTCGGCAGTCAGTAGTCTTTACCATCATATCTGATAGCTGGGCAATATCGTCTGCCAAGTTTAGTTTATCCAGTATGCTATTGTGTCCCGAACTAGTCAGTCTAACCTGACTTGTTACCTTCAGTTTTATGGCTCTCAAACCTGCCACACTTTTGACATGTATGTGGAGCGGTGAGAGTCCCAGCAGTATTTCAAGGGCAGCAGTAGGGCAGGTCCTAATTTCTCCCGTTGCGCCCAAACATATTAATCTTGAATTTTGTCCAAAGCTGAACGAGCATTTATTTGCTCCGTCTTTGGCCACCATATAAACGCCGCATAAGATATCATTGGTCTTATGATGGTTTGGTAAAGCCAGATTATCATTTGTGGGTTTAGGCCCCATGTTTTACCAAACATACGTTGGCACCCAAAGTATGCTTTTTTTGCCTTATTTGTGATGTATTTCAAGTGGGGGTTCCAGGTTAATTTTTGGTCAAAAATGATCCCCAGATATTTAACCTCAGACGTCATCTTGAGTATTTCCCCGTTCATAGTTATTGGAGGAAAGGAAATTCTCCTCCGATTTGTAAAGAGAGTACATGTTATTTTATTGGGATTGACGCTAAGGCCCACTTCAACACACCACTCGTTTACGAATCTTACAGCATATTGAATACGCTCAGCTATTGTGCTTTCAAATTTGCCCCTGACCATCAGCACCAGATCATCAGCATAGGCAATGATTGATATTCGAGAGTTCCTCAAAATAGCGAGCAAGTGGTCCATTACCAAGAGCCACAGTAACGGCGACAGTACTCTGCCCTGAGGGCAGCCCTTGGTAGGCGCAATTGAGATGCTTGCTTCGCCAATCGAGGCTTTAATTCTCCTGTCGATAGCCCTCGCTACAGCTTGTTCCCGAATCACCTCGAAATTAGTATTATCGAAGGCACCCAGGATGTCAATGAAGGAGCATAATAGTGCTGCGTATGTTGTTGCGAAGTATATCCTCGATTTCCGATGTTAATTCATGCAGGGCTGTCTCCGTAGATTTGCCCACCTGCTAAGCATGTTGGCTAGGATTTAGAGGACATCTTTGGATTATATTGAGTCTGATATACAGGCCCAATATTTTTTCCATGGTTTTAAGTATAAATGATGTAAGGCTAATAGGTCTGTAGGACCTATTGTCCTCGGAGGATTTATTCCCATTGTTTGGTATGAATATGATTCTTACCTCCCTCCAGCATCTGGGGATGTATTCCAGACTAAAGCTGGCTCTATATAATTTGATTAGGTGGGGCTCCAGTACATCCAGGCCGCGTTGAAGAAAAATAGGATAGATTCCATCCCCTCCTGGAGACTTAAAGGTACCAAATGAATTGATAGCCCAGCGCAACTCTCCAGGGGTGAAGATTTCCATCGCTCGCTTGTAGGCCCCCCTTGGGACTAGATATGGATGCACCACGCTCATATCAGGGTCCTCCCGACCCGCAATGATTGTGCACTCCGGAAAGTGTCCCTTCACCAGACATTCAAGAGTCTCCGCCCTTGATGTGGTTATGGTCCTGTCCAGCCTTCTTACTGGGCCCAGACGGTTTTTATGATATAATGCGAGGACTTTTTGGAGTCGGCAAGCTGCCGGAATCTCGTCTATCTTCCCGCAAAAAGTTCTCCAGCTCTCTCTTTTGCTCTTCCTCAGAGTCTCATTATACTGGGTGAGGGCAGTTCGATACGCTGCCCAGTCATCTGTTATTTTGCTCTGTTAAAGAGCTTACGCACTGTTTTTCTTTTAGTCTCCAGGGCGGAGGTCCACCAAGGAACATCCCTAGTTCCTCTAACACGCACCTCAGGAGAACTTGAGTAATAGGCATCAATTATTGCCCTGGTGAAATTATCAGCAACGCTATCTAGCTCTGCAACAGAGCCGGTAGAGTTCTGTAAACCCACTACATTGTCTTATAGTTTATTGGTAGACAGCCCAGTCCATACCTTTAGGTATTCTTACCGTAGTTTCTGTTATTTGGGGGGTTCTAATATCAAATCTTATATTCCTATGATCCGACGAAGATGCTTCGCCCGATACATGCCAATTCTGGACTGTGCTGGAGGTACGCATGTCAGACATAGTAAGGTCCAGCACCTCCCTTCTAATGGCATTCACAAAGGTCGGCTTGTTCCCTGTATTATTTATAGCAATATTATTTGATGAACAGTATTCAAAAAGTTGCTCACCTCTTGTATTGGTGTTGGTGCTACCCCAGACTGTGTGGTATGAATTAGCATCACAACCAATGATGAACTTCTGTCCATGAGCTGTACAGTAATTGATAAAGCTCTGTACTTCTTCCGGAGGTGGGTCGGTGCCGTCCCCGGGAAAATAGGCTGATGCCATATTAATTGTGACCATGCCTCCTCTGAATAGAGGTATCTCTAATGAGACTGCAGTTATGTCTCTGGAACGACGAACGACAGAGAATCGCTGTCCTCGTCCTTTCTACTTCTGTGTTGTAAATTAGCTTACCTGTCTTACTTGGCAAACCTTTAATTCTTCCATTGTTGGTCCACGGCCCTTGGATAAGCGCTATGTCCCAGTTATTTGTGTTGAAGAGGCGACTCAGCATAGATGTGGCGGCCTTGTATCTATGTAGGTTGATTTGTACGCATCTTACAGACGCGTGCAAAGATCTTTATGTTTTCGGGCCCTCCAATGAGCCGCCCTGTGTGCTGCTACTACTACCATGTGGTTTGGTGGAACTCTGTGAGTTCAACCCATGTTTTTTATCAGGCTTTTTCCCCTTTCCACGTCTGCGTCCTCCACGTGCAGTGCCTAAGGTTCCTGGCTTGTTCGGGTCATCTTTGCTCCCGGGATCTTTCTGGCTGGAGTAACCAGTCGCTCTTTCCACGGAGCGATTTAGCCCTGCTTTACCTGCTGATGGTGCCTGTGTCCTTTCAGCCCTGTTACCCCTCTCACCATCCTTTTTGGGGCGAAAGCACACGGCTCCAAACAGCCAGTTAACTTTGTAGTTGGAGGCCTTTAAAATCTCCGCCGTTTTATGCGACACCGACAAGGTTAGTTATAGGAGATCATTCTCTCTGTCTTTCCTTGCAAGAATTTTCCACTCCGCGTTCCTGAGATCCTTATTCTGGACTCCCAAGCGGCGAAGTATCTTCTCGTTTGCCTCGTTTTTGCAACGAGGAAGATATACGAAGAATATTTTGGAGCGCAGTAATTCGTCCTCCCCGACTGCTCTCAGGTTGGCGTTTTCTCATGGCTTTAGGGTCGGCACAGTGGCAGTAAGCCACTCCGCCGTGTCCTTGTCAGCACAGTTGACGATCAACCATCCATTCCTCGCGCGGCATCCTAAAAATGTCGGGCTAATGCCGTCCATTGGTAGTTCCGCCACTGCATCGATGATGCTATCTTATACAGCCAGGATCTGGCTGATACCTAGTTTGACTTCTGGGAAGCCTTGGTCGGTTATTTTCAATCTGATGGCCTTCACTGCGTCCTTGTAGGTTAGCTTCACCTCGTCCGAGCTGTCACCATCTAGCTTCGGATCTGTCATATCTTGTGAGCTACCCTTTCCTTCGGTTGGCAAAGGTTGCTCTTTCTTCACCCTTTTTGCTGGGGTGTTCTTTGGGTCGTGTCGTCTGACCGGCTCCGTTTAGCGGTAGTTACCGTTCGATCTTTTATTTTAATTTGGCACTGTGCCAGAGCTACCTCGTGAGGAATGCCCGCCAATTTAAGATGGGCAAGGCGCTTCTTCGCAGCTCCGCTGAGTCTCTTTCTCTTTTTCTTGCTATCCTCGAGTTCTAAGTCCTCGAGGCTGCTTTTAATTTCGGCGGTTGTAGACACTGATGCGGTGTCCGATAAAGATGGCACTTGTGCGCCGTGTACTCGGTCACCGATAATGGTATTCGCGCTTGAGTGTTCACTGCTATCATCAGATAGCGTGGTTTCCATATTAAAATTCTCAGAGGTAGGTCTTTGTTGGACCTTGTCATCATCTGAGATTGGTGCGTTTAAAGAAGCACCTCCCTCATATATTTTTATTTCTGAAATATCCATGCAGTTTCGGATTTGTTGAGAGGAAAATAAGGTTTATTTATTTATTTATTTATTTATCAACAACATGGAATAAAGCATATAGCTTTTCTATTCCAACTATTATCTAGTTACAATAGTGTACAGTATAAACTTATAAAATATAACATATAAACAAACACTAATTAGAAATTATTTTTTAATAAAATCAAAAACCAAAGATTTAAATTTTGATAAAGGTCTTGCACTTCTAATCTCAACCGGAACCCTATTCCAAATTGTAAAAGTTGTAAACAAGGGTGAGTTATTGTAGACATTGGATCGGTTGGCTGGCAGAATTATGCTGCCATTGCGAATAGATCCAATTTTTATTTTATTGTATAAGTACAAAGGAACCCGATTATTAATAATTTTATATAGTAGTAGCATCGCTCTATAATAAAAGAACTGAATCATTGTGCAGCCGAGCAATTCCTTAAACATTGCAGAAATATGATCATATTTCCTTAATCCGTTGACATACCTCACAATATTATTCAGAGTAACTTGTAGAATATTGCAAGAAATCGAATCACAACTTAAATAGAGGAATTCACAATATAATACATGGGGTATTACTAATGATTTCGAAAGCAAAACCCGAATATTTTTGGGACATATGTGTTTATGAAGCTTCAGTCCATATAAAATAGAATTAATTTTATTACAAACATTAATGACTTGAGAATCCCAGGTAAATCTACTGTTAATACAGATTCCAAGGTTATTTACATGATTTAGAAATGGAATTTTTATATTATTAATGAAGATATCAGGAATAATTGAGAAATTATTCCTAGAAATGAAAATTGCCTGTGTTTTCGCGATGTTCAAAGAGATTCCATTCGATTTTGACCATACCAATATATTAGATAGATCTAGGTTAACATTATTGAAAATTTCCAGAATATTATCACTAGTACCACCAAGATATAATTGACAATCATCAGCATACATGTGATATTTGGAATATTTTATTGCAAGCGGCAGATCGTCTATGAACAGGGAAAATAACGTTGGGCCAAGAATGGTTCCTTGAAATACACCTGTCGGTATTCGTTCAGAACCCGATTCTTTACCATTTATGACTACTTTTTGATATCTTTCGGATAAATAGCTGTGCAAAAGTTTAAGGGATGTTTTATCAAAGTTAAAGAAAAGCAACAGCGTTTGTAATAACAGTATGTGATTTAGAGAGTCAAATGCTTTAGAGAAATCCAATAGTATTAACACGATAAACGAGTTTTTTTTGTCAAGATGGTGTGCAAGATCATCAACAACATGAAGCAGAGTGGTGCTAGTACTGTGATTATTACGAAATCCAGATTGAAATTGGTTTAAATAATTATGCCTTACTAAATGCTGGCTGATCTGATCCCGGAGTATAATCTCGAAAACTTTAGATAAAATCGATACCAGACTAATCGGTCTAAGGTTATCCAAGGAGTCGTTATTCTTTTTTCACCACAGCAGCGCATCTTACTGTGGTAAGACTAATTGAAACCGGAGGTCACCAGGTATCCGAAGCTCCGTGCTAGAGACCAAATAACCCATGGCCATTCATCCCTCGGCGCACGTGTCTCACCTTGGATTGGGTTTTTTTGTCAAGGTTATTCCTTCCTTTAGCGTCGTACTTTTGCCTGTCGTTCGGTAAACAAACAATCAGCTATCGGTGGTCACCACGGGGAGGTAGCACGTACACTTGCGAACCACGATTAGGTTACCCCTCACACGGTCGTGAGCCCCTGACAGGACTGCCTAAAACATGACCAGAACAGCCTGCTGGAGCTCACTCTATTGAAGGTTACTGAGCTGGTGATTACTACACAGCTTTGTTCCCCCCCCCCCCCCCCTCACCAGACGCCCAGACCACCTATATAAGTACTTACATACTTATATATTTATTTAGGTTAAAATTAATTAGGCAATTCTAGAGAGTTCCGATTAAGAGAAACAACAGAATAAATTAGGCCAATTATATATTTTGACATACTTATTTAGACAATATAAGGGAAAGCGATCCGGTAAATTCAGATATAAGTTCAGGCAAACTTTATAAGAATATGGTAAAATACTATTATAATATTAAAACCAATTTCAGATAAATACAGATAAATTGTTTCATTTCTAAACTCGTGATTTTTTTTTCTTTGGGGAGTTCTCCAACTCATTTGACCTGTGCCCGTATTCTTGAATTTCGCCGAAAAAAGTCGCCGGTGACTTTGGTATGAAACAATTTAATATTCGACTGAAATGACGTATTTCACTAGAAAATCCCGGGCGACTTTTTTTGAACGAATTTCAAGAATAGCGGCCCTCCATCTGCAAATCTTTGACGAAGAAACCTACCAACATAATACACATTATTTATAGAACAGCATATTTATTAATTATGTCAAATCAATTAAAACCTAATTCACGTATATCCTGTCGCAAATTTCTAAGAATTAAACTGCTCCCATCATCATTGTTCACCAATTGTCTTATTCATTGGTAATTATTAACGATTCGATAAATATAAATAAATTACAAATCTAACATAAAGACAATCAACAAATTAAGAGAATTTGTCTATTAAATTGGGTCATACACATTTATATAAATGGGGTTTACAAGTTTCAACGTATTCTCAATTTGCAGTTTGCAGATATAGGTGCGTACATCAATTTATCAAAAAAAACTTTGGCAATTTAAACAAAACAAATATTGGCAGTCAAAAAATAATTTATTCGTGAAGCACCTTCGTATTCGCGATTATACGTAAACAAATTTTTGTCTGTTTTCGTTAACCGTTAAATTTATTGCAATTTTTCATTTCATGAAGCTATAAATTTAGCGGTACACAAAATTTGTTGATAAAAGCAAGTCGATAAAAAACAAAACTGTCATCCTTTGATAAGATAGAAAATTTGATTAATATTGTTGCATACTTAATAAACCAGTTTTTTTTTGTTGGTTTAGCAACATTCATTAATAACCAGCGCTTTTATTCACTATAATACTACTTCTATTCACACACATACATCCAAAAAAATTGTCTAGTCAAGTTTTATTTGTAAACTGTGTTAACCATCTATCATCATATCGACAAAAAATACGAAAAAAACTATAAACCAAAACAAAAGGAAAGTTCGTGTAGTTCTTTTAATTAAATGCCTGAGAACAAAATTTACCGTACATTGCTCTATGCATCACTTAGATAAATATTTAGTTGGCATAACAAAATTTCTCACAAAATGTCTATGTGTATATAGAAATTACGAAATAATACAAAAACAAAAAAATTACGAACCGTTAATTTGTTACTTTGACAGGTTTGAACGTTTTTCCCAAATGCTATTTTTACATTGTGCTCCATCGCCACATCGCTAACCTATTGCACGTTGTGGGAGATAACGTCTATCATAAAAATCACAAAAACTCTATAACATTTAAGTACTGATAGTTAATCAAAACGCCATTAATTTCGATATCAAATCAAAATTTATCGAAAATTGATAATAACAGCAACAGTGTATGTGCCAACCAAATTTATATTGTATTTAATGACGCCAGTTCAATTAAATTCTGTGCGCGTTCTAAATTTTTATTTTATTTTATTGACTTTAACACAATTATTAAAGTTATTAAGTTATAAAATTTAACAACTTCATATAAACAAACAAGTTTTGTTGGAAAAAATGGGGGTCTCTTGCGCTATATATCTTTATGTATACATAATGTATTCGTACAGTTGTGAAATACTCGGAAGTTTATAATTTAATATTGTCACCCAATTAATTTACAGTAAAATTGCCAATTAAGGCGATATACCAAAAACTGTTTGAATTTTATGCAGAATACTAACAATGTTATATTTTATTATATGGATATGCAAATGGGGCATTTTTTAAATTGTTTTTAAATTAAATAGTTGTCTTCCGTTTTATAAAATAGTTTACACTGTCTGGATTGAAATTTTACCTAAGGGAATTTACTGAAGTCAATAAATGAGAGTGAAACCTAAAAATTTGTGACTTGCTGTAATCAACACTTGGAAACATAATACAAATGCGGGTTTTTAGAATTAATTAATTTTTTTATTGAGTATAAATAATCTTGCGAAATCTAACCCCACTCAAGCTTGTTTACAAAGACAAGTGATTGGAAAATGCTGTAGGGGTCTTTCTGGTAATGTTAGATTAAGTATACTGGACAAAATCCATGCCTTTCCACGGAAGAATGTATTAAGTATCAATTTTTGAAGAAATGATTTTTTGTCAAATTCTTGTGATTCCTGTTGAACCCCAAATTTCAAGTTCATTCCAATATTTTCAACTCGTTTAAGTGTATAAACGAATTACTACTTTTCAGTAATGTTAACTCCTTCCACGGTTTTAAATTAGAGTTTTGCTTTCCCTTCGGTAACATTGAAAGTATGGCCACCCGGATTTCCATTGTCATTCTCACAGAAATGGAACAGTTCTTCCCTTCCATTTTCTCTAAAAATAAAAAATCGAGCAGCCATCTCACCGGAAATATTTAAAAAGCCGGATGCTGAGAGAAACCGAGCAACGTCAGCGATGGCTAAAGTTAAAAAATGGTACGAGAATTCCCTAAAATTGGAGGTGGGAAAATATTAGATTTCTATAATATCAGCCGACCTTTTGGACCTTTGTTCGTAAAGTTCAGGAAAGCTTTCTTGGGGTGGAAAGAGAACTTTACCATCCTTCAAAGATGGATTAATCATAAATATTCAACTGCCAACACCTGTTCTCCCTCTTACTAGTTCGTCGATGTACCATATTAAATTCAGGCCCAGAGTTGTTGCTCAAAATTTGTGACTTGCTGTATTCAACACTTGGAAATGATTTTTTTTTCAAATTCTTGTGATTCCTGTTATCTCCAAATTTCAAGTTCATTACAATATTTCCAACTCATTTAAGTATATAAACGAATTAGTACTTTTCAGTAATGTTAACTCCTTCCACGGTTTTAAATTAGAGTTTTGCTTTGCCTTCGGTAACATTGAAAGTATGGCCACCCTGATTTCCATTGTCATTCTCACAGAACCCTTCCATTTTCTCTAAAAATAAAAAATCGAGCAGCCCTTAGCAACCTCCCTCAAACAAGCATCTCACCGGAAATATTTCAAAAACCGGATGCTGAGAGAAACAGAGCAACGCCAACGGTGGCTACAGTTAAAAAATGGTACGAGAATTCTCTAAAATTGGAAGTGCGAAAATATTAGATTTCTATAATATCAGCGAACCTTTTTGGACCTTTGTTCGTAAAGTTCAGGAAAGTTTTCTTAGCGGTGGAAAGAGGGCTTTACCACCCTTCAAAGACGGATTAAGCATAAATATTCAACTGCCACCACCTGTTCTTCCTCTTACTAGTTCGTCGATGTACCATATCAAATTCAGAGCCAAAGTTGTTGCCAAAATATTGTACTTGCAGACATATCAAACATTGTTGCAAGTCTATATCTAAACCATGATCTTATTTCTTCCACTTATATAATACCTTTGGATTTATTAAATTTTTCGTATTCAGTATGTCAACCAGTTTAGGTACATCGGATTTATTAAACCGCGGTCTGTATAGGTTATACGTTTCAGGAATTTTTCTTTCTATCTGGAAAATTGCTTCTTGTATGACACAAGGGTTCGCTTTGCAAATTGGAGACAGTTGGCCTTCATGGTTCACTATTTCATGGATTGGGAATTCTTTCCGCTCCCCATTTATTAATCGCCAGTGCCGTCCCGCCGCTCTTCCTTATACTTTTCTAATTTTTATACTAACCCTTCCTGCCCTAACTTTCCTCGTTTTGCTAATTGCGAGAGAAATGCTACAAATACTCGTTTTTAGCGATATATTACTTTAATTGTTAATTGGGGGAATCCAAGAGGGTTGATTTTTACCCCCACCAAATTTTTTTTCAAGTCAAAACTGATGTTTTCACTATTCTTTAGGTATAGGCTTCCAATTTGGTTATGTCCGAATCATTTAAAATTCTCGGTCTAACAATATCAAATAAAATCTCATGGGTTGAACAAAAAACAAGGCGATGAGTGCAGCTTAATGTCCCACTTATCTATGATGACGCAAGTTTTATTTTACTTCATCCGAAATATTAACAATGAGCAGGTACACCAAAAACACATTTAGTTGCACTCCACCCAGAATAATGCCGAGAATGCCGAATGATTACAAATGTTAGCATTACCTCTACTCTCGACACTTTTGCCTCTTTCTAATAGGCGGAATGTGGGGCTTTGTGTATGGTCAATAAATGTCTTAATGGTATGTGTCCCTCAGATCTTTAGGAATATTGTTTGTCATGGTCTACGCGCGAGATAAAAACATCTGTTCATAAATATACTACAAATGACAACAAATGTCAAATGTTATATTTTGCTCGTAGAGCGCGAATATTGAACAGGCTGAATAATAATGCATTCCCCTGATACATGATTTACAGAAATTTAAATAAGTTTGTATCAAAAGTATGATTCTTCAAAGTTGAAATACTTTACTCCTTTCAGTTCCTATATAACCTTGTTTGCTATGTTACTGCTTCCATTTTAGGGATACAATCCTATGCATCACATAAAAAACAAAAAATTGGCAGTACTTACCAACTTTTATCTTGAAGAAGGGTAAGCATTGGACCACGGTCCTCTTTTCTTTTCCCGGAAAGGAGCTACCTGAATCATTTATCGCCCTAGTACCCAAATCCTTCAGATTTTTAAATTCCTAATAAAGTAAGCTTTACATTTTTCACAAGGCATTCAAAACAAATTTTCCCACTCCCAAAGGTCCGACTTAAGAAAGTCGGTCTAAAAAAAATATTTAGTCTGAGTTTCTTTTTAAGAGCGAATTTCCTTAGACCAAATTTCACGAACCTGCTTTTGAAAACCTTTTTCTTTCATCATAATGACAATTCATCTGTATTAAACGATCCCGTGGAAAATATATTTACTGACTACAACGTTAAGACTAATCTGGCGGCAAGTTAGAACCAAATCCCAAAGAATAAAACGTTTTTAAAGAAAATGTAGATGTTAGGCCGGTAGGAAGGTATCCAAACCTATTGACTTATAAAACATAATCTGCAACAAAAGAAATCCGTGGATAATTGCCTCTGAAATCATTGTTACAAGCCGCTTTAAGGCTAGTTAGAAACATGTGCATGGGAAGCTTCGTAAAATAAATTCCATGGCAAAAGCTAACACCCAACAATCTTTGCAAAATTGCCAAGCGATATATAAATTAAATAAAAATTGGGAGGTTAGGATAAATAACACCAAGCGCGAGACGCCGGTGGCCAACTTAAATATACGTTAATTGGCTAACGAATTAATAGGAAATGTATATTACGTTGAGCAAAAATATAAATAATTTTCAAAAAAAACTATAAATTTGTTTGTTATTTCATGTTTAAGTAATATTGGAAGTTAAGTACACCTGTCCCTCGATTAACACGGTACTTGATTAACACGGATTTGATTTAACACGGTCAACGAATTGAGACAGTCTCGATTAACAAGCACAGAAGTTTCGCGTTCGCCGCGTTAATCAAGTACCGTGTTAATCGAGGGACAAGTGTATTAGTCGCAATTAAAACGGTTTTGAGTTATACGGTAGTTTGGCGGAACGTAATTACCATGTTAATCGAAGGAGAGGTGTATTTCATTTTTGTTTAAATTGGAAATTCCAAAAATGAGTCATTAGCTTTACGCGGATAGGCCTCGTCTAAAAGAGAGGTTTTGTGAACAATGAAACGTTAAAGAAAGAGTGCGAGTTTAGCGACCGCAGCTCTGCCCTCTAAGATATAGAACGAGCTAAAATAATCTTAATTTATTTGTGTACGTAAGAGACCCTGAGATGCTTCCGTAAAACTCACTTAAGTGTTTGTTTCTAAATAAAATTTCAATTTTGGCATTTTTTTGTCATCCTTGCGCAAAGAGGTTCAATGCTTAAGCGGCTTTGAGGAGTGCTCGATTTTATTATGCGAATTATAGCGATACAAGAAATTTTAGAATTTACAGTCACGCCTGCGCAGCAATTCGTTCGACGAAGTACAAATGTTGGAATCGTATATCCCTCCAATAATAAAACGGGATCATCACTTTTATAGAAAGAATAAAATGTATATTGGGCAAAATTTCGAAAATCGTTTTGTTGTCTCGAAAGACATACTTCCTTAATCTAGAAAAAAATCTCGACACATCGCCGCATTGACGATTTACTAAAATTCCAATATTTTTACAACACATGTTTGGATATTCACGTTCTAAAATAGACCTAGCAAAACCGCATAGCATTGGACCCTTTGTACAAAGATGGCCGGAAAAAAAAAATTAGAAAAATATTTATTCACTTACTGCAATAAAAAAAAACCAAAACCGCATAGAATTGGTTCTCTCTGCGCAAGGATGTCAAGAAATTATGTAGCATAGTTAATGCAAATTTAATAGGGTGTCCATTTTAATGGGGCAATTTATTTTGTTTTTTTGGCGATTTTTATTTTCGAGAACACGATGGTATTCCGCTTGAATAACCTAATAATTAGTAGAAAAGTTACCAAATCTATATAAATCTCGAATGTTTTTGGCACCACTTGCGCGCCCGAGTTGTAACCTTTGTACCAAAAAATCATAGTAAGTAAGTGATTCGACATTTTTATTTTCAAGATTTTTGGCTATCGAGACTTTTTTTCGAGGTTTATTTTTCGAGATTCTTTCGCGTCGAGATTTTATTTATCGTGGTCGTGGTAAACTAATCTTACTATCAAAAATTTTAAGTGCATAAAAGTGCTTTCTCAATTAAAATCAAATACACAGAAGAATTCAACCGAAAATTTAAGGTTAGTCAATTGTAGTAGTTTTGACTTATAAATTTTGTTGAATTTTGGAATCATTTTGAATTCACATGTTCTGTGAATCAACGATATTAAGCGAAATAGATAATTGCAATGTCAAATACTTTCAAATGTTTAAACTACTAACTATGCATAAAATATTAGTAAATATTTGGAAACCACTAGCAAAATTATTTACTAATCACAAAACTGATATAATCGACCAACATATTTTTAGGTGTTTTCTTGTCTCTTTCTTGGACATAAGTATAATGTCAGGCAACCACGAAACAATAAAGAACATGGATTTTTAACAGTGAAAATTAAAATTTTACAATTTTATTAACACAGTAATTAGCAACCAAATAAATTAAGTGTATATATAGTTACTAGAAACGTGCTATAATGAAATTGTTTTTTGAGCAAAACCAATTAACATTCTGATACAGATTGATCACATTAATATTCGTATTATGAATACTTAAACATTTTGAAAAGCACAATTGAAATGATAAATGTCGAGCAATAAAAACTAAAACAAATAAAAAAAACTCATAAAACTACCTAAGTAAATTCTGCTTTGAAATCAGCAAATTTTATAACAGGCTAAATTGAAAGTAAACACATAAATAGTCGGCATAACTCATAACATATAAAGATTTTAAAACTTTTGCATATTGTGTCACATTCTTGTGGCTTTATTCGAAATCTTAATATAAATTAGAAAAAAACATTAACTTTGATTAAAAGTGTTTTCAAAATTTAAAATTATTTCAAATTTTTCAGTTCCTATTAAATCCATTCAGAGCGCAACATTATTTCGATTTTACGGATTTTTTATCGATTTCTCAAGACGTATTCTGAGACGTTCGCATTTCCAGGAACATAATAACAATCATCTAGTCTAAAGGTTCAGTTTGTTGACTGATGTTGACAAATTTTCGTTACAATACGAAATAAAATAGCAGAAAAATCGATATGCTTCATAATTAATTAGATAAAATCTTAAAGATATTTTAAAATATTATAATGTGGGTCAATGCGATCAGTAATCCCCAGAAAAGGTACAGCGTGTACTTTTTGCATACACCACCTGCTTCGTGTGACTCTTAATTTGTATTTTGTTTATAAAGCCAGAAAATTGGTTATTACTTATTTAAAAAGTCAAGCAAAAATGGTCAACGGAAAATTAGATTGTTGCTCTTATTTATCGAAGAGAGACATGTTCAGAACAAAGAAAAAATTTATAGAAAAAATTAATTTTCTCATTTCTGAAAATTGTAATTTGCCAACAAGTTAAGCTCTAATTGCCATTATTCGCTCAGTTTTTAATCAAACTTAACTAAAACTTAATATTTCGAAATTTTCAACCAAAGTTTAATTTTCATTGAAAAAATTATAAAATCTTAAAAACTTTCGTCCATTCCTAAATTTCCATTGATTGATTGATTTTGAGTGTACGATCAAGCATTAAGCAGCAGCTCACGGTAATTCTAAGAATTTTTGCTCCCGTGCACACCGAACACTCGTCTTTACGTCAACTTGAAAGATTGAACAGGATGGTTAAATTATGATTGAGGTCAACCCGGTTACAGACATCTTGGCGGTCAATTTTTGGTAGATTAGCTCGTGCTTAGCACAACACAATTCTTTTTAATATAAGTTACCTTTTGTTATTGATACCTGATTTTCAATCCTTGGCATCCTAAAGTAAGTCAATAAATTAATTAGGAATAATATCTAGTAGGTACTTACTTCTAAAATAAATTTTAAATAATTACTTCTTCTTCCGTGCAACTTAATAAATTTTCGTAATCTTAGATCTGTACAATCAGAATCTCGTTAAATTCCATTTGACTCCGGTCCCCACCACATTATTTCCTCAGTAAACCTCTGCTGTCCTATTCTTTGCCCAAGACAACAAAATGATAGTTACTTCCTTCCACATAACTTATTTTCATATCCAAGTAGAGTAACCATGCATGTACATATATATTTTATAAAATTTATAAACTTATTAATAAATATTTATTGAGGTCCACTGTAAATCCTAGATAATTCGTTGCATATTGAAATTGTATTATAATTGTTAATATTAGAGCAGTACTTAAATGAGTTAATAATTCTGCTTGCAACCAACTTATGTTAGTAATACACATATACAAATAAATTCAAATTAAATTAAATAGTTAGCATAAGACAACCAAATTCTAAGTAAGATTAAAGCCCCTAACAATATGTCATAATATAAATAAAACAAATATCATAAATAAAATGAAATAAATGATGACTACAACATGTCAGCACTGACATGCACAAAACACGGCACTTCTGGTCAACACTGTCATGATTAAAACAAATTAGGAATAGAACGTCTGGCCGCCTTACTCATCATGCAGAAAAACAAATGTACACTGACTTGTGTTAGTCTGTTAATGTGTTTTATATAATATTTAAATATGAACCGTGAATATTTATTTTATATCAATGTTTGGCTTTATATCCTATGTATCGGGGTAGCGTGTTTTGTATAGACATTTGTTTCGGTTTTGCCCTAACCAATACGTCTAAACCAAAATTCAACTTAACCTAACCAACTTTTTCAGTGTGAGGAAAAAGTATGGAAACCACTACAAATCTCGGAGAGTTCGGTAAAAAAAATTACCAAGGTTAAATCTTAGGTAGTTTTCAACAAGGAATTTAATGGTGACAATGGGTGTGATCTTGAATCTCTTCTTCAAGCTCATTTTGAGGTCAAGATCATTTTTGTAAATGGATAGGTTTTCATATAAATTTTAAAACTGAAAAATTTATTTTTTATTTATTTATTTTTTAATTTTCATAGCAAATCATTACAACTATGATATTTTCCTTCAGGTAACCTTTGAGAGGTCATGGGAAATACATATTCGGACGCAAAATTTCCCATTCTTTTCAGAAATAGGGGTTTCCATTTAAAAAAATGACCTTCACCTCAAAATAACCTTGAAGATGAGGTTCAAGGTCACATCCCAGCTCACCGTTAAATTGCTTGTTGAAAATTACCTAAGTTTAACGTTGTTAATTTTTTTTTGACCGAACTCGGCGAGATTTCTAGGGTTTTCGTACTTTTTCCGCACCCTGTATAAAGTTGGTTAAATAAATAGAGCAACACATCCCACTAAATTAATGTTCGTTAATAAACTAAATGTATGTATATGGATATGGATATGCAACATTTAAACTACAAAGACCAATACCCAATACGGAGTTACAAATACATTTATAATCAATAATACATAAAATGTTTAGTACAATTTAAGATAAAATACATTACCGACAATGGAAAGTGCAGCAGCTATAAAAATGCGAGAAGTTGTTCTTTTTAATATAAGACACATTTTATGGGAAATTTAATTTGATATTAAATTGTTTTATTGTTTTTAACACTAGATTTACCATACCAGTCATTTTGACTGGTTTTACCTTTTATTTCATAAATATTTACTATGTATATTTATTTTTTTTCGAAACTATTATATGACTTTTATAACAACAATTAAATACAAATAATTTGATAAGTTAATTTGATTTTGTGTTCATAACAAAAATTTTTTTTTTTGTTTTTGGTACTTATACCGAAACCAGTCATTTTGACCTGGTACACGTTTTTGTAGTTCTATGTGCAAATGCTTTATATTCTTCACTTTTAGGAAATTCCCTTGTTTGGAAAATGGCGTGTAAAGAAAAATGTTTGCACATCCCTGGTAAAATAGTATTGTATAACGTAGTAGTATTGGGGATCTCCCTATTTATTTTTTTTATCAAGAATTTCGTAGGAAACTGTTATAAACCATTATTTATTCATTGAGTTCTGTTCTGTTCAGTAAGAAATAATTTTATTACTTTTGCTACATACAAATTGCTCATAATGGAAAAACGAAAAATTTTGAAATTGGAAGAAATACAAGATATACTTTCGGATCTATCAGACGTTGATGGTGGTGATAGCGAATATGAGTTTTTGGGATGCGACAGTGATACGGATGATGATGGTAATCAAAGTGTTCATATTGAAAGCAGTGATAACGAGGAATTTGATGAAAATGTTGGAGGCGAATCGAGTGACGAAGAAGACAACATAAGACAACAGCATAATACGCAAAAACGAAGATGTATGCGGCTTTCCTCGAGTTCTGAAGAGGAAAACGCACAAAATATGCAAATTGAAGTTTCTGCTGATGGAACAATTTGGAAAAAAATACAAGAAGGGGGTGCCGTTGGAAGGTTACCAAGTCATTGCATTTTCAAAGATTTACCTGGGCCTACAGCACATGCTAGAAGAAATATTATGGAAGAAGAGATAAGCAGTGCCTTCTTACTATTGATTGATCATCATATATTAGAACATATTAGAAATTGCACTGAAATAGAAGCCTCTCGAGTTTTAGGTAAGAAGTGGACCCTTTCGCAGGAAAAACTGAAGGCTTTTATTGGAATATTGTATGGCCGTGGTGCATACGAAGCAAAAGGTTTGAAATTATCATATTTATGGAACAAAAAGTGGGGTCCTGTTTTTTTTTCCGAAAATATGAGCAGGAATGACTTTACGGAAATTTTACGTTTTATTCGCTTTGATAAAAGAAATGAGAGGAGTCAGCGCTTGCAAACGGATAAATTTGCGCTGGTATCAACTGTTTGGGATAAATTTATCGAGAATAGTCAAAACGCTTTCAAACCAGGAGCATTTATCACAGTAGATGAGCAACTGTTTCCAACGAAGGCTAGATGTCGATTTACCCAGTATATGCCAAACAAACCAGACAAATTTGGGATAAAATTCTGGCTGGCTTCTGATGTTGAAACGAAGTATGTTATAAATGGCTTTCCCTATTTAGGAAAAGACGAAAAACGAAATTCGTCAACTCCTCTCAGTGAATTTGTTGTAACAAGACTACTAGAACCTTATATCATGAAAGGAAGGTGTGTGACAACCGACAATTTTTTTACCAGCCTCCCCCTGGCTTCAAAATTATTAGCTAAAAATACTGCATTGGTTGGTACAGTACGTTGCAACAAACGGGAGCTTCCAAAAATTTGCAAAGAAAAAAAAGATGGTATGGAACGTTTTTCAACGCATCTATATGAAACAAATGAATGCACACTTACTGTTTATAAGAGTAAGCCTAACAAAAAGGTTGTTTTATTGAGTACTAAACACAAAGGCGTCAAAATTGATACCAGTTCCAAGAAACTACCTGAAACTATATCTTTTTACAATAAAACCAAATTCGGTGTTGATGTAACTGATCAAATGGCAAGAAAGTATAGTGTGAAATCAGGATCCAGAAGGTGGCCACTTCAAGTATTTTTCAATATTTTAGATTTGGCCGGCATCAATTCCTGGATTTTGCATAGAAGTATAACAGGAAAGAATATTTCTAGGAAAGACTTTTTGTTTCGATTAGCTGAAGAGCTCACATCTGAATATAAGTCATCAAGCCAAGGGAGGGCAAGTGAAATTCTCCGTCCAGCAACCCAGAATCCCCGGCCAGTACGTAAATGGTGCCAAATAGGACTTTGTAATAACAACAAGACAACTACAAATTGTGACATCTGTAAGAAATATGTGTGCGGAAAATGCGTGGAAAAAAAAGTTAGTATTTGTAAAGCATGTAAACATGATCATTCTGAATAAAACTGGAATATAATTGATGAGTTTTTATATTTTTATTTTTTATGGGGGTACGAACTTATGCCTCAAACTGAAACGGAAGTTATGCCCCAATTTTTTTTTGACATTACTTATTTGCCCTGTGACATAAATTGATTTTTGGGATATAATTTCATATTTTTTTGGGCATATTTCATAAATAACCGAGATATTAAATCCCTAAATTTTTAATTTCAATGTTATCAATGCGGGGGGCCTTGCCCCTCACACCCCCCGCTTATTGGAAAAACAACCCTTGCTTCGCCTTAGAACCAATTTTTATATATCTCATCAATTCTCTCAAACGATAAAGCATTATAATATAAATGAATAGAACTTGTCATATACAGTCAAATTGACTGGTTTTGGTATAAATAGGTATGTAAATTTGTTGGTATATCTAGTGTTAAAAAAGCCATTATAATTTTTTAACTTTTTCCGATACAACTAAATTTGAGATTCAAGAACAGATAAAAAATTATTTGGGTTTAATATTTGGTTTATTGATTTTCATTCCCTTTATGTGTCAGAGGAGAAATGGTCTTTTAAAATTTGTTTGCAGTCTTCTGCATTAACAGTTCCTCTAATAAAGGCCATTTCTCCAACTCCATGTTACGAAAAGCATCCCCAAATCATTTGGCCGGCTGGGTGCTTCGCTGTTTTTTTTAGGCACTAATCGCTCAGACGTTGGCCGGATTTGCGCCTCACGAACTGGATTCCATCCGATCCAAAGAGATTAAATTTACACTCGTCGGAGAAAATAATTGCTCGCCACTGCTGTAGATTCCAATCAGCGTGACTCCGAGCCCATTCTAAACGCTTTTGCTTTATTAGAGTCGTAGGAAACGGTTTTTTGCGGCGGACTTGGTCGTATATCCTTGTTCCCGGAGCCGGTTACGAATCGTATGGATCCCGATTTTTTTTCAGATATCCGCCTTGAACTCAGCCCGAATATCCATAGCAGCTTCGTGTGCCGTTGTCTTTTTTTTTGGAGCGGTTCCTTTTTGCGTTCAACAGCAATGGCAATCTGCCTCGATGACATTTTAGGTTTTCCAGAATATTTACTTTTCTGAGCCGTAGTACATTGCGTGTATTTTGTCATTTTTAACAAATTTAAATTTTAGTAACCTTTTCTTGTGAATAATTATTGTGAAAAACAAATATAATGTGAAAAACGATTATATTATACCTAAAAAAAAGGATAAGGGTCAGCCCTTTCCATTCTCGTTACTGAAGTTAGCACAAGGCAATACAATCTTTAAAACTAAGTACATGTCTCTTGCATACTTGTAGTTCTGGAAAATTAGTTTGCTATAGGAATATTACTTGCCATTGGCCCATGTTTTGTTTTAAAAATTATGACCCCATCCCATCCTTATCGTCGAAAAATTCTTCAGGCCAAGCCCATGAAATAATTAGTTTTATTTAAGGAACAGTTTAAACGAATTACAAAACATTTCAGATACAAAATTTCTCTAAAATCTATGCTTGTTTCATTTGATGCTAGAGTCGGAGAAGATAGTCTGAATTAGCTAAGCGTGTAAAAATAATTTGGGTGAATATAATTTTTGATTTATATCGACCAAACCATCATTGGCAATATTCCGCGCAATTTCTTTAGTTTGAGCGTTTAATTAAGAAATCCGTCGCCAGATGATATGGCCGAAGGAATTCTCCAAATCTGTTAGTTAGGTCAGATACAAGTGAATAAATTAGTATTTCGTAGCTAATGAATTAGTTACCGCACATCTAAATGGCGAATCAAGGTAGCGGAGTTGGAACTTTCTAGAAGAGATTTTACTACGTATCTGTTTTGTAACCAGTGGACGATCGTCGCCATAAAATCAATTTTATATAGCATTTTTTTAAATGAAATACATAACATATTGTGACGATTATGGCCATCATACAACAAGTCAACGTTATGAACAGCGATAGCTCAGACGGTTGGCGCGTGGTATCGAGAGAAAGGTCGATGGTTCAATGCTCATCTTAGCCAATGATTTTATAACAATTATTTATTATGGACATCGAAACATGTTTACACGCCAACGTACAAATTATAATGATCTAGTAAAAACAAGAACGGCCGAGATGTAGCGTACAAAGGAAGGCGAGGCTTAGTGATTCTAGAATAAATGAATAACAACACAAATACATACATACCACACGTCGACGATTATGAATGATGATGATTATGTAACAAGCCAAAACGATATTTCCAGATGATTATAGACTGATTTACATTCAACGACAATCGACGTCTGCAAAAACATTGAAACACAACATAGGAAAAAGTACAAAGACAAAAAGAGAAAAAATAATCATCTGCTTAAAAAAGTCAATTGAAACCCGAGAAACAAACCCAAAAAACCTAGTCTGCTTTTTTTTGCAGATGTCGAGTTTCATCTTTTTTCTGTTTCATCTTTTTTCTGTAATTTTCTGCGGACAGACTTAAATAAGTAAAGTAAAAGCAAGTATTAAAGTGTATAAAAGTAAAATGAAATAAAGTCAAGTGACATAAAAGTACACAGTGTTTTTAATTGTAAAATCCAGACAAATTCAGAAGCCCAATTCGTAACAATATTGTATTTTGAGACTTTCCTGGTTTCTTTAAGTCGAAAAGTTCGGTTTTATTGTTTCATCAGATTTAGTCGTTTTTGACCTATTCACCTTGTGCTTTGTACACATAATGGAAAATAAATCATTTAACTAGCACAACACTTAAAACTCGTATAAATTAACAAGATAAATTAAAACAAATTGACTAAAGAAATTTTACAAAAATTAAATTGAAATTAAATTAAAATGAAAAATAAAAATTCTCCCACTTGCAGGGAAGGATAGCTTCAAAATTTTTTTATGTAATATAAAATCCGCCCTCCGAAAAATACATCGAGTAAAAAATCTTTTGCCCAATTTATTTCTTTTATAAGTCCGATTTTTGTCTAATTCAGCTGGACTTATGGATTCCATTTGTAGTAATCGATTGGAAGGTTTTCAACTCATATCAAAGCATTATTTAATCTGCTGCCACACATACGATGATAATAGCATGCCCCAAGTCGAACAACTTGTTTATTTATTTTGACCACAATAAATGAATTACGTTTAATTTGATTAATGCTAAATGAAAAAGTATATAACCGAATAATAATAAATGGTTAAGAAAAATTACCGTGTATCATCAAAAACTCATCTCTTTTTTTATTGATGTGGGATGTGGGAACCAGTTTTGTTTATATATAAGCTCGGTAATTCTTTTGTGTGGTCACGAGTACCTATTTGTATGCGGTTTTGTGAAAGTTGCAATGATTGTTGTACCCATTTTGGCCACGTAATATAATAATTTGTAATTATAATGTGTATCTCGATGACGTCTGGTCACCTATTGTGAATGACACAACACAAAATACAAGTCATACTATATAATTTCATCTTCTTTATTAAGTAAGTAGGCGCAATTTTATTGTGTTTGCTTTCCTTCCTCTATATATTTTCTAAGATTTTGGTTCAAACAAATTAATTATTTACAATTACGTAGTTTTTATAGTAGTTATTATCACATAGTTTCGTTAAATTTTAACAGCCTCACTTAAATTTTGATTGTGGGATATATACATCACGTTGTTTTGAAAATTATGTATAAAGTCGAGTAAAACTATTTGTATGTAGATCTACTTAGTTGTGGTCAAGTGTGTTTGATTTACCGCAAATCCGTGTTATCATATTTGTAAAGAAAAATTTTCCACTTCCCACATGATACATGGTGCGATGAAATATGGTATTAAATTATTCTAATGAATTATTCAGTAGCGAGAATTTTGCCTTACTTAATTAACTTGTATTTAAGAAAGTATTTGAAATTAAATGACCGATCGTTACCTACTTCCATCACCGTACCTTCATTATGTATACAAAACACAAAAACTAGGACAGAGTTCGTATAAAAAGTCATGAAATACAACAACAACAAAAATCACAATTTTTTGTTTTCTTACTTAATTCGATTTTCTTTGAAAATACTATAAATACAAAACACAAATATGTGCATATATAAAAGATTGTAACCAGTGTGCACTTATCATGATGTGACCTTGATATCGATGATCAAATATCTTAGAAATGAACAATATTTATTTCAAGTATATGTAACATTATTGCTATATGTATTGTACATAACAATTATAAGAACCGGTAATACGTTTTCTTAAATGAGTTGTAATTTCTTAACTAATTTACAATGATTTTTTTCTTTTCTTGTTTTGTTTCTATAGGTTCGACGATCGTTAAAAATACGTGGGCGACGCAAAGAAAAGGAAAAACTGCCAAGTGGTATAACGGCTGATTATAGTGCGGAATTTTTTGCGCAATTAGATATAGATCGCGGGATAGAATCGTTTCGGGGTAGTGAAGAAGTAGTTACCGTACCAAATACAACGATTGATAATAATGGTGAGGTGACATCAGCATCAACGTCACCGACAACTTCGAACGATAAAACGGTAAGTGGATGAGTTTTTTTTTCTATATTTTGTTTTTATTGTTGAATGCAGTTTAATTGAGGGTTAAGATGATGAATCGTGTTTTATCTTAATCTGTTTGTAATTGAAGTCATGTATGCGAGCTGTTTTTTTTTTTGGGAAGGTCGTTGGGTTCTTATTCAAACGAGATAGATGCTGCAAACAGGGCCGGGTTTGATTAAAATTACGTCAAATTTAAATTTTCACTTGTTAATTTTAAAAGTTAAACTATCATAATTTTAGCGGTCGACCTGTTTATAAGAGGTCAATAAGTGGTTCCATGAGCTCGCCTCGTGCAAAAGAGGCTTTATTCTTGTCAATTTTTTAACTTGTTTTAATGACGCTAAGTACCTAGTAAACACTTAACATTGAGTTGGCGTAATTCTTTTTCATTGAATGGTGCCAAAGTGCTGAAATGCTCCTTTTTCACATATTATGTATGTATTAGGTTGGGTAAAATTATGGAGAGATTTTCTGTAATTTTTTTGATTACATCTTTATCCATTATTATCTATGAGCTTTTGCCATTTTTCGGGAAGTTTCATAATTCCAGCGGTGTAAAACTTCTGTGGTTTATCGGCGAGAAACTTGGCCAAGAGATTTTCAGAGTCCTTTTTTGAAGCCAGCTTTAGACCATCAAGGGAGTTTTACAGGAATCGAATCAAATGGTAGTCAGAGGGTACAAGGTCAGGGTTATATGATGTATGAATCATAACTTCCCAGCCAAGCGTTCTTATTATGTGTGTAGTGTCGCATTGTCATGATGGAAGACCACACCCTTGGAGTGGAAGCGATGGGTAAACATCATAAATTTTTCCCGGGCTTGGGCATCGGTTTTGCCTTTTTCATAGTAAAATTGCAAAATATTGCGATTTTTTTCAGAAAAATCACTCATTTTCACACAAATATAACTTTTGACATGATTGACGAAATACAAAATTACCTTCATGAAAACTGTACACTAAAATGTCACCTTTTAAACGGCGACAGTATGATGAAATCTAATTAGTTTTGCCCGATATATGACACCAAACACCACCTAGTGACCTTTTACCCCAACCAGTGCTGCTTGGTAGCTGGAAAAGGGTCTGGTGAGGTAGAGAAAAACTGCGATGTATATAGATTGCTGTTATTTTAATTTTCCTCTTTGAATTGAACAAGTCTGCCAATTTTTTGTTTTTAATTGGTTATTGGTATACTTATTTGTCCTTGCATGGATTTACCCGGTCCAATGCTTGATTAATATACTTGGCTCATCTTTAATAATTACTTCCTTGGAATTTTTACAGAAGCGTCAAGGAAGGGTCTATTATTGACAGTATTTATGGTTAGAGTTTAAATATTGTGTTTTGAGGTTTTACAAAATTCTGTTTATCTTAACATTTTTGGTTTCTAGAACAAAACGGTGATTTGTAAGAAGTGATCTATAGCAAAAATGTTTTGCTTTATGGGCAACTTTTTTTTTTACTCAATACATTGATTTATATAGCGAAATTGTAACGAACAAACTGGTTCCTAAATTAGTAGTCAATAGGACTATTTACTAAACTGACTTAGCGAGCCACTTTTTCTCTATTTTTATTTAGGAATATGTTGTAGTAAAAAATTCGTGCAAATCCGTATCTTCGGTAACTTTGAATTAGGTGGAGTTCAGAAACACTTTCGCAATTGAAACAGTTTAATTATAATTATAAATTTTTATTAATTTTGAAATTAATTAAAATAAATTTTAGTTATTTATTTTATGTAATTACAATCTAGTCTCCTGGACTAATGAGCAATTTGTTTCTGACTTAATTTACTAACTTAAATTAATCTATGGCTTCTTCCATTGTGTCTGGTAAATTGAAGTAAACCACATCTTTGTAGTGGATTTTAAATCGGCACAATTCTGTTTAAGCTAACAATAACACCAGCTCAAAAGGTTTTGGTTCTTTTAAATCTGCGTACTAAATTCGTGTTGCTTAGGAGCTGAGTCGTCTCAATGTTCACATGTTGGCGGAGCCTTTATTCATGTCTCCGCGATTTTTCCTGAATATGATTTAAGATGCTGTTCACTTTAAGGTCCCTATGGAGGCTATTGTTCCTGAAATACCAAGGTGTATCGGCGATGTTCCTTAATACCATATTCTGAAATCTTTGGATGATATTTACGTTTCTCTATCTGTTTGGTACAACCCCAAAGCTGAATAACACAAGTCCAAATCTGTTTCAATATTTGCTTATAAGGTAATAGCTTGTTGTATGTTGATAAAGAAGAGTTCGAATCGGAAATCGGAATATGTTCGAATCGTCTGTTTGTAAAGTTGATGTGAACATGGTTTAGTTTCATTTAGTTTAGCCATCTACTTAAGGTTTGTCCATTTAAATATTTGAGTTACAGCTGATTGTAACTTCTGTGTTGACTCTTCATTATTTTTTCCAACAGCTAAGATCGTCGTATCATCTGCAAAAGTCGCCACTTTGTTGTTTTCTAATGCAGGCAGATCTTAACTGTTCAGTAGGTATAAAACCTGCCCTAATATGAAAACTTTATTTACGTCATCAAATTTTTATTTTTTGGTAATAAGAATATTGTTTGTTTTTAATATAACGAGGCCACCGGCGGCTCTTGAATTAATTCCGCGGAAAAAAGAATAAATCCATTTTTAATATAAATTAATTAAATATAATTTTTATTTTAGTACATCAAATTTAGGATATCAAATTTGATGTCGTGAATCTAATTCATATTGAAAACGAATTAATTCCGCTATACACAATTTTCGGCGGAATTAATTCACGCGGAATTAATTCGATCCCCGCCGGGGAACACAGGAAATCTCAGAAACGAAAATTTAGCTAATTGAGTTAATCAAAGGACCATATATGAAATAATCGTAACAGTCGTTGGAAGAACCGGTTATTGGTTCTCAGCGGTTTTACATTTATTTTATAGACAGGTTCCTGTTCCGGTTCTCGGTTGCTCAATAAACTACGGTTCTAGTTGTTACGATCCTCGAGTCCGTCGCTGTTGCCATTTCAACGTATGTATCACAGTGACAATACAACATGCAATTTGATCTTTTGAGCTATTATTATTTTTATTATTATTATTGAAGGGCCATGTGGGCGGTAAGCCACCTCGCACTTCGACCTAAAAGATCTATTGTGCCAGACCCTGCTAAATTATCCGTCCAGATAATATTCAGGTTCTTAATAAACTTGATGAATACTGTCAGCCGGTACGTGATACATACTATTTGGTCTTATTGCTCTCCGTCCTAGATTTTTACTACAGCATGTAGTTCTGCTAGAAAGACGGTACCATTGGAACCCAAGGACTTTGAGAGGGCTGTCCCACTCCCGTATATTGCTAGCCCTGCAAATCGCCTGTATGTCACACAGCTTTACTACAGAAATGCTAAATAAAACTGGAGGGTGCCTGGTATCCAGTGTCCGCATACTATGGACTGATTAACCTTTCAGCCAATCATCCATCGGCATATGCTGTTCCACCTTAGATTAGGGTTTTTTGTCAAGGTTTTCTTCTTTAGCGCGGTACTTTAGCCTGTGCCAAATGGCCAAAAATGTTCCAAATGGCCTTAGTTACCAGTAGTTGCCACGAGGAGGTAGCACGTACACTTGCGAATTGTGAACAGGTTACCCCTTACACAATTGTACCCATCACGCAGCTGCCTAATACATGACTAGAACAGCTCACGTGTTGCGCACCCTACTGGAAGGTTACGGAGCTGGTTGATTAATCTACTCAACTTTGGTCCCGCCTCCAATAGACGCCAAACCACCATCTTTTGAGCTAATAATTTTATTCTCAAAAGGATAATTGGATTATGTGCTAATACATTTTTTCAAACGATTGTTGGGAATTTTAACATTATTTCCGTTACAATTTTATATGGGGCCAACCAAAGTGCATCAAGCTTATTCCTAGTTTTGATTGATTGATTGTATAATGCAAGATTTTTGGCAATGCTTTCATTTAATCTTCAATATAAGTAATTTCCTTTTACGATTCTCTTCATCTAATGATTTCCGAACATTTCAATACATATCTCATTACGCGATTTTAGTATATTACTTCATCATCGACCATCGCCAGCCATTTTTTCAATTTTGGAAACAGAAAATGGTCGCTAGGTGCCAAATCTGGAGAATACGGTGGATTTATAAGCAATTCGAAGTGTAATTGATGCAATTCTTCCATCACCATTGTTCACTTTTGAGCGGGTATATTGTCTTGAAGAAAGAACCTTTTTCCCTCGCCAAATGTGTTCGTTTGGCCTTGATTGCATGATTCAATTTGCCCAATAATGCATTATAATACTCGCCAGTGGTTGTTTTTTCATTTTCTATATAGTCGATGAGGAAGTATTCGATATGTGTCCCAAAAAATAGTAGCCACAACCTTTCCAGCTGATTGTTGTGCTTTTCGTCAGCCTTGACCAGATTCCATCCATTGTGCAGACTTTTGTCAAGCCTCTTTTGTGTAGTGATGAATCAATGTTTTGTCAACTGTTATTAATCGATGCAAAAAGTGGCTCTTATTATGCTTTAACATGCCCAGACATTGATTTGAAGTGGTTACTCGTTCGAGTTTTTGATTGATACGGCACCCATCTTGCCTTACTTAAATTTTTCATATGCAAATGTCCATGCAAGATATTTTCTTTACATTCAACTGCACTTTACGATCACTCAATACAATATCATGGATTTTTTCAATCATTTTGTTTGAAGCCATAAACCGTAGTAAGGGTCGAATTACATATATGTAAATATGTCTAGCAAAGTGAGTCAGCTTGAGTACAGTTTCTAAAATATTCGCCCAAAGTTCTATATTGAACGGATCTCTTGCCGTTTAATTCTAGTTCCTATTACATTTTTTTATAACCACAAAACACACCACAGTTTTTGTAAACTACGCAAATCGATTCTATAAATTAAACTACAAAAGCTTTTGCAACCGAAACATCTTGTGACTCAAGTGATATCTCAATTGAAAATTTTGACAAATCATCCATCATGGTTAATATATAATATGTTTAATGGTTGCCTGTATGTGTAAATGGGCCAGGGTTCAACAATAACACGACAAATTTTGGAAAACGGAATTTCAAGTCATTGAAATTTTTAACGGGTATTTCGTTAAACGGGATATTCATTTCTCTGACGCAGGTCGCTTTTGCGAATATTTTTTTGTCTTCTTTTTCGATAAATAGTAATAAATTTTCAGTCAATTCTAATGAATTCCTTTAGAATGCGAATATCATCGCGATTTGAACTAGCCACATTGGATTAGGTGGAATTTGTATTATATTTCGAATCACCTAAATTATCAATTGAACCAAACGTAGATAAACTGATGGAAATATCTTGAATATAGCGGTTGTTGACCGTCTCTTCACATGGACAAATGGAACTAATAACTGCTTCCGCTAATACATTTGTTTTACCATATTTGTGCTTATTATTGTAATTGTACTCATCCTTTATTATTCTAAAACGAATTAATCGAAACAAGTCTTACGGCTAATAATTCTTTTTCAACCATAGCATAATTACTTTTGGCACTTGTTAGAGTATGGCTGGCAAATGGAATAGGGCAAACAATCAAATCATAGTCTTATGAAAAAATCGCCCCTTAGCCTTGTTGCTTTCGTTTGTAAGAGGGAAGCCTTTTAAAAACTCTGGATATTTGATAATGAGGGGATTTATTAAGAGATTTTTCAATTTGTTGAGCGAGTCTTCTCAAAATGCGTCCCTTGTAAATAATAACATCGTCCAAATGGACAAAACATTGAATACCATTTAATTCTGAAAGAATCTTGTACATTAGCATATGAAAGATTAGCTTATGCTAGGCACTAAGTGCTGTTTTTGTATGTCATCAATTATGACGATTTTATGGGTAATCCAATTTTTTGTTCCTACAAGTCACGTGAATCTCCTCTCCCTTCAATTTGGTTTTCCCTACCATATATTATACCGTTAAATATTATAGTATTAGAATATTGTCTACGTATCTCTGCCAGTACCCGATTATTGGTTTTTGTTCAGCGATTACGTTAATATATGCAGATTTTGAAAGTGGTTCTTATATGTATATGTTGGCTAAAGTTCCTGACAGAGGAGCTCCCAACGGCATTCTTTCAGTCTGTGAATAGAATTCGTTGTTGTGCTGAAAATAGTTTTGTTTTGTGGTTGTTGTGATTAGAGCGATAATTTCCTCAACTTTTTCTTTCCTGGTTCCATTTTTCTGTAACATGTTGGTGAAGTCGAATGATGCCAATTTCCCTGTAGGTGGTATATTTTTATTCTATTGTGTTGATTGGTTCGATGTTATTTCTGATTGTATGTTCGTTTTGTATTTGTATTAAATTTCCCGCTTTTAAAATTATTTTGAAACGATCTGTGTTGTAACATCGGAAACGGACGGTTGTTCTTTCGATTACTCAATAATTGTGCGGCAATTTTATTAGTAAAGAATTAGCCCCGTAGACGAAATGATTCCTTATTAAATTGTCAAAGCATTGCCCGAAGTTTTTTACATTTTAATTTAGCTAAATGTGATGCTAAACATTTATTTATGTAGTGGTAATTCTAAAAAGCAAACTGATTTTACAATTAGTCAGAAAGGCCCTTATTATATCCACTTGACAAATACCTTGGCTTCCTGAAAAAGACATTTTTCCTTTATTGATTTTGCAACATGTGACGATAATACATTTATTTAAGTATGTTGCGAAAATTCTAGCATTGCTTGTTCGTTTCCAGAATAGGCCACAAAATAGCCAATGTAACCCTTTAATAAATCGACAAGAAAATACGACGCGTTGAACACAAATAGAACACAAACCATTCACTGACTTGAGATTACCAAGAAATATGTGTGCCTTCGATAGTGCCGGCAAACATACACAATTGACATACATAGCTCACAAACAAAACACACAGACACACACATATACGCACAAACACGCACAACATAAATAGACAAAAGTTGGACTAAGGTTCATATAAGTAAGTTCTTCAAAAAATTAACTATGCTTAATTTATTTTTTGCAGATTTATGTGAAACGTTTTAGACAGACATTTAATTTTCCAAATTCTTGATACCTCCAATTTTTTTATATCGAAACTTTTCGTTTTCAACGTGTCTTAATTTCCTAATTTTCTAAACATTCTTAAGCTCCTAAATTCCTCAATTTTTTGCTTCTCAATTCATTGAGAAAATTTCTCTTTTTTAGGTCCGCAATTCTTAAATTTTCATATTTTTTAAACTTAAAATTACTCAATTTGCAAACTTTTAAAAATTCGAAATTTAATTGCTCGGTTAATAAATACCTAGATTCGTTAGTTTATAAATTGAATAAATTCCAATAGTTCTTAATTCCTAAAATTGTTTAGTTGATTTGCTAAACAATAAATTTTAAATAATATTAATATTTTAAATATTCAGTTTCTAAATTTTCTAAATTTTTAATTTCCTCCAAAAATATCTTCTTTCCTTATTTTTAATTTTTGAAGCTAATTAAAAAAATTGCCAAATTTTTAGGTCATATAACCTGTAATACCGTTATTTTAAAAATTTAAAACTTAAGTATATTTCTGCATCCCATTATTAAACATTTTTCAGTTTGATGTCAAACTCCTAATTTATTAAATAAATTAAATTTTCTAAATACTCAAATTCATAAATTATTAAGTTTGTAAATTACTAAACAATTAAATTTTTTAAATTCTAATTTAAAATTTTCTAAAATTTGCTAAATTTTCAGAATTTTATTATTACTGAAACGCAAAATTTTGTAAATTACTGAATTTGTAAATTTTCTTCACATTCTATCAAAATTTTATAAATTCCAGATTTCTGAATATTCTTAATAGCTAAGTTATATTACATGTATTTCTAAAATTTAAAACTCCTGAATGAGATTTCGAAGAATCTAATTTTATGTGCACGTGTAGCCAATTTCATGTCTTAACACTATGTGGGTGACTTAAGTACTTAGTCGAAACGAAAAAATTCATGGTTGTATTTCTCAACCAGGTTAAACTAAGTATTTATGGCCATGTGATTTGGGCAAATGAACATTTTTCTTATTAAATTGCCAAGCATTAATTTACCTATTGTACCGCCGATCACAGGGATTACGGCAACGGGCATGTGCTTGGTATAAATTAGTCGGAACGAAATTGCCTTGGACGCATATCTCAACCACAACTACTACTATGTAAATATTTTCGGGCCTTATATCACCGTCCCATTACCAAGGCAAAAATTCATGACAATTAATGGAACCAACAGAAAATCGTCGTTTGAGATACATATGTCCAAAACTCAGAACTCGACTAAGTAGTATTCAGTTTAATTGCGAAAATCAATAAAACAATATTTCAACTCACTTATTTCGGGGCCATATTTGACCATCCCAACCCCTTAACAAAAATCTTAAAAAATCAGGGCCCCTAACAATGGAACTTCTTTGTTGTACAATATTTTTCGGTACGGAAATTGCATAGTGTAAACTATAATTGCGAGCAACCCGTTTTAATGAAATTCTTGAAACAAAATTGAATAGAAAATCATCGGATGAAACACAAAATTGCGAATATCAAATAAATGCGACTAGTGTTTCACAGTCATATTTGACCATCCTATTTCCCACGACAAAAATTAGTTTGTTAAAAAATGAATTTAACAACGGCCAACGTGTTATCCATTCCACACACAAAAATGTTTACGCTATATTCTCAAAAGATTAAGAAATGTAAATTATATATCCAAATTTAAACAAAAATTTTGTATCAGACACAAATTCTTTAAGATCAATAAACAGAAAAATGCATTTTAAATGGAAACCAAATGGTGCATTTTAAAACGAACCACATGAAAATCTGCGGGAAGTTACCTTCGTAAATTTCTACTGTGTGTATTTTCGATTCATTAATTATTTAAAATACTGATTGACTATTACCTACGTCGCGCAATTCGTACCACGAAAGTTTGTAACTATGGTAAAATACAAGCTCAGCACAAGTTGAGGTTGACCAGTACAATAAATATTTGTTTACTTACAATTGGAAATGTAGTTAATAGTATTGTAACGGGTTTAAATAATTACTTAGAATCATATACGAAAACTATTTCAAAAACAGTTAAACTATTTCTAATCTAACAATACAATAACTCTGTACATGTACTCATAAAACAAAAATTGACGAACAAAGAAATTTTTAAATGCTTCCGCTTTTCTTTGAAATCGCGTTTAAGACGAACTTCCTCTCTTTGTGGATATAACAAAAAAAAAAAAAAAATTCAATTGAAACGAATTTTATTGCGCAATTCGTTCTAAATAAAAATGTATTTTACCTAAAAAAAGAGCAAAGTACTTTCACTAATTCCAATTCACCACCCCTTATAAAGCATAAATTATCTTTTCTCAAATTTCGTTCAACCGTTCAACAATTATGTATGTGTTGAATTAAATGCGCGACGAGGCTCACTATCTACTTAGATAATCACGTGCGACATTGAATTAATTTCTTATGTATATTCATAACTCGTACAACAACTATGCTAATGGTACAGTATGCATTATACTAATACACCTAAAGTTGTGTTACGCGATATGCGCATATAAAGAAATTTATCACCAACTGTACCAAATCTTAATTATTTCTTTTAATGTGACGGTTGTTTATACTCGTACACACTATAGAATGAAAAAAAAAAAAAACTTTTTGATCTCAATACTTGTAGTTGTTGTGTTGTGTGTGCTATTCTTGTGCTATTGCTGCAACATTAAAGTCGTGACATACAAATAATAAAATTAAAAAAAAAAAATTGTTTATAAGAAAATTGCTGGATATCTAAGAGACGTGTAGTTCAACTTTTTGCTTCTTATATATTACTTATATACTGTAGAAATTATTCAATCGCCGATTGCATAATTTTTTGTTGGATGATCCGCAATATTTTTTTTTTTTGGTATTTTATGAAATCGAATTTGAAAAAGGTTAGAAATCGAAATTTAGATAGTCGCTGACATCATGTCGATATAAACAATAATAATCAGACAATTTTTTAATGATGATCGTTAATCAAGTTCATAACGTTTCATATAAACGTGTATAGTGTACACATAATCTAAATATTTAGAAATTTTCTTTCTAAATATTTAACTGATGTATGTGCGATCCCGCACGCAACTCAAAAATGGATATTAAACACAAATAATTTTTTGGTGTGGTCGTAAATATTATTTCCGTACACTGGAATATTTTATTGATGATCCCCAAAATGATAAACCAAGGAATGTTTTCCAGTATAGCATGCCCTCCATTTATGGTAAACTTTTTTCGTTTCTCTAATCAAGCAGTTTGTAGTTTTTGTTTTGTGTCTAAGGTAAGTTTAACATTAATTTTTCATTAATAAGTAATGATTTAACAGATATCTGGGCAAATCAAACTTCGTAATTGATGAATCTTTGTAATATGTATATACTTTTTGTAAGAAACGCTCAATAGTTATGGTGACCAACTACTAAAACCTTGTCTTGACGGTATAATTAATTGGAGCATAATTTGATTCAGCAGTGTAATATTAATATAATTAATAATCCTCAATACCCATAATTAATTGAAACATATTTCTACTTCTCGGAAAATACGGGTGGATCGCTTCGATCAGTTTGTCAAAAAATTTAAAAGAATGAATATTTTCTGTTATCTATTGTGTATGTGCCCGTTTATTTTATTTTGCAGGCTCAAACATTCACTGATTAGAAATAAATAAAGCTATTTGGGTTCGTCTTTTCTTGATTTTATCGTTTCTTAATCGTTTTCAAATCTAAATTAAATAGCTTGATAAATTCGCTTGAGGAGTGATAAAAGTAAATAACATTCATTAACGTCCAATTCAAAATTTGAAGTCTAATAAAAATAATAAACTAATTAGTTCACGCAGTTGACGAAAGGAGGGGTTGGAGTTGTTTATTTTTACCGTTAAGACGAAAACTCCAAATTATGATCAGAAAATTAGTTTATATAACAATAATTAATTTTACCGTCAAGACAAGGCATAAGTAATGCTGTGTGCCTCAAAAAACTTTTCAAACTAAACTTTTGTAAAATCCTGTAATTCATGCAATATTTCAATAGATGTCACTAGGTTAAAAGTATTCAATTGTGCCTTTGCTTATAATCAACTAAATTTTTCAAATGCCATTCTAATTTTATAAACAACTCAAAATATTGTAAAATTATAAATTTTTTATTATTATTTTGTAATATTATAACAAATTTAACCTTGTGCATTGTAAAGCACGAAGCATTATGGAAAATGCATTTGGACTAAAGAAAGCACGATGGTGGGCGATTTTTAAAATCACTGGAATTGAAAATTAAAAATTGCGATAACCGCCTGTTATGTAATGTACAATATTTGCATTAATAAGAGTTTTGAGTTGAAACCGTTTGAAGTAGTCTTAGATGAATACTTCGATAATTTTAATAATAATGCAGATGATGAAACGGCTTTAGGATTATTGCCATACATTAAGGAATCTTCCCATAGAAATAAATGTAATATAATAAAGCAATATGAATTCAGTCTTTTATTTAAAAGTAATTCTTAAAATAGTTCAGCCTTTCAAAATTCATATATTTCACCTATCCCCAGTTTTATTATTACTTATTGTTACGTTTTTGCCTTGTCAATCAAGGTTCGTATCACTGGATTGTGAATAAAACAAATCAATTCAATTTATCACCAACGAATTTATTTAGTTAACACAAGAATTATTATAATACAGTTTATTAATAAAAATTCACAAAATAACTTTATATAAATTATTCTCAAATTTTACTATACACTTATAATTTTTATTTCCACTAAACACTTTTTAAATCACCTTTTAATTCCTTTTTAATCTTCACACTATCGCTTACCAAATACTACTGATTATCTTACAAGTTTACACTATCGCGTTCCAAATTCGAATAATCCAATTCGATCTTATTCGCCTTTTTATATAGACAAACCAAACTTCTCGAAAGTTCATGACTTTTCCAGTTAGAATAGCGTAGAAGCATTTAGAACATTTTTATCATGGAAAATTCCATTTTAGTACAGTTAAACATTGAGCTATTAATAAACCTTATTCTATTACACACTAGGCGTCACCATCACAGTATTTACATATATGAAATGCAAATACATACATGTCGTCACAGCGAAGATGAGCTTGAACTAGAAAGTTCCTTCAAACTGGACATATACTTTATGTACAGTTTGGTGGCTTTTTTTAAACTTCATATTTTTTCTTTTTGTTTATTTTGTACATTTTGGTAATTTAATTTTTAATTTGGGCACACTAAGTATTTTAAACTGTACGTCACACATATGGAAAAGTCGTTGAAAAGTAACCTCGTAAATTGACTTTTCACCTAGCATCTATGAGGAAGTAGCGGAAGCTTCAAAATTTGAAAAGTTTAGTTTGAAAAGTCTTCATAAGTCTAAAATTAGTAATACCAAATATTAGTAGACCCGAAATTTATTTAGGATTTATTTAGGATTAGGTTTGGATAAACGCGTGAAATTCTAAAATTTTAGTACATATTTAGAACAAAGTTCACACGAATCCCTTAACTTAGGACATCCAACATTTTCAAAAATTATCAATGTAATATGCCAAGGAATTATTGAGATATTATCCGAGCTAACCTTCATATACGGAGCTGGTATTATATAAACATGTAAAACTTCTGTTAAATTAATAAACTTCTTAAAGTCGTTGTTTTGAAATGAGTTTAAATTTCGTTCAAAATTGTAAGAATCTATTACAACAAAATTCAATTTAAGGTTTTGGTTTTGTGAAATTAAAATTTTGGCGTATTGCTTTAGTAAAACATGTTGAAGTTGTTTTAGCAATACAGCATTTGAGATTTAAACCAAATTTAACAAGTTCACCAAATTTTCAGTATATTCTTAATTCTAATTTTAACATAATCTTATATCTATTCCCAAAATTTTCGTTTCATATTGAAAGGTCAAATGTCTGAAGGCCGATTATCGAAAGGGCGAACGCCGAAAGGCCGAATTCTCATGAACTTTTTCTTAACTTTAATGGTTTTTATTAATATTTAAAACCATTGAATTTATTTCTTAATGTAAAATTATTTAGATAAGTTGAAAATACGTGCTAATAAATCCTGTGTATGTAGCATATTAATGTGATCAAATTTTATCGAAAAGTGTGTGTCTTTTTTTGTGTTTTTGAAGTACCTGTTACATTGTTTGTTTGTTTTGTTATAATAAATGTTGTGGACAGGCGATATGTTTATTTTTTTGTTGTACATATGTCGTAATGAAACATGTCGTAGAAGTTCATTACGGTAATTTCAATACGACATATGGTACACTACGGCATATGTTATACTACAACATATTTCAATGTGGAATATGGTACACTATGGCATAAGGTACAAAACGGTACATTTTAAGACTTGGCTATTTCTTAACCTAAAATGATATTTTTTAATGAAGTTCTAGAGTATAGCCAATTAAGGTGGACCTTGACTATTTCTTAACTGATTAAACTGAAATTCATTCACTTAATAGAATTTTCCTTGACTTAAATAATTCAAATTTTCCTTCACTTAACAGAATTCTGCTTCACTTAATAGAATCATTCTTTACTTAACCCTCATACGATCCTCAAAAAAAGTTACACATATGAACCTTGAGTGAAATTTCACCCACGTCTTTGCAATATATATGTGCAATCTTGGGTGATTGTCTTGGTATTTAAATCCACAAAATTTTATAGAGCTGCCGGGCTTAATAAACAAATACATGAAGTTTGGGTAGTCTCAATAGTAAAAAAATTATACGGCATTAAAATGTAAAATATGTGAAATTTTACCCAAAGGTCGAATGAGGGCTAAATAACTTTTCTTATTAAATATTAAACCTTTTTTTAATAAACATTTTTTTTATAACATTGTTTTTACGTTCTTCGGTTTATCAACATAAAACTAAAGCTTATTGCCAACAGCTTAGTTCCATCATATTTGTTCAGTCGAGAATTACAAAAACCACAACGTTTTATTTCCATTCAAATACATTCAAAACTTTTTAAGCTGGAAATTAGACTAATACTTAGCAACAAATAAAGAAATACCAGCATCATGCAAGTTACAACACATCACTCAACTAATTAGGCCTACTTCGAGTTGGCCTGGATCACAAATACGTCAATAAACCATAAAATAAAACAACATCAAGTAATATTGCCAGTGAGGGATGAACTTACCGAACTACGATTAGTTAGAAAGGTCGTCCATAGTTGAGTGAAGTGCTTGAAATATAAAGGACAGCACATGAATCAATTTATGGGAAATCTTCCTAACCCTACCTACATTAAATTAATAACAATGAATGGCTTACCTTTTTGTATTGTCTGAAATGTTAAAATTACTTTATAAATCGTGGGTCCGTTCAATATGATTACAGCTTAATTGGAATTAGCGGGTTCGTTCAGCACCATTATAGCTTATCTACACTATTGGCCACCTAACATAATTAATACAACCTAAAACCATTGCAAAAATTATTTCTGTAAAATAAATTCCTTCTTGTACCAACCATAAAGCGTTCACAAATAAAAATAAAAACAAATTATAACGAGCGATAGTGCACAGTTGTACTTAAAATAACATCTGTCATTACCATTCAGTTTATTGAATCTTCATTTCTGGGTAAGTTTTTGATCGAAATTTTCTGTTGGTGCATGACAATTGCTTGAAATTGCTTAGAAATCCAGGACAAAACGCAAACACGAATTAAACATTTCTTTTGGTGTTCACTTTTTCATTAGTTCAATCTGAGAAGGTCACCTGAAAAGAGAACCTTGAAATTTAGCTGAATCTAATTTTAAAAAGAGGTTAAAGCCGAGGTTTTTGGGAAGGATTTGAAACCAATTAGTACAGGAATAAAACGACAAAAGATAGAATGAAACACTGACAAAATGAAACACTGATAAAACGACCCACTGTACAAAACTTTCATTTTTCAATGTTTTTTTTTATAACATTCTGTTTCTATAATTTTTGTTTTAAATATTTGCACTCTAATTTTAAAATCAAATCTTCCTTTTGCAGAATATGGTAAAATTAAAAATATTTTCATTCTAATTTCTATTTAAATCTTCCATTTCTAGAATATTTTAAAATTGAATTTTCCTTAATTAAATTATTCCTTTTCCAGAAATTCCATTTTAATCTTAAAACTAAATCTTCTTTACCAAAAAATCGATTTTTAATTTTAAAACTACATAAATGTCTTTTTACAGAATATTTTAAAATTAAACCTTCCTTTCCCAGGACTAAATTTTTAATTTTTTTTTGGTTTACTCTTTGCGTCGTTTTATTATGGCCCGATTGTATGAACGCGGATAGAAGATTAATCGGCGGATTTACATTCAACGACATTCGACGTCTGCAAAAAAATTGAAACACAACATAGGAAAACCCGAGAAACAAACCTAAAAATTGTCGTCTACTTTTTTTTGCAGATGTCGAGTTTCATCTTTTTTCTGTTAAAATCGTCGATGCGTGAATAAATTAACTATAATAAGGTTACATAAACAAGAAAAAGAATCATTTGTATTGGTTTGTGACAATTTTTGTTGACATTTTTTTTTTAAGTGTAGAGAAAACGAATTTTTGGTTTGACATTTGCATCTGCGAAAATCTTTGAATGTAAATCAGTATTTAATCGTCGATTTGGATTGTATGAACTACGATTTATACGAAAATTGTACTACTGTACGGTTTTTATCTTCTCCTTTTGTTGTCTAAAATAGTGGATAGAAAATGTTGCTGTGTTTGTTGAAAAAAAAAATCGTAATGGAATTGAAAAAACCTAAAATTTCAAATGCCCAACTCGAAAGTTATTTTCTATTGTAGAAAATCATAAAAAAATAATTTCGTATAAAAAAACAGATGCAATATCAAACGCGAAAAAATAAAGCCTGGCACAGTATTACTACTGAATACGATGCTACAAATATTAATAAAAAAAAACTGAAGTGTAGCTCAGGAATATTTGAAAAAACAAATTGGGTGAGCTAAGAAAAACTATAGCAGAAGAAAAGCCGAACGGGCGGTGGTGCTTACAAAACCAAAGAAAGTGAGACGAATCCAATTTTTTCATTTCTGGAAGCTGCTGTACGACCACTGAGCAACATCGATTCCTCACATATCTTATTTCAAGTATGATAATTAATTCAAATTATATAAACGTTGTTTCAACATTTCTCCTATTTTTCAGGATTATGAATGTTTCTAAATATTGCACTTCCATTACAATATTTAGAAACTGAGGATCTTTATATTAGGGATTTAGAAGTTCCATCAGAACATAAAGCAACTGTAGATCCGTTGCACTCAGATTCCACTGTAAATTCTAAGCGTATTTTGTTGACCAAAATTTAATTCGAATTAGTTTTCAAGAAAATAGCTAATTTGATTAAATTGGCAAAAGCCAACCTTTCGAAATAAAATATAAATTTAATATGTATTATGACTCTGGTGGCAGGTATCATAACCAAGAACCTAATTTTTTTTTGGGTTAATGTTGTTGTAAATTTGTTAAGGAAATACGCTATCTGTTGGATTGAATTCAGAATCTGAAATAACGGCTGAAAGTACGGTACCGATGACTTCTACAAATTATAGATCAAACTTTTTGCAATCTCGTGCTAGTAGAATTTCAAGATCCGAAACAAATAAAAACGAAATAATGTTAGAAACGATTCCTTACTGAAAAAAAAATATTTGAAGGAGAAACGAAATGAACATTTAAAGGATTAGTTTTAAATATTTTTATTAGATTTATATTGTGAAAATATGATAGTAACACAAATCTTCGTATCATCTGGAGAGCTTTCCATCGCATTACGGACTGTTGAAACAGGTTGAATATATACATTTGGAATTTCTATTTCTGCTTCGGTAGGTGCAGGCTCTCTTTGTAATACGGCAATATTATGTAATACTGCCGATCCACAATCATTTTCAATCTGTTGGATATATGAAGGTGGCTTTTTGTCGCAATAGACGGAAAACGTCGTTTCCAGATCCCTATGTACATCTATCTTTTCACCGTATTACGCATACTTTTGTGTTTGATGTTATACATTCGCTCATTTTCGGTTGTGGGATTCCGTAGTGCAGTAAGCAAATAATTTTTATTTGCATATCCACTTTCTCCTAGCAAAAACCGTTCATCAAAATCTCCGTTTTCTAGTTTAACTCTTAATAACGAAAAGTTATATATGGTCTGGTCATGCGCAGATCCGTGCCACCTAAAATAATTAATATTCGTTTTGTTATTCATATATCATTATTTAATTACAAGCATTTAAAATGTGCAATCAAGTCAATAATTTTGTGATCCGCATCACACAGCTTCCCTTTCGATTCCTAAATAATTCAGAATTTCTACCGCCGGGTGAAACTATAAGAATAGGGGTTCCACCTATTAAACCTGTAATACGTGGAACGCCAACCATTATGAAAAATTTCGTTGACATTTGTTGCTGCTCCTCTGCTGTCGTTGGTATCTTGATAAATTGTTGAAACTTTGAAGCCAAAATACCATTCACGATTCTTACGGTGCGACATACGGTTGCTATGTCAACACCAGATAAATCCCTAATCACACTTTGGAAGCTATTTGTTGCGTAGTACCTTAAAGTTATAAATAATTGATCCTCGTCGCAAAGAGGAAGCCTTCTCATGTCATATTTATATAAATCTTCTTTTATTATATTTACAATATAAAAAAAATGTTGATTTGATGAAGCGATATACATCGGAATTCGTCATATGATGGATTACAATATAATAACCCGAAATACTTTATAGAAAAATTAGTAACACAACCTGTTGTATGTAAATAAACAACAAATTAAATTTGAAACGTCAAAAAGAAAGTGTTGACACTCAAAAATAAACTGCAATAAAAATTGCAATAAACAGAGGATGGAATTTTTTTTATCCGTATTTATACAATCGGCGAAGAAAAAAATCGTCGGTTGAAGATTAATCTGTATTTCCGGATTTTTTTTAATCTATCCGTGTTCATACAATCGGGCCTATGTGTCATTTTATTGCCATAGCTAAGAATGAACACGATTTTGTCCTCCTAAGATCTGTTTACAGTGAATGTTTATGATTTATAACAATATTACAATATGTTTTACAGCAAGAAAACCATTTATTTTATCGACTTGCTGTTTTCAATTTGTACAGACATAATAACACTGCACGTAAAATCAATACAATCAGATTTGGTAGTCATCCAAAACGCAGTACAATGCACGCTTAACGACTAAAATCAATTAAATATTTGCTTTAAATTAAATCGCGCATAGGTCGGTCAATCTATTTTGAATAAGTTCGCAACTTCTAATAAACATATATTTGCATGAATGGTTCAGCAATGGCAATTTAGTCGATTTACGACGTTGTTATATTGGTTTACGCACAGTGAACTAATTAATTGAGATCAATTCAACGAGAGAAAAAAAAAAGAAGCAAGAAACGAATTGCAAAAATTTTATTCAATTTTCTTGATTTAATTAAATAATGCAAAAAATAAAAAATAAAAACTATTTGCAAATAGACTGTACAATTCTTGAATTGAACAATGAATATATTATTATTCGGACTATAATTGTAGCTAAGTACGATATATAGTTACTCTTTATAAATGGAACATTTGCATAAGTCATCAATTCAACATACGTATTTGACCCGTATTAACTGCGTACTTGTTACGCATAACTTGTGCAAACCGCCCTAAGTGCAAACCGTTTATCTGCGAAGTTAATCATAACACTCGTTATCATTATTGTTATTATTTTTAATTTAGTGGGTGTATCTTATAGTATATTGTGTGTTGATTAAATCGTTTGACCATGACTATTTACAATCTAAAGCGTAATATCGAACTGAAATAAATCATAACAGTGTAAGGCTTTAAATTGGATTTTTTTAACCAAAGTGAATGAATTAAAATAAAAAATTTAAATCAACAATCGTGTGATTGTCTCACTTTTTTGTTGTTGTACCTCTAAAAGACTAAAAGACATTTCTTAAGAGTCGTTGGCTAATTTGTAACACACATATACAGATGCAGAGAGTACGGTGTAAAATTACGTTATGCTGTTATTTAAAGAAAATTTCCGGAGTTACATTAATCGACTGAATTTAATGCATTCCATACCTTATAGTGTGTGAGGTAATTAGGCGACTAAAATTGTATAATCTTACTATAATTTTATGGTGTTTTTGGTTAGGTCACTGCACTATGATAACATTTTAAACCTACACAAACAAACTAATGTATAATTGTTATGTAACAAGAATGCAATCAATACAAACATACATATATAAATAACTAAACGGAACCAAACATAGTTTTCAATGTTATCGACATGACAACTGTCGAACTGTGGCTCTGATATTTAACTAATAAAAATTAATAATATTAATTTAATCTGCGCGATCATGCATAATACGAAATGATAAGTTTATTGATTTGATAACTAAGCGTGCTCACGCGGTACCCTGATTGGAAAATCTCATTTTAAAATTAAATACTAACCGTATAATTATTTTACGATCATCAGCAAAATATCAAATGATCGCCGACTGTCAGGTGATAATCGCATATTAATTGGTTTGGATTATTATTATATGATTACGTTTTAAAAGGTAATTAAAGTCCGACATAATAATAATGTTTAATTTGAAATGCGCTGCTATTTGTCAGGAACTAAAATTTCAAGTGATTTTGTACTATGGGTGATCATTTTTCACTGGTCCAGCCTGGGTCATAACATCGTGGGTGATCGATCCTAAAAATTCGTTTGGTTTGGATAATTTTAATTAAACTAAACCAGCTTTAAACTAAACTTGGTTATAATGAAATATTAATAAATACTGCCAGTATTAATAAAAATATATCGCCACTCAAGCAAGATTGTTTTAACTTTTTAGAAATGTTTATTAACTGCTGCAAGATACATTTTAATTTATTTCAATAGAATTTAACCTTTCTGGGTCAGTAAAGGACTGTTCAACGATAATATTAAAATTGCAAGATGCATATCACTTCTCCAAAAATATTTTTATTTCCATTAGGATTATCACTGCCATTCGTAAGCCACCTTTTAGTTGATATTTTGATGTCTGAAATGTGGCTTACTTCTAAAAGAATCCTACGTAATTTGCTTGCTTGTCGATTTAATAAGATATAAGGCGCATCTTATTTGACCATTTACAACAACAATGCTATGAATCCAATACAAATTTGGTATTCGTGAATACCCGCTGGGTACGTGGTTTTCAAAATTCAATAATAATTTTTAGTTGGGACGCGATTTCGAAATGAATACCAATTTATATTTGGTCAAATAAAATGCGCCTATAGTTTCTGTTTGAAAATTAAAAATTTGAAAAATTTCAATAATTTTGAGAACTTACGAATTTAAAACTAAGGGTTTAAAACTTAAGAAATTTAGAGTCTAAAACTTAAGAAATTTAGAGTTTAAAACTTAAGAAAAACCTATTAAAATCTCAAAATTCCTATATATCTAGAAGAGTTTTTAAAATTTTTGAATTTCTAAAAATTTACGAATCTGCATTTCAACGATTTTCCAGAAAATTATTAATTTATTGAATTAAGGGAAATTAGATAGCACCCCAGAACTTTAAATATCACTGATATACAATTTTAGTGTTAGAAAATGTTTCCTAATGAATGAGACAATAAGTAGGTATATCCTAACTGCTTCTGTTTTTTCTATCACCCTCAGTTTCGGAGATACTAATCATGTTCATCTAATGTTTATTTACGTTCACTTACCGTAAGCTCATGAACAAAACTGTAGCACATCTTGTCTGAAATTAGGAGTAATATTACAGAAAATCCACCTTTCGGAATTAAAAAATGTTTATATCAGTGTAATTATCAAATTTACTTTTAGAAACGTATTAAAACTTTCAGCTTTGGAAGAAATTCACAAATTTAAGAAATATCAAAAGTTTATCAATATCAGTTTGCATATTTTGAAAATAACAGTATTGCTTGAAAATACCAAGTTGAATTGTAAGAATTGATGTTTCAAAAAGTTAAAGCTTGGGAATTTTATGTATTTTAAGAATTGAAAGGATTTATGGGCATTCTAATATTTTTACGAAATTAAATAAGCAAATTAGAAGTCTAAGAATATTACAATTTTCAAAAATTAGTTGGTGGATGGTAATTAGGCTTCTCAGAAATTAATAAATTGACAAATTTAAAATGAAAACTTTGAAAAGATTCAACAGCTTTAACCTTCTCCCTGTGTATTGGGGTCAAATTGACCCCAGTCGATTTTAAAATTAAAAAAAATACGTTTCTTATTATTTAAATGGCCCATGCTCTTTAAGATAGCCTTTACTAATATCTTATACACGCAATACAAGCGAGCCCAAATTACTTGTAAATTTGGTAATTACGATAGTCCGAAATAAACCAAGCGCATTTCTGTGCTGGGGTCAAAATGACCCCAAGTTATTTCTATGTTCTATTTCTTTTTATCTCTATGAACTTATTGTATATGTCTGTGATGTTGTGTGCAAGTTTTCTGCTTTTTATTAAGTGACACTGAGAGAGAAACTGCTCCGAACTATCATTGAACGATATTTCTGGTTTGGTTTGTTTTTTTAATTTAAGATGCTTTCCAGGAAAAACAGTTCATACCGGTTGCGCCGTAAAAGCGCCGTAAAATTTTCGGTAAAGTTCTATTCTTGAGGTGTCAGATGAAGAGGAAATAGCAAACGACAATATTGGTGTGGATTTTACGATTGCGGCGAGGGTAAACCAGCTGAGCCGATAAACGTTTGTGATTACGATGAGGATGAGCATGTTTAGCCGATAAATTTTGATGATGATGAAAATTTTGAACTTGGCGCTGACGATCGAGGTAATGAACAAGAAAATATTGAAAGTGCCACTGTTGAAGATGATGAAGCAGATACTGGTATGTAGTATTATGCCAAAAATAAAAAATGATCCGAAAGTGGAGCGTAAATCTTCCAATTGTGACCAGAACACGTGACGGTACAAACACCAAAAAATCAAACCACTCAGTTACTACCTTCGCAAAAAGTTATCCCAGAAACATTTGTGACTATTACCAGAGCCTACTCTATAAATAAGGGCCTCCACATTGACTGTATTTTTTACTAAGCTTAAAATAAAGTACATACAATTTTTTCTTTACTATGAAACTATATGGGAAAAGGATTGTTTCCATTTACATTTTTAGTCTATAAGAATTATGAGCTTTCACAATATTTTTATACGAAAATGTTCATAAAACATGTAATTTTATTTGATTGAAAAATCGAATCATGAAAATGTTTATTTCTTAGTGAAAATCCTCTTGGAATATAAACTATTGCTAAACTTTTTTGGAATGTTGTTGTTGTAAAATACGTCATAAACATAAAATTTATAAACAATTATAACCATCTCTTTTTAGTCTCCTTCTAAAAGCATTGCCACATGACAAAAATCTACCCGAATACAGATTCATATCATGTGGCAATGCTTTATTAACGACTTTTGTTTAAACCATAGATGTCGCCTACAGTTAAAAATATATTTAAAAAAATCAAATAGGTGATCGAACCGGTGGGGTTCTAAAATCGGTCTGATTTTTGATTCGGTTAAATATATTTTTGATGGCTTCCCTCTATAGTAATAACTAAATTGTAATAATAATTAATTTAATATAATTTTTTTTATAAATTTACTAAAATTAAACCATTGCTATGAAAGAAATTATGTTAATTTTACGTAAAAAGTTTTCTTTCAAATCGTTTACTCAGCCCGAATCCCTGTGATTTTTATTTGTGTGTTAAGTAACATCTAGGAATGAGAATAATAAGTAAGAGCTATTTTATTTTATACACCGCTCTCAAATGTTATGGCAATTCAAATATTCTAAACAAAAACTTATTTTGAATGTGTCATTAATTTTTGGGAATAAAAATCGATGCCAAATATTAATCATGTTGTATTTATTTTCAGCTGTGACTTAATTTAAATAATATTTCTAATACTTGAGAAATAAATAAGGCATTTGTATTACAGTTAATGTTTGTTGGTTATGTCGTTTATTTGTGATGCATAACAATCTGGGTTGATTTGATTTTTTTGATTTCTTCTCGCTCAATGCATATTATTATAATTTTTTCTCTTTGACTCTCTTTGATTTATTTTAATTTTGGCTGTTCAACGTATTGTCTTTTTTTACCATTGATTTTAGTTGTGAATAAGTGATGACGTCATTAAATAGAACATTCTCTTTTTAATACATATTGTTGTTGTTGTAGAACGTTTTTTAATTTAATTCCCTTATTTTCTTTTGATTATATCTTGAAAATGGGGAAGCTTGAGAATCTGTGCTTTAAATGAGTTAGTCATTGAGTTGTTTATTAGTGATATCAGAAAAAATTATTTATCTAGGTTTAATTTTTAATTCATATTTTTTCATCAATCAAAATCGCGTTTTTTCATACAAACTCTATGAAAATAAATTATTTTTTAGTGTTTCTATGTCCTTTATTTTAAGTTCATTTTTTACATGCTGGCTCTATTCATATCAAGATGGTTCTGCTATTACCGTGGCTGAGACCAATAGAAAAGCGCAGCAGTTTTTACAATGAATACTAAAACAACAGAAAAAAACAGTGTTCGCAATGTTTGCTCTGATCGGCATTTTATTTTACGCTGGCGCTCATAAAAACTGGGACGAGCGATTGGATGAATTATACCGTCTTGAAAACCGTCCATTTTATTGAGCTATGATATCCGACAGATGCGGCTAAAAACCGCTAAATTGACAGCATTCCGAGATGGCTGGAAAATGTTTTTGGGAAACATTAGGCAACCATCATTAAATTTAACTATTGATGAACAATTGGTTCTAACTCGAGAGAGATGTTCTTTCCGACAATTTGTACCATCAAAACCAGGGAAGTATGGAATAAATATACTCAGGCTATGCGACGCCAACAACCCTTACTCATTGAATGCAGAATTGTATGTTGATGTGCAACCAGGGGTGGCTTCATTCGGTTGATTGCGCCTTGAATTTAGTTCATCGGTTGTCTGCACCGTACTCTCAACAAAAGGAGAAGAATTACCATGAATAACTTTTTCACTAGTTGTACTTTAGCGGAGCGACTTTTGCAGAAAAAACTTTACTAATTTGAAAAATTGCACAAAAAAAATCAGATCTTCCCAAAGAGTTTACTAGGAAGACGGAATTAGAAAAAAACGAGAACTAAAATCTTCAAAATGCCGTGAGTTTTAACCAAATAAAACCGTTTTGCTGTTATCAACTTTAAACAACAATAACGGAGTAGACCGTGAAAGGGAGGGGGAGGGTAGAAACCTTCGATAAACTAGTGAGAACCTATATATGCAAAAGGAAGAAAACTTTAAGATACTCGCTGGTGTAATAGCCCACGTTTCATATAAAAGCGCCAACTCACAATTCTATGAAACTCGGAAGGCATCCTAAAGAAAATCGTTTCTAAAATAATTAAATATTCAACTGGAGCAGGCCAACGTGTTGGAGCTGCTCTCCAACCCTCGAAAGTTAAAAAAAATATAAGAACAGCAATCGACCTAATAGGTTATCAAAAACTACCAATAAGACGGGAATCAACAGAGGAAGAAGTGACGTTAGCAAACGACCAAGATGTCATTTTTGTAATTACCCATCTTGTCAAAACGACATCAAAATTCTATGCATAGAATGTATCAAAGAATAACAAATGCTTTATTGGCTAAAGCAAAATGTACCCTTTTTGCTGCGTTTTCCATTACCTATTCGAGTATCTCTGGTGGTAGAGCGATGATTTCGGCACGTATATTTGCCTTGTTTGCACCCATATTTGCCTGGCGTACACTTTCCTTTTCAAATAACCCGACACAAAGAAGTTCGGAGGGGATTTCGAAAATTTGCTTCCAAAAATCAGGTTCAGTGTCAATAATTCGAGCGACTGTTTGGACGTATTTCAAGCGACGTGGGCGGTCTGTCGGCAATATTATTTCTGTTAATTGCACTTTATACGGAAACACATGCAAATCATCCTTCAAAATACTTTTGGGTTCTGAACAACGCTCTCTCTGAGCGGTTTCAACCAGTTCATTGGAACGTCTTGATCGTTGATGAACGGCATGTTGACGATCTCGCACTGTCCCGTGCTCAACAAAATTCGACACCAAACGACGAATAGTGTTGTCGACGTATGCACGTTGAGTTAAAACACCTGTACGACTATTTTCAATGTACAGCGTCACTATTTCGGCGCCTTGTTTCGGTGTGAAGCAATTCATGGTTAAAATTGTACTGAATTGACGTTTCAAAAACATGTTATTCAATGTTTACATAACCCCTAAAAGATGGCGCACCCTGTACAAAATTAGAAATGTTTAACAAAAATTGTAAAAATTTACAAATTTAAAAACTACCAATATGCGAGATGTAAACGAAAATAAAAATTGTCAAAAACCGATAATTGCCATTTAGAGAATAGAGACACAAAAGTCGTTATTTTGTTACTAAACTGAAATGCAAAAAACCGATATTTGTGCAAGCCAATGATCACTTAGCAATAGGTTTAAAAAATAGCAATCCCTCCTCATTTGGAAAGAGAAAGGTAACAAAATTGTTGTAAAGTAGGGCATGGTATGTAGGTTATTCAATTATTCGATTATTGATCGTTTAGAAAATGTTTGATTAAAGGAAACAAATAATTATTAGATCGCGAATTTCCTACTATATATTTTTAGATGTTTAATTGCATTTCTATTCACATTTAATCGATTAATTGGCGACATGGTAATTTCACTTTTTGTCTAAACCAATTATGTTATTATCATACTTTCCAGCTATCAACTTAAATCCTTACCACTCACAATGAAAGTTGTCCAGAACTTCCATACAAAATTTTTACAAGCACTCAGCACAATAGATCTTTTAGGTCGCGGTGCGAGGTGGCTTATCGCCCACATGGCCCTCCAGTAAATTTTACAAGCACACAACAAAAATAGAACAGGATAAGTTCATTCTCAAAAGACGCCGGTAAAACGGAAGGTTATAGAAAATAAAAAAAATAAAATAAAAACCGAACCGTCAGCTTAAAACATTTCATTATTTGCATTACAAAGAACAAAAGCAGATTGGCCAATCAGCATTCTTGACTATCATGTCACTCACTAGGGTGATGAACGAAGCTCACTACGGTGATGAATTACTAGTAATGAGTCAGCTGCTTTTTTAGAAAAATTTTATTGATATGGGGAAATTATTTCGACACATGGAAAATTTTCTGTGCAAATTGATAAGTGTTGCCAGTTGGAGGATAAGAAGGATTTCCAAAATTAAATTTAAAATTTTACTTTTATTTTTGTAGTTTATTTTAAAGAATATCTTAAGTTTTGAGTTTTAGTTTAATTTCTTAATTCGTTTCTTCATAATTTCTATAATCCTTTCTGAGGCTAAGGATTTCCCAAATCTTTTGTAGTTGGTTTTAGCGTATTTTTTTTGTTAGACAGTAGCCAAATCAATGATTACCCGGCTATACTGACCCAATTTTTGATAGATGGCCCGGTCCATCCGATTCCTCTTCGCAGCTTTAACCGTTGCGCCACTAGGATGATGAACTATTAATATATTCAAGTGACAACTTTTTGAATAGATTTAGCGAATTTATTTCCCTAACTGATATGGGAATTTGGTTCCAAAATGAAATGCAACGAACTAGCACCGAATTATTATAAACGTTAGAACAATTACGCGGTATGACAGTGTAACCCGTTCTGATTGATGAGGCAAACTCTCAATCTTATTCAATAGATATTTTGGTTCACGAAATTTGATCAATTTGAAAATAAATAAGTGAGGGCTGTGTTACATTATCATATTTATTCGTCATATAAAAACTTCAACATATTTAAATGATGGTGTAATCGGGATATTTAATAGTATTTATTCTGATAATGTATTTTTGTCTAATGATATTTAGCTTTATGAAGCTAAATACTATATTTGTTTTGACAACGGCTCAAAATGGCGGAAAAATTCGAATGGATTATCACGAACGAAAAATTAAAAGTAAGTGAATTTTAATAATTACTTATCATTTATAGTTAATTATTACGTTGTAAAATTAAAATTCGTGTACGTTATAGGTAAATGTTGCAAAATTAAACGCATAATTTTTTAGGTTAAGCTTTTGTTATTAAATATCCAATCCACTTTTGGTTTAATATGACGAAAAATATTACTTGTAGTCAGAAAAATATTATTACTTTTCTAAGACATGTAAAAATGATAATGTAATACAGGCCTAGAACCATCCTAAAAATTAGATGGTGCGTCAAGGACTGATTATGTTCATGAATAGATTTGGAGAAACCTGAGATATGATCATAACGAATTAAATTGTAAACATATCTGATAGCATTATTAAATGAAACTGGCAAAGTATGCTTAGTTGCGGCATCGCAGTCTGAATAAATTACTTCGCAATAGTTTATATGGGTAAGAATAAGAAATTTAACTAAATACATGTCTCAAAACCGTTATATACAAACTAAAAGTTCAAAAATATCTATTTACTCTTTAACATCCCGATTCTACTTACTTACAAAGTGTTAAAAAACACAGTTTCATTGCGTGAACTCACATAAGCAAAACATAACTTTTTTTTCCTAAAACTAACTTTTGCTTTTAGACCCTCTAAGTACTGTAAAAATTTAAAATCATGTAATTAAAACAATTATAAAATTTATGAAATTTCCCAATATTAAAATTTTTTGGAGAGTTTTAAGAATTTCAAAAATATAATAAATTCAAGGAATCCGAGAATTTTAAGCTCTTAAAATGTTTAAAATGCCACAAATTTTATGAAAATCCGAGAATTTAGAAATTCAAAAAAATTATAGAATTTATAGAAACTCGAAAAATAATTCAAATAATAGCCGATTTGCATTCAATGACATTCGACATCTGCAAAAAAGTTTAAATACAACATAGAAAAAACTATAAAGATAAAAGTACCAACCCAAAAATAATACCTAAATAACTATAAAATGCTTACACATCCAAGATAACCAAACATTTTTAATGTTTTATGACATTTTTTGTTTAAATTCATTTTTTTGTATAAAGAAACCGACATTTAAATTAGACATCTGCACCTGCGAAAATCTTTGAATGTAAATCAATATTTACGGAACACTAAGAAAATCAACCTTTTCAAAAATAATCTTTTAATTACCACGCTTATTTTATTACTTTAAAATGTTTTGAATGGTTTTAGTGTTCTCAGAAATAATTATTTTTGGTGGTGGTAAACGTAAACTGGTTCTATCCAAACGTAACCAGGTAGGTATTTCTTCTTGGGTGGAATTTTCTGATAAATTTCAGAGGCATTCGAATTTTCTCAATTAGTCACTCTAATAATTAAATGTTAAAAAAAATTTTGGCTTTATGTTTTGCAAGTTTAAAACATTTCAAGAATTTTCACAAATTCGAGAAAAAAAAATTTCGATGTATAATAATAGTACCATGTATTGTTTTGTTTGTAATTTTGAGAACTTAAAAAACCGAATTTATAAAATTTCCAAATATTTAAAAATTTGATGTATTTTAAGAATTCCGAGAATACAATAATTGGTAGATATTTCGGAATTTAAAGCTCTTAGACCTTACAAACCTTAAGCTGGAGAGGAACCGGTGTCTTAAACATTGTTTTCGAGCAGTAATTTGTGTTTTCTATTCGAAAAATGGTTTATTCTTAATTCGTCGAGAAGATTATCTTGAACTCATTAGAAATTTCTACTGATCACATGTACCATAATTAACCGTTATTGAATAAAATGTTTCTAATCGAAGGTATTTTGGCCTTTTTATTAAAATTTCATTTACTTACAAGGTTCTATTTTTTTAACATCTACAATAATTTGTCTGCAAGTATATCGATAAATTTCACTATGATTATGTCCATCATTTAAGAATAAAATTTACAAATTGTATAAAATTTTTGGACCTTCGAGAAATTTCTTTTTAAAAACTTACAAATTTTTAAAATGTCCGGAAAATTAAAGTTTTGCAATTTGTAGACCTTTCGAAGTGTTAGAATAAGTTAAGCATTTAAAAATTTTTAATAACTTTATAGAATTTATGAGTATATTTATGAGTAACATTTAGCAACGTTAGAAATGTTTTTTTTTTGGAATCAATCCTCTTTTTTCCTTTCGGCTTAGTTTTTCGAATAGTCCGGTTTTAAATGACGTGAGATTTAAAAAACGAAACGAATAACGCTATCCAAAAATTTAAAAGTTTAAAAATGTTCGGGAATTCTATTTGTAAGAAATTTCAAAATTTTAAGCTTCTAGAAATTGCAAATTTCGAAAATACCTCTACCATATTTTTGAGAAGAGTTTATAGAATTTGTAGAAATAGATTTATAAAATCATATAGCAAAATTTATAGGACACTAAAAAAACTAAAATTTTCTATTTTAATAGTTTGGATACATTTTAAATGATTTTAGGGTTCTAAGAAATTTACAATTTTAAGATTTTTGACAAATAAGAAATAATTATAAGAATTTCAAGAAACCGACAGTTCCCCTTTCGAGTTTTCTAAACGAGGTCAGGGAAACGGCTAAGTTTTGAAAGAATATAACATCATTTGCTTGCTGGTATTTAACTAGTAAAAAATTTGAACCAATTTCAAATTTTTCAGAGTTTCTAAGTATTTTGAAAATTTCTGAAAATTTATGGTTTTCAAAAAAATAGTAAATCTATTGGTTTTCGAGAAATATCAAGACCAAAACCATTTAGAAGCTAATTTTGAGCAATTTTAACTTCAATAATTTTATAAAATTAAATTCAACAGATATCAAAGTGTGCCAAACAAATTTGGATTTAAAAAATATTAGAAATTTAAAGAATTATTTTGAAGACAGGTTTTACTTTCTTTTACTCTAGTAAAATAAAGTATAGTAATCATGAAAATTTTGTACCTTGAGATTTTTAGAGATTTATTTGTTTTGTCGAGTCCAAAAAAGTGGGTTTCGAAATGGTGTCTGTCTGTTAGTCTGTCAGTATGTCAGTCTGTGTCCTCTCTACAGCCCAGATGGTTTAACCAATCGAACTGAAACTTCAGATTTAAGCTTTTTTGATAAATTGGGAGGTCAAAGTGAATTTATTTTGCAAATATATTCAAAAGTATAAGGCTTACAAAAAACTACTTAATACAAAATGTTAAATTAAAAACTAAAAAATTTAAAAATTAATAAAAAAATTAAAAGAAAAATTAAAAAATTATAAAAAAAAAAAAAAATTCTCAAAATTCTCTGTTCGTAAACGAAAGTCGTGTGTTGGGCACACCTCAATTTTTTGAATGAGGTTCAATGAAATTTAAGACTAGTAAGAATTTAACTGAATAATAATTTCGAGAAATTTATGTTGATGGACTAGAATTTATAAATTTTCAAGAGTAATTTTCAATTTAAATCATTTCGAAGAAATTTAGGATTATTATTATTATTATTATTGAAGGGCCATGTTGGCGTTCAGCCACCTCGCACTGCGACCTTCAATATCTTTGTTGCTCGAACCCTGCTTAATTATCCGTCCAGTCATATTCCGGCTCTTAATGAACCTGATAATAATGCCGGCCGATATGTAATACATACTATCTGGGCTTATTGCTCTTCCTCATAGATTTTACTCCAGCATGTAGTTCTGCTAGATAGAAGGCAGCATTGGTACCCAAGGACTTCGAGAGGGCTGTCCCACTCGTATATTCCTACCTCTACCCCGTCTTCCATTTTGATTTTACTCTTACGAGTTGCTGGGAATGGAAAGTCGTCTTTAGATCACCCAGCTTTATTAGAGGAAGGCTAAATAAAACTGGAGGGTGCCCGGTATCCTGAGTCCGCATACTTTTTAATAATCCATCCAGTCAATATTTAGGCTCTTAATGGACCTGATAATACTGCCAGCCAGTACGCTTATTGCTATCCGTCCTAGATGTTTACTACAGCTTGTAGTTCTGCTAGAAAAACTTCGAGAGGGCTGTCCCACTCTCGTATATTCCTACCCCTGCCCCGTTTTCCGTTTGATTTTACTCTTACAAGTTGCTGGGAATGCAAAGTCGCCTGTAGTTTACCAAGCTTTACTACAGGAAGGCTAAATAAAACTGGAGGGTGCCTGGCATCCAGAGTTCACATACTTGCCAGGACTGATTTACCTATCGGCCATTCATCTAGATTAGGGTTTTTATCAACGATCTCTCCTTTAGCGCCGTACTTTGGCCTGTGCCAAATGGCCCCAGTTACCAGTGGTTGCCATGAGAAGGCAGCACGTACACTTGCGAATTGTGGCCAAGTTACCCCTTAAACAATTGTACCCATCACGCAGCTGCCTAATACATTACCAGAACAGCTCACGTGATGAGCACTCTACTGGAAGGTTACGGAGCTGGTAGATTAATCTACTCAACTTTTGTCCTCCCACCCTCCCCCTCCAATAAATGCCAAACCGCAAGAAAGAAATTTAGGATAACATAAATGTTGCGGTTCTAAGGAATTTTAAAAACTTTAAGAATTTTTAAAAAGTTTAAGGAATTCAATTGAATAACTTAAAAGATTAATATTAAAATTTTTTGAATATGAAGAATTTGAAAAAGTCTTCGAATAAAATGTTTACGGATTGTGAAAAGTTTATTGAATTTTTACCATGATTATAAAATATTGAATTTTAAAAAATCTTATTAAGATTTGGGGAAAAATAAATGTTAAAAATTGGAACAGTTTATTTGAGAATTCTATGAACTTTGACAACTTTTACTCTTTTTGATATGCCGAGTCTACTTATAATGTGATCGCTTCGGCAATTGCTTGTTGTTTATGTACATAAAAGTCTTATTCGCTTGAGGTAAATTATCATTATGTTAGTCAAATAATTAACGATAATAATTACTAATTTGAACATCAGATTAAGCTGTTATTATTTTCGGCCAGATTGATACAATAATAAAATTAATGCAGGTAAAATTTTGTTCCTGAATACTAGGCAGCTGGGAATTTTTTAGTATATATTTCGAAACATTCGCTTGGCATAACTTTTATCCACTTGGAGTACCGCCTTGAAGTTATCGGAACTTTCATAGCGGAAAAATTTGAAATTACCTCCGACAACGCGAGCGTAAAAATCCAACCCAGTTTTTTTACATGAGCCAAAAAAATCCTTCCCAGGATTTATTTTTTATTATGTATACGATTTTTTCTCGTAGTTAAACTTGAAAAAAACAAAATTAAAATAATTCTTATGGTCAAGTTATGGTTGCTCTGGAAGTTTGTTACGACTTCATAGCAAATGGTTCTAGTGGCTGCCTTTTAGCCAATTCTGAACTCGGTTTGCTTGTTAGGGTTTTCGCTACATCAATAAATGTGTTGCCTTCCCATAGTTAAAAATGGAGGTGTGGCCAAGACACGACTTACTTTTACGAACAGAGAATTTTGAGAAATTTAATTTTTTTTTTATATTTTTTAATTTTTTTTTTTATTTTTTGGAAACGTTTTGTATTAAGTAGTTTTTTGTAAACCTTATACTTTTTAAGATATTTGCAAAACAAATTCTCTGGGCCAAGGGAGTGGCCACTTCCGGTTAGCCGATTTGGAGTAAAATTCACTGGGATCTCCCAATTTATCAAAAAAGCTTAAATCTCAAGTTTCAGTTCAAGATTATGGTGGCTCTGGAAATTTCCTATGACAATATAGTAGAGGATTCTAGTGGCTATCTTCTTTGGGCCAATTCTGAACCCGATATTGCCTTCCCGTAGATAAAAATGAAAAAAAAAAAATTAAGAATATTCTTATGCTAAAAATTATTGTGACCCTTTAAATTTGTTGTGACAATATAGTAGAGGATTCTAGTGGCTAACACTGGGCAATTTCTGAACCCGATTTGCTTGTTAGAATTTTCGCTACATTAATGTATCGCATTCCCTTAAGCCTCGCTCTCATTAGTCAAGTTACTTGATTTCAAGTACTTGAATTATGAAACTTGATTAATGAGAACGAGGCTTAAGGGAATGCAATACATTGATGTAGCGAAAATTCTCACAAGCAAAATCGGGTTCATAATTGGCTCAGACGTAGCCACTAAAATCCTCTACTATAATGGCATAACAAATTTTCAGGGCCACCATAATCCTGAGCAGAAGAATTTTTTTTGAATGTTTTTTTTATTGATTTTTAACTACTTATGGGCAGGCAACACTTTTATTGATGAATCGAAAATTCTAACAAGCCAATCGGGTTTAGAATCGGCCAAGAAGTAGCAAGTAGCCAATGGGGTCCCCTACTACACCGACATAACTAATTTCCAGGGCCACCATAATCCTGAGCAGAAAAATTTCACATTTTAATTATGGGAAGGCAAAACATTTATTGATGTAGCGAAAATTCTAACAAGTAAACCTGGTTCAGAATTGACTGAGAGGTAGCCACTAGAACCCTCTATTATACGAGTACTGTCCAACAGATTTTCACGGCAACCATAATCTTGACCATAAGAATTATTTAAATTTTTTTTTCATTTTTAACTAAGAGAAAAAAATCTTATAATAAATAAAAATCCTCGGATTGGTTTTCTCGCTCGTGTAAACAGTCTGGGGTGGATTTTAATGCTCGTACACTTTAAATAGAGTAGAAAAAAGTCAGGGATGGGTTTTTACGCTCGTGTTGTCGGAGGTAATTTCAAATTTTTCTTGGATGAAAGTCTGGGATAACTTCAAGGCAGTTTTGGAAGTCACTTACTTACTATTGACAGGTGTGACCCTAGGTAAGCCGTTGTTTTTTACATTAGTTGGATTCATTTTGTGGATTTGTATAACAAAAACATTAACTTTCTTTTCATTATGACAGGCCCAAATTTGATTTGCCTGTGAAATCTCCCTCCTCTTTGATTCATTAAGATTAATTACTTATAATTCATTTCAGGAATCACTTACCATAGAATTTGTAAATTTACAGTTCGAATCTTGTAGTCTTAAGTTTTGGCTGGTTAAATTTTTAGTTTTATATTTTAGAATCCCGAACAAAATCTTTTCCTTTTCTTAGGAAGTCTTTCAGTGTCTTATATTTTAGCATTTATATTAATTTTTTAAAATTAGAATTTAAATTTTTATTAGTGTATTAAGTGAATGATCTAAAAGTGGCGTCATTTTCGTACTTCTTGATATTTCTCAGACCGGTTTGATTTTTTGAGAATTGCAGACGCTTACCATTTTCTAGGTTCGATATACGCCAAAAGAGCGAGCAGAAATGCTTGAATTGTTTTATCAAAATAAATCTTCGGTTGTTTGCACTCAAAGAGCTTTTCTATCAAAAATCGATATGTTCGCCGAACACTTAGCCTCAAGCAGGTCTATCTCAACTTTGAGATGAAAATAAATTTTGCGACATATGCAGTTTGGGAAATACCATACATACTTGATTGACAAAGAAACCCAGTCGATTGTTCTCGAATGTATTTAGTTACAGAAGAAGCCTTACAAAAACATAGTCAATTCAGTGGTTATTTAAAATTCAGTGAGACGATAATTTAAAGAAAACAAAAACAAACAACCATTAAAAAGCAAATCAAATTTAAACCATCTTAAATGTAGTATCTGGTCGTGCTGACTAAAAGTTCGATTAACCATCCTGCAAAAAAAAGAATTTGTCAGTTACCCAAATCCTAAAGACAAAATTTGGATTGTTTATATTAGATTTCACAGGCAACTTTCGATCTAATTCTAATTTCTGTACACAAAAACTTTATACACATATTTGTACAAAACTATTTCTGTTCTATTATTCTCTCTAATAGACAAAACATACATATATATTATAGCTCACCCAAGCATAACGATACGAGTATCGATATGTACGTATAGTTATTATATATATGTAGTTTGTAGTTTTTTTGTTTACTCGAACAACAAACAAAGTTAATTTTTATTTTAGCACAAATTGATAAAAATAAAATGTTTAATGAATAAAACACCCGCATAAATATATGTTTCACTTAGAACTATCACATTTATATAAATAGTGCAATTTGTACGTCTTTGATAATAAATGTTGCGTATACCAAAAACGGGCTATAAATAGTGAGCCCTGAAAATATGATTTGGTGGATTTTATGACGTGATGAAAACGTTTCTTCATAGTTTATTTTTAGATTTACATATGTGTACAAAGGCGATCAATATTTTGACTACGGTATTGCAATTTTTTTTAATCCTCACCTTAGACGTTTTTAAGACGATGTAATTTAATTACGGTTATCGATTTTTTTTTTGCGTTTTGCAGTTTCGAAATAAATTCAAAATTCAATAAAAGTTGAGTTTCTTTTTAGGTGGTGTGATTAGATAATTCCGATTTTTTTCCAGTATGTATGTTTTTTGACGGGTGTTTACACGATAAACAGAATCTAGGGGTGACATTGAATGTAAAAGGGAGTTTTAGTATGGATTGACTTTTTTTTTCTGTATTTTGGTAAGATGAAAGTGAAATGATGCGGGTGCAAGAGGTATATCTATATAGAAAGATCGATAGGTGATTAAATATTTACGATATTTATTATATAGGGTGACTAAATTTATCCAGCACGAAGCGTAAAAGGTCATTTTTGAAATAGTAATTGTTTGTGACCTATTGGTCAAATAAGAATAGTGTGTTGTAATTGTAATAAAAATAAGATTAAACAAGAGGGTTCAAAAAAGATTCGACTCTATAATTTTTACAAAAAATTTTGCCACAAATTGGTGGTATTTTACCAAAATTTATTGAGAAATATCAAAAATTGTTTTTGTTAAGCTTGGACAACTACGTGGAGTCCGTTTTGATTTAAATCCCAAAACGAAATTTGACATATTATTTGTATTGGATATGTTGAATTTCGTATATTTAAAATTTTAAATCAGCAAATTTCAATCTATCGAATTTTAACCTATCGAATTTTATTCTATAGAATTCACAAATCTAATGAATTTCTATATATTGAATTCCAATCTATCAAATTCCAATCTATCAAATTCCAATCTATCAAATTCCAGTCTATCGAATTTCGATCTACCTAGTTTCAATATATCGAATTCAACAGTCTCTCGAATTTCAATCTAATAAATTCATGTTTACCTAATTTCAATCTGTTAAATCTCATTCTATCGGCTTTCAATCGAATTTAAATCATCAAATTGTAATCTATCGAATTTCTACCGAATTACAATTATTTCAGTCATTCAAATTTCATTCGAATTTCAAAATATCAAATTTCAATTTATCGAATTTCCTTCTATAGAATTCACAAGTTAATGAATTGCTGTATATTGAATTTCAATCTATCAAATTTCAGTCTGTGGAATTTCCTTCTGTCGAATTCACCAATCTATCGAAATTCCAGTACACGACAGGTTTTTTTCACTCCGCCTTGTGAGTAGTTTTTATCCCGAAATAAACTGTCTCTACTGTCTAACTGATTTACAGCCAATACCGGTGCAAGATTTTAATACGTTTAATTTGATACGAGAAATTTTGAGAATTCTGTCGAATTTCGCTCCTTCATTCAATTCATCAATCTCTTGAATTTCTGTCTATCGAATTTCAATCTTTCGAATTTCCGTCTATCTCATTTCATCCTGCCGAATTTCAATCATTCAAATTCCAATCTACCAAACTTCAATCTATCGAATTAACATCTTTCGAATTTCGATCTATCGAATTTCATTCTATCGAATATGTGTTTTTAAGTTACGATTTTTAGGACCGTTTTATGAGTTTGGAGCAGTTTATAAAATTTACAAACAATATCTAGTGCATTTGTTTATTAGCGCCCGATTCCTGATAGTCGCTATGCAGAGCAGCGAAATTTCTATACCTTAATTTAAATTAAGTTCGATTTTAATCGTCATGCAATTTTGACGTAAAATCGATGTGCGCAGAAATAAAATAAAAGTAAAATAATAAAAATTGCAGTTAGTTTTTTAAAATTATTTTTTTGAGTTTAGTATTCGTTTTCTATACACTTTAAAACGTGACGAAGGCTCCATTTTCTCCAAAAAGATTCCAACTGATCATCAATCACAGCCAATACCGAACTGAAATGAAGATAGTACCGTCACTAACAGTGACGCTGGTTTGAACACGGTAAACGCTAATTTGCTCAAGGAAAACGACTTCTGGTCATAAAAACAATGCAATGTTGCATCAAATTTGATTGGAGTATCAAAATTTCAATCAAATAGTGTTAGCTCATCAAACTTGGCTATAAATGAAAATATAATGAGTGACACAAATAATAAATTTGTACAAAACATTGTTAATGTAGTTAATGAAAATGTATCTCTCCTGAAATATTAGTGCAAACGGGAATTGAACGTTAGTCTCCAGACGAGGATGTGTCAAACCTGAAGAGCGTAAAGCTAAATCCATCCTTAATAGTATCTGGCAACCGATTCAATCTTCTATAAGTGGAAGGTGATAACAAAGATGAAGGGGGAGAGCCTAAAGGGAGACCTCCTTCAATAAAGAAGAAAAAGCAATATCAGAAACAAGGAAGAATATTTTATTGCCCATATTAAACGTGTAACGTGGTAACATCAGCGAAGCCAGGATTCAAACCAAAAGCATCGACGGATACAGAAAAATTGTAACCGCTCTTCAGAAAAAATGGAAAATACTTTTACCCATACTAATTGTAAAGCGCAAAAGGAATTACAGTCGCGATAAAAGGGATCGAGTCCACTGTGCAGCCAAAAAAATAATCGAAGAGCTAACCAAAATGAATCAAGGTGAAAATCACAATTAATATTATAAATCGCAATATTTAAAATTGAGGTGGAACCTGAAGTAATAAAAACTAAGGCAAACATGTGGTCTATAATATCAGATATCTATTGTATAGAAAAGTCTTAGTGGAGGAGCCACACAAATGTAAATCAGTTGTAGAATATACTAACTGTCAAGATTATGGACATTCGCGAAGTTATTGTAAACTCGCGGCTGGTTATAATAAGTTGCAAACTGAACGACAGCTGCAAGTGTGAGCTGGAAAAATCAAACTAATGGATGGGTGCTGTACAATTTGCTAAAAAAAAAAATGTCTCCACGGCAAAGAGCAAAACAGCAAGCACCCCTACACTATATTTTCAAATGTCAAACCAATGCGAGTCAAATTTCCGCTACGAAAAATATCGTACCCGAAGCTATTACAGTTAATTCTCTTAATCTAACTTCAAACGACGACTTAATTACGAGTCTCAAAAACCAAAAATGATTGAACAATAGTGCAACGTAAACTAGGCCGAAACGTGTTACAATCTATCTTCTAATCGCTCACTGGTATAAAACAATGCTAAATATATAAGTTCTAAAACTATCGCCACCAAATACTAATTGGACTCAATTCAAGTCTACACTAACCAAAGAGTGTTCGTTAAATATCCCACTAAAACAAACGGTGAAATTAATGCAGCAGTACAAAACCTAGCTGATGTATTAAAACAAGCTGCAAGGGATATGACACCCAACAGCTCAGTTTACATAAAACCGTCTCAGAATATTCAGCAGCTATTAATGATAAGACGATCAGTATGCACGCGAACTATACAGATCGTGTACGATAAATCAAATTCAAATAAAGCCATCAAAAATCTGTAAATAGCCTTATTAAGGCAAGGCGTTCAACATTGTATTATTAAACTCACAACGACTAAAGCAACAGATTACTCTCTGTGGAAAGCCATACGTAAGCTGAAACGAATTCAATTTCAAGCCCTCCGATTCGTCCTCGACGGAATCTGAGCAATAAGAGTTAAAGATAAACACGCATTTGTGAGCTATACAGCCAACTTGCAAATTAGAAACCCCGAGAAGCTGATGAAATCCAGCCAATTAAATGCAAGTGGCGCCAAGTAGAAAATAAAATCGAGGAAAACATTGATCCAAGAAAAGTGGCAAAATACTTGAATTTTATATTAAAAATTGTCGATTTGGAGATTTGATATATAAAATTCGGTTGGAATTAAAAATTTTGTAATTTTGAAATGTTTTTCTTTATTTATAAATCCGAATGTAAAATTTCTTCTTTCGCCTTACGATCAGCTGGAGGTCCGGTTCTGAATAACATATATTAGATATATGTAAAAGCAAATTCCGTTTTTTTGTTAAAATTACATGTTTATTTAGTAAGTACATAAATGTTGTACATTATTCAAAGTATGCTCCATCAGAAGTCACAACCTTCGCTTGTCTTTTAGGCAATTCACGGATTCGCTTTCTGAAAAAGTCGTCGTCTTTTGAAGTGGTCCATTCGTCAAGCCGATTTTTGATACTTTCGTAAGATGTGAATCGTACGTCTTGAAGAGCTTACTGCATCGACTGGAATAAAACGTAATCCGAATGTCTGGCGAATATGGCGAGTGGGATAGAATTTTCCAGTATTGCCCTTCTAGGAGAAAGCTTAGGGAGTTTTATTTCATTATTTTACAACAACCTTGATCACTTTGACCAGTAACGTTGCTAATGTTTTCTTCATATATTGGTCGCCTTTATCTGATTATAGTTTCGAATAGAAGATACACCGATGAATAAAAACCTTCACATGGTAGTAAATTTGTCTTGGCACAAAACAGATTCCAACGAAACAAAATGAAAAAGTTGAGAAACAAAAGTTATACCGGACGCAACAGATGCTACGATCGAACTTTCGAGATCTGAAATTAGTCAAAGCCTTAACTAAACACACATGATTTGGCTCAGAATTTGGGTAAAAAGGTGTAATCGTGATTTTCACTCGTCAAATTGTTTAAAATTCAATCAAAATTTGATTCTCTATTTACTGTTGCATTTAAAATTTTATCAGCTCGAGCAATCTTAGAGAAAATAGCTTATCCGAATCGAATAATTGAATTTCCAAATTTCTGAATACCTAAGCTTATATTAATACGAACGTAAAAGTGAAATAGAAAAATTCTGATTCTAATTGAAAAATTCTAACTAACTATTATTATAAAAAATTTGATTATTTTGAAATAAAGTTTGACTGCAAATAAAAAATGAAATATTTATAAGTTTTTGTTTCGATAAAATGTTTACATAATTTGCTTGTCGAATTTGATGACATTTTAGTCGTTTAAGAGAAGTATGTCTGTTTATGAAATGCATTTTTTCGGCTTTTTGTGTATACAAATTTATTAGTGAAAATGGCAGTCACAAGATTTTCGATTAGTTAATCAATTATTCATAATATACCTACCCAAAAAAAGAAGAAATATCAATCTCCCCCCGTACTTTACCCCAAAAGTTAAATAAAGTGTATAACCCTGAACCAAAAATGAGAACTTTCCTTGAGGTCATTCTGTTGGTAGTTTGGTTTCGTATTGAAAAGGATGGTCTACTCATCAGGTAGCTACGACCAAACTACAGAAACACAATTCCTACTTAACACAGGTAGTGTCAAGTACGAACGTACTGATTTAGCGAATTATATTCGCTAAATAAAAAAACCCAAGAAAAAATCCTCATTTGCGTGTGTTTAATGCCCACACAATATTAAGAAGTTTAAGAGAAGTATGTCTGTTTATCAAATGCATTTTTTCGGCTTTTTATAGACACAAATATATCAGTGAAAATGGCATTCACAAGATTTTTGATTGGTTAATCAAAAACAAAATCAAGAGGCCAATTATTCATAATATACCTACCCAAAAAAGTAGAAATGTCAATCCCCCCATCCATTACCCCTAGAGTTATTCAAACTATATAAGGCTGAACAAAAATGAGCACTTTCCTTGAGCTCATTGTGTTGGTAGTTTGGTTTCTTACTGAAAAAGTTCGCCTACTTATCAGGCATAATTAATAATAATAAATTTTCTACTTTATTTAATATAAATTGTCTTGCTATGTTGTTTATATAATTTACAATAATTATTATTTTTTTGTTTATTTATTTACTTTAAATATTATAAAACATTAGTTTTAGTCATAAAATGTAGGTATAATAAAATTTATAAAAAATAATAAAAGATAGACGCATGTCATCAGGTAGCTACGACCAAACTACAAAAATACAATTCCTACTTATCACATGTGATAGTGTCAAGATTTAGCGAATTATATTCATTAAATCAAAAAACTCAAGGAAAAACTCTCATTTGTGTGACTTCTCTTAAACTTCTTAAAATTATGTGGGCAATAAACACACACAAATGAGGATTTTTCCTTGAATTTTTTGATTTAGTGCATATAATTCGCTAAATCAGTACGTTCGTACTTGACACTATCTGTGTTAAGTAGGAATTGTATTTCTGTAGTTTGGTCGTAGCTACCTGATGAGTAGACCAACTTTTTCAGTACGAAACCAACCAACACAATGAGCTCAAGGAAAGTTCCCATTTTTTATTCAGGGTTATTCACTTTCCATAACTCTTGGGGTAAAGTACGGGGGGATTGATATTTCTACTTTTTTGGGTTAGGTATATTATGAATAATTGGCCTCGTGAATACCATTTTCACTAATATATTTGTGTCAATAAAAAGCCGAAAAAATGCACATGACATTTTAGTCAAATTTACAAAATTTGATGAGGCATTTTACATTGCACTTAAACAACGTATTTGTGTCTTATCAAACTTCGTATTGAAAAGCCCTTTAAAAATGGAGTGCACCAAAGATGAAACTCATAGAATTCTTGTGGAAATGTGATTTTACTTGCAAGTTCAGACGATTTAAAATTTGTGATTTTAATGTCAAATACAAAGAACGCCCAGGATAACGTTATTGGATGAAGGCAACACTCAAACTTAAAACCAACTTGCAGTAGCATTAAATGCTATACAAGCTTACATAAAATGGGATGGATTCAAAAGGAAGGAAAATGACTTCCCCATGAGTTGTTTGAATACGTGTCTTTCATTGGTTTCTTGGTACACAAAAAAATCCTTTCTTTATCAGATTGTGACTGGTGATGAAAAGTGGATCTAAGTATTTCGACAATCCAAAACGCATGTCGTGGGTAGGTGCTGGCCAACAAACAACATCACAGATAAAACGGAATATTCATGGAAAGAAGACCTATCAACAGGAATTACTCAATTTAAACCGTGCATTGAACCAAAAATGATCAACAGTTACCAATAAACGACGCAGAGTAATTTTCCAGTATGGCAACGCTTAAACCACATTTAGCGAAACCCGTTAAAGATACTTAAGTTATTGTCACTTGGAGTTGGAATAGAAATTTTAGCCCATTCCGCATATTCACCAGACATTTCTCCTTCCGATTGTCTCGAGTTTCATTCAATGCAGTATGGCTTAGTTGATGAATACTTTAAAACATATAAAGAAGTTAAAAAATGGATTGATGAATGAGTTTCATCAAACCGATCACTTCTTTCGCCGTGGAATCCACTTGCTGCCGCCATTGGAAGCTCTGCTCAGGCAAACCATGATTCATCGATCGAAATAGGTATAATCGAAAGCAGCAATATCTGGAGAATACGGCTGGTGTAATAGAATATCCCAGTTTTGCGCTTCTTACGTTTTGCGCTTCTTACGTTTAGAAAATCACTTTGTGTTTACTTTTCTCGTAATTTGGTCATGTTTGCGGCCTCGGTATAAGTACATATATGCTTCGGTGTATAACGTACAAAAATCTGCCAGTTTGTAGAAAGGTATGAGTGATTAAAATATTTAGTTAGAGGAAACTTAATTGAGTTAAATTGAAATTAATAACTTATTAGACAATACATATTCATAGAAATGTTCCGCGAGTCCGACGTATAAGAAATATTAGATACCCTCTTTGGACTACATAAAGCCACATTTCAATGCGACGAAGGAGGACTATTTGTTATTAGCTCGAAAGTCGATAATTTTGATACTTTATATTGAAATTTTGACATTCGCTATATTTAAAATTGGCTAATTTACAGAGATGTCCCGCGGGTTCGACGTATAAGAATAATTAGATATAGGCATTCTAGCCTTATTCCAATTCTATGAAACAGGATCATTTGTTGTTGATCTCGAATGTTGATAATTTTCATAAGATACACCGAAATTTTTGAGGTTCACTGTATTGAAGATTGGCCAATTCGAAGAGATGTTCCACGGGTTCGACTTATAAGAAAAATTAGATATAGGCATCCTATATGGACTACAAATTCAGCCACATTTCAATTCGATGAAATAGGACCATTTGTTGTTGACCTCGAATGTTCATAATTTTCATACGATATATCGAAATTTTTGAGGTTCACCGATAAGATTGACCAATTCAAAATTTTTTTTTGAGACTGCAGTGAAGTATACTAAAACCTCTTAAGTAAAAAACACATCAGAACCGATTCTATTCAAATTTTGTTTATGAATTTGAATAAAATTGAAGTAATGTTTGATTGCATCGTTGAATGAGTATCTAGGTAATAATTTGAATCGGCTTGTATTTAGCATTGACAAGCTCTTATTTACTACGTTTATCGAACGTGCCAGTTGGATCCAGTTTGATAACATTTGATGAATTTTTGATAACGAGTTTGAATAAAGACATACCAAATTTATAATTCGTTATAGTTATATGGCTGTATGATACTCACTTTTTTCCCATTTTTTCAGTGACTATCAAAGAAAATTTATTATTTGTGTACAAAAGAAAATAATATATAGGTTAACTTAACATATAAATTATGTCGCTACAACTAATTGCGGCAGCTAATTCAAATTTATTATGCGCGGGCCCTCATATTTCTTACGGAGAAAATTAATTAAGAACCAAAAAATAAATATTCTTCAAAATGTCTACTTCATCGCGAAAATGAAGGATTTAGCCACAAATTATTAAAGAAAATAGAAGTCGAAGACGTAAATTTATATCGGAGAACTTTGCGGATGACACCTGTACAATTTCAGAAAATATTGGAGGTACAGCCATTTGTCAACAAAATAATATAATTACATATATGTATATGGTACAACACAAAAAATTTTTTGATTCTATTTACTTGTTTTGTTTATCCGAAACTGCAAAATATTTGCCTATAGTATTGTCTACTCTCTGTTTCGCTTTAGTAGTTTTGCAGCACTTTATTGCACTTGAAAAAGTGAGTATCATAAGGCCATTACCATCGGAATAAATTTTACTTAAACAATCGTAAATTTGATGTCAAATAATTGATTCAGCGATTTTTAGCAAACATCGTTTTAATTTATTGCTTTAAGTTTTTTAATTATGGATATTAAACTGTTTGCTGTTTTTTAATTATGGATATTAAACTGAACTCACAATACTTCACCTTTTAACCTTGTCACAATCAATTCTTTTAAAAATGAAACATAAAACATAATTTCGACGATAAACCTTGAATCGAAACATCTTAAAAGCAATAAAAAAACGAAAAGCAAATTTCATAATTTCCCGGACGGTTTAAAGAACAATCAATTTCCGGTAATGCACAACACACTCGTAACACCTGAAAACAATTTTTTTTTTGGTTGTAAATTAAAATGAACACGACTCACCAAAGTTTAGGTCAAGTTTGTTTACGCAAGACCTGAATTTGAATCGATGCATATGATTATATCTTCATTTTTTTTGGTGTGCAGCCAAATAATGATGTGTCAGACTTTTCGACACAATCTGACGTTGTACGCCTATTTATAGATTTTCTAAAAATATCATTTCTCATAAATTTTTTTTAATTATTTTTTCTTTTAACTAATTTTGATGTTTTCTTTTTGTGTTTTCTATTTATTTTTAGAATCGAGTGTTACCACCTGTCCCTCCAAAACCTCCAAAACGCGGTATATTGAAGGGTCCGCGACTTAGTGTCACAAGTGTCACAGAAGAAATACTCGTGTCACCCGACTCGAAACAGGTACTTATGCGGAATACACTACAAAATGAACTGATGTCGTATCAAAATCTATCGATGCGTGGTGGCCACGAAACAATGTCTATGGATAATATCCGAATGATGGACTTGGACAGTACCAGTACAACAAATATGAGTAGTTTACATATTATGACGTCGCCATCACCCAGTGCAGAAAGTTTAACAGACACCACTAATTCATCATATGCCACGCCACCATTTTCCCTGTCACCGATTGGTGAATCACAGGGCCTAAATCGATGGTCACGGGTACATGCATTCGATGATTTAAATTTACCGTTACCTGTTATAAAATTAGTTAAATTACCATCACCACGAGAGCTGCTGATTACACGACAAAAATCACCGCGAAATGATTTTGGATTTTCATTGCGCAAATCTATCTGCCTGGATCGCAGTGAATCACTATACTCACCCGTTTTTAAACCTGTTATATTTGCTGAACCGGGTGCACACGGTGGACATACCGGTCTGCTACCCGGCGATCGTTTAATTAAAGTGAATGGAACATCGGTGGAGGATTTACCGCGTGAAACCATAATCGAAATGATACGGACGAGTGGTGATAGTGTTACGGTGCAAGTACAACCTGTTAATGAATTAGTTGAATTATCGCGACGATGTATGATCGATCATACGCAACGCCATGGTGTGGATGATACGGATCGTGTGGGCAACATTCCGGATTGTAATACATTGCGGAGGAGTGCGAGTAAACGTTTTAAACAAGAGGTATGTGAATATTACGTTTTTTTATGGTAAATTTACGTGCAATTTCGAAATGGTTTGTTTATTTAGTCGAACCAAGGAAAATAAACAGACGCGTCGAAGTTTCTTATCTTCCTCTCTAAATATAATTTATTGATAAGAATAATATTTTTGTAATAAAAAGATAAAATAAATTGAAAAATTGTTATATTTGGAATAAGAAATTTTAATACAAAGTCGTTGGTGCATTATAATTTTCTGTGGAATGAGAGGAGGAAGCGCGTTATCTGCGTAGGAATTGCATGAACACTGCTAAATAAGCGCAAGTAGAACGATTACAGAATCAACAATATTCAAAATTAACAATTTTTCATTTTATCTTGCGTGTTACAACCGCTATGCAGTGAGGATCGCCTCGCGCTATGACCCAATTCTAAAGCCTAACACCAACTACATTCCAAATAAATAAGTTATCAATACGCATAAACAGTTTGATAATACTACGTTATTCTATTGCGATTTTGTTCAATCTTAGTTAAGTGTAAAGGGTTTTGATTTTCAGTTTTGTGGTACGTGGATAACACTAATAGTTTTATTATAGAATTTTCCATAATTGCTCGCACATTGGTGGTTTAACAAAACAATCTGGATTGCACACTTTGACTGCCTGAAGGCAGATGAGAGCTGTAGAATATTCCCTGAATGAACTCCCTAAATTGTATGAACTGATCAAATACTCTAAATTCTGTAAATTCCATTTATATAAATTCTGTAGTTTATTGTGTTTCAGTCAGTCCATGTTAACAAATTCTAAACTAAAGAATTCCAGTCAAAAATATTTTAGTCAAAAAACGAAAGGCGTTTCAATCATAAAATTTCCCATACAAATATTATGATTAAAACTCCTTTTAAAAAGGAACTTCAATCCGCAAAAACAAAATGTTTCGATCAGAAAACAGTTTGACTGAAATGCCCTTTGTGTATTTGGACTGAACGACCTTCTTGAAGGGAATTTTAGCCACAAATTTTTGTAATGGACTACCTATTGTTTGGTTGTTTTTTTTTTTTACTAAAATGTTTTCGTAGAACTATACGTTGGCTCCGGGGCCCCAGTCGAAAGCAGTTCAATCAAAAACAGAATTGAGTTTCAGTGAAAAATTAAGAGGCAACTCAGTCAAAATAATTTTCGACTAAAATGCCTTTTCAGAAGGAAGTTCAATCAAAAAACTAACAAGACAAATAAGTCAAAACTATTCTGACTGGAATTCTTTTTGGATTTGTGACTGATATACACTGTATCAAAAAATTGTCCGTACAGCACTCGGTTAAGAAAACATTGATAAAGAAAACAATTACACATCAAACAAAAAATTCAGTTTTAATTTTTTTAAAACTCAAATTACATTTAAGAACCTGAAAATAATAATAATCATGATATAAATTAAGTTACTTCGATCTTAAGTTCCGATTTCAAATAATTGTCCGTAGACACAAACTAGTTGAGGGAATTTGGTAAAAAACTTAGGTCTAATATTTCGTGTTGTAACCTATTCATGAAATGACACTTTACAAACTTCTTTTCATTGAGAAAGACAACTTCCGAGTTATGCGGGAACCAGCGAGTCAGTAACAACTTTAAGTAAGAATGCGATATATAGAAAGTGTATGTTACTGACCAGCGAAACTTTAAGAACTTTTCGTTCAGTTCAGCCGTCACTTAACAGAGCGAAAATTAACGCGCAAACTGAAGGATATGTCAGAATACATTAAAATTTTCAAAGCATACTTTTCTTAAAAATAATAAATTTTCCCATTCATATTACAATTTTAATACTGTATTTGTCAGTTGTTACGGATTCGGTGGCCGATATATCAAATCTTCTGTAAGGAAGTAATTTCGTCAAATTCTTTAAGGTTTCTTACTGATTCGCTGGTTAGGCCTTTATTTAGGGGGGAATTTTTGGCCCATTCCTCCACAATGACCCGTTTTAATTGTTCCTTGCCACTAATTTGGTGTTCACGGAACTTTCGCTCCAAATTATGGCATAAATTACCAATGGGGTTGAGATCTGTTGGCTGGGGAGGATGAGGAAGTATTGACTTTACATTGTACAATAACCGTTCCTTTCTCAGCTTTGACGAATGCTACGGGTCATTGTCTTGTACGGAGCGAAAGTCTTGCCCATGTCCCATTTTCTCAGCACTTATTAACAAATGACACCCCTTCAGTTAAAAGCTCTTCAAACCATTATACTTCCGCCACCATGTTTTACTCAAGTTCAGTGTTGGGTTTCCGCCACACCATAACTCGCCCATCTGAACCAAAAACGTTAGATTTTCTTCCGTCTGAGGGAATAACATTTTCCCAGAACTCTTCGGGCTCAATCACATATCTCAATGCATATTGCAAGCGCTTTTAATATTTTTTTTGTCGGCAAATGCATTTGTTGCGTGTCGCACATCGACGATACTCTTGTTTATGCAAAATGTTGCGTATTGTCTGAGGTTCTATCGCTCCTTTTTTGCTTTGATAAACTTTGGCAGCGATCGTTGGAGCACTAAGCTTTCGATTCTGTTTTATTGCCTTCTCTATTAGATGTATTTGAGGTGTGTTCAGCTTTCGGTTGCGACCACGCCAGCGAATTCTGGATGAATTATTGAATCGAAGATCGCGGGCGATTAGTTATTTTGGAAATTTCCTGTAAACTTTTACCTTCACTCTCCAATTTAATGATCAATTTTTTAATTTTTACACTGTTTTTGGTACGAGAAAAGTACGACTAATTAACTTTTACGCAAAACAAAAATTTCGTAATTTACCGTTAATTTAAAATAGCAGTACAACAAATAATAAATTGTTAATGTGCTAGTGTTAATTTTCACAAAAGTGCAAGTGCACGGACAATTATTTGATATCGTTTTAGGATGTTTAAATAGTAAATCATATGAAACGTAAAAGTAAATTAATTGCTTCATGATAATTATTATTTTCAGGTTGTTAAATGTAATTTGAGTTTAAAAAAAAATAAAAACTGAATTTTTTGTTTGATTTGTAATTGTCTTTTTCATCAATTTTCCTTTAACCGAGGGATGTACGGACAATTTTTGAGACAGTGTAGCTTTTGAAAAGGAGATTCAGTCAAACAACTAAAAAGGTATTCCAGACAAAATTGTACTCCGGGAATAAAGACAAACACAATTAATACGGTCACATATTTTTGGTCTGGAATACCTTTTGGTAAGTGGGGATTTTAATATTAATAACATTTTCTGGCACCGATCTCAATTATAATGTCCCATCTAATGTTACATACATACGAATCTGAAATTTATTTCACTGATTCCATGTACAATTCAAACCTCTATAAAATTAGCGAGCTCGTTAACATGTTCGGCAAGAGTCGTTCTAGAGTTGTAGTCCGTTAAAATATTAAAACCAGTTTATGCAGAAGTATCAGCCAATTTTCGCCATTCCAGAACAACGGTAAAAATCTCAAACAATTTGTGAGTACTGGTTGTAATTTGGGCCTCAAATATTCGTTTCTGCGACATTGTGCATTCATTCTACACTATCAGCTTACACTGTCGCAGCACTATGCCTCGACTGCTACTTTTGCTGATGTTACACATTGTAGTTTCTTCGCTCCCCAAATTGAGTGGTAGTTTTAGAACCGAGTGCACAATGCGTTCACCGTTAAGTAGCGTGGCAGCAATGCCAAACAAAGCTACGACAATGGCTATGTTCGGTTTCACTGAAAATGTTGCCTTTCGTCATTATAGCCACCGCGTTGGTCGCACTTTGCCCCGGCAACAATTCAGTGATGTTATCTTTCCAGCGGGGATGGCACATAAACCTTATAAACAGGTCAGGACGTAAATGTGTCCTATGTATATTCATGGAGGTATCTGGGGTTATTTACAAATGAGAGCGGAAAATTACTATTTATCCCAGTTCATTCGGATTTACGTTCGCGTCGTTTCTGACTGCGCTGCGTTTTGTAAATATACAGTGGTACCTCGCTTAACGAGCACAACTCGTTTCAGGATCTCAATTGTTTCGTTTTTTTGTACGTATATGTATTATATTAAGCGCACAATCCTGATCTTCTCCTCTTATCTTCACTTGTTTTTGCGAAATGTCGCTCGTTAAGTGAGTCAATTTTTACAATTTGTTTTGCTCGTTATGCGAGATGGTCGTTAAGCGAGGTACCACTGTATACAATTTTCTGCCCTCCATTTACTTTGATTCAATGAAATAAAATGTAGACGCTCGCTTTATTTTGTTTTTATAAATCCTTATCATTTATTTATTTAATCACATGAAATTGTGGTACACTCCATTTTGAGCCTTAGTTTAGTGTGCACATTAAAAAAAAAAAATGCAAGCCACAATCCAAAACAGCACTGCCTTCCGGCAATACAGTTATTTCGTTGGGTTTTTGTAATAATAGATCTTCCCGTTAGTGATTAACGTACTGTCTTCTGCTCCTCGGGGCCACGATTGTTGTACATGGCTGCTTTGAAATTTTTAAACATTAGTTTCTAAATAAAAATATATAGGTCTGAATCGAAAGTAAAAGCCAACCCGTTTTCCACCTTAACATATATATCAACTACGAATTGATGAAGAAGCTGTCTGCAACGTACAAGTAAATTAAAATCGTCGTGTCGCAACATCAGATAATAAGAGTAAAAGCCGGTTCATGCCACCTTTTTGTTTGGTAATGGTTATCTTATTATTGGATTGATTTGTGGCATGGTAAAAACCTTCTTATCCCTTCCAATAAATTAATGAGTACTTGAGAGCGTCGTAAAATCTGTGTGTATCCAGAATTCGTGTAAGCGTCTCATTGTGCGAGTGAAGCAATATATCTCGGGGTGAATACTAATTGTCTGTGATCAGCTGCCCGTTGGTAGTTGGAGTATTGTATCATTGTTCATGTTACCCCGTGGTGCCCGGTTGGCATGAATAACCATTTGACAACTTTGATCAGGCATTTGCTCCAGAGCAGTTTTAAAACAATACACCAGTTGGTTATCATCATGCGAAACTTTCTGAATTTTTTTAACAGCAATGTCTGCTCGTTTGTGCATCCTCATAAAATAAATTTGTAAAAATGACGGTTACTGATTTGATGCGGAAAGAAGACAAACAATCCTGTGGATTTATTCCTGAACAATAAAAGTTAAACAACAGAAACTGCCATAATCTGTTGCAGAATTATACTAAAAAACTGCTTTATTGAATATGCCCGAGGTATTTCTAATAAATAATTGTCGTGGCTGCGCCATTCTCTGTGCATTTCCAACTTTACGCGTATCCAATTCCTCTGCCGTTTCTGCCGTTCTTGCTACCGTCAGACGGTGGGCCTGCTGTAGTAGCCTGATAAATTTGATTTTCTTTTGTCCGATATGTTTTTTTTTATAACTACTGAAACAAATCAATAAAAATACCTGAATGAATGATGTAACGTTAAGAATATGTAATTACATTGACTGCTGAAATGCACCGCCGTCGTAGTTTTGTTAAAATTACGAGGGCGAATCAAAATGTCTTGCAATATCATATGAAAAAAAAGAGTGAGTGAGACAGCAATATTTTTATTTTTCGATGTAATCTCCTTTAAGGTTTATACATTTGTTACATCGATCATTTAACTTGTCTAAGCCCTCTAAAAAAAAAGTTTTCTTTTGCTTCATAAAATATTCATTTACAACAGACTGTACTTCAGAATCACTGGACAATTTCCGGCCCCTTAATTTTTTTTTCAAATTGGGAAACAGAAAGTAGTCACTGGGTGCCAAGCCTGGACTGTATGGTGGATGCGGAATTTCTACGAAGCCGCAGACCTTTAATGCAGCTTGAGCAACTTTAGCCTTGTGCACTGGTGCATTGTCGTGAAGAAGTAAGTTTTTTTTTGTAACTTTCTTTGGCCGTTTTTCCCGGATCGCTTTTTTCAATTTTCGCAAAACCGCCTGTCATCGCCTGTTATTATGTTATCCAAGAAGTTTTCTGGATCTTCTTCATACATTTCTAAAATCGCCTTTGAAGTTTGAACACGAATATTCTTTTGTTGTGCAGTCAACAAACAGGGAACCCATCGCACACTTACTTTTGACATGTGAAAGTGGTCATGTAATATGGTATAAGTGGTACCATATGAAAGGGAAAGTCTCCACGCTAACCGCGAAACAAAAATACGGCGGTCCTCTAATACAATTGATTCTGCCAAAAGTATGTTTTCATGGCTAATAGCATCTGCGGGACGACCCGGGCGGTTGTCGTCTTCTAATGACTCCCGACCACTTTTGAACAATTTTACCCACTTTGTTACTGTGGAATATGATGGTGCAAATTCGCCGTAAACTTTTGATATGTAATTGAATATATAAATTGCATAGCGCCCATATTTACAGAAAAATTTAATAACGGCACGATATTCAATTTCATTCATTTTGAATTTTTTTCAAAACACGGGCTACTAAATTGAAGAAAACAAACGAACTGTAAAATTTACATCGAATTTTGTTTCTATAAGTTTCACCGCGACAAAATTTTTTTTAAAAAAATATATAGTTGTCGCACTCACTCTTTTTTTTCATATGATATTGCAAGACATTTTGATTCACCCTCGTATAATGATTAAACTTACGTAATTTATTTTAGCATAAGGCCTATTACATTATCACATTCCTACATCGTAGAAATGGATCAATATATTTCTACGATAGTGTAATATAACTACGATAGTGTAATATAAATATATTGCAATTGTGTTGAATTGTTTTTATGAAGATAGTTAGCCTCATGAAGCTAACTATTGCAACATCTATTTTACAGCTCATAAAATGGCAGAAAATGTTAAATACGACTGGAGCTGGAATATTGGGTAGGTTGCCAGTACCTTAGTGAAAAATTAAAGATAATTTGCAATAATTAAAAAGCTACAAGATAGAGATATTAAAAAAATATTTTTATATGATTAGATATGTTGAGATATGCTCAACAATGAGCGTATCTGATTTTTTTTATAACTTTGTAGTTTTTTATTTATTGCCCTCCCCTTTATCTGGCCTCCTTAGTTAATGGAATATTTGAAGATGTGTGAATATTGCTTATTGCATTCCGCAAATGGTAATTTTACCTTTTGATTAATGGTGCGAATTTTTAAACAATGGAATCAAATACTTCATCATCCATTCTTAACTATTTTGCGTAATATTTCATATCTTCAACTCGCAATTCTATTAGTAATGTTTGTTGATCCCCTTTATAATCTCTTCTTGAAACTGATGGTTTCACCCAGATTCGTTTTTATCAATTTTTTTTCTTCAATAAAGCTATAATTGAATTACCGAAATTGTTACGGCACAACAATAGACTCGCTTTTGTTCCATTTTTTGTTAACTATCATGAACAGTATGATTCATAGTGTAAATAGAAAAATTATTACAACATTTATATTATCATATTATTATATCAAGAAATGTTGTTATTATTCGACGACGTAATATACTCGTAGGCCTAACGCTCTAGCTACTGAACTATTATGATGAATATAGTCTTTTTTCGTTTTTTATTTCAAATCCAAACTACCCTCGCTATAAAGCTGTTTTCCTCAAAGGTCAAATGAAGTAAATTGACAACTAAAGGTGTAGGCCAAACATAAATATGATATCTTATTTTCTGTGTTTCAAGCAAAAAAAAATTAAACCTTAATTTGGCATAAAACAATAATTTTTAAAGGTTTAGCCTATAGCTTCGCTGAATTTAGCGGTCAAAATATTTGGAGAAAACAGGTCTGTAGCAGTATTTCACTTCAAAAACAGAAACAATATAACAAAATTGAAAATTTGTCTTTGATTTTGCTGCATGTAAAATGCTTTGAAAATAACATTTTTTAGCACTGCTCGGTGCCCTAAAAAAACAAAATCTGTTTAGCTCTTTTGGTGTGATTGAACAACTAACAAACACACCTACACAAATATTATGGAGGATAGCATAGGATTTATTAGTGTAATTCAGCCAGATGATGATGTACAATAGTAAAGCCATCGAAATGTCGCACCGGAGTATAAATTAAAGACAGTAAACTTTAAAACCAACAAATAAATTGTGTTTGTTATTTTTAGCGTTTCCTTTATGTTTTATGTCATATATTCCAAATAATGAAAATTTGGAAACCAAAAGTTTTTAAAAATTATATTTGGTTTTCAAAGCAGCTTATATTAAATAACTTTATTTCATTCACTACTATTATTTTTGCCGCACCTGTATTTCGAAACTGAAACAAATTGAATTGCAAGTTCCCTTCAACGGTATATCGTTTAAATAATTTGGTATGATGGCCTCCAGAACTCCGATACCCCAAAATTTTTGATTGTGATACTGCCGTACTTAGCCAAAAAGCGGTAAGTTTCAAAAATAGTTTTTTTTTTGTTTTTTGCAGATTTGGATAGTTCGGAGCAAGAAGAATCTTTCAAACTTAACAAGCTCGGTAGCCGTACAACAATAAATGCCTAATTTCCCTATGATATTCGCCAAACATTACTGAAACTCATCATAAGCAATCATACCATAAAACAGAAATACTAACCTATGCAGCGGTAACTTTTTCTGATCTATGAGATGTGCCCTTTTCGCTAAGCAAAACATAAGTAGATACGGCTCGATTTAATTTGAACCTTATAAAGTACAGTTAAGTATAGTTTTGTTTGTTTGGAATGTTAGATATATGTTTGGCATTCTTCTCTCGACTATTTCGTGTCATTCACGTGTTTGATTTTAAGTAGTAGTTTTAGTAAACGTGCAAAAAAATTAAGTGCTATTGTTATTTAAGTGAACTATGCAGTGTTAGTTGATATAATATTGAACGGTATTGTTGATATAATATTGAACGGTATATTGATGTAATATTGAACGGTAAGTTTTTAATCGTTAAAATGTAAAGGGCTGAAACCTCATAAGTTGATCAGAATGTATCTGATCAGAAATGAACCTCTTAAGTCAACCTTTAGCTTAACCTCCAACTCAATTTACAACTCAACTTCCAACTCATCGCAACACAAGCCTAAACTTAATCAGTAAAGTAACGGCCAACCCAGCCATCAATTAAATCACCAAATCAACCCTTAATCAACTTTCAAATCAACCCTTAACCTTACTCCAAATCAACCCTTAAATAATTCCAGAACCGAACAACTCACATCCCAATACAAGCTAACTAAATTATAAGTTTACGTCAACACAACTTAGCTCGACCCAAATCTCAATCCGCTTCTCAACTCCATACTTATTTTCAAACCCAATTTTCCAACCCCGAACTCAACTCAATCAAACCTCCCACTAAACCCTAAACTCGACCTCAAGTTAATCCCTAACCGAACTTCTCTTTCAAATACAACAATTTCAACTCAAACCCTATTCATCATTATACCATCATAACCTTAAACAATTATTCCATCACACCATTATTCCACTATACCATCATACCATCAAGACCCTATTCCATTAAACCATCATATAATCGTACCATTGTACCATAGTGACGTGCAACCATCCCACCATCACACCATGATGTATATCTTACATGATGTATTATAATATCATCATAAAATCGTACCATCGTACCATCATACAATCATATAATCTTACCAATATACCATCATACCACTATACCATCATACCATCATACAGTCGCTATAATCATAACATCGTACCATTATACCATCGTATCAGGGTTGGTAAAAAACATGTTTTAAATAAAAAAAACAAAAAAAACGTTTTATTTTGTTTTAAACTGTTTTTTTTGTTTTAAACAGTTTTTTGGTTAGTAAGAAATAACGGTAAGGTACCTACATATTAATTCAGATGAATGAAAAACTGTTTCGTATTAATTATTTTTATTGATTGTATGAGTTACAAACTTATAGCAAACAAAAAACTAACACTTATGTTTTTCATATAAAAAACACAAATAAAAAATATCTTCATGATATACAAAAAATAAATAAAATATTTCTATTATGATTATACAAAATCAAAAATTTTTAAAGTCTGCAAGAACCTATGCACCTATTTTAATTAATTGCTGCGAAACGAAAACCAATTTAGCCGCCCTAATAGTTCCGAGTTTGCTTCTTAAAGCAGTTTGCGTTAAGCCAAATTTAGAAAAAATCCTTTCTATACCAGCTGATGACGATGTAGCAGTATGCAGCTAACCAATCAAATCCAAATTATTACTCGAAATAATATTCGGATAAAGCGATTGCATCGACATTCACCATTCAAAATCTGTGAGCTGCTCACAATTTTTAAAATGTAAATCCCTGAATGGGTTTAATTTTGCGATAAATTTCATAAATGTGGTATTTATGAAATTTATTGAAAAATGTAATTCAATAAAATCCATTGCCTTTTCTCTTTCGTCTGTAGTAATAACTGATTTTTTTTGCTTAGGACTTAAAACATATGCCGCAAAATGTGCATTTGTTAGTGTTTTATTGTATCTTTTTTGATATAATGTTTTAACAGTTTCATTTCCAGTCAAATGTGGCTCCAACCCTTTCCAGACCTCTACAGCGTCTGCTAATTTGCATGTTGTTTGTTGTATTTTGTCAAGTGCCACTGTAATTGGCTTCAATTCCTCTGTAATTCCTACATTTCAATTTTTGTTTAAAACAACTGTTTAAAATAAAAAAACAAGGTGTTTTAAACAATGTTTAAAACAGTGTTTAAAACAAAGTGTTTTAAACTTACCAACCCTGCATCGTATAATCACACCACCATACTGTCAGACCATCATACCATCATACCAACATTCTAGAATAAGTATCGTCATACCATCGTACGTTTTATCATATACGCAATCATATTATCACACCATCGTACAATAAAATCAATCCATTATATCACTGTATTATCGTAACATCACACAATCCAATATACCATCTTATAACGAAACCATCACAATATCGCACCGTCATACCATCATACCATTATATCATCGTACCAACATACCATTATACCATCTTAACATCTTACCATCATACGATCATACCATCATGCCAACGTACCATCGCACAATTATACCATCATACAGGTTTTACAAACTTAAAATGACAACAGACAAAAATACACACACCTACTTGGCCATATTCCAGAACTTCATCCAAAAATCATTTTAGAACCCTATTTGCAACGCACTTATCAAATTTGCATCATAATCGGTTTAGAAATAGACAAGTTTCATCATACTTAGTCATATTCTAGAACTTCTTCCTAAAATCATTTTAGAATCCCATTTCCAACGCACATATCAAATTTGATCATAATCGAGTGAGAAATACGCAACTATATATTGCAGAACTTTATCCAAAAATCATTTTAGAATCCCATTTCCAACGCACATGTCGAATTTGACCATAATCGGTTGAGAAAAAGCGAAGTTTTATCATAATTGGCCATATTCCAGAACTTCATCCAAAAATCATTTTAGAATCCCATTTCCAACGCACATGTCAAATTTTATCATAATCGGTTGAGAAATATACAAGTTCCCTCATATTGGCCATATTCCAGAACTCCATCCAAAAATCATTATAGAATGCCATTTCCAATGCACAAGCCGAATTTCATCATAATTGTTTGAGAAAAAGGCAAGTTCCATCATACACACCCATTTCCAACGCTTATGTCAAATTTCACCATCATCGGTTGAGAAATAGGCAAGTTCCATCTTACTTGGCCATATTCCAGAACGTCAAATTTCACTAAAATCAGTTAAGAAATAGATAAGTTCCATCCTAATTGGAGATTCATTTAATTTGCTAAAGGTTTAATTTGAAATGTAAAAGGCTCAATTTGAGGTTTGAGATATTAACAGTGACTGTCTTTTTTAAGTCTTAAACAATATTTGTGTAAGGTTTAGTTCAAATCGGTCAAGTCGTGTGGATTTGTTTAAATATCATACACATGTGCTGTACATATATACAAACATATTTTTTTTCGCAGAACTGCTCACTAAACACTGGTCCAACACCATCTCAACCCCATGTCAACCCGCAAACGACCTCTACCTCAACCCAACAGCATACTCTCTTTCAACTCAATCCTCAAACCAGCATATATAAAAAATTGGTCAACTGCTCACTATATCTTAACCCAACCCCAACTCAACTCCAACTCAACTCCAACTCAACTCCAACTCAACTTGAACTCAACCCGCAAATTAACCCCTAACTTAACCTTCAACTCAACCCCAAACTCAATAGCCAACTCAATATTCAAACCATCATATATAAAAATTGGTAAATATTTTTATAACCTGGGGTGCTATTCTTGAACCATTACGAAAACTTTCGTATTGCGAGTTAGTGTCAAAGTATTACGAAAACTCTAAAATCGTATTCTTGAAATTAGATTACGAAAATATTCGCAACGGAACGTTACTAAAATTTTCGTAATGGTTTTTTCGTTTCCCATTGCATTTTGTAATGAAATCATTTGGATTTTTGTGTTAATTATATTGATGTTCATAAAAATCAATATTTTCTATTCTCAATATTTTATAAAAAGGTGAAAGCAAAAGCGTACCTTTTTTTTCTTCGTTTCACGTGTTCTTAAAAATATTTATTTCGAGATAACGATGTATATGACAACTTATATGCATTCGGTTTTGTTTACTACCTTACTAAAACAAAAGGATATTTTCTTCTAAATTTTTGTATTTACATGTCGTATAGTATACCTAAATCTTGGGATATTTCTTTTAGTGCTTCACTACTTTCTAATTTTAAACAATACGTGTAAGGGTATGAGATTTTTCATAATTGGCAATTGGCTATAGCGGACAAAAATGGAATATGGGATTCAATACAACGAAAATATGTTATTTAAAGCTATATTGCCTATTTAACTTTTATATTTATTTGTTAAAATTGTAATTATTGGAAATTAATTAATGCAATTTGTAATTTTAAGTGTGATTTTTATCATTCATTAAGTTCATTTGGAACAATTTTGTTTTATCATTTTAAATGCCCTGTCTTCAAACATTACGAAAATTTTCGTAATGCACAATATTTTCGTAATCGTAATGGTGAAATCATAAATTAGTATTCTTGAAACCATTACGAAAATTACGAAGAGGGGAATAAAAAACTAAGAAGATTTCGAAAGAGATGATTAAAAATGTTAGTATAACCGAGAATATTAAGCGAAGCGGACACTTTCTTTACTTAAAATTAATTATTGTTGTGAATTTTTGTCAATATAGCTTATTTATTTAATATTGAATTAAATATATCAAAAATGATTGTGTATGCTACTTTTTCTTTTAAAGGGAAAATTACTTCGGTCTAAAAATACCAATGTATCTGTAAAATCTTGTCGAAAATGGCCAAAAATTTGTTTGATCCAAAACCACTTTTCTCGACGTTTTGAAAGTCCTTGAGTCCGAAAAAGAAAAAAAAATAATATGTCCGTCTTTCTGGACGTCTGGATGTCTGTACCCATGATATCTCGAGAATCGCTTATCCGATTTAGAATTTTTTTTTTCCAAAAATCTGTTTTTATGGTACGACATATGATTGTATGATGGTACGATTACACGATGATATAATGTTATGTCGTGTATGATGGCATGATGGTTTGATTCTATGGTAGTACGATGCTATGTTCCTATGCAATGCCACTACATAAAAAGCCATGAAAAAAAAAAAACTTGTAGTGGTGTTAAGGGCATAAAGATTTTTATTTTCCTATGGAACGTAAACAAAATCATATGGGATTTTGTGTTGCCTTTATTTTCAATTTAAATGAAAATTTTTATTGATAAATAGAAATAATTTTAAATTAAATACAATCTATTTCGTCGGGAAGTGACCCCTTGTGTGTTGGTGATACTGTGTGTTATTGGCTCAATTTTAATTCTGTTTGCGGTTTTTGAAAACTTATGAGTCACTTTATTGGTTATTTTGCACACTAAGCCAGGTTTTTGTAAAGAATGTAACAAATTATGGGAAAATTACATTTTTTTACTTACACAATTTTTTTACTTAAAAAAACCTCTACGTTTTAACAAAAATGAACTGTAAGTTGGAAAAATGTCCCTTGACATGGTTATTTTATTTATAATTATTAATCTACAGCATATTATCTACAAATTCACAAAACATTGTTACTACCAACTCACAAAATATTCGAACAGCAATTTGTCGAAAAAATGGCGTTTGTAGCCGTTTAGGTATAGTGATGTTATCTAACCAAATCTTTTAAATGATCGAAAACTCAAATTGGTAAGTAATAATAAATAGTTCAGTTGTTCGCTAACCGATCGTGTGATACTATGTACTCTCAGTGTTCTGTATTTGAACAATTTTAAGGTTGTGTGATAATTAAAAGGACAGTTTGTGTTAAGTAAACGCTTAATCATTACAATGACACATTTGCGTGATCTACAACCTTCTCATGTAGCCGATATGCATTTTATAAAGCTGTTATGTAATGGAAATGCACGCGCTGCTGTCCAAAAATACGGGCGTCGATATCCAGCAGGCCAGTACTTGGGTATAGGACATTCATTGCAATACATCGACGTTTTTCCGAACAAGGATTATTCCAACAACAACACGAGTCCAGCGTGAATATTAACGTACACGTTGGAAGAGGATTTATTACGATTAATACGCGCTGACCCTACGACAAGTATCAGTCGCCTGTCGATAAGATTAGGCATATCGAGGTCAAGAAGGCCTTACTGCTTATCACTTCCGTCGTGCTCAACATCTGGGAGTTGTGAACCATCGTGCCAGATCAGTTTTTTTGTAACTGGATAATTTCACAGCAAAGAAGTGATGTCAATTTTATAAGGAGAATATTGTGGACAGATGAAGCTACTTTCACCAGGGGGGTATAACAAATTATAGAAACCTCCATGTTTGCGCCATCGAAAATCCACACGTTGCAAGGGAGACAGCTTTCCAGAGCCAATTTTCTATAAATGTATGGGCGGGAATGATCCACGATTAACTTACATACAACCAAACAGGCTTGATCAACACGTATTATTAGAATTTTCAGGAATCACGTTGTCTTTGCTCATGGAAGCCATTGTTGAGGAGCAGGCGAATGCAGCTGCAATTAGATGGAGCTCCAGCACATTTTGCAAAGATAATACGTAATCATTTGAATGAAAATTATCCACGGTGGATCGGTAGAAGAGGTCTTGTAGCATGGCCGCCAAGGTCCCCTGATCTTACGCCCCTAGATTTTTATTGCTAACAGCAATAATTTTCGCTGCTGCAGCAGAAACAAGAGGCAACCCTTAACAATTGCGTTGGACAACAACTATTGTGATCAGGAGAGCCTTTGTTTGTTTACAAGAGGGTGGAGAGCATTTCGAGTATGTCATTTAATTAAAAATGTTTAATAATTTGTAATGAAAATTGTTTTTATTGATTATTAATAAAATAGTATTATTTTAATTCTTTGACTTTAATTTAAACATCTTGTTTGTTTAAATTCCCTACTTTCTCTAGGTGATTTTTAGGTGATTTTTGCGCGGTATTTTTAAGAGTTAGCTAGTAACAAAGTTTTGTCAATTTGTAGATATTTTGCTGTAGATTAATAATAATAATTAAAATAATTAACTTAATGGGACATTTTCTCGACTTACAGTTAAGTTTTTTAAAAAGTAGAGGTTTTCTTAAGTAAACAAAAATGTTATTTCCCCGTAATTTTTTACATTCTTTAAAACCTGTCAAATAAAGTGACTCATAAACTTTCAAAAACCGCAAATAGAATTAAAATCGAGCCCATAACTTGAAAAGGCGACACCCACTTTAAAGGATTTTTTGCGATAATTTTACTAAAATATTCCGAATTTTCGGCTGGTCACTTGACGACGAAACACATTGTATATCTTGCAGCTTGTACAGAATTTTAATTGAAATTAATAAAATTTTAATTAACAATTTTGCTTCGTTCGTTAGGCTTCGTGTTTTTTTTTAAATTTCTTTTCGTAGATTACTAAATTAGTTTTATTATAAATCATGGCGGTTTATGTAGTAGCATTGGTCAAGTACTAAAACTAATCTAGTAATCTACGAAATGAAATTTTTTAAAAAAGCACGATGTTTGAGAATAAAAATCAGTTTACTAAAACGCAAAATTGTGAATTAAAATTTTATTAATTTTAATTAAAATTGTGGACAAGCTGCAATTCGATATATTTAATTTAAAATTATTTATATTTATCAATAAAAATGTTCATTTAAATTGAAAATAAAGACAACACAAAATAATTCCAATATGATTTTGTTTACGTTTCATAGGAAAATAAAAATCTTTATTCCCCTCTTTATATTGGGGATTTGACTTTTGTAGACTAAATGTCACGGCTATTTATGTAGTGGCATTGTTATAAGATTCTACGACGATATGATTTTAGATCATATTGTCGTACGATACTACTATGGTATGATGGTATGATTGTATGACTTTACGTACCATATTAGTATTAGCCGCCTGTGACGTTATATCAATCCAATTCCAATTACAACACGCGACATTTAAAAATACATCCCAAATTGTTAATTAGTATTGCAGCTATTACCCTTGTTTTTAAGAAAATAATAGCAAATAGGTACCCTTTTTTTGTGGTAATAAAATAATAAATATTTAGCGAAACGTAAATACATATTATTTTTAACCATCAACAGAAATTATTGAGTTTTATAAACATCCTTATATGAATATAATTCAAACAAAAATCTAAATGATTTCATTACGAAATGCAATAAGAAACAAAAAAACCATCCGAAAATTTTAGTAACGTTCCGTTGCGAAAATTTTCGTAATCCGGATTTCAAGAATACCATTTTAGTAACATACATTTTCATCTTCTCTCTCGAAATTTTATTATTTCTTTCTTCCTCTCTTCGCTATATGCGTAATGGTTTCAAGAATACTAAATTATGATTTCACCATTACTATTACGAAAATAGCATTACGAAAATTTTCGGTTACGAAAATTTTCGTAATGGTTCAAGAATAGCACCCCAGGTATTTTGAGTCAATTCGTATGGCAGGTACCCGATCCTCTTGACGCATAGGTTCCAAAAGCTTTTTAAATCTCGGCCTTGACCATAGAAATAGTTTGTCAAAAAAAATTGTAAATCGAACAAGCCATTCTCGAGATACCATGGGTACAGACATACAAACAGACTGACGGAAATTTTTTTTTTGTTGCTATTTTAGACTCAGGGACTCTCAAAATGTCGGGAAAAGTGGTTTTGAACCAACCAAATTTTTGATCATTCTTGACAGGATTTCAATACTTTGGTCTTTTTAGACCGAAGTAATTGCAGTTTAATTAAAACGAGTTAAGGCATTGCCACAACTACTTTTCGCGCGACGCGTGTGTGAAATTCATTCTTTTGAATGATGTTGGCCTGCGTCTTTGGAGAATGTTTTTTTTTTGTCGGTGCCGGTCGGAAACATACGGATAATAAATTGGCCTTTATAAGTATCAATTTGAAGGCTTATTAGATTTTGGATTATATTTACATATTCACACGTGAGAACTTCGATCGAATTCAAAAATTATTTTTATCTGTTAAATACCTCAATTATTTTCGACAGATGTCGATTTAGTGTAATTCGCGGAAAGAAACTCGTATTATGTGTATAGTTTATTATCTTGTCTTTCTTTAAACCACAAATTTTTTTTTCTCAGAGTAAGGAAACCAAAAATGCCACCTCGTAGGATAAACAGATGTTAATGAAATTGCCAAAAAAAAAAAAAGAATTACTGTGGCAAAAATTTCGAAAGGTAAAAACAATGAAACTCAACATTGAATCCATCGAACCTGAATTTTTCCCAACTGATGATGAATTAGACGATGAAAATCGCGGGTTCACTTTCAAAACAAAAGAAGGTAGTCGTCATCTACTGCAAAAGATTTTACTGAAAATCATGACATTAATTCGACAACAAACTGTAACGAATCAGTAGAATTACCAAAAAAGAAACCTGTTGAAGAAATACCAGGGTATGCAACTAAACGATAATTCTTCAGCAATCATTGAACTAAAATCGTTAACCAATAATGGAAGTACCAAAAATGCCGCCTGTTGAGGATATCCAAAGTGGTATGTCGCTACCAACATTCTTTGAATTGACATTGGTACCAATGGAAACTGTGACCGGAAATCAAAATCCTCGGGATCAGTATCTTTTAAATATTCCTAGCTTTAATGCTCAATCTGCAACTCAATACACAATCAACCTCTACCTCAATTGCAACATAATCCTATACGCAATCACCAAATTAACTGCCAACCAAACCCTTAAATCAATCAACTCTTAACCTAACTCCAAATAAACTCTTAAATAATTCCTCAACCGAACAACCCAGTTAACCCCAATGCGAGCTAACTAAATCCTAACTCAACTTCAACTCAACTTAGCTCGAACCAAATCTCAACCTTCGGCTCAACTCATACCAACATACCATCATACCAACATACCATCATACCATCATACCACCAAACCATCATACCATCATGATCATCTTATCACATCAACACACACACACACTTCTTATATAAAAACCATTATACCATCATAAATCATACCATCATACCGTCATCAAAAATCTAAATTTTTCAAGTTTTAGAAATTCCTCTGTAGTAACTTTGGACCTGATTATCATTTCTCAAGAAAGAGATGAATGCTTGAGATATTAACAGTGACCTTTTTTAAGTCTAAAACAATATTTGTGTAAAGTTTGGTTCAAATCGTTCATTGCATGTGCATTTGTTTAAATATCACACACATTTACTATACATATACCACTCACTTTTAAATACAGTAAAATCTCATTCCAATGGCCACTCACTTTAGCGGAATCCTCACTTCAATGGACAAACTTTTAAGTCTCGAATAACGGTAAGCGAACACGGACAGATATTTCTGCGATGATACAGGTTTTACGAGTACACTTCAAATTGAAACTTTTAGACAAATTCAACCTTTAACATTTCAAATTGAACTTTTTACATTTCAAATTGAACCATTAACAAATTATATGTATGGCCAATTAGAATGGAACTTGGCTATTTCTTCGCCAGTCTTAGTGAAATTTGACATCCATGATTGAAATGATTTTAAATGATTTTTGGATAAAATTCTGGAATATGGCCAAATAAAATAAATAAATGAAATTTGATATGTGCGTTGGAAATGAAATTCTAAAATGATTTTTAGATTAAGTTATGGAATATGGACACAACTTTATCTAAAACTCATTTTAGAACCCCATTTCCATCGCGTATGTCAAATTTCATCATAATCGGTTAAGAAACAGGTAAATTCCATCTAACTAACCATCATATTCCAGAACTTTATCCAATAATTGGCCATATTCTAGAATTTCATCTCAAAATCATTTTAGAATGACATTTACAACGCAAATATAAAATTTCATCATAATCAGTTAAGGAATAGCAAAGTTCCATCTTACCTGGCCATATTCCAGAGCTTTATCCAAAAATCACTTTAAAATCCCATTTCCAACGCACATATAAAATTTCATTATAATCAGTTAAGCTAAAGCCAAGTTCTATCTTACCTGGCCACATTCCAGAGCTTTATCCACAAAATCACTTTAAAATCCCATTTCCAACGCACATGTAAAATTTCATCATAATCGGTTAAGGAATAACCAAGTTCTATCCTACTTAGCCATATTCCAGAACTGTATCCAAAAATAATTTTAGAATCTTATTTCCATTACCCACATCAAATTTCATCATAATCGGTTATGAAATAGCCATGCTTCGTTATCGTTGATTGCCTTATTCTAGAACTTCATCAAAGAATGATTTTAGAATCCCATTTCCAACACATATGTCAAATTTCATCATAATGTGTTGAGAAACAAGCAAGTTCCGTCCTAATTGGCCATTTTCAAGAACTTCATCTACAAATCATTTTAGAATCCCATTTCCAATGCTCATGTCAAATTTCATCATATAACCGATTATGGGAGAGGAATAGCCAAGTTCCATCATACTTGGCCATATTCCAAAACTTTATCCAAAAATCATTTTAGAAGCCCATTTCCATCACCCACATTAATTTCATCATAATCGCTTAAGAAATAGCCATGTTTCGTCCTCACTGGCCATATTCCAGAACTTTATCCAAAAATCATTTTAGAATCCCATTTCCAACGCACATGTAAAATTTCATCATAATCAATTAAGGAATAGCCAAGTTTCATCTTTCTTGGCCATATTCCAGAACTTCGTCTAAAAATCATTTGAGAATCCCATTTCCATTGGAAATCGCAATAAAATTTTTATAAAATAAAAATCACAAATTCTCAGTTTAACGGACACCTCACTACAACGGACAACTTTTTTAGTCCTGTCGATTTCCGTTGTAGTGAGGTTTCCCTGTATAAAAATTGCTCAACTGCTCACTAAACCCTAATCCAACCCCAACTAAACCGCAACTCAATCCTAATTAAACTCGCAAACGGAACCCAACTTAACCTTCAACTCAACCGCAAACTCTACGCCAAACTCAATCCTCAAACAAGCGTATATAAACAATTGGTCAACAACTCACTCCAACTCAACCCCAACTCAACTCCAACTCAACTTCAACTCAACCCGCAAATTGACCACTAACTTAACCATCAAATCAACGCCAAATTCAATCCCCAATTCAATAGTCAAACCAGCATATATAAAAAATTCGTAAATCTTTTTATATCCAACCCCAACTCAACTCCAACTCAACCCGCAATTTGACCTCTAGCTTAACCTTCAAATCAACCCCAAATTCAGTGCCCAATTCTATAATCCAAACCATCCTATATAAAAAATTCGTAAATATTTTTATATAACCTGGTGTTTTGGTTCAATTCGTATGGCAGGTACCTCACCCTCTTGATACACAGTTTCCAAAAGCTTTTCAAATCTCCACCTTGACCATAGAAACAGATTTGCAAAAAAAAAATTCAAATCGAACAAGCCCTTCTCGAGATGCCATGGGTACAGGCATCCAGACAGATGGATGGACATTTTTTTTTTTTTGTATTTTTAGACTTCAGGGGCTTACAAAACGTCGAGAAAACTGGTTTTGAACCAACCGAATTTTTCGTCATTTTTGATAGGATTTCAGTACTTTTTTCTTTTTAGACCGAAGTAAAACAGATACTGGAGGTCTACTTGTGAATTCGATTCGAGCATATTCGAGTCTTCGAAGCATCGGATTCTTATTTGAATTGAATCAGATAAGCTTGTTTCTTATTTAAATCAAATACGAATCTTTTACTTCGAAGGGTCGAATACGTTCGAATCGAATTCACAAACAGCCCCCTGGCTTTACACCGTAGATATTACATATAATAGCAAAATAGTAAAATACAATTTACTTTCTACCATAGTCGGTTTTACATGGTATAAAATATTTAAAAAAAAACAAAATTAAAACAAAATAATGAAAAAGTATAATTTCCGAATACACTTAAATGATTCTAGACTAATAATTTATCAACAATACATTGTCATAAATTTAAATTTAAAAGACAGTTTTATTCCAAATTTCTTTAAATTTAGCTGAATATCGTCTGGAACGAATTCATGGTGACACCCACACCACGGTAATCGAAGAAAACGATGAGCATTACTTTGATTTTCGAGCGACTTTGACGTAGTTTTTTCGGTTTTGGCTCGTTTTTGGCGCGTCATTGGCTAGATTGTTGGGCAGTTTCGACGTCATATTCATAAACCCACGTGTCGTCACCAATAATAATAATAGGCGTAATCCCATTGGAAATACAAAATTTCAAGCAAACTCGTTTAATTTTTTTCCATAGTAAAAATCGCCAGACAAACTTTCCACGTCGTAAACAAATGTCTGTAAAACTCACACTAATGGACGTATTCTATTAAATTCTATTTCTTTTCTATCGTTAAAAAGGTTGTACCAACTTAAAATTTTACCGATTCGGTTTACGCGCGCGGTTTAAATGCACCAGTCCGGGTCAAATTTGATCACATGGTATTTCAGGAACATTTCTCGAGCGCTAAGCGCGTATTGTATAAACGATATGGTGCAAGTGATCGTACAAAAGGGTAGTTACGATTTTGTTTATAAGACTGACCACAGTAAAGATGCAATAAGAATGAATTTCTTAAGTCAAAACATTTTAAAAACAAAGTTAAGCATCTTCAAAAAGCAAAACAAAACCGGTGTGTATAAAAAAGGAAAAAAAAATTTAATTAAACATCTGAGGAGTCTAATGCCTAATCGGAAGTAGTTTTGGATAAATCTCCCAGATCAGACTAATTAATTGAAAGCTTTCCATTGATTGAAATTGAAACCAAAGAATGTTTAATTAATATTTATGTTTTGTTGATCAAAACCAACCTAAGGAGGTTCAGTTTTATCTAAAAAAACGTTGAATTTTTCGTTGTTTGTTAACTGTATTCATAGTTTGATGTTTAATTTAATAAAAGCATATAAGATCATAAAAAAGTAACCCAATTTTTTTATTGAGCTTTATATTGATTTCAGGAATAATGATTTTCTTTTTTCCTTATGAACATTTCTGTAGTGCATATAACAGAAAAGGTGGTATCTCAAATAACTTTTAAATAACTATAAACTTTAATTTGTTTTTTGTACAGTTAAATAAAGAAATATAATTCTAAAATAATTCCTAAATAATTTGTTCAAAAAATTACCTATATAGTGACGCGAATTTGATTTTGATAAAATCGTCATTTTCTCGGAAGTATTGTACTTCAAGCTGCGTACATGCTATACATTTCTGGTGAAAAAATGTACACCACGAAGTTAGCTGTATGAGTTGAAATATTTCCAACTAGAACAAAAAGTTCACCAGGGTAACCAATTTTAACTAAAAATTTTACTATTTTGCTAACTTCGTGGTGTACATTTTTTCACCAGAATTGGAGCATGTACGCACCTTCCAAACTGAGATACCACTTTTTGATTTAGCACGGCATGCTGGATGTCTGTAATACCAGTTAAAATCATTGAACAATAAATTGATGGGCAGTACAAGTATTATTTCGCAACTGTAACAAATTGAATTGCAAGTTTCGTTGAATGGTATATATCGTTTACATAAATTGGCATGAGGGACCCCCCAGAACTCCGATCTCCCAAAATGTTTCATTGCGATAAATGCTCTGAATTACCAGTTAATATAATTGAACGACAATTCGAAGGGCAATACTCGAACTATTTCGAAACTGAAACATATTGAATAATAAGATTAAGATTAGAGGGGAACAAAAATGTGATCAAATTAAAACAAAATTGGACCATGTTCAAAATAGGAAGTTTGAGCCAATTACACTGATTTTATTTAATTATGAAGAAGGGATTGCTTTTTTTAATTGTTTCGTCGAAATAGTTTGGAATGGTTTGGAATTTCCATGGTTTGGAATTTTCTAATACAGAAAATATTAAAAAACTTGCTTAGGCCGTGCCTTAGCTACTGAAGACATTAGCTGGTAGGAAAATTCTAATCGATTAAGAGTACTGACAGTGCGAGAAACGAAATAACTCCAATCAGCACGCAAATTCTTAGCCTACCACTTCAATTTCACACCAAATTGCAGTACTTTGGTTACTTCTAGGTGTCCCAATTACCAGAAAAAGTTTAATTTATATCTTGGAATTGTCTATGGAATTTTATGCCTTAAGGTTATACGAGATTATTAAAGTTTCTCGAATCTTGATATGTAGTTACCTCATCCCATTTACAGATAGATTGGGGTTTTCGATATTTGTGATTTTTCGAGGGTTTTAAGTTTATTCGATGTATGTTTAAGGTCGAATGCTATGAACAAATATATTGATCCAGACTTTTTTCGAAAAAGTTTTTTCGAGATAATCAAATGTTTTCGATACTATTCGAGTTTTAGATTGGCAAAATCGAGAATTAACGTTAAGTCGCTTGGCCGCATCGACATTATTTAACGACGTCTCCCAACTATTTTTTCGAGAAAAATATATCAAAATTACTGTAGAATTCTAAATTTATTCGAGTTTTTTTGGAATATTCGATAGTTTTTGAGAATATTGAGATCATTTTGTAATTCTAAGATTATTCGAGCTTATTCGGTTCTAATAGAGTTTCTCCATATCACGTAAAATTTGTAAGGCGTTGAGTGGCATGATGCTAAAAATTAGTGATAAATTAAGCTTTTAAAGGGTTTTAGACTAATCTGAGAATTATTCGTCATTGTGCGGTATTATTCGAGATTTTAAATGAGTTATTATTATTTTATTATTATTATTCTTTATTCATTAATTTATATGCTACATATAAATACGTAAGACTGTGCTTACACTCATAAAGCACATAAATCTAATACTGCTTTTGAACCGTTATCCGAATACGATGAAAGTAAGAAAAGTAAGAAATTTCTGGAGATTTTTAGAGTTACCGTCAAATTTAGGAACGACTTCCAATTATAAACTTATATCGAAACTCATATTTCATTCAATGTCAACATACCCGGAGTTTTTAAGAATACAATCGTCAAATGAACTAGATCGCCGAATTTCATTTCTTAACAATTATTAAAAATAATTTTAACACAAATTATTGGTTTTAAGCTTTCTTTAGTTATGAAAGAATATTTTTATTTCTAGAACAACAACTAGTTTCGAGCACTTGCTGCTCATCATCAGGTTATTTTCTTAAAGAGTTTTAAGAAAATAACCTGATTATGAGCAGCAAGTGCTCGAAACTAGTTGTTGTTTTAGAAATAAAAATATTCTTTCATAACTAAAGAAAAAAAAATAAATTAAAATTATTTTTAATATTAAAGTTGTGATATAACGTGCCGAAATTGAATCGAAAGATGTCATGAAACATATCTTGACAATTGTTTACCCAATCTTAAACCAAGTTATTGTCATTTGATAAAATGGTTTTTATATTTCAATACATAGCTAGTTATGTGTACAGAAAAAAATTATAATTCCAAGAAGGAAATAAATGGACTATTTTCAACAAAATTTAGATAATTGTTTATTAACTTTTTGCATTGAACTTTAATAATTTATAAGTTATTATTATTTTTTAGTAAGTTGAAGTCCAAATTATTTATGTTTACACTCTCATTCATCCTCAACTTTGGATTTTTTAAAGCTTAAATTTTATTACGAAATTTAAAGGATCTTAAGGCGAAATAGATATAAAACAATGAGCCCGAGCGAGGTTTCCACTGTGGACACATTTAACAAAACTGGGACATTTTTTAACAACCTGAGCAAATGCTACCGGTGAACATGATCCAGAAGTCCATCTCACTCTTTCAAATGAAAGTGGTAACCAACTCGCAAGAAGCGGCCGGTATTATGAGTTAGAATTATTCGATTGTGCACTGTGGTACAAAAAATTTCCATTATCGAAGGCCGAAATTGCAAGCCTCGACGGTTCATTTTTGTCAGTAACACCTCATTTCATTGCCTCTACTTATTGTGGGACTATTAACCTTTTTTTACCAGAAACGTCACATGAACTCCATTAAATGCTTGCATCAGTTACGAAATTACGTTTAATGGATTATATACTTTATCTTAATTCACACAAAATGCTCTATGTTTGAAGTTGCTCATAATTTATCTGATCAATGCCAAGCGTGATGGATCTTTTTGATCATCTAAAAAAACATATGTTTTATAATTTTATATTTATAATTTTTAATTAAACGTCGATTTCACACACCAAAAAATTGGCAAGCTATCAACAAAAGTGTCACAAGCACTGATCAATTAACATTGGTCCGTGTAATTTATTAATCACTATTATGGTAATTCATTTATATGATGCAGACCACTTTACTAAAACTAATCGATATATTTCGAAATATTTGTTGAATGACACAAACTTACACAAAGTTTATAGGTATTTTATAGGTAGTAAGCATTTTTATTCACCACCGTTGTTTATTTAGTGCAGCTACAATACACTAGATGTCATCACATTGTAAAATTAAAATTAAGCACTCATTGGTTTGAGTCTCAGCTAGGGCAAATTCTTTGTATTCGTTTTAATTGATTTTTGCACTTTCGTAAATGGTAATCTCTTGTGTTGACGTTTAGTGTTAATTAATTAGATTTTAATTAAAACACGTTCAATTAAAATGATTCCGTAACCATTGATATATTTAATCGCATTTTTTTTTTTTTTTTTTTTTTGTAAATATAATTTTGTTCGGACGATGACATCTCATCTCAATATAACCAATTTGCATTAAAAAAATATGTTGGGTTTGGAATTATAAATGTTTGGCGCAATCGATGATTTTAAATCTACATCGAAAGATAAGGCGTTTCATGCGTGATTTCGTTAAATGTGGGTGTGGAAGTTGTTTGATTTTTTAATTGTTTTTTGTAAGTTTAAAGCGAATACAAAGAGACAATATACGTAATTGTGATTCGTACTTGAAAAAAATTAGTGAGACAGAAATTTTTGTGTTGTATAGTGTAAGTCTTGGATATCAAATTTAACGCTCGTTTTTTTTTTATAATTGTTAGAAAAAGCTTAAATGTAATTTGATACATGCTTAATTGTTTTGTGTTGAGACTAAGATATGTTGGGAAATGTATTTCATCAAACTCTTTTGTTTGGATTCACAATTTCTTCAACATTTATTGCGGCACAGTACCTATATGCGGCTGCTCAGATCTTTGATATTTGAAATACCAAATTCGATGGTCAAAGTGGAAGTTCAGATTCACTTTGAATGCAACTGAATCAAGATGACAAAGTACCAAGGGTATTTTGTCTTCTTAGAAATGTATACACGAAATTCAACATTTTTAAAAAAGATTCAAAATTTTGAAATTGGAATTTTACATGTAAAATTCGGGTTTTCAAAAAATTTAAATTTTATACTGGAAATACAAATTCCGATTTTGAATTACGATTTTTTTTCTTTGATTTCCTATTTCGAATTGAATAATTCAAATGATCCAGCAATTCAAGACCCTTCAATTTCGATTTTAATTACAGAATTGTAAATAAACGAAACTCGACATTTCGAATGGTTCAACATTTTCAATTCTAACCAAATTTGTTATCTGAAATATTATGATAATGTCAAGTAATTCGAAAATCTTTTAAATTGAGAATAATAAATAAATTAATTTAACTTTATTCCAAACATTCAAAATTTTTAAATTTTACGAATATATTCCAGATTTAATATCTAAATGACCAAACAGCTTCGTGAATTTGAATTTCGGCTTTAAATATTCGTAAATTAGTAAGCATTTTCCGAAAAGTCACTTTCAAAAGGTTGATCATTTTTTAACATTTCGTGTTTAATAAACGAAAGATGATTTAGTTATTTATCAATAATGTTTTTATTAATAAGTAAAAAAAAACATAATTTACAATCTTTAAAAATTCTAACTATAAAAAATTAAAAACAATAAAAAGAATTACTAATTCAAACAATATTAAAATTATGGTGGCCTCATCCGATTCCTAAAAAACCCCCTTGATATGTTGAAATCAAAACAGTCATAATTATTATTGAACGCGAAAAACATTTATGAGTGGTGCAGAATTATTGAAATTGTTAGTACTGAACGAAATACGTAAAGCCCGGGCGATATCTTAAGGCTCGCTCATTTTACAGCACAGAACATCTCGAGCAAATATGACAGTTGCAATATTCCATCTGCTTTTTAAAGTTTGTAAATTTATTAACGCGTTCAAGTTAGGTAAACGACGTAATACATAAATCAAAAATTGTGTTTGAATACTTTCGATTCTCTCGGAATGCGTGTGATAGAACGATAAGTAACATAGAGATATTTCAATGTTAGAGAGTCATAAAATTTCCTCCCATTACGCCTAATGAAACCCAATAAGGAATAACCTCTACTTATAATGTAGTTCACATATGCTTATTAATTGTAAGGTTGTACGAAAAAAAAACGCCAAGATTACGAATATCAGAAACTCTGCTAATTTGTGCATTCATTAAAAAATAAAGGGCCTCTATGCTGACAACATCAACCTGGCCACGGTTTCCAACATTCTCGAACACATCGCCCGAAAAACCATCAAATTAGTAATTGTTGATTTACCCCGAATGAAGTCGTGTTGACGCGCACTTATACGTTTATAAATATAACGATTCAAAAAGTTTAGGTATAACCGAGGAAATTTAGATACCTTTGTAGTATGCAATATCATTTCCTCCACCAGATTTAAATATAGGAACTATAAATAATTTTTTCCAAATATCAGGAAACACTTTCCTTGAAAGACTCTCATTGAACAAATAATGTAAAGGTCCAGACAAATAAAGCGCACACTTATTTAAAATCCATGGGGCGATACCGCCATGAGCTGCACCAGCAGTGATATCTAAACATTCCAGTCCAATCATAATTTCCGCGAGTTGGATTATAGGATATGAATTATAGCGTACCATCAATGATACCTGAAAAGTTAGATATATCAGAGTTATCAAAAGAGACCTAAAAAAAATTGGCAAACGCGTCACATATTTCATGAGGACCTGAGAATGAAACATTATTGCATGACATAATCCTCGGATAGCCACGTGATTTTCTTTTTTGATTTATGTATGCAAAAACCATTTAGGATTAATCAAAATTTCACTTTCAATCTGTAAAACTTACGTCAACAGTGATATAAACTCGTCATCGATCCAGCACCATGAGACTTTTGGCAAATTAAAGTCGCCCACAAACAACACCTGATCAGTTCATTAAATATTGGTTGAACATCATTTGCAATAACTTAAATAAATCCTTGGTAAACGTCAGAAGTACTACCAAACGGTATATAGACTCCCGCTATAAAGAGTCAAAAAGAAGCACATTTGACCTTAACAATAATTGACTCACCATAGTCGCAATTGAGACTGATTTGACCAAATTCCAAGTCGTTATTAACGGCGACGATCAGACCACCACCAATAACCTCTCTAATATTTGAATCGCGATCATGACAAAAAACGGTGTAGCATGAAGGAAAATATTCGTCCTATTTCAAATCAGCACACAACCAGGTCTCCGTGAAAATAACGACGTCGTAGTTATAACACAAAAGAGATGAGTAAATTCAATAAGATTTGGTACGCATTCCGCTATTGTCCGTGGAATTATTTGATGAAATGGTGGACATAATATTAAAACTTTTAATTGTGAAATTCCCGAATTTAAAATTTCTCGAATGATCTAAACTTATAAAGTTTTTAATTTTAAATCCAAACAAATTCTTAATTTAATAATTCAAATTTTCCAGCAATTATGGGATTCTTAGTTTCGACTTTAAATTCAAAAAATATGTAAACGTACATATTGAACATTTTTAATTTCATTAAATTTTATATTATTCTGAAAAATCAACAGTGAAAAGAATCTTCAATTTTCGATTCGGAATTGTTAAATTTTGTTTTGGAATTTCACAATGCGACATTAAAAGTGTTAAATGTTTCAATCGAATTTTACCGAATTTTTAATTCTTTGCATGATTCAAAATTTTGAATTCTACAACGGAATTCAACAATTTATATAATGTAGAATTACCAGAAAGGGCTAAGTTCAGATATACCGAGTTTAACATTTGGAATGAACGAGAATCTTTAAATGTCATATTTAATAATTGAAATTGTCTTATAATTCATGATTTCTGAATTATGAGTTTAATTTAAAAATTTTGAACAAAGTAAAAGCCAGCATTTTCCAAAGATTCGAAATTTCCAATTTTCGCTTTCCATTTTAACATTTCGTTTAGGTTAAGTTAGGTTAGGTTTGGGTGGCGGTTCACTAAGACCAGGCATAGACACAAAAATGGTCCGTAGCCATACCACAACAATTATTTCCTCCAACTCATTGGAACCATTTTGAGCTGTTAACAAAGCGCCGGACAGTTCGTTTAATACTCTATGAAATTTTTACAAATTAGTGAAATTCGGCATTAAAATTTAAATTGTAAATAAACAAAGTTCGACATTCAAAAGATTCAAAATTTTGAGTTTTCACTGAATCCTGAATTTTAACTTAAAAACACAAAAAAAAATCAAACCTAATTTAAATTTCGAATTTCAAAATTTTCCAAAACAATCGAAATTTTAAAATTACGCATTTCCAATGTTCCTATTCGTCATTTAAAATTTTGTAATATTCTAAACTTTAAGATACCTAATTTACCAAATTTCGAATTTTACTGATTTTAAATTTCTATTTTAAATTCAGAATTTTCATAAATATATAAAATTTGACTTCTCAAAATATTCAAAATGAAATAGAATAAATTCGTCCAGCAATTCGGGTTTGTCCAGCAATTCGAGAATCTTACATTTCTATATATAAAATATATAAAATTTAACATTTTAGTCGTAAATTCGTAAAGAATTTCCGAAAATTGACCTTTATCGAATCCTGAATTTTGATATTAAATTCAGAATTACTAAATCCGATTTCAAGAGATTCAAAATTTTCTATTATCAAAGTTGACCAACAACCTTAAATTGAGAATCGTAAAATGAAATTTAAAACATTTTACGAATACAAAAAATTTGAAAAAAAATTTTAAATTTTAAATTTTAATAATCCGACTTCAGTATTAGCAAATATCAAGAAATAAGTGAAACTTAAATTTTGATTTTAAATTGAAATTCCTTCGTAAAAACGTAAACATTTTCCCAATTTTTCGAATTCTGAATTTCAACTTTAATATCGATAGTCTAAATAAAAGAATATTTAAATTTTCTATTGGAATTTTAAATTCCGAATTTAACATTTCGAATGACCTAAACTTTTCAAATTTCTAATTTTAGTTTCATTTTTTAAAAACTCCATTTATCCAGCAATTCTCGAATCCTGAATTTCTTAAGTTGTAAATTTCCTCCGCCAAAACTGGTTTCATTGGTGTCGACTCTAGGGCCTGCCTGTTACGCCTTAACTCTTAAAATACCAATTTTATTGAGGTAATTCATTATCTCAAGGTTCTTACTTTGCCATTTATCGGTCTCAACACCACTTGATTTTCTACGCAGTTAGAGCCCAAGTCTTGCAAATTCAACTGAGTGCGCGAAAATATTAGAAAAACTTTAAAATTTCGCATTGAATTTCACATTCCGAATCTATGTTTCAAATGATTCTTCATTGAAATCAGTTTCAATTCAGATTACAATTCTGTTAGAACCATTGTTAATTTTAATTTAAAACGTTTCATGCTACGTATACGTTTATCAACAAATTTATCACAATTTATGTTCAGACTTATTTATACCAATGTCGTTACTGCGTAACTCCAGCTCTTTTCGACCACTATTGCTCTCCATAGTTCAGATAATTTTTATTTTATCAGATTCTCATTAAATTATAAAATTATGTTTTCGTTATGAAAATAAATAAATTTTACATCATCGACGATTGGTTAGTATTGTTTGTACATCATTTCATTACACATCACAAATTAAATCAAATATGGAAAATTCTTCAGTTAAAACCGATGAGAACGAAGAAACTCATACAGGACCTTCAGTTAAAACCGACGAGAAGGACGAAACCCGTTTATCTGTTCCAGAATTAAACCAAAATCCAAGCTCTGATGAAATTAAATCGAGTGATACAGTGGATAATCTTCAAGACATGCAAGAAATGATAGACGATGATGGGGCTGATGGTTCAGTTACAGGAAAAATCAAAAGTCCGTATTTAATGCGGAAAACTACCGCACTCGGCATGATGGATCTAGCATTACTCACCGCAAATGCAAATCAACTTCGTTTTCTTATCATATACAACGGTGAATCACCAACGTATTATGTCAGCCTAACTTTTGTGATTATATCGCTCATATTACAAATTTGCGTTGGGATTGCGCTAATTTTTAAGGTAAAATATTAAACAAAATATTACAATGAACACCGCTCACTTAACACTAATATTTTTTTTGAAATATTTAGCGACAAATAAAGGACACCGGCCACAATGAGCACAAAGTAATAACGAATACCTTGCTAACAGTTGGAATTTTTTTAATTACCGTGGTTAATGTGTTTGTATCGTCGTTCACAGTGATGGAGACACCAAAAACCGTCACAGTTAAAAATTCGTAATAAAAAATAATAAATTAATTTGAGTGATTTACTTCCTAGTAGTTGTGGTCGATTTGATAATAAATAAAATAAGTGCTGTTTATATAAATTTTATCGTTTTATCTAAAATCCTAAATTAAACATAGGCAGCATTTTTGTTCCAGTTGCCGCTTAAAATATTTGATAAAATTATAACTAACTGGTAAATCTGTAAACGCATTCTCGGTACAAGTGTTCGGAAAATTGATTAAAAACCGAGTACCATTTGATTTTCGGAATTTCTTTTAGTTTGAAAAAAATGCAGCTTCTGCGATTTTTACCAGATACATAATTTATGGAATATACGGAGGCCGAGAGCTATAAATTAGACTACAGGAGAAGATAAAAATTAATATTATATAATATAGTAATAAATCTTTATTCCTATGTTCCTTTCTAAGTCCCTACAATTTTTTAAAATTCTCAAATTCGAAATACGCAATGGTCAAAATTACCAAAATTCAAAGTCACCAAACTGAAATTTGGATTATAATTAACATTCTTTTCAAATTTTTACTTTTTAATTAGAATAGGAAAAATCGAAATCTATTAAGATTAACCGACTAACCGGTTAATTTTAGTAATCCACTTTAAACGTAATCAGTCTAATATTAACAGATTTTTATCGAAATATTCTGTGATTTGTTTTAACTTATTCGAGATAAGTCTTTGAATTGTACAGCTTTCACTATTTCTAAATTATTGGTTGAGCTGCTTGATTTTGCAGAACATTAAAACTATGGATTTCCAGATTATTACGAATTTTTCGAGATTCGAAATTGTTCCGGTCTTAAAATATTGTCAAAAATTTCCGTCTGAGTCGCCTGAGTCGAAAAAAGTTATTTTTGAAGTGGTGTCTGCCGGTTTGGTTTGTACTTTAAACGAAGTAGGAAGTAGGATATTACTTACAGTTACAATATGTCAAATTGAAACTTATCTATTTCTTAACCGATAATGATTAAATTTGAGATCTGATGGAAATAGCCAACTGAATGGAAAATTAAAATGGAACTTGGCTTTTTCTTACTTGATTACGATGATATTTGAATACGCTGTAAAGTTCTGAATTTGGCCAAATGGGGTCGGGGAATAATTCATTTTTAAGTATAATCTGTAACTTTGACTATACCCTATATTGTTATTTCCATTGGTTTTGATTTCATTCAACTAAACTTTAGAGGAAGTCATGAATTTGCATTGATGGTTATTGTCGCAATAGTTTGCTTGTATCGTTAGTAGTCCGTAGTTCGGCAATTAATATGTTTTGTCTTTTTTAAATAATACACGGAGGAAACTATTTCTCTTAAAACACGGGTTGTAGCATTGGTCAAATCATATTGTAAAAAAAAAATTAAGCCGGGTTACCTGGTGTTAAATTTAAATTTTAAGTTTTGCACATGGAATCTTTTGCAAAGAAATTTGTCTCTAATAAAAATTGTTAGGTGTTGTATTTGGCTCTGAGCTTTTTAAAACCATTAAGTTTTTACTGGTAACACGAAATTAACCATCTTCGATTGAGTCCGTGATTTTAGAAAAAATATTTAAGGAAACTCTGCTTCAAAAAATTTACGCTATACCATATTTTACCCTCCGAGTCTGACGTACAGTCACTGACTAAAAAACAGTGTTAGGTAAGACTTTTTCTGTTAGTTAAGACTTTTGTGTTAGTTAAGACCCATTTCGTATTCTAAAAGTAATCTTAGCTGTCATTGGTCTTACCAAATAGTCTTACGTAAGACCAACAATATTGATTGTCTTAACGTTCTTAAGTTGACATTTCTCTTGTAGCAAAACGATGTCGCTTTTACAACAAAGTGTCACTATGTTTGTTTATATATTTTCCAATAGTGAAAATAACGCAAAATGCAAATTAATTATTATTCCAAAAAACTCAAAGCTATGAAGATTTATAAATAACTCGAGAAAATATCAACTTCGAATAATTTTAAAAGTCTCGATAATTTTGGAACGATTTCAATCGTTATATAAAATTTGAATAAGGTAGATATTTTCTAATGACCAGAAAATATCAAATAACCTCGAAATATTGAAAATTTTGAATAATCTCGAAAAGTATCAAAATCTTAAAATCACGATTCAGAATTATTTTGAGTCTATAAAATCCCGAAATCATAGCTAATCGCAAAAATTGCCAAGCAAAATTCAGAAACACTATAAAATCGTGAAAAATCTCGTAAATATCGAATATCTTATAAAACCAAATGGAAATTTTGAAAAAAAAAAAAAAATCGAATTATTTGTGAAAGTCATTAACATTAAGCAAGTTTAGTGTTAACTCCAAAAATACAAGGACAAGTCACTTCCTGTTAGAACTAGAGCTGCGGAGTAGGTAAAATAATTCTTCAACTCCGACTCCAACCGTAATTCCTACTTCTACATGTAATCAAAATATTATAAAGTTTGGACATAATTTAAACATAACAAAAATTAAAAATCAAATTAAAGAAAAAGCAAAAATTTCAACAATTGAAATTAATTTAGAATTTGTTTTTAAAATTAGTATGGCCTCAACATTATTAAATCTCGTACTTATGCTGATTTTTTCCACTCTCTCCAAGCCATCAAAAAATTAAATTCTGAAGTTTTGTAATTCGAAGTAGTTTCGATTTCTCATGGTCATCTATACATTTTTGGAATTCATGTTTTTCTTCTACTTCTTCAAAAGGATTTTCTTGGTGGTTAGTAGATGAAGATGGCTGGTCACTATGACTGTGAGCTTTTCGGTAATATTAAGATTTGTCCTAAGTGTAACATTACGCTAGGCCATCCTTTATAAAATTGACAGGGGGTCAAATATACTGATTGGAGTCCTTTTGTAACTAAAGCCTACTTCGCCAAAACTGATAAACTCCTCGACTCCGACTCCCCACTCCGACTTCGCAGCTCTGATCGGTAGTCGTGTATCGAATAGGCTTTAAGGTTCTCGAGTAATAGAATATATCGCAACAATGATGATTGAATTATTTGTTTTTTTTTTTAATTAATTATACGCCCAAAAATCTACTTAAATCCACAATTTTAGCAAAGACTTTTCCGATCCCGAACTATGATAGCCGTGACCCTTTGAGGTCAACATCAACATTGAATGGGTGAAGGATTTCCTTAAAAAATGACGATTTACAAACAAGCGACTAGAAAAAGTGTTCTCAAAATCATCGGCTCGTTTCAGCGCTTTTCAGTGTTTGAATTCACTTGAACAATCACTTGAACAATATGCGCTTATTTTGTTAAACCTAATCGCTTCGATTAGGTCAAGTGCTGGTTTTCTCTTTGGCAGTAACGCACTTAAAACATTTTTATCTTATTAACAGAATATCAAGAAGCCTTTTTAAAATAAGAAAATTAGGTTGCTGTGGACAAATTAATTTAAATTGTCTGTGCGGTTCAAAGTAAATTAACATTTTATAAAATTTAGCCCAAATTTCTATTTCTTTGTATTTCCTTCTCACAAATTTCGAAATCTTTCAGAAGAATATTGTTTAAACGTTTGAACCTTGCGATTTCATACTCAGTTTTCATTGTTTTCGATATTTTTCGGAAGTTATTTGATTTCTGAACGTGGATAATATTTCGTTATGAATTAAGTCCTAAATGAGATTATTCCCAGAAATTTATTGTTGGAAGTTCTGTTTGAATTAAAATTCTAAAAATTGGTGATCAAGCAGGTTTGTGGGGGATTACGAAAAAGAAAAGCGCGAATGAACTTAATTCTTTCGTATGTAATGGTAAGCGAGTAGTAAGAATATTTTAAAAGTAAAAACAAATATTGTTGAAAAATTTTGGCATGATCCTTGGATTAGCATTTTTCAAATTGTACACAAAATTCAAATTTATCTCCCACTACCGCCACTTAACTTATCACGTCGTGCAATTAGCCAAGGCACATAACATAATAAAGGTATAAATTACAACACGATTGACTTTGACGAAAGGTGCGGTATGGCGGCTAAACATATTAATTGTGTTGCAACATTAGTCAATTGCTACTGTATTGTGTTGTATTATATTATAAAAGCGGTGATGGTCTCGAGGTATAATTTACGAATCAAAAATCACCGGCGGTGGTTTTCTATACACTATATAAAATTCATATATAAGTGGATTTTTGTGTAGTCACGACGAATTGAGATAATGCATATGCATATGAGAATTAAAAATTTCAATAAATTACGAAAATTCAATGTTTCGTTTATTCAATGTAATATAAGTCGAGAATGCATTTACAAATTTATCAAACAGACACCGTTTACATAATCTCTTTAGCTGAAATTATATTGTTACGTAATATACACAACAACAATAACAAAAACAGATAAAATTTATAAAGTTATGAAAAACACTCATTTTATTTATTATTAAATCGACCACACAAATATACACATGAATGGAGCACTATACTGAAGCAGTATCTGGTAATGTGGTCACTGTAAATGAAGCTACAAACACATTAATCACGGTAATTAAAAAAATTCCAACAGTTAGTAAAGTATTCATTTTCTCCATGTGTTGAGAACGACCGGTGTTCTTCATACGTCGCTAAATATTTAATAGAAATTAGTAATATAAGTGAACAATATTGACCAATCTAATGTTGGTAATATTTATTACCTGAAAGATTAGCGCCATTCCAACACCAACTTGTAAAACGAGCGATACAATAACTAAAGTCAGACTAAAATAATACGTTGGTGATTTCGTGTTATAAGTTACCAGAAATCTAAGTTGATTTGCGTTGGCTGTTAGTAGTGCCACATCCAGCATACCAAGAGCCGTGGTTTTACGTACGGTGTACAGTGATTTTATTTTCCCTGCCGATGTACCATTACTTAAGGTTTCGTCTTTCATTCCCATTTGTTCGAGACTAGTTACCTCATCACTCGGCTTAATTTCAACAATTGCGTTTTTTTCTTTTGTTTCAGTTTCAGTTGGAATATCCATTTTTATTTATAAGTTTAAACGTATTGAGGTGTTAAACAATACTGAACTGCAGTAGATGGTTCCCGTAAATGTACAGATTTTCAAATGTGAATTTGATAATAGTTTTTTTTCCAACTACACGAGAGAGTAAATTAGTAGTAATAAAGTGTGATATTAAATTTGAAAATAGATTTGATTATCGAGTATTCAATTTATCACCGATTTTTGGACCGACGTTAAATGAATCAGCGAATCGTCAGCTAAAATGGCAAACCAAAACCATTCAACACGATTATTTCATGATATTGGGCCAAGAAGCCTCCTATATCGTTCTGATTCTTAGAAATATGCCAAAGATCGTATGGACTTTTATACTTAACGATTTGAGCAGCGTTAAGGGTCGATTTTAGGACTCCATAGCTGAACTCTTCCCAGCTAGATGCGGTGGTGTTTTTAGAATTTATGTTTTCTGACGTGAAGCTAATAGTTTTAATATCAATGTCTTTCAAGTGGTCAGCATCTTTTATGTAAAAAGTCACTCCGTCTAGTAGCCACGCTCTAGAATACCGTGGCGATGTGCCAACTCTTTAAACCGGATTTTGAAATCCAATTCGATTCAACTTGCCCCTGAGTTTTTACTTCTTCGAGTTTACTTCTAAGCTAAGTTGACTATGGAGATAAAGAGGATGCTATTTCATTCCATCTCCTCTCGCATTCTGAAGACCAGCTTGTTTACATTTTGATGCTTCTCCATTTAGATACTTGTATCTCTATTCAAATACACATGTTCAAAAATTATCATTTTAAATTCAACTTTAGCAAACATCATTTTTTTATTTCTGCTGAAATTATCACGTAGCTATGTATAGTCAAATAATATTTACAAGAATAATCATCTAAATATCGATATCAAATTAATTTTTTATTTTTGTAATTTTGGTATGTGATAACAATTGATTAGTTTAAGCAAATCAAAATTTACTATTTATCCATTAAATTGACACATTCAAATTCATATTTACCAGTTAAGTGCATTAAAATTTATAGTGGCCCTCCCCGTATATTTCTAGAACTACATTTTTTCAAAATTATTTTGTACATTATACTTTTACAACTTGATTTTGATTTAACCACCTGATTTGGCCACTGTTGTTAATTTATTGATATTTTAAAATTTGGTAAACTCAATTTCGAGTTTTCGAGTTTTAGTATCCACAAATATATTGTACATTAATTAAAAGAATTTCGAAAGTTTTAAATTTTAAGTTTAATTCATTATTGATATTTATCTAAAAATTTAGAAACAGTAAATTTGTGAAAAAGGATCCAAAGTTTTCAAATTTAAAATTCTATAACTCCTAGGATGCTGAACTTTGGTTGAAATTCGCAAATTTGAAGCGAAGTTTAAGTTTAACATCTAAAATTAAAATTAAAAATGTGTAAATTGCGTAAGTTATCAAATTCGCAAATTTGACTATGTAGTACAATTCATAAATTTGAAGCCCGAAATTTGAATTCGGATCAAATTATTGAATACAAATTTAAAACCAAAGTTTGAAACTTAGAATTCGGAAAAATTCTGAAGTTTATCACGAAACATTTTAAATCAAATTCCTGGAAAGACTCAATTTTTCGAATTTTAAAATTTATTGCTAGTACAAATTGCAAATTTGAAGCTGGAAATTACAAAAAATTATGAAAATTATATCATTTAGATTATGGAAAAATTCGGTATGCTCTCTCATGTTAAAATATTAGTTGAAATCCGCCATTGAAGCCAACAAATTTAGGCGATTAAATTGTTGGACACAAATGTTAAATCAAAAGATGAATTACGGATGAACTGCGTTTCAAGCCTTTCGAATTTTAAATTCCATCTGCTCATGATTTAAAATAAAAGACGAAATTCGTAAATGTGAAGTCTAATTTAAAACAAATTAGGTCATTCGGATTGTTGATACAAACCTGCAATCAAATGTGCAGAAAAATTAATGAAATTTTCAACAGCCATCTGCTTTCAGCAATTTTCAGGCTCTTCGAAGAGGCTTGAAAATGATTCAATAGACACTTTTACAAGCAGGTTTTCACATGAATCTTTTGCGAGTTGGGCACTAATTGTTTTTAATAATTATTCACATACTAAAATAGAAAATTCATTAAAGCCGGTTATCGTTGGTTTAACAACAGTTTTCCAATAAATTTTAATAGAGTCTTCTGGCACTTTACTTTGTGTTTTTTCGGGATTTGTGGGGGATTTTTATTTTTGAGAAATCAAGTGGCTCCCAAATATTTAATGACAAATTATTGAGAAAAAAAAAATAGCAAATTTAAAAATTTAAAATTCATTCAAAAATTAAGAAATTTAATATTCATAAAATTCTCAAAATTATTACGAATACGCGAAACTGATTTGCAAGTTTTCGTTAAATTTGAAGCCGAATTTTTCAAAATATTGTATTATATTATTGAAAATTTAGGAAATTCGAAATTTAAAATTCGAAAAAATATATTCAACTCTGCATAGTGGACCTTGATTAAGTGTACGATCAAAAGATGGCGCCATTTAGTAGTCTGGTTTGATGCTTACAAAATGCAGACACGTACAATTTTTTTTTTTTTTTGAGCGATATTCGCCAGAAGAGCGATCAGCAGTAATTAAATTGTTTGAAGAAAATAAATCTTCGGTTGCTTGTACTCAAAGAGAATATCAAAAATGAGAATATTTAGTCGCACCAATTTACATCGAATTTTAAAGCGTGATGTGAAAATTTACGCACTACGCATACAAAATTCAATTAACAAGCAAATGGACGCCACCGGATCCGCAACAAGGTTTAGATCACAAACATCGTCTAAATCGAACTTCTTCACTTTTGTCTCAACGGCAGTGTCAATAAGCAAAACAGTCGTTTTGTGGAGAATCGAAATCTCTTGCTCGGAAAGATCTTTGGACCGTATTTTTTGGAATGCATCGAGAGCAGGGCTATTACAGCCAATTTTGGCACACAAAATGGGTGAACTTCACGTGGAAGGTTTTTATTTTCAACAGGATGGTATCACTTGTCACACAGCTTGTGAAACAATGACCATTTGGCGTTAAATGTTTGGTGGGCGTGTTATATTCACAATCGGCGACATCTTATGGTCACAGATTTCGGTCGATTTGACACCAGCCGATTTTTTTTTGGAGGCTATCTGAAAAGTAATTTGTACATCAACCATCCACAGTCTCTTGCCGATCTAAAAAATAACATTCGACAAGGGAATTGCCAACATTTCGTCCGAAACGCTGGGCCCCGTCACGGAAAGTGTTCAAAAACGAGCGAACGAAGTTTGCATCAGTGCTAGAGGTTTGTATACCTAAGCAAAACATATTGTAATGATGGGAATAAAAAATATCAATAGTTACAAACAATGATTTGCTAAATACTCGAAATTCATATGTTTACGGCCGAGTATTTGAAAATTTATGTCGGTCGAATTATTAGGCACAAATCTAAATTCAAATTTTGATAAACTGCAGAATATTATTAAATTTAGATTTCAGAAGTTGCCAAATAATTTGTAGTTTCAGAATTTTAGAATTTATGGGTTGTTAAAATGTTAGTCGGAATTTGCAAATTTGAAGCCGAAGTTTTGAAAATATCAGTCAGTCAAAATATTGAACTTGAATACAATCTGAGAATTAGAAAATAATTTCGATAAATTCGTCAATTTATTACTATTAGAACATTGATTTGATAGTTTTTAGCTTATTTAGAAATTTAGGTTGGCTGAATTGTTGAATACGTTAAAGAAATGATGAAATTTAAATTCCGGAATTTCCTCACGTGTTTTGGAAACTGTATACCATTTGAAGCGCCATACGTTCGCCGATTGGATGCAAGCAAACACAACATGATAGCGATTTTTAGAAATAAAATCTCTTGGACTTCTTTCTTTGGGGTTATCTCAAAAGTAAGGTCTGCGCCAATAAGCCAGCAACAATTCAAGAGCTAAATAACGAGATAATAAGGCGTATTGGTGGAATAGAGGAACAAATTTGGACAACCGGATTGATATGAACCGTTGAAGCTGTGTTAAATATTTGGCCAATATTATCTGTCACACATAATTGTTATCAATCATTTTCGATCAATCAAAGCATGATTCAATAAAGAAATTAAAATCGTTCCAACGCAATAATTTTTTATTTGCGATTTCCATGGTGAAACTCTTATTGGCCGAACTCTTAACTTCGATATTTATCACGAATTATGGCAGCTGACTTTAAATTTGTGTTTCTTATTATTCGGAATTTGCAAATTTGAAATCAAACTTTTGGAAATTTAGGTCGGTCGAAGAAAATTACATAATAATTTTGTGTGAATTATTAAATTTAGAATTTTAAAAATTCGTAAAATTATCACGAATTATTGATATTGAAACTATAACTGAATTTGGTCTAGAAATTTCAAAATTCAACAGCATTAAACTACAATAGAATCGAACTTTATTATTCAGAATTTTGAGTAAAAAACTAAAAAACAATTTACAAGACATGTTGGTAATCACCTATTTAACCGTGTCTCATAAAATTTTAGCTCCTGTCACAATACAAGAAACTAGCACAGCTGAAATTGATTGGCAACTAGTATCAGAAAACATAAAACCAATTTTAACAATTAAAATTCTACAACTTTTCTTTTATTTTGTTATTGTATCGCAACAAGATTAAAAATAACAAAAATGTCCATAATATCTTGTGTAAAATTTGTTTCGTTAATTTTTTTTTTCATTCCAATCACATTTTAAGAATTAAAATCATAAATTCGCGCAATAAATTTTTTTGTGTTATGCAGCTCTTACACAATTTCGGTACATAAATAAATTGTATATTGACAAAAGGGGTTTTGTGTGGGTGGTGCAATTTAAAAGATTTAGCACATAATAAATTTTGGAAGTTTAGTGCCAATGGATTTTAATTAAATTTGGGGGACTATAAATTGTATTTGTTCGCGTGCAACTTGAGATCAATATTCCCGTTTTTTAATATAGTTATCGTTTGTAATTAATTTGTTTTTTTTTTTATTTATTCTCGTTTCAGGTATGTTATTGATTTAATTGGAAGATTTAATATTGGGCCTGCGTAAGTATTTTTTTTTTTTTGTTCATTTAACACACCTTTTATTGTTTTTGTACAGGTATATCTCGAATAACAAGAGCTTTCTAAACAAAATAGACCCTGTTGTAGAGTATTTTTGTGAATTGTAAAATCGATTATATAATTTATACCTGATAGTGCAAGGTTCATATAGTTTTTCTACTTGCCAATTTATTTATTTCCATAGACCACAGTTAGGATTAAGTTCACCAAGTAAATCGCATGTAAAACAGCTTAAAAAAAGCTGAGTTTATCTTTTACATAGAGCGAAATGGGACAATTTAAACGGGCATACAAGAAAAACATTTTGGCGACAAACATTTGACATCAAAATTAATAAAATGGCAACAAATATAATATTTTGGAAGAAGAAAAAAATATTTGAATCAATTATATTTAAACCATGAAATTTAATTGATACAAATTATTTAATATTTGATGTGTCTGGGAGGTTGACGAAGTAATTTTAAAAATAAATCTCCATTTTCCAGGATATTTTAAAACTAAATCTCAAGTGATTAATTTTAAATTTATTTATAAATTTGTGGCCAATTTATTATTTTTGTCTCTCAAAATGTTTATTTCGGTGGCCAAAAATAATTGTTTGTGTCCCCTTCCAATAGTTACAAAAAATTACAAATGTTGCCAAATTATTACATTTTATTCCAAAAAATTAATTTTATGATGCCAAGAAAAATTGGCTTGACTGATTAATGTTAACGAGGTTCCACAAAACCATTGAAAAACGGAAAAAATTGAGGATATAAACACAGTTAAGCAAGTTGTAAGTTACATATCATGTTTCTAATAGCAGGATTTGTAAATCAAATTTAACTTAAACTAAATTTGTTCACAAAATTGTTTTTTCGATGAATACAAAAAGAGCACAAAATCCGATTGATTTGAGGATCAGTTAGAATTTATTCATCCAATACAGTCAGTAAACAGAAGAAATATGAAAATAAAACTGTTTTCTACACGAATCCTTATTTGTGGAACCTAACGTATTCAATGTAATTTCTTATGTAATAAGTTAGGTTCCACAAATAAGTATTATTTGGAAAACAGCCTGAGCTTGTTTTCCACAATTAGTAAAATTCAAGTTTAGCTCAAGTTGAAAGAATACGATTGTAAAAAGAAAAATTTTGAAAGCCAAGTCACATCGTAGAAACATCATAAATTTAATAACTGGAATAAAGGGTAAGATGCTGCTTTCGTTTTGATGTTAAAGGCTCTTTTCGAAACGAATAATTATTTGTGGAACCTAACTTAATAAGTATCCTGGCGAGGTGACTTAACTACCTTAGACAAATTTTCATACACAAAATCACAAGGAATTGAGATTAGGTACAAACTAACTCACTTCGCCAGGAAACTTATTTGAATAAGCTAGGTTCCACAAATAAGTATTCGTTTCGAAAAGAGCCAAGAACTCAAACAGACAGATAACTTATACGTTTTTTTAAGAAGTTTACGAATAGAATATGTAATTGTATGACGAAGAATTTTACGGAGAACGGAGAATGTACTGTGGAACATACAGTGCTGGTAAAAAAAAATTGGGCAAACAAATTTATTGCAAATTGGAGTCTTTTTTTGCTAAAATTACAAAACTTTTGGAAGCAATTGGTTTATTGTTTCATTTTAAATACATGTATTACGTAATTTTTTGAAAAAAACAATTGACCTGCTTAGGGGCAAAACACCGAAAAATGCCAAAATATTCAAAATACGTTGATTGGTGTTAAAGTAATGTAATAAATTAAACACTTATTTTTTATTTTTTTGTTTGTTTTTTATTGATTTATAGAAGTTCAATCTTTCATATTAATATTTTATTGGACCGCCTTTTGCTTTTATTACACCGGTACAACCCCGCAACTTATGTGCAAAAAAATTGGGCAAGCAATTATTTTTTTTTACGCCTACCGTTCTTGGCCGTCATTAGGGTGCAGATATTTTATTGCCTGTAATTTATTTTTTGAGTACAAATAGTGCATATTTTGTAAGATTAAGTTATTCTGTAAGTGATCCTAGACAAATAAAGAATAAAGTGCAATTTTAGTTAAAAAAATGGGAAAAGTAAGTGACCAGTGTTAAAGCAATATGTTGATTTTGGCGCGAGAAAATTTAACCACGCGTGAAATAGGTGAAAGATTAAACATTCCTAAAAGTACTGTCGCGTGGAATATTAAAAAAAATCGAGAGATGGGCGGTACACAAAGAAAGAAAGGCTCTGGAAGGCTCAGAAAGACAACGCCAGTGGAAGATCGTTTTATACTATTACAAAGTCGTCGGAACCGTTTTAAAACTTCATCGGACATAAGACAGGATCTTGAGCGAGTAACGGGAAAAAAAATTTCAGCCGGCTTAGTGAGAAAAAGACTTGTTAAAGTTGGTTTGAGAGCACTTAAACCAGTCCAGAAGCCTGAGTTCACATTACTAGTGAAAAAAAAAACGTTTGCTATGGGCCCAGGAGCATGTTAATTGGACTCCAGAGATATGGAATGATGTGATTTTCTCCGATGAATCAAAATTCAAGCTGCATGTTGGAGATGGAAGAATTCTCGTAAGGAGAAAACCTGGCGAGAGACTTAGCAACGAATGTCTCTTAAGACTTCCACCGAAAAAAGAAGGAGTTATGATCTGGGGATGCTTTTCTGGAAATGAAACCGGTCGATTGTGCTTCCTTAGTTCCAGCGTTACAGCAGCTGTTTATCTGCAAGTCCTTCAAAACGAATTTAAGCCTTCTGCGTTAAAGCTTTTTGGCGAGACTTGCAAATTTATTTTTCAACGGGACAACGCTCCGTGCCATACCGCATTTGTTAAGTGTGGCTTCTAGTTGGTCAATATTTTCTCTTTTCTCTTTGACTATTGCTTCCTGTCTGCCAGCTCTTGCTATCCATGCGTTTGGAGTGGCGTTTTCCTAGTTACTGTTGATTAGTGCAGTGGGTATTTACTGAGCTCTAATTCCTTTCTTATTAATTTTTGTCTTGGATATAGCTCCGAAACAGAATCCACATTTCCTTGAATGTTGTTTTGTTTTTGATCAAACTTATTTGTATATGTGTCTGTTTTCTTTTTTCTGGACATTGTTATGAATTTGTAAAGTGATTTACTTCTTCGCAGAAATTACACTCTGGTTTCTCCTGGGGAAAATGTGCTTTATCGATTTTGGTTGGATGGCAAGTTGATTAGTCGGTTGATCTGTTGTCTGGTTGTCTAGTTGGTTGGTTGGTTATGAAAGGTTTGGCGCATTTTCCACATTTTTGGATTTTTGAACGGCAATATTTTTTGATCTGTCCGCGTTGAAGCAACTCGAGCAGAATTTTAATTTTGGTATAAATATGTTTGTTGTCACTTTTACGTCATAGAATAAAATTTCTTTCGGTATAGAGTGTTCGCTCTGATTTCAATCTTTAAATTGTTTTTATTTTTTAGCGTTTTATTTTCTCTGTCTCAGGTTTGAATTATCTCAATATGTGTTATTGGATTATCACATCTAAGATTGTTTTTAATTTCATCTAGACTAAAATCTTCCACTAAACCTCTTACCACTCCTTCCACGTGAGTAAAGGCCTTCGGTATAAAGCATTTGTAATCTTTTGACTCGAGAATTTTGTGTAGAGGGTCGCCTTTTCGAATATATTTGTTAGCTTTATCAAAGCTGTCCAAGTGTTGTTTCGTGTGTCTTTTGATTTCTTCGCTGACATATTCCATCTTTAAATCCCTATGTAGGTTGTCATTTCTTATGTACCACGGCATTCACTATGCCAAGTAGGACTTTATTTTGGAAACCTTGAATTATTTTAACGGTGGTCTTCTTGGCACAACCCCAAAGCTGAATACCGTAAGTCCATATTGGTTTTAATATTTGTCGATATAAGAGCAATTTGTTATGTAATGTTAGCTTAGAGTGCCTTCCTATGAGCCAGTACATGTTCCTGTATTTGATGTTTAATTCTTTCTTTTTCTTTTTTACATGCTCTTTCCACTGTAACTTAGCACGCCAATATATTTTGCCGTATTTGCATGGGGAACTTGTTGCGGGTTAAGTTCCACCGGTTCCATTTAACTTTTTGGATTGTAAAGTTAACATGTACTGATTTCGCTTCATTCAGCTTGATTCGTCACCTTTTCGTCCAGTTGCTCAGTGTGTTAGTGGCTCTCTGAAGTTTTCTTGTCGTTTCTTCTATGGTGTTGCCAATTGCAAGGATTGCAGTATCATCAGCGAATGTTGCAATGGTTATTTCATCGGCATATGGTAGATCTCATGTATAGAGAAGATACAGTACTGGCTCTTGGACGCTGCCTTGCGGTATTCTTGCTGGTATTTTCTTTAATTCAGAGTATTCTCCTTCAGATTTAACCCGGAAGTAACGATTGGTTAATCAGTTATTTAAACTGCGATGCAGTTTAAATTCTAGTCCTTGATGTCACATTTTGTCAAAAGCCTGAGCTACATCGAAGAAAATACTGGAACATATTTTCTTTTTTTCAAGCACATTTTCAACTACATTTGTAATTCTATGCACCTGTTCTACAGTGGGGTGTTTTTTTTAAATCCAAATTGATTTGGACGAATTAGACTTCTTTCTTCTATTATTGGTTTTAACCTCTTCAGCAGTAGTCTTTCGAAAATTTTTAAAATTATTGGAAGTAAAGAAATCGGTCTATACGATTTTTTGTCATTAGCTGATTTATTTGGTTTTGGTATCATGATAAGCTCTGCTACCTTCCATTGGCTTGGGACAAGCCGTCCTAGTCCTTTTTCAGGTAATGCTTTAACTGTTTGGCCTGTAATTAGATCGTATCCAGGAGATTTTCCTGCATTTAAGTTGTTGATTACTTCTCTCAGCTCTTGTAGTGTAACTTTACGTATATCAAGTTCATCCACTTTGTTTATTGGAGTTACATTTTCATCTTCTGATTGTATAGGCAGAGGTTGGTAGGTTTGTTCCAGGTAGTCAGCAAATAACCTGGGTTTTTGCTTGGCGCTTCTAGCCCAGCTTCCATCGTCACATTTAATTGGTGGCACCTGCATTTTTGGTCTCTTCAGAGATTTTGGAGCTTTCCAAAGCGAGTACTCAGTATCTTTTTCTCCAGTTAGACTACTTAAGTATTTGTTAATTGTGCTCTTCTTAATTTCCTTGATTAGATTTTTCAGTTTATTACATTGAGATCTTTTTTATTTTGTGGTGCACGATTCCTCTGCCAGGCTTTTCGTGCTTTCCTTTTCTCTCGAACCAATTCTCTGACTTCCAGACGAATTAGTAGGAGTACTCTTACAAGCTGCTTTTTGAATATTATCATTAAATAATTCTAGTTCCTCCTCTATCTGTGTCGGTGTTTTAATTGGCACTTGTAGTTCAATACTCAAATTAATAAGTTCCCAATTAGTTTTATTGTTTGTTAACCTAGGCGGACTTTCTTTATTAACTACAGTTGAGCTGATAGTCATGGTAACGGGTAAATGATCAGACGAGAGTTCCTCACTGTTCTCAACACAAATGTGGTTCTCGCATATTCCTTTTGTTATATAAAAGTCTATGAGGTCAGGTATTTTATTCCTATCCAGCGGCCAGTGCGTTGGCTTGTTTCCGGAATAAAACTCATAATTAAGTGCTGTTCCTGCTTTGAAGAGCTCTTTTCCTTTAGTGGTTGTAAGTCTGGATCCCCAATAGGTATTTTTTGCGTTGAAATCATCTCCAATGATGAAATCTGGTCCTAGCGATTTTAACAAGGTAGTGTAGTCCTCATTTAAGTTATGTCGTGGAGAAGAGACGTAAATTAAAGAGGCACCATATTTTTTATTATTGCTTATTTGTTCTTTAATAGACATAACTTGCAAAGTTGCGGTTTCAATATGTCCTAGTTCATAATGCTTGGTGTTATCTTTAATTATTATTATTGATGGGGTGTGTAGGAACATTTCTAATTGTGTAATGTGTTGCCCATGTGTTGTCCATTTGCATTCCAGATGACTATTCTTAAAGTTTTAGTCATTTTGTTTAATACATCATGGATGAGATTTCATCCATGACTTGGCGGTTATTTAACGGGTTATTTAAGCTATCTAAGGCTCGTTCTTGTTTAGCTAATCGCATATTTAAGGCTTCTACATTACGCAGTATTCTTTCGAGGCCGCTATCACTAGTGCTTGTTGGTTGGTGTTGCACAATTTCTGAGAATGTTTTACGTTCTCGTGATTTTGGAGTAGGAGGTTTAAGTTCCACTTGCTTTATAGTTTGTTTTCGCCCGTTTGATGTTACACGATTTTGTGAAACTTGGTGGGCTTTATTTCTTAATTGTTTTAATGTTGTAGCAACTTTATATCCTCTGTAGTTGGCAGGATGTGGCCTTTTGCAGTTTATGCATTTTGCAGGTACATTTTTACTATCCTTACGGTTTTTTGCCTAATGTTTACCAGCACATCTCACGCACCGTGGCTCTCGCCCGCAGTCTTTCTGCGTATATATGGTTATAACTTTGACATTTCTTACATTGCGGTATTAATCCGGTGGTTTTTCTTAGTGATTCAATCTTAGCTCTCATATTAAGGATAGCTTTTATATTGAAAATATCTTCAATTTTCTGTTTATTATTTAAGGTGAGCATGAACAACGGAAGCCCCCTTTTGATTACTTTGCTCCTCTGAGCATTTTCTTTCCGTTTTTTTTAAGAATATTAACTGCATTTTCTATTAGCAGCCCTCTTTGATTTAGATCCGCCACCATGTCTTCAATTGGGCAAGTTGAATTGAGCCTCTGGCCATTACTTTGATTTTGCGGTCAGTTTTATGTTCGTATGTGTACCATTCGTTTCCTTGTTCATTGAGCTTGTTTGCCAATGCTTTATAGGTGTCGGAGTCTGACGTATTAATCTTCCATACGTTGTTTGTTGTTAAGAGACACCACGCGGTACTCTTTATCTGTCACCGATTTTGGTATTGCCGATTACGGTAATGCCGATAATATTGATTGGCAGAGGCGCCTTTTTCTTTGGGCATAACCCGTACCACGTTATGTTGCAGTGTTTTTTGTTTATTACTAATGCTTCCACTAATTGATGGTTTCGTTTTTTTATTTGATTTTTTATTAGTTTTTAATGTCTAAGCGTATTGTCCGGTTTCTCTTTCAAGTTCTTCTTCATCGGTATGGTACTCTTGTTCTTTAGTGTTGCTTATAAAAGCCAGAGGCTTCTCCGGAACCTTTGTTTGAAGAGCCTTTTGCAGCCCCTTGTTTTCTATCTTGAGCTTCATAACTTCGCCGCATAGTGGGATGGTAAAACTTTCAATTTCGTTCAATTTCTTTCTAAGATCATCAATTTCTTTTTCTTTATCTGCTTGGGAAGAGTAGCCAACTATGAGTGGTGGTGGGTTAGCTAGTTCAGGCCTCCCTCCAAATACGTTTTCTGGTAGCAATGAGTGGCCCACCCCAGAATCCATTGAGCCTACCTCCGCAGAGAGTGGATTTACCGAATAATTCAGCGTATCACCTGGGGTATTATTCTCATTATTGTTGTGCTGTATTGCTAGTTGTTTAGTCTTGTTACATCTACCACTCCGACCAGAATGAGTTGATAGTGGGTCCTGGATGAGAACATCATTTGCTAAGTTCTCGGTAGTCGGTTATCCCGCCGTTACTCGGTCGACAGAGCCCTGTTTGTTAATTAGCAGGGAGCAACACGAGCAGATGAGGTTGACATGTGGGCTGTCATAGCGTGACCAATTTTACCGGCGCCTCTTACCCCCCACCATACAAATTAAAAAAAAAAAAACATTTTGTGTTACATATGCAATTTTCAAAATTTTAAATTTAATTAAAATAAAGCTGTGCGGTTGTTTAAAAAGTCGTTTTAATTTTAAATGAAACAGTTTACACATTTTTAGAAATTTTATTTTATTTATTAAGTATAAGGCTTACGAGGTTTGTAGCCGATTAAACGTTAGATTCGTTTATAACACTTAAGGACAAAATACTACGGTTCACAATTTTACAATTCCTCGGTTGATAATCAGAAATTGTTTTCTAGAGTACTTCAATTAATCTGAAATAATTTTTTAAGATTAGATGGGCCCTACACAATCGATTAAAAATTAACGCGGCAGTAGACTCTTAAACAAAAACATAATTTACGACAAAATCCTCAAAGTTGTCTTAACTTATTATATAAAAACATGAATATTTATTCATAGTGATGAAATTGTGAGGGATTAATTTATGTTCCACAAAAATTGAAAATAGTTTAATTTATGTAGTATATTTCCACAACATTTCAACAGAAATTCACCAACCTTTCACAAAAATTTCATATTTTTTTATTAAACTAGTTAAGTTCCACAATTATTTTCCGTAATATAGTATAGCAAAGTAAATCGACTCTCTGAGATAAACAACCTTTACTAAGAGAATATACACTAAATAAATATGCCATAATTTAACAAACCCATTAGGTGCCTGAATAGTTGTATGTTTTATTTTTTTATTTCAATGGTTTATCGCCCACTTTTCCTGATCCTTTCAAGTTATATAGGTCCCACAAAGTTTACAGAATATGATAAATTAAAATTTAGAATTTTGAGTCTAGATTGTTAAAAGAATCGTTTGAGAAATCTATGAGATGAGGCGTTTTGATTTATTATTCCTATGCTTACCGTTATAGTCAAGGTATTACTGTTGATTCAAACAACGAAAGGGCATGGTCATGGTTGTGTAATTCTATAAAAATAATTAATAGACTGACTAATATTACCTATGCTCAATGATGTGTTGTATTGCCTACCCATATTTTATATCTCGCACTGAACCCAAATATGAAAACAAAAGAAATTTTTTTCTTTCTCAGCTTATGCACGACTTAATAGTTTCTATACCTTTATGAAAAGTAACACCGGAAGTTAATAAAATTATGGACTGAGAATATTTTGATTACCGAACTGATAACCGAATTTTCGTTACCCAGCGCATCTGTAACATATATTCATCTAGCCTGTCTATAAACTATAATATAGCTGTATGTAAATTATGGTTTAAATTTAGAATTTTTATTGTTATTTTGAATTTTCATAATTGTATAAGACTATGAAAAATGACGAAATTGAAAGATTATATTTCCATTTAGTTGTTATTTTATCTTATATTTTTTAATGGTTTTGTGAATAAATTTAAATATAAAATTTCATTGTTAGTTTACGACTTGACTCGTGTCGTGAATAAGGAAATGTGTTTTTGGTGTTTTTTACAGAAAACCGTCCACAATAAAATGAAACGCACACCCGGGAAAAACTTGTATGTGTCATCAGTTCAATAATTATAAACACAATCCAAAATCATAATTGCATTTTAATGATATGCCGAAGTGCAATCCATTCATATCCGTTGAACACAAGTCAAATAAATAAATTTTAATTCATTCATGTAAATGCATTTCATTGGGTATAATTGAAATTTTATGTACATTTCAATTTTCTTTATTTTTATTTTTTAAATCGATATTGCGGTTGCATCATGTACGAGTTCATATGGCGACAATGACAATAAAAAAAAAAATAAAAATTGAAATTATTGAATTGAACGGAAAGTTGTATTTTTGTGTGTTATAGAAGGATAAGCGAACGATTATATATAAGATTGTGGTCGATATTTTCGGTCGGTTAGAAATGTGTTAAAATGTCCTTAGAATAGTTGCGATCTTAGATCAAATAATATAGCAAATGGTTTGGTTTGATTGCGATCTCTTCACAATTTAAATCTAGTGTAAGATTGCGACACTGTCATTTACTAAAACTAATCGCAAAGAACTTGTTGAGAAACAAACCACCCTTGTTTCCTACCCAGTACAGTAAGGTCGTCCAGCTTGCACCCTGACTTAAGTCTGACGATAGCGACTAATAGGAATTTAAACTCACTTGACATACGTTGAAGTTTTGAAATAGGTGATTGGACGTGATGTGATATCAGAATATAATTCAAATTTTACCAAAATTTAGTATCGTGGGAAATAACACAGATAGTCACCTCATACTTTTAAAGAATGGTTGGTATAACGTGACTTTCGCCTTTAACTTGCCTTATGTTAGAGGTTTGTGATCTGCGTGGGTGAAAGTTGTCGGGATAGATTTGGAAAAGAAACCCGCGACCTTCATTTCGTAGGGAAGTGAGTTGATAAACAGTTCTATTACCAAATGGTGTACGATTTGTTTTTTTTTTTTTTTTTTTTTTTTTGTGTATTATGGTGTAGTTCATTAGAGGTTCAAATGTATAAAAGCTGTATTTCTAAGGACGTTTACAAATTTTTATTACAGCAACAGGAAGAGGATGTCTGTCTGGTGATGTAATCGGGTTTAGATGGAAATAGTTTCCGCACTAAAGCAACACTGGAAGAACTATCTAGAAACGTGAGTTATGTCAACTGTTCTTCTGTCACTATCCCTTACTTGACATTATGTTATATGTATTGTAGGTCTTGGTAGACCTTATCTGTGATGGATTGGGGCACAGGCGAAGAACTTCATAATATGGACCTTCGACAGTTTATAGTATTCTCTGGAGACTCGTGAGGGAACATCTTAGATAAATCAACGTTTTGTAGAGCGAAATAATGACTACTTCCTTCTTTGTGATTGTAACTTAAAGGCGTGAGGTTAAACCTTTTTGGGATCGGGATTTTATGAAATTCACTAAATTTATTCTAAATTTGCTTACCGATTTTGCTGACTTAATGCAGTGACAATGTTGAGAAAAAACTATCTACAAATTTTGCAATTATTCAGCTCCGATGTTAGGCAACGAAATACCCTGTCGCCGGTTCTCTTTAATCTCATGTTGAAATACATCTTTCGTAAAAGTGAAACACTTCAGGACAACATCTTTTATCTGCAGTCCTGTGAGGTTTTCGTCTTCACAGATGATATCTGTGTGATTAGACTGGTTAGGCTCGCTTTTGGGTTACCTTTAACATGTTTTTATAATATAATTGTTAGGAAATATTTTAAATATATTATCTAAATATCTCATTAACGTGAAGGACTGTCATATGATTGTTCTAATTTTACTATTTTCATAACATAAAGGAAAATAAAAAGTCACTCCATTTCTCATTATCATTTCATCGAACCAGAATCATGTGCTTGGGCAATAGGACGGGTATCATGAATCATTCAAAACTGGATGGGATTATCTTAAAGAAGAAGACATTCATTACCATGATTATTGCCTTATTGCCACAAAATTTCGAAAAAGTCAGTAAAGGGATTTTAAATTTCTTCACTCAGGACTCGGGATTATAGTATGTAAGCTCGTAAGATTTTTTTTTTAAATGTGTTAAAACATATTTATTTACATATCTTTTTTTAATACTTGAGTTGTCCTGTTGCGAGCATTAAAACAAAAAATATTTGACCACCCGGACACTTTGAAATTCGAGTAATTTGGATACCCTACTTGCTGCTGCCAAACGTGCTTTGTATCCTCTACGTCTACTGCTAAAGTTCAAATATTTTGCAAATGCCACCAAGCTGAAGTTGTACAGGAGGTTGATCAGGCCCGTCTTCATGTATGGCTCAAAACGTTCGACAGAAATCGAGATAGCTGATAATATTTGAGTCATGACGTGAGTGATATTTAGTCTCAGAAGCGACGTTAATCGACGGCTAATGATGTGATCTCTGAGAATTTTTGGTGCCGAAGGGACGTTGTTGACGACGAAGGCTTCTCGGTGTAGGGGCGATCGAGTTAGATTGTCGACGGGCCAGCAATATTCTGTACTGTATTTTTCCAAACCAATAAGTTTAAATTTTTTTACTGAAATGTTAAGTTCCAAGTTCCCGAACTTTTTTAATTCTCCCAATGCCAACTCTTTAATTTCTGCATAATTGTAACCGAACTGGCATCAAAATTTTGAATTGTCCAGTTTGAAAATTCTAAGTAGGTATTCACTTAATTCAAGAAATTAAAAGTTTTTAGAGACAATTCCAATAGAAATTATTCCTTAATATTGCCTCATCTCCGGACTACTTTTTTCCCGAGAGAAAAAACAAATTTGGCTTAACTACCGCAAAGGGTCATTTGACCCATTTATGCTAAATCATAAAGGTTTAAATGTGTTGTTGTGTGGCAAAACTATTGCAGAGAATCCGGCTATTCACACGCAGGTAACACTGCAACACATCATTTCCTCGTTTCTTACCTCTTTGCCTATAAACTAACTGGAGGGGGAAGGTAGTTTATAGGCAAAGAGGTAAGAAACGGGGAAATGATGTGTTGCAGTGTTAACTGCGTGCGAACATCTGGAATCATAATAGATTTCTCACTTTACTAAAGACACAATAATAGTTATTTATGGTACTAGTGAGCAAAACGAGATATTATCCATGAGGGATAAGTTTGTCCCACGAGGCGATAGCCGAGTGGGACATTATCCCGAGTGGATAATATCTCTTTGCTCACGAGTGCCATACAACGTTTTATCCACTTTTGTTGAAATAAGTTTCGTAAATTAGTAAGGAATAGTTCCATTTTGTGTTTTCACACTGGAGCATTTAATTTTGAAATACATTTTATCATAGTGACCGTTCTTTAAATTGTCATGGTGTACTTTAATTTAATTAATTTTTGGAATATAGTTTTTCATTCAATTTGACTACGAATAATTTTCCAATGACTACTCAACATTTTGTTATACCAAATATAACTCACGTTGCCCCTAGTAATATAACTCACGTTGCCACATTTTCTTTATTTGAAATCAGCATAGTTATCGGCCTATTATATATCAAAGCTGGATAAAAATATAAAACAAAAAGAAATAAAAATTTTCCATTCAATATTATCGGTGTGTATTATGTATATGTTTTATATTCGCAACGCATTACATCATACTTGTTATGTAGTTTGAACATTTCAGGCCATAGTGCTATTTTGTGAGTAAAAATTGTTTTTTTCCATTATTGTATTGATAATTTTTACCCAAAAAATGTCGACCAATTCAAGAGATTTGAAATTATTGGAAATAATAAATAATATAGATAAAGAGTGTTCAGAATTCAGTGAAGAGTAACTATCTGAAAGTGAAGTGAGTAACATAGAAAAAAATGATGGTTTATGTGGCAATATATGCGGAATTGAGTCATCAGGTACAGAAAGTGAAGAAGAGAATAATTTGAATAGACGCAAAGGACAAAAGAGAAAGAGACGGATTCATCGAAATTGCGGCCGATGGTACAAAATGGCAGGAAATACAAAAAGGATCTAAACCAGGACGGGCGCCTATTCATAATATTTTTAGGAAGGTTGCAGGCCCGAAAGGATATGCCAAACGGCATATTATGAAAGGGAAAGTGAGAATTGCATTTTCTCTGTTTATTGACAACAATATAATGAAACACATAATAATATGCACAGAAGAAGAGGCATCTCGGGTGTTAGGAACTAAATGGAATTTTACTCCTGAAAAACTCAATGCATTTATTACAATTCTATATGCACGTGGCGCATATCAGGCAAAAAATTTGAGCATCCCATATGTATGGAACAAGAAATGGGGCCTGCTTTTTTTTCAAAAATCATCAGCAGGAATACTTTTGTGAAATAATGCGTTTTATCAAAATGTTTGCAAAATGATAAATTTGCTCTAATCTCCGATGTTTGGTACAAATTCATCCAGAATAGCCAATATTGTTACAAGCCTGAGCCACATGTAACTATAGATGAACAGGTTTTCCCAACTAAAGTGAGGTGTAGATTTACCCAATATATCCCAAACAACCGGACCCAAACAAATACATTATAAATGGATTTCCATATTTGGGGAAGGATGAGAACAGAGATCCTTCCGCTCCGCTTGGGGAATCCGTAGTTCTCAAACTATTAGAACCGTTCATTGAGTGCGGAAGAAGCGTTACTACTGATCATTTTTTTACGAGCGTATCACTAGCTACAAGGTTACAACTATCCTTCGCAACAAAACTGTATAAATCTGATCATTGTGCACTTACAATTTAAAAAAGTAAGCCGAAAAAAAGTGCTTTCACTAAACTCAAGGCATAAATTTATAGCCATTGAAAAAGACGGTAAGTTTATACCTGAAACGATAAGGTTCTATAATAGTACTAAATTCGGTGTAGACACGACGGATCAGATGGCAAGAAAATACTCGGTGAAATCGAAATCCCGAAGATGGCCTGTGCAGATTTTCTTCAATATTCTTGACCTGGCTGTAATTAACTCATGGGTGTTATATAAAGAAACAACCGGCGAAAAAATCACTAGGCAACAATTTTTATTCCAATTAGCTGAAGAACTTGCCGAAGATTTTCAACATGAGCAACAGGAAGAACAAGAAATTATACGGGTAAGCTCAACAGATTCAAGTTTAGTTTCATATGTGCCAAAGCGAAAACAGTACCAAATAAATTTATGCAAGGGAAATAAAACTACAAAAATCTGTTTGAAATGTACAAAATACGGGTGTGGAAAATGTGCCTTCGAGAAAGAAATAATTTGCAAAATATGTGGTGAACATAAATAAAATTTGCATAAAATTTACTTCTAAATTTTGAAATTTCTTGAAATGTTTAATTTTTTTTTCTTTATTATGTTTATGTAATTACTATTTTGTTACTTTAATAAATAAACAATTTGTAATCGTTATTTGGAAAAAAAAATGTTTTATTCATACACCAAATTGTACCAACATCGTAAAAAATATAACTTTTTATAGTGGGGTCGTTTGACCCTTTCTGGTAGGAATAGGTATGTAAAAATATCGGTACGTTTAGTGATAAAAATATTTTTGCTAATAATTCAACTCAACGGGAATTCTAATAATTCAACTCAGTTTCATTATTTAGTGAATAAAATTGTATATTTAAGACAGGTTCTTTGAAGTACGATTTTCCGTTTATCTCACTGAAATAATTTGATTTTAAAATTAAAATGAAAAATGATGAAACCTTTATAGTTTAGTCGTAAATTAATTTTTTAGTTATAAATATAATCTATGTACATATGTATGTACAAAATCATTTTTTTTAACTTTCTTTCACATTATTAGTTTTCAAGTTTATTTACCTCGTCCGCAAGTTTTTATTGTTTATCTTCTTATCGGCTTTTCGGACACAAATATATTATATTGGTATATATTGGCATTCACAAAATTTTGATTAGTTAATCATAATCAAAAATTAAGAGGCCACCTATTTAATATATCTACACAAAAAAGCAGAAATATCAGATTTCCCATACCCTAACCCCAAGAGTTATACAAAGTGTACCAACTCTGAACAAAATAAGAACTTTCCTTGAGCTCATTGTATTGGTAGTTTGGTTTCGTACTGAAAAGTTTGGACTACTCATCAGGTACAATGAGCTCAAGGAAAGTTCTTATTTTGTTCAGAGTTGGTACACTTTGTATAACTCTTGGGGTTAGGGTATGGGAAATCTGATATTTCTGCTTTTTTGTGTAGATATATTAAATAGGTGGCCTCTTAATTTTTGATTATGCTTAACTAATCAAAATTTTGTGAATGCCAATATATACCAATATAATATATTTGTGTCCGAAAAGCCGATAAGAAGATAAACAATTATTAGTTTTATTTTTACGATGCACTTCACCTTAAGATTTTTCTTAAATAAATTAAACGGGTTTTAATTAAAAATATAATCATTTTTCACAAAACAGTAGAAACTTTAGATTATTGTAGGTGAAACGCAAATTAAAAACACTCGCAATTGAAATTTTTCGTTTTATAACTTTGACCAATGGCTTCATCTAACTTGCCATTTTCTTCAAAGTTTTAATAAATGTTAATTGAATAATCTTTACACCAAAATGGTAACCAAAGATAACATATAAACACTTATAAACTTAAAAAGGTAAATGTCGTTTTAGTATGTATTCGTCCATAGAAAACTTAAATTAACTTAAAAATTTCAACGAAGCTTTGTCGAATTGTATCTGTCACTTAAAAAAACTTATGAATGCGAAATTTTCCATCCAAACTTATAAAAAATTTGAACAAGACGTTAAAAACAATTATTTCCCCCTATTCAAAAGTGAAAATTCGAAATTTATGTTTTGAATTTCATATTCTCACTGAAGTTTTTAAATTTATTTTTAATTTGGAAAGATTTGTGAAACCTAAAATGCTATTTCTCAGACACTATTTTCTAAAATATACACGAAATTCTCATGGAATACCCTCAAAAATACTAATCACGGTAAAATAAAAATTATATGGTAGAAATATCTAAAAACTTTCAAAAAATTGGTTTCATTAAAATTCTTAATTTCTTTTAAGTTTATAATTTCTCACTTGTTCACTTAACTCAGGAAGGGGTTATAAAATATTAAAAATCGGTTTTGAGTAAGATCACCATTCCTTGAAGATTTAGGTTCAATTTGTTATCCAATACCGGCTTATTCCAAACTGCCTGAATTGTCAAGCTATTTAAAGTAACTTAATAAGCTAATGTGGAAGAAATTAGTGAACTTATCTCTAACCACAACATACAGTTTATAATCCTAAATATTCAAAACAAACCATAGATTCTCCCGTTTTATACATGCGGCACATACGGTATGCTGCATGTGATACATACGGTAGTTGGAAATCCAGGAACGTCAATAGATGTCTCGTATAGAAACACAGAGAAAAAATTTTAATCAGGACTTTCATAGGTAGTCACCGGTAACTAATAAATTAGCAGGTGTAGCGGAAAACGGATACCTCCCCCGAAATTTTTTTAAATTCTTTTACTAAATTATAATATTTATACTTATAATTACCAAATTATTTTTCAAACAGGTGTTTAGCTGTTTTTACGGCACGGGATACCTTTTGAAAAATTGTTAGGTCCTAGGCAAAGGAGTACCCTCCAGAAACTAGTAGCTTTGCAAAACCATCGATATTTAGACGGCAAACATCTGTATTTTGATCTAAGTAACCATTTCCATAAAGGGTTTGTATGTATTTGGTTTGAAATGTACCTGTGCATACATTTGAAGTTTCAGCTGGAATTAAAGAACCTGCTTAAATAAAAATTTCAAAATGGAATCTAATGGACCCGATTCTGGTTTTGATATTTACATGCAAGAGGGAAAATAAAATAATTTGAATTTTATAATTCCAGAATAAGGTGTAATTTAAAATACTTAGGCTCTTTTCCAATTACTTAATCACTTCAAACTTATTGACTTATTTGCCGCCATCTTAATTAAGTAAGTGAAACTATCCCAATTCATTTTACTTACTTACTTTGTCAAAAATATTTGTTTGTCTATTGAGAACTGTTAAAGTACGTATAAGTGACATCTAGCATTAAAAATAATAAAGTGATTCACGATTCGCGATTTGTGTAGAGACCGTTCTTTGCTCAAGCTCATCGTGACATGGCTATACTGAAATTTAGTCGTTTGTATTTTTCTTTGTCAACAAATAAATTATAAATTTCAATTTTTAATTAAACAATTAGCGTCTGTAAGGTTTGTCCTCCAAACCCAATATAGAATAACTTATTGATTTTTTAAGCCAGAAATGCAACGCAATATAAATACTGAGCGAACGGCAGCCATCTATCTGCATCTTGGTTTCTCAGGCCTATCGCAGAGTCTTGAAATGATTCAGTGGATACTTATATATATGAAAGTTTTCACATAACACTTTTGCGAGTTGAGCGTGAACTCGCCCGTTGTTTTTTTCAGTAGATATGTTATGAGGGATTGGCCTCTTTATTTTTCTGATTTACCAAATCGAAATTTTGGGATTGCCATGAACAATTAATATATTTGTCTATGAAAAAGCCGAAAAAATTAATTGATTTACAGACAGACAAATTAAATTCTTAATAAATATTCGTATGGGCATAATACACACACAAATGAGGTTTCTCCATTGGTTTTTGATATTTGATATAGTGAATGTAATTCGCTATATCAGTATGTTCTTGCCAGATACTTAATGTAAGTGGCGAGAGTTGTATTTTTGTAGTTTGGTCGTAGCTACCTGATGAGTAGAGCAACTTTTCAGTACGAAACCAAACTACCAACATAAAGAACTTATGGAGGGTTTTCATTTTTGAAGAGTAATACATTGGTATAACTCTTGGCCCTTGGGCTAAAATTACGGAGAGGGGGAATGATATTTTCTACCTTTTTCAGTAGATATGTTTTGAGGGATTGGCCTCTTTATTTTTCTGATTTACCAAATTGAAAATATTGGGATTGCCATGAACAATTAATATAGTTGTCCATAAAAAAGCCGAAAAACTGAATTGATTTACAGACAGACAATTTAAATTCTTAATAAATATTCATATGGGCATAATACACACACAAATGAGGTTTCTCCATGGGTATTTGATATTTGATGTAGTGAATGTAATTCGCTATATCAGTACGTTCTTGCCAGATACTTAATGTAAGTGGCGAGAGTTGCATTTTTGTAGTTTGGTCGTAGCTACCTAATGAGTAGAGCAACTTTTCAGTACGAAACCAAACTACCAACATAAAGAACTTATGGAGGGTTTTCATTTTTGAAGAGTAATACATTGGTATAACTCTTGGCCCTTGGGCTAAAATTACGGAGAGGGGGAATGATATTTTCTACCTTTTTCAGTAGATATGTTTTGAGGGATTGGCCTCTTTATTTTTCTGATTTACCAAATCGCAAATATTGGGATTGCCATGAACAATTAATATATGTATTTGTCTATAAAAAATCCGAAAAAATCAATTGTATATTTATTGTTTTATTTTTTGTATTAAAAATTTAAAAACAACTGGTGGTTATCAGACATACAATTTGGATGTTGCAGTTGTATTTTTTCCAAACTTTAGAAATATTTAATTATAAAATAATTTCATCGACAATGCTACTTCCATCATAATAAATGAACAAGTATGCTTTCTGTATTTTTGTAAGATATTTTGAATTTATTTATTCGGCTTGAAAGCCTTTATCTTGAATTTAAATTTTCTATGACACTATACCTTAGAAATATTTTCATAGATAAACTGACAAGTTACCTCGCTAGCTTACTTATTTAAATAAGTTAGATTCCATAAATATATTTACTTATTTGGAAATGGCTTTGATTGGAAAAGGTCCTTTATTAGAACAAATTAGCCAATTTTATGAAATTACAAATGTTGGCACCGCCTTCCAATCAGAATTGGATTTTTTAATTTCCAATTTAATTGACTCTTTAGGCAATCTTCGAAACGATTACTTATTTGTGGAATCTAACTTATTCAAATACGCATCCCATGACTTGTAATTTATTTTCTATCCATTTCTTACAAAACACAATCAAATTGCTCCACATTGCTGGCCTAAGAAAATTTTCCTAAGGTAGATAACACTAAATACAGAAAAATTTTAAATTAGCTTTTGACTAACACTGAAGTAAAAAATTAATTCTTTCAGATAATTGACTATTTAATAAAGGTCATCAAAACTCATTATTAGTCTCTTTGTTATAACAAGCATTAGTGCTGCAAGTGTATTATGTTGTGAATACAATATTCTTAAGTGAAATAAGTTTTTGTTGTTGTTGTCAAAATAAGCAAATGAAATCAATTCGAATGATTTTAATAACTTATGTAAGATGGCGTCGAATAAGTCAATAAGTACGAAATTAATATCGGTTCGAAAACAGCCTTAGCTGTTTGATAGTTAAGTTTTCACAGGCTTCTTACCATTGTTAAAATATAAGGGAGCCGCTGGTTCGGGACCGATTAATGTTAATCGCGAACCAGCTTTGGCTGGGGAATTAGCGATCTCATTACTTTCAATTTCCCAATGAGCCGGTACCTGCTCGGAGTAAGGCAGTAACTCTATTTAAATATTTTGAGTCCTTAACAAGTAGCACAGCTTTACTATTCGTACAGAAAAAATATTATTGTTGTTAACAGCGAGACGAAACGACGAACTACTCGTTCCTTTGCAGTGACTTTTGGTCATTGACGAGCTTCTTGTTAAACTACAGCATTCTGGCTTCATTGTTCAAAGATAAGCTGATGATAAACTCAAATATCTAAATGTCTTGGCCGACTTAATGGAAAAGGCCTTACTTATAGTGGAGACATGGCGTATTGAGAAGGGCTTACATGTCAATCCGTCTAAGACTGACTTATTTGTCTTTACTAGGCGTTGAAATATTGAAGTTTTCACTTGAACAGAAAAGTTCATTTATCTTTGTCACTTGGTCAGAATCTACCTCTATTATATACTAATTAGTATAATACTTTTGGATACCTAAGGGGGATTATATTAAAGGATTTGTAGAGAGAGGAAGCAGTGATTTTTGAATTCTGAGGCAATATTGGGTTTTTAGGGATGTGTTCAGGAGAATTACGTAGTAGGTGGATTTAGGGGGCGTTGTAGATTGCAGTTTAAATAGTTTTACTGTTGGAGCATTGAATGTTGGAGTATGTTGAGAGTGGAGGGACCGAAAGGTGAGTGGGGTTGTGGGACAGGAGAGAAGTGGTGTGTGGATGAGCTTTCGTGTGTGTAGCTGTTTGGCTGTAAGCATAAGCGAATGTAGGTTGAAAACAATTAAAAATATTATGAGGACTGAGGGTGCAGGTGCCTTCTATATTATGTATAATATGTATATCTGGGTAAACATTAGGTTTTCAGAGGTATGCCCGGGAAACTGAAATAGCAAGTGAATAATAAGTTCATTGGGTTGGTATCATTATCCAAAATAAAATAATTCCAAAAAAACAATAATCCCAAAAAATCAAGTTTTAAATAAAACAAATGTTTGAAATATTATTTTAATCCGTTTTATACCTTAGGGAATGGGACTGCCGCCCCCAATCCCCGCTTTCACGATTTTTTCGAGTTCGAACATTGGAACATTTTCAAAAAACTGTGTTTTTTTAGTAATTACTCACATAATAAAATAGAGAACTTCCCAAAGCCGCTTTGCATTGGGCCCTTTGCGCAAGGATGGTAGGAAAACGTCAGAAAAATTTCAAAAATATTTACATTTATAATAACATTTTCGGAATATGATGATGGTTCTCGAGTTTATTCTCTATTCTGAGATTTTAATTTATATTTATAATCTGTTTCAGAGTTTTAGGTTTAATTCATACATATATGTACATATGTACATAATACATTATTTCAGCAACTGCCCAACCGTATTATAAAATGGCCTACTCTCTTTTACTGAGAAGTTAATTTAAATTTTAAGTTTGGTTTTAAGTAATGTTTATAAATGATTGAATAATCTCTACCATTTCTTGTCATCCTTGCGCAGAGAGGACCAATGCTAAGCGGCTTTAACCCTCATCAGTATGTGTCATTTTACTTACATTAACGTATGCGACGAGTCTCTCGGACTCATATGGTATTTTCACATTTAAATCAAGTTTATTAAATATTTTAATATTTATTTTAGAAATTCAGTATATAACAACTCATTAAAAACACAAAAAACAATTAAAAAAATGTTTATTTATACAGCTACTGCAAACCACGACTTTCTCCGAGTGTTCCGAATAAACATTTTTCGACCCGCCCCCGCACAGTTGTTTATTCATTCGTCCAACTGCAGAAACAGACGAAGCAACTACATTTTTTTGAGTTAGTACTAACGTTTTTAAGTACAGGTTCAATATTCTGAATTTCTGAACATCTTTGATTAATTTGGAAAGATACGCAATTACGGCTTTGAATGTTTGGTATTAACAAAAGTTGCATTGGCAAGAATAGTTTACGGCGATTATTGAGTTCGGTAACATTTCGTTCAGGATATAAATTTATCCAAACCACCTTAGCTGCTACTCCAGTTACGTTAATTAAATGATAAAATTGAGCCGTCAATATATTAATATTTCTTCAAGCCGCGCGAGTTATTTTATTATCGAACCGAATATACTTCCACAACAACTAAAATCTGTGGCACGACATGCTTAGTTTGAATAAAATGTTCCCAAATGGAGATGATATACTCTGCTTATTTCGACCGACGCTGATCAGCAATCCGATGAAACAGCGAACCAGCTTTCTGCACGTGTACTCGAGCTTACGATAAGTATAATGACTTAATCACTTATGAATAGCGAAAAACCATCCACCGGTGAATATACGTATTATCTTGGAGGAAGTTTTGCTTGGTTGATACCGTCTCGAATAAGGTTACAAGCGGGTGTCCTTCCTTGCGGAAATGGGCTATTTTTAAATGGATGCCACCCTTTGCAGTGTAGTATGTTTTGTCAATAGGTGGTTCAATAACATTCTGAGCATCTTCGGATTCGGATGCTTCTTGTTCGTCGTCACAGTCAGATTCGCTTTGCAACACATATTTTTCGCTATGAAGTGAGTCAACACAATCCAAAATGTTATCTTGACTCTCGTCATCAGTTTCTTTCAAAGCAGCTCGAACTTCTTCTTCCGTCCACACACGCTTTCGGCTTAGCATACTGTAGAACATTACAAAACGTTACATTTTTAGTTGAACAATTTACACCCAAACTTACCTTGTCTTTCACTTATTCAATTGCCGTTTACTTTATATGCACATGAATTAGAACTGCAAGATAAATGAGTACCAAAAAACACTAAAACACTTAATAAAGAACTAATAGAGAACTCCCCAAAGCCGCTTTGACCAAGTAAAGTTTGACAGTAAAACATCAAAAATGTTTCAAAAATATTCACATTTAGTTTAATTAGTTTATATTAAACGTAAATAGCTTGCATTTCAGATACTAAAATAAAAACTCATCAAAGCCGCTTAGCATTAGTCCTTTCCACGGAAGGATGATAAGAAATTATGTAGCTTCCGTTTGTTTCCATATCACAGTTAACAAAAGTTTTATGGTATCTTCCGTTTTAATGGAGCACATTATTTTGTATTTTTAGGAGTTTTTGGGGGATTTTTTTGTTCGGTAATATCATAGCATCACAGTAGGCAGTAGTGCTAAAATGGAATTCTTTTTTCCCAAAATTTGAAAATAACTAAAGTACCACAGGGACTTCTATTCTAATCCATCTTTGCTCGGTGCTAGTATCATACTAATGTCCATATAGATATATTAACGTTACTAAACCGCAATAGCAATTACATGCTTGTTTAAAAATTTGTTTTAGTTCTTACTCCTTATAAAATGAATGTGGAGTTTGATCACATTCATTTTATAAGGAGTAAGAACTAAAACAAATTTTTAAACAAGCATGTAATTGCTATTGCGGTTTAGTAACGTTAATATATTTATATGGACATCAGCATGATACTAGCACCGAGAAAATTGTTAAACTACTAATTGCTACATCGATTTAAAACCGTTCATAAAATTGGTCTTTAATTACAGCTTACCTGAAAAACTAAAGCAAATAAATTAAACTAAATTCTAATTAAAAATTGAATCATTTGATTGGTTGTATGTAATTGTATTTCTAAATTTATCTGATTTCGAATTTTTGATAATTATCATGGTAAATCAAACAACAATTAGTTGAGGAGTAAATTTTCAAAAGGTATTATTTCCATTTGTGGTCAAGCGGGATTTTATTATTGATTCCTGTTCAGAAAATTAAATTACATCCTCCACAAGTTCGGAACACTCCAAAACCCCTTAGATGAGCTTCAAAATTGAAACAGAATTTTTGGTGTTTTTTTTTTTTCAAAGAATTAATAATTTTTGATAGAAGGATTTATTTTTGAAAATATTGACCATAAGAACGCTCGAAAAAAAACTATAAAATTCTATTTGTTTGTAATGAAAAGTAAAAATCACTGTTAAGATTTTTTAGTGAGGTGGTTGTAACTGGGCGAGATCAATTTTGTAATGTTCTACTACTTCCATATCTTCAAAATTAAATAATTTTATTATTGAAACATCCTTCAAATTTTTTTCAAAAATAAAAGTTTTTTGTGGAAATATGGGACCTTTTCAAAAATCACTCCTCAGTTCATCTAATAAATTAAACCTAACAGAATCATAATATAATTTAATACGCTAAGAAAAAATATCATTGCCTAAACGTGTGTTTGTTTAGGAAAATGGGTAATTTGAATAGTTTGACTCTTGAAATATAGAATGTTTACAATACAACTCACTAAAAACCAAGCCATTTGCAATTATCGAATATGGCACATTTAGGGTATTACAGGTAAACCTCGTTTAACGAACCCTCGAATAACGAATCCTCGAATTAACGAACATTCAAAATTGTTGAAAAATCTCGTATTACGAACTTCAAACCTCGAATATTATTATAAGTACAGTTTATGTACATAAATGGTAAAATTTTAGAAACCATACAAATATTTTTTCGCCAAAAATAGCACATAAAATTATTTACCTCGCACAACGAAACCTCAACTAACGAACGGTTTTCAGGGACACAATACGTTCGTTAAACGAGGTTTGCCTGTACTTGAGTTTTAAAGTATGTATGCGGTTACCCTGTACGAGTAGTTACTGTTATATGAGTAGTTTCTATATTAATACCCGGGTATCAGGTTTTTAGAAATAAAAAATAAAAAAATTGGTACGATTCGAGTTTCGTTACTAAATCCGCAGCAGATAAGGCAAACTTCCAAATAATAAATTTATTATTGTCGTGTTTTCCATGAGAACTATGCACTATAACTCGATTAATTTTAAATTCCTTATATTCTATGTAAACAGAAAAAAAATTAATTCTTAAAGTGCTAAAGTGTATAAATACACATTTTAAGTTGTTACAGCTATAAATAATTACAATTATAGCTTATTTTTTTGTTACACTTGATAAACCCATGAATTTATCGAGTGTAGTTGCGTGTAATGACGTCAGCATGAAATAAGAAAATATTGATGAAATAACTCAAGGGGGAAATTTTTAAACTTAAAATGTGTATTTATGTCAAATATACAACATATTCCTGCTATATGAATTTATTATTTTTTCGGTTTACATAGAATAAAATGAATTTAAAGTTTATCGAGTTCTAGTGCAGTTCTCATGGAAAACATGACTTAAATAACTTACGACTCTTACGATTATTTGAAATAGCATTTTTAATATAATCTGGAATACCAACTCTTAAGCTCGAGGCCGTCTCGACCCTTCCTGAGAGTTGGAACTCACCCACAAATGTTCATCTTATCACATATTATCTTCAGTCGGTCTTTTTCTTGTTGCTAGGCTAGCGCTAAAGCTAACGATTAGAAGTCTGACGCAGTGTTAAGGGTTATATATTATTGTAAACTGAGTCTTTTTCTTTGGGTTGGCCAACCTTTTTGAGCGAATCTCATGCGTAAACGGAGCGTATAAATTCGATTAACGACAATTTTGAAACCCAATAGACCCTTTCCCAAGAAGAAAATCAACAATAATTTTGGCAAAATTATGGTACTCTTTTACCGAGGTTCGGTGTTGTGTTGGCGGATACAATTTAATTTTTGCTGACAATTTCAACAGTACACAAATCCAACTGTCTGGTACTTCAAAAAGCAACGGACACTGTGGTGATATTCTAATTTCAAAGACTAGACGTGGCATGATCATACACGTTAGATTTTACGAGTCATATGATTATCTTTCGGAAACATGTGCACGACAGTTTTAGCAAACCTTATTTCGTTATGTTAATTTTACAAATTTTTCAAGGCCACCATCGCAAACAACACCAAAAATATTTGACAAATTTTGTTTATCTGTAATATCCTGCACTTCTCCCTCGGCGCAAATACCATACAACATATTCGTATATATGTATGTATGTACATGCCAATTAAGATAAAAATCTTAAATATATTTACATTTTGCATTCACATCGTCGCTTTAAAAAAAAAAAAAAAGTCATCATCGCAACGAGGTAATAAAAATCGATAATTTTCGTAATGTATGCGGTTATTTGATTTTTTGTTTTATAAAGAATAAAATCATCGACCGATTACGATCGTTGCGTCTTTTTGAAATCATTTGACCTTTCAGTCTGTTTTTTTTTTTTCAAGAAACTATGTCAATTACTAACAGTAGAAATTTAAAAAGTTTATATTTTGTGACTGGTTCGAAGCATGTTTTGCTATCATACAAATAAATCCAATAAAATCGTATGCCACACCTTCTCAATCAATAATTTGTTTTCTTATTGTATGATCGCAGAATAAAAATGTTATTGTAGTAATGTTTCTTAGAAAGGTGTCAAATGTCATTTGGACGTTTGAATAGTTATTATTGGACTGCTTATATTTGTTGTTGTGCGCGGTTTTGGATGAAATCATTCCAATAAATACGCCTCAATCTGTATACGTTTACACTTTACATACATAAACAAACTTTACTTACTGGCCGGTCGAATTACTTAACCTCATCGTCACATATACAAATAAGAATGATCCGCAGAACACACAACAATGAAGCGCTTAATTCATTAAATTAGAAAACAAAAAATTCAATTTCTTAATAGTTTCCAATTAAGGAATTTTTCAATTCTTATTATGCATTATTACATACTCGTAAAATGACTTCTAATAAATCAAAAACGTACATCTAGACAGTACAATAATACATAATAGTGTTTAAAATGCTAATCATAACTGGATATACATTACACATCATAGTTTTACTGTCTCTCTTTCAAGAGTAGACATAATAATAATAAAAAATTAATCAAAATTACGTGGTTTTATTCCATTCATAGTTTTTGTTGTGCTATTTCTCACCGTTTCAGCCAACAGTCATCAATCAATTCGCGATCTGACAAACATTCAAAAAATCGATTGATTAAAGACGATCTAGTCGTAATCTGAATAAAATCGTATGTTTAATGTAAGATGTCATCAACATTTCACATGGTTTAGTTTACTTTCTCTTCGGGTATTGTCATCATAACTATTATTGCGATTTCGAGTCGGCCTAGCATGAGATTTTTGATTAAATGCGAAGAAACCTTTTACAAACCTCATAAACTTCATTCAGCCAGTGTTAAATTTTTAATTTGGAGAACGATGCGGAATGATTTGAACGGCCGTTTAAGGATTTTTTTAGATAATTAGAAATTTAGGAAAATGTATTTTTGTTATTAGATTTTAAATATGAAATGCGAAAATTCAAAAATTAGAAGTTTATCAAATTTAGAAATATTGAAATTTTATAAATGGTATAATATTTAAAAATCGAGAATTTACGAAGTTAGTAATTTTTAAATCAGCAATTCAACAAGATTTAGACAAATTTAGAAATAGTTTTTGCGAATATTTAAGAATTAAAATAAAATGTTATCAACTTCAGATACTCACTTATATCAGGGGTTGAAATATTGCTCTATGAATATGACGCAATACTAGAACGGGACCCACTATTAATAAAAAAACACTTACGTGTCTCGAAAGAGGCGTTCCAAAAATTAGTGGAACTTTATCCGTCGAAACGCCACGGGACGATGAGCTTCAGAGCAAAGACCTCAAATTTGCTAATCGCGCAGGCTCACACGCTTTCCATCAGGCCGTTGATGCTATCGATGGAACGCATATCAAAATAAAATGTCCAACCGATCGGCATGATGAATATATTAATAGAAAATTGGACTACAGCATTCAATTGCTAGGTACGTAATATTCATTTTTAAATATAACTTTGTGTATCCATAGTTGAACTGTGTTTATTTTTATAGCTGTTTGTGATGCAGAATACAAAATTTTGCATGTCTGCATTGGGTGGCCAGGATCGGTTCACGATCAAAGAGTATTAAGGAACAGCAACCTATATTTGAATAGAAGATATCCTGCTCGAGATTATTATTTACTGGGTGACAGTGGATATCAGTTGACGCGTGATCCTATATCAATAATCACTCCATTTACGGAAAACCGTTCGTTAACCCCGCAGCACAAAAAATGTAACCACCTTCACAGTAAAGCAAGAATAACTGTCGAACAGACATTTGAACAAATGAAGACTAGGTGGAGATGCATTTTCCTTCGTTCACTGGAACTTAATTTAAAAACTTGTAATAAAGTTATCGCCGTTTGCTGCGTACTACATAACATTTGTCTAAATGTTGGAGATCTCATGACCATAGACGAGGAGTTTCAAAATGAAAATTATCTTCTAATGATGAAATTTATCAACCCCAAATCAGCGCTTCAGCGTTCAGAGACAATTTATGTTCAGAAATATAACAATTTAATTTTATGTAAATAATAAATATATTTAATAAAGCTTTTAAAATATTTTACCGCAACAACAAATTATTATGAATATGACAGAACACAAGACAACAAAATATTATGAATATGACAGAATTTTCGTGGTTACGTGGATCAGAACTGTATAGTTTACATGAACCCAAATAAGTTTTTTATGAAAGAAAGAGATAGAAAATAAGTCACCTCATCAGCAGACTTATTTGAATAAGTCGGTGAAAACAAATAAGTCGGTAGTTGGAATAGACCCTTAGTTTAAAATTCAAATTTGTTTTTTGAATGACCCTTACTCATTGAATTTTAAATTTTAGTCATGGTGAAGAAGGTGGAAACTGAATTGCAATCGACCGAGTTTTATATATAAAGGATATATAGTCAAAAACTTTGTTTTTACGGGTTGTGTGTTTTTTAAATTTTATTTTTTATTTTTTATTTACCAAAACTGGTTTGGATTTTTAAGTTAATAAAAATCAGTAGCGAATTTTCATTCAAATTAAACGAACAACATTAAAAAATGAGATATTCAAACGAACAAAACATCTTATTTGTAACTGAATTTTTGAGTGATAAAAAGTCAATTGAAGAAATACCGTGGGAATTTCAAGCACAATTTCAATAAAAGTTTAAGAAATCATAGAAAGAGCTAAAGTGAATCGTCTTGCTTTTGCGCAAAATATTTTGGAACACCTAAACGGAGATTACATCTTACGGGATATCTGGTTTAGTGATGAAGCACATTCCTACCTTACGCGTCACGTGAACAAACAAAATCAAAGATAAAATATACGGTTCTTCCGGTAAATAATCAGATAATTATTTTTTACAATGAGTAAAATTATCAAGAATTTAGCAAGTTCAGTTTCGATCGAAATCGTATTTATGCATTAAATAAAATAAAATTGAAATTATTAAGAGTTTAATATGTGTTGTATATAATTCGCTAATACTTAACTACATGGTTGCTTTTTAAACATAGAAAGTAATCAAAAGTCTAACTAGCAACTCAGTCGCCGCTATAGCCTGATGAGATTGACTGACATTCAGATCGAAACTGAATTTGCAAAAAAATCAAAGATATTGGAGTACAAAAAACCCCGAAGAACTCCATGAATCGCCATTACACCCTCAAAAGGTAACTATTTGGTTGTGCTTTGTTACGGTTGTTGTACGAGGAAATGTTAGGTTAGGTTAGGTTAGGTTGGAGTGGCTGCTTACGCACACTTAGACCGGTGACGGTCCATTGTGATACCACAGGATGTATCCCCTTTTACCCCTATTGGAACCATTTCGAGCTACTTATGTAGCGTAAGACGTCCCGCACTTTAATGTTTTCGAGATCCGAGAGGCAGTCCATCCTGAACTTACCTAAGTGTTTGTGCCTTCTGAGAGCCAATGCTGGACACGAGCAAAGGAAGTGGACCAACGTCTCTTCCTCCTCTTCGTCCAAGCAGCTTCTGCAGAAGTCATTAGCCTCCAGACCCAGCCTTCTTGCATGTTCTCCAAAAAGGCAGTGTCCCGTGAGTATTCCTACGACCGTTCTTAATTCACGTCTTCGTAAGGATATTAATGCCCTAGTGCGGCCCAAGTCCAGCTTTGGCCAAACTTGTCTTGCAACTCTACAGGTTAGGGTGTTAGACCACCTTTCCCCCGCTGAGGATAGCGCCTGCTTCCCAAGTGCTTGTCTCAGCGCTGTGATAGGCCTCCCCAGACTTGCCCTTTCCGGTTGCAGCTGGAGAGTCGTACCATGCCTAGCAAGTTCATCTGCCCTGCAGTTCCCCATGACGCCCGAGTGACCTGGGACCCAGACTACCTGGATGTTGAAATGCTCACCCATCTCATTTAGAGATGAATGACAACTCAACGCCACCCATGACGCCAAAGACACCGATTCTAACGACCGGATCGCCGCTTGACTGTCCACATAGATTGTGATATCGTCTGAGGATAACACATTATGCTTCAACCACGTCATGACCTCCTCAATCGCTACGACTTCAGCTTGGTACACGCTGCAGTAATCAGGGAGACGAATAGAAATATTTACATTTAATTTGTCACAGAATACTCCAGCTCCTACTTTGCCGTCTAGCTTGGAGCCATCTGTGAAGAATTGCAACGCTTCAGTTTCCGATGACGGTCTATCCCTCCAGGATTCCCTTGAAGGGAAGGAGGTCCGAAATCGCTTTCCGAAGCGTAGAGTAGGTTTAATGTAGTCAAGATTCGCCAGCTCATCCTTCAACGATCTGACGATAGTAGAGTGTCCTATACTAAGACACCTCCACTGAGAGACGGCTGCAAGTCGTACAGCCGTATTTGCCGCCATCTGTTTGCCAAAAATGTTGACAGGAAGAAGGTGCAACATAACCTCTAAGGCACTTGTCGGTGTCGACCTCAATGCCCCGCTAACAAGCATACAGGCCGTTCTTTGCACTCTCTCAATCTTACTTTTGTAAGTTATCTTGTCCAGAGCTGGCCACCAAACCCCCACCCCGTACATGAGTACAGGTCTCACTACGGCGGTGTAGAGCCAGTGTACCAGCTCCGGCTTCAGACCCCATCTATGACCAATGGCGTTCCTACAGGAGTACAAAGCAATAGTAGCTTTGTTTATTCTCTCCAACATGTTGGGCTTCCAACTAAGCTTACTGTCCAAGATAATGCCCAGATATCTAGCTCTATCAGTAAAAGCAAGTCTCGTGCCATTTAAGGTAGGAGGGACAACTACCGGGATTTTGTATTTCTTAGTAAAGAGTACCAGCTCTGTCTTGGACGGGTTAATACCAAGTCCACATTTGCCAGCCCATTTCGTAACGATGGTAGGCGCATTCTGCATTACGTCTACAATCGTGCCCAGGAATTTCCCGGTAACAGCTAAAGCTACGTCATCTGCGTACGCAATAACTTCAATACCCTCTCTCTCCAATTCAAGTAGTAACCCTTTTACCACTATGTTCCAGAGAAGAGGGGACAGAACCCCCCCCCTGCGGAGTTCCCCTAGTTACTCGCCTCTTTAAGGTGGAGTCCCCCAACTTCGAGCTAACAATCCTGCTTCCCAGCATATAATTGATTAACCCTATCAGAGGAACGTCCACCTCCAAAAATGACAATCCCTCCTTGATTGCCTCCGCTTTCACATTATTAAAGGCGCCTTCTATATCCAGGAAGGCCACCAAACAGAATTCCTTCGAATTAATCGATTTCTCAATCGTAGACACCAAGGCGTGCAGAGCAGTGTCCACAGATCTACCCTTTGTGTACGCGTGCTGAGACGATGCCCACTTCCTGGCACCTATTTTATCTCTGATGTATACATCCAGCAGCCTTTCCAATGTTTTCAAAAGAAAGGATGATAGAGTTATTGGTCTTAGGTCCTTAGGATAGACATGTGAGCTTTTCCCCGCTTTCGGTATGAACACCACATTGACCTCCGTCCAGTACCTAGGAATATAGCCCAGCTTCAAACACCCTTTGAATATAGCTTCCAGGTAGGGAAGAATAATTACTGAGTTGTTTTGAAGTTCCGCTGGTATAATTTGATCCGGACCAGCCGATTTAAATGGTTTAAAACCCCTCAGTGCCCATAGGATCCGTTTTCTGGTTACGATATCCTCTGTGGTTACTGACAGTGATTCCTGATGATTAAAACGCACCAGCAGGTCTTCAAAGCTCCCTGGGAAGTGTGTCTCGAAGAGAAGCTCCAGAGATTCTCCACTAGAAGCTGTCCAAGATCCGTCCGGTTTTATCAAAAAACTAGGACTAGATGTACTTTTGGAAAGAATCTTCCTAAGGCGGGAGGTTTCGGATACCTCTTCCATATTATCACAGAAGATTCTCCAAGACCTCCTTTGTGCCTTTCTTAATTCTTTCTTATAAGTTCCGAGTTTCTCCTTATAGGAGTCCCAATCCTGAGCCTCCCTTGTATTTTTGGCTCTATTAAAGGCTATCCTACAAGCCTTTCGATAGGTTCCCAGTTCCCTGGACCACCATACCGGTTTTTGCCTACCCCTAGGCTTAGCCAGTGGGCAGGCAGCGCGAAAGGATCGGTTGCATGCGCTAGTAACGCTAGCCACCATGTCCTCAAGCTCCCCAACGTTCGTCGGGGGCTCCATAGCCCTCGTCGGTAACATTTCCTCCAATAATTCCCCATATTTGCTCCAGTTGGTCCTTCTAGGGTTCCTGAAGGCTTCCCGGGTAGCAGGGTGAATATCGAGGCTATAGGTTAAATATCGATGATCAGAAAAGGAGTGTTCCTTATCCACCCTCCAATTTTTAACCATATGAAGAATATTATTTGAGGCAAGGGTCACGTCTAGAACCTCCTGCCTGTTACTAGTAATAAATGTGGGTTCCCGCCCAATATTACACACTGAAAGGTTAGTACTCATCAAATAATCAAAAAGCGACTCACCTCTTTCATTAATGTCTGTGCTTCCCCAGATAGTGTGATGCGCATTAGCATCCACTCCCAGTACCACACCTACCTTTGACTGTTCCGCTTTACGGATCAGCTCCTCCAGGTTATCCGGAGGAACCTCCTTCTCCCGGTCCATGTAGGCTGAAACCAGCCAGAATCTACAAGTGCCTACTTCCAGGCTAACTGCAGTAGTGTCACCATTGCTGTATTGAGAGAGAAGGAAAAGATTAATATTATTTTTCCCAAGAATACAAGATCTGATCTTCCCAGAGGCCACAGATCCTGTTGTTGTTAATCCAAGGTTCTTGGATTAGTATCACATCCTCACCCGAACTAGTCAGCCTGAGGAGTAGAGCTGCCGAAGCAGCCTTAGAATGGTGAAGGTTAATTTGAGTTATCTTAATCATAACCATTTCACCTCTACCTACCTCCATGATAAATTCCTGCTACCGCAGGAATATTAATTCCCGGTAATTTGGGATGCGCCGGATACGCCCGTCTCGCCACCCCTCGTACCCTCTATAGAGGACTTGTCAGTGCCCCCCCGTCTGGCCGGGCTGTCGACATCCTCCTCCATCGGTACACCAGCTCCTTCGCTTATGTGCACCTCCTCATTCTTCGAGAGAGTCCTTGCCCTACCATGGTCGCCGGATTCACTCCCCCCCCTACCCTCAGCTTCTTCCCCCATGCTGCTGGTACCCCCTTCAGGCCTGGGCGGGTTGCCACCGTCCTCCGGTTGGCCTCCCGTACGCGCTTCCGCCCCATCCTTCTTATAAACGTTGAGAGTAATTGACCCGAAACCGAAGTCAATTACTCCCTTCGTTTTGTGAAGGAGGGCAAGGGACTCCTTATTTATCACCATGATTGATAATTTCGAGCCCCCCTTGGCCTCCTCCTGCTTGACGATCTTCCAATTTCCTGTCGGAAGATTCGGGTTACTGGCCTGAATGATTTTCAAAGCCCCGTCCGGGCTAGCCGGTTCGGATGGCAGCCATACACGTGCCCGCGGCCTGCTGGGAATTTCCTGCCGGCTAACTGCCGCAAGCTTTGCGCCTGGCCACACCTCCCCTACTTTGGCTATAGCCTTTTTGTACAGATCCACAGATCTAGAGTCCGAGCATGCATTCATCTTTACACGCCCTTGATACCATCCCGCATCTCTGCAGGATGGGGGTGGTCCCGGATTTTCACCCAGGACCTTTAAAAAGACGAGGTTGAGTGCATTATACACCAACCTCCATTTTCCCGCCGTGATGCTCCCATCTTCTTGACTTTCGTCAATGACGGCTAGCATCAACACATGCTCCCTCAGGACTTCGCTGAACAGCTTTGTCCCTGAGTTGGAGCTCGGCTTCTTTTCAGTCACCAACTTGGCCCGCTTGCTGTTGACTACTTCCACCTCGTCCTGGGACCGCTGTCTTTTCGACATATGGTCCCTTTCCGAGCTTCCGCAGCCCACAGTGCTCCTTGCCCAAGCTACTGATCTTCTTTGCTCTTCCGTAAGCTGCCCCTCGGGGGTCGCAGCCCACTTCTCGAGAATTCGGATCGCCGAGCGGCGATTCCTGTATCGCCTTTTCGCCGGAGGAATGTCTCTCGTCCCACTCCCCTGTGCTGCGTTGGTACCGCTAACTCCCGGGACTTGTGCCCTAGAGTCAACCACCTTTGCAACCTTAGAGGCCCCACCCGTCTGGTTCGAGGTACCTCCCTCCGCTGATACCGGCTTTTGAGGAGAGCCGGTGCCCTTTGTTTTTGTGTTTGATCTTACCATTTGATTCCCACGAGTATCGGAGAAATAAAGGTCCGCCTGCGCAGAGATCCGTATACGCAGGTAAGGCTAATTACAACTGGAGGTCGCCAGGTATCCAGAGGGCTCCGTTAGCGACTGGGCTTTGTTAAATGGGCCCCCAGCCTAGTAGACCATCAGCACGGGTCGCTTAACGCCTTAATCCAGCCCATTCGGCTCGCTAGCACCCCGGCCTCCCTGCACCCCCTTCCCTCCGCCCATTCTCTCCCCCATTCACCTAATCACATGGAGAGCCCAATCCAATGGGATCCATTCCATTCACCGGGTCACCCGTTTATAGGGTCCCCCACTCATCACCCGCGGAGACTCCGGAGGTGCAGAGAGGACGTGACGCCCAGTCCGCCGTGGTTATTGGTCGATGGTTTTCTGGCGCCATCTGTTCGCCTTTCCATACGAGGAAATGTTACTTCAGGAAGTTATTTGGAGCTGCTTGTATTGTAACCTTAGTCCACCACTTAGAGTCGCGTTTTGAATAAAATACCCTGTAAAAAATTTCTCTGCAAGATTTTTTAAGTGTTCTGGATTTTACAATATTTAAAAATCTAGAAATTTAAAATAAGAAGTGGGTTCGGTACAGATTTCGTAAAACAAAAGTTCCAACAACCAAAATTCTACAAACAAATAATGCCAAATCCAAAATTCTAGTTCTCCAAAGTTACCACAAATTATTTTATTGATCAAAAAACAGATTTTTGGAATTTTGGCTTTAGAATTGAGTTTTAAGTAATTTTGGAAAAGGGAATTTAAAAATTTGAAATTTTATTTTTGGGCTATTGTGTCCCTAACTCCCTATCTCATAAGAAGTTTCGAATATTTTGGCATTTGAAAATTTTTAAAATACTGAAAAATAGAACATTTTGATAATAGGGTTTCAAAAATTTCAAAATTTTGGGAATTAGCAAATTTAAATATCCAGAAACTTTAAAATCGGTGCAAAAGAATGTTTGAAATTTAGGTATTTGGTATTTCTTAGTCTTTATTATTATATCAATTTTTAATATAAAGAAATTTAAACATTTAGAAACCTTAGATTTTTTTAAAAATATAAGGTTCGGCACTTAAAATTTATAAATTTCAAAATTTTGAAATGAAAATAATACTGGAGTTTTAAAAATAAAAATTTAATGTTTTAGGAACTTGAATTAGAAATTAAGAGTAATGCAAGTTAGGAAGTTTAAAGAAACAGGAGTTTTCACAAAGAGAGAAACATTCATTTTAGTCATTTGCAAATTTAAGTGTTTTGAAAATGTAAAATTGAAGGTTTTGTATTCCAAAAATATACATTTTCAGACAAATGTAAAATTTCTGGAGTTCGGAAAATTTGGGAATTTAAACTTTTTTTAAATTTGGTGACGCACAAATCAAAAATAAATTATCAAAAATCTAGAACTTGCAATTTCAAAATAAAAATAAATCAGAAAATCTACTTTATAATTTGAAAATTATGTATTCTAAAAAAATTGAAATTCTAAGTATTTTGAAAATTACAATGTTTTCAAAAATTGTAGAATAAATTATAGAAATAGTTGTCTCTAAGTAGTGCAGTATAGTAAGAGTAATTCAGAAATCCAGAAAAATAGAAATTTGGTATTTTGTTATTAAATATAGGAATATGTAAATTTAAGAATTGTGAAAATTTAAAATAATATGTTTTGAAATTGAGTATAAATTTAACATTGACCCCAACAAACTATTGATAATGAAAATAGAATGTAAATCATTTAACATCATAACATCACCATTTCTGAAAATTTTACGTCCCGGAAACTTTCCTCGCAATAAATTCATTGTTTAATGCGCTATGTAGCCAGTTGCACCGTACCGTCCAGTACAAAATATGAAGATTAGAAAATTAAAGAAAACTTACTGCCAAACAGAAGCATGGAATTTAGAAATTTAGCAAGAGAAAAACTTAATAATTTAGTTATTTAATTTTGGAGCTTAGAACAAAAAAATATTTTTATAAATTCGGGAATTTAAAAATTTAAGAATTTTGTAAATCCATAAACTTATAGATGTTGATATTTAGGGATATTGAAATAAAAAATTTGAGCAAAGTTTGCAGATTCGGAAATCTCGGGATAAAATTCCGAAAAATTAAAGTATTTGTTTAGAAATACTGGAATTGGGAAGTTTACAAAATTTAAGAAGTAAGTGAAAAATTCTGTTGCTCAAACTAGATTCCAACTTGGAAATACATTGCTTTAAAAATAACACTATAGACACTGCGCAAAAGTAATAAAACACAAGTTCAATTTCGCCTAAAGCACGATACGTTACAACACAATAATAAATCTAAAAATCGCAATAAAATAATGACACGAATTTTAAGCGCCAAAAATGTTTAATTCAATTCACATCTAGGTAAAATGAATTCAATTAAGAAGTCATTACGTTTATGTAATCAACTCTCAACGGTTTTCTATATCTTTATAGATATTCAATAAGTAAACACAATTATCTTAATTTATCAAAAAAATTCCTTTCAAATTATTATTTGTCGCTCTATGTGTAGATTCACAAGAATATATTTATGTAATTAGCATTCATTATACATCGCAAATATTTATATAATGATTATAAAATATGTACTCAACGTTGTCGTTGCGCATTCGCAAAACAGATCGAGGTTGATGTTTAAATTGTATAAATTTCGATATGTGGACAAACGCAGGTGAACATGTTAACTCAACATACATATCTTATCAAAACAATCAAGCCTTAATTATTTTATTTATAGTTAATGAACGCATAAATTTAATGCGGGGCAGCCCACCCAAATTTAAATCTCCTCATAAATCATGATCATGGCGAGTGTGTGCGCGCGCATGCTTAAACACCAATTTTCATAAAATCAGTATAGAAAAATTTCACCGAAACGCTTAATCATCCAATTTATATCCAAAACCGAACGTCTTTAGTCGATAAGTGATTATACAATCGCATTTGCATTTCAATACTTTAATATGATGTCGCGCCTCTGTCTGCGCACCTTTCGAATAAATCGTTAAGTACATATATGCTATCCATCTCTGTGCACATTTATGCAAAATATTTTACAGTATTTCTGGTCATTATAAAGCTTCCTGTAATCGAATCTGAACATATAGTCAAACTATCAATTATGTACGTGTGCCTAGTGTGTCGATTGTTTAGTTTATTTTCATGTTATTGGAATGTGACCATATAAATTCTCGCGTTAATTACTAAACCCACCGCATTACCTTCCGCCACTACTTTATAAATCGAACCATATTAAGGAGTTTCGCGATATTTGCATCTAACGCGCAAAATAAATTTAATAATTTATAGTGTTTTTGACAATAAAAATTTTTTTTTTATCCGTTTTGATTTATTTATTGTGAATAAATTAATGAAAACAAAAAAAAAATAAATAGAAACAACAACAAAACTATATTAGATAACTTATTAACGGTATAATATAACAGTATTTTTAAGTATAGACATTTATTCGCGGAAATGATCAATATCTTTAGCGTGATTATCACGTATTTTTGACTTTTGATTTTGGTTCAAAGTGTTGCGCGACTCATTAATAAAAATTGTGATCGGTTTTACGTTTTAGTTTGAGGGGATATATTATATGTGGAAATTAATTGGTTGGAGATTTAAAAAAGACATAATTTGAATGAGAGTAATTGATAAGAAAAACCGCCTTCGGTGCTTCTCTAATACAAGTGGCAAACAGGTAAATTATTGCTAACTGGTGGTAATTTACCTGAATAAATAGAACTAAATGGCTATAGATCTTTATAAACTTTTAAAGTATTTTGATTATTAAAGTGTAGATCCAAACGTCCGAACATTATACCAATAATGATAAACGTAAAACCGATTGTTAATTGAATTAACCTTTCCTGTGGATTATTTACATTTGAATCATTTCTCTCGATTGAAACAAATAAAATCTAACGAAGTCTCAATTTTGAAAATATATGGAATAAGGTTTCAAATTTTAACTTCGAAATTTCAGAAAATTTTACTAGGTTTGTTCAGTTTTTTAAATAAGTTTACAAAAACAAATTTTTTAAAATTTGAAATTTAGCAAGAATGATATTTTAGATAGCATTTGGCTTGATTTTAAGAATATTTAGAAAATATGAATTTTACAAAAATTCTGAATAAATTTGAAAAATTAAATTTTACGCAAGGTTATTTTGCTGTGATTTACAACAACAAAGTTAAGTTTGTTTTTTCTAAAGTTTTAGAAATCATACCTTAAACATTTTCAAACCAGGACCTTGTAATTATTTGCAATTTTAGTTTAATTTCAGAATGCAGATTTTAAAAAAAACTTGCAATGCCAGAATAATGAATTCACAATAATGTGAATTTTGATAAAATTCCCCGAATTCATCATTTTCAAGGAAATACAAAATTATTAAGAAATTGAAGAATTTGAAAACTTCGATAAAGAAATCCAATATTTAACATTTCTTTGCAATACTAAAATTTTTAATAAAATTCGTGAAAAAATTTTTTTCAGGTTATAAACAATAGATTGGAAAACTACTGAATTTTTTTTTTTTTTTTTTCAAATCAAAAATTTAAATATTAAGGATTACATATAAGTATTTGGTAGAACTTAAAATATGCTAAGATAATAGCGAGATTTTAGCAAATGTCTCATTTCATACGAGTTGAGTTAAAGACCTTAATTCCATTTGTAATTGAAACAATAAATTTGGTACCCAAGAAAATTAAAGAAACAGAACATTGGTGAGTGAAATGAACTTTCTGGGGAATATAGAATTTCGAAAAAAAAAAATACTTAACTTGATTCGAATTTAGGCTAGGATTTACGAGTATGTAAAATTCTGAATAAATTATTGTAGAAAATGGAAATTTTAATTTTGTTCTGATTTACATAGGACGGATTTTGTTAAATAAGTTCCCAGAGTAAATGTTTTTCAAAAATTACTAAATTAATAATTTCGGTTTCTAAATAATAAAAAAATTCTAAAAATTTAGAGTTTTTAGAAATTTGCTTATGACATAACACTATAATTAATTGTAGTACTAAAATTCAAATTTTGACGATAAATTGTATTTTCTGCCCATACAACAACATTAAAAAATGGTCTGATTTTATAACTTAAAAATTATCCTAATTTTTTCTTCACGGGTGATGTAAATAGGATAAATAATTAGAGTACTAAAAACTGTCAAATTATGATCATAATTTATTTTTATGCTCCAGTTTAACTATAACGTCAATAATTTTTTATTTTTTTTTTTTTTTTTTTTTTTTTTAAATTAAGATTTTGGTCGGTGGAATTTATAATTTCCTGAGCTGAGTATTTTAGCCAATTTTAGAATAGCTCATAATTTCTATGAAATTATGATACGATAAAATGTTCGAAATTTTAAAACTCGAGTTGAGTTAAACACTCTGACCATTGCAATCTGTATTTGAAAAATTGAGTTTTTATCTCATGGAAACGAAAGAAATAGAAATTTGGTGAGCAAATTGAACTTTCTGGAGAATTTAGAATTTCGAAAAAATGGTTTAAACTTGGCTTTAACTATGAAATTTTCCCTCAACTATTTCAGAGTCACGTTTTTCCAAATTTCTAGAAAAGATTCACAAAATTCCACAAATTGGAGAATCAATAAATTAGACTAGTTAGTTGGCTTTAAACTTCTTGGAGGCTTATAATTTTAATTGGAACAAATTCCTAATTTGATTCGATACTATTGTTTATAATTGTTTTTCAAACAAATTTTAAGAAATATCAAGTATAGCAATATACTAGTAAACTTCCAAAATTTTCGAAATTTGGTATTTTGTGTCAAATCTCAAAATTATTAAAATTTACGAAAAATGTTTCCACTGAAAATTTTCAGTTTCACCAATTAAAAATTTTTAACTACAAAATTTCAGAAAATTCGGTCGATTTGTTCAGTTTTGTGAATACTGAATTTTACAAATAAAAATTCCTAATAAATTCGAGCTTTGGACAGGCGTAAACTTTTAGAAAGGAATTGAACGATTTTTAGATTATTCAGAAAAAAATGAATTCGAAGCGTGGACAACAGAATTTATTAGGTAATAATTTCAAAGCATAAAATGAACTTTGTTAAAATTCGCAGAAATAATAATTTCGTAATTTGAGGTAATTAAAAAAATTAGCTTGTCTTTTAGATTTGTATTTAATTATTATAAAATTCAAAAATGAAACATCAAAGATGTAAAGTTTGATTTTGAAACAAAAAATTAAAAGTTTTACTTTTTTAAATTTCCAAAAAATTTGGCCAGGAACAAAATTTCAAAGATCTCGAAATTTAACTGTAGGACACCATTTAGAATTAGCCAAGACGAGAATTTTAGCGAATTTCGAAGTGATATACATATAATTTCTGTGAAATTGGTAAATGTTCGAGTTTATTCAAACCCGTTGCAAACAACTATGCTTGAAAAATGAAGATTTTAACCCAAGGCAACTCAAGCAAAATAATTTCGTGAATGAATTAATGTTTCTGAAGAGTTTAGAATTTCGAAAAGTTTGCTAAATTAGCACGAAGGTTTTCTAAAGTTATTTATTCAGAACATGATTTCGGAATATAAGAATCTCAAATATGAAGAATTAACAATTTGACGAAATACCAAAAATTGGTTAATAACTGCTAAGTAAATGGCTTTGACATTTTAAGTTTCTCAAAATTTTAATTCGATGAAATTTAGAAATTAAAATCTGTGAAATTAGCCTAAAAGTAGCGAAAGTTGCCTCGAACCCTGGAACAGACACAACATAGGTTTTTTAATTAAGGAATTTTAAATCAAGCATTTAAAGCTTATAGGATGTTCGAGTTCCGACGTAAATGAATCGGCCTTAGGTTTCGTCAAAAATATATTCATAGGTCAGATAGAGTGAACAATTCAAGAATTGTTATTGTGTTGCCAATTATAACAGTCGCCACCGCAGATACCGCTTGATTGAAACAACTTAAACTATCGTCTCTTTGTTGCAGGTTAAGTTATTCGACTTTATTCGTCTAGATTGTCTACTTTTTTTAATAAATTCAATTTTCTGCCACTACACGTAATGTAACATATCGGATATAACAAATAATTGAAAATCAAAATAAGTTTTCACTCTTAATCCAGCCACTCGAAAAATTAAACAAATAAACAGTAAACTTTCATATGAAAACAACTTCATCACCTCTCTAGGAAGCCATCGAGCAATCACACAATGTACACTACTTTAAACAAAATGTTAACACCGCGCACGCGGGAACATATGAATTATTGATGAAAAATCCAATTCTTAGAAAAAGCAGCAAACCCCGCACATGTGGGCGCGCATGCACAATTTATATTACGAATAATAATAGTTTGTAATAGTAATAATAATAATTTTAGTTTAGTTTTCAATATGTGTGTTAGGTAGGCGATAGAAAGAGCAGTTTTACAAGATTTTTATAAGAAAAAAAAAAAAATCTGCTATATTTCAACAACAGTTTTATAGTTTTATACATATAGTGTTGCAACAATATTTTACAAATTATATGCGACGATGCCTTGTTTTATGTTTTGGGTAATTATTGGTTAAAAAAATTAGCTTTAAAATTATGTTACGGCTTAACCCAAATTAAACGATGTTAAATTGCCTGCACATGTTTTGTTTTGTTTGGGTCATGGCATTGCATCTTCGCATTTTGCCACCCTTTAATCATGTAAACACAACCAATTAAACCATAATTTTATGACTTTGCGCAAAATTTAATAACTTTTCGAGAAAATTAAAAATGTTACATACTTGTACGTATTAACCAAAAACATACAACAACAATTACGATTAATTTAAAAACTTCATGTCCAAAAAAGAACGTTTCTTTTTTGTCAAATTCCTATTCGGATAAAAAAAAACGTTTACGAACATCGAAAAAAACATAGAATACTGGAAAACAGAAAAATGATCTGTCAAATTGTGCCATTTGACAACGGTTTTAATAGTACAAAAGTTTGTTTGCGAATATAACAGCAATAAAATGTATGTTTTGGTGAACAGGCGACAACAAGGAAGCCACCGAGCTGAAAGGTTTATTAATTTTAAATTATACACATACATATGCACTATATATTGTAATATAGTAATGCTTCCAGTGGATTCGTAATATATAACATCAATATATTCCTAATAATTAATAACATTGTTTGATTGGCCAAACCGTGCTCGAATTTCTTCTGAATCTTTTAAATGAAATCTAACAGAAGATTAATTAACAAAAATATTTGGTAATAAGATATGACTGTTAGTTTTGTTTACTTCAAGTAAACAAATATTTTCTGATAGTTTTTTTTAAATTTCCATAAATTCACTGCTGTGTTCACCGATTTTTGAAATAGTTAACCTCCTTTATGTAATGCCACAACAACAATATAAAAAAAAAAATTTAGGCTCCATAATTTTTTTGTAACCCCGGCTTTTTCACTATGTGTAATATAAAATAAAAATCGTGAAAATTCGAATGTTCTGTAAGTCTGTATTATCAAACAACTCAAAGTTATGCGCAAAAAATCGAAAACCCAAAGGAATTTCGAATAAACTCAAGTAATCTTGATTATACTCGAACGACTCAAACGTACACTTCAAATATAAAGGGCTGATACCTCAAGAGGTGATCAGAACTTCGGTTTTGAAAATTACCTCAATTCCCAAATCATTACCTAACTGAACCTTTTAACTTAATCTTCAGCTCAACCTCCAACTTAATTTAGAACTCAACCTCCAACTGAATTGCAAAGCAGTCACTAAATCAACCGCCAACCCAACCCTCAACTGAATCAACAATTCAATCCCAAATAAACTTTCAAATCAATACTTAACCTAATCCGAAGTCAACCCCCAAATAATTGAACATCTGGCTCAACCCCGACGCAGCTAATTCAACCACCACTTAACGTAGCTCGAACCAAATCTGCACCCTATACGAAACTCAACCCTCAACTTAATCCAAATTCAACATTCAACTCAAACCCTAAATCTACACGGTTCGAAAACTACATACGTAGATAAGCACAACTTAATCTAAGCCCACTGCTCAACCCCAACTCAACACCTTACTCGACAATAACTGAACGCTCCGGAAAACTACATGCGTACATGAACTCAACTCAAAATAAGTCAAGTTAACTTCCTATTCAAATCTCAACTCAACCCGCAAATAAAACCCCAACTGAACGGCTGGATAAACCACAACTGAACTCCAATCGAACCCCAACCTAACCCTCATTAAACCCAACTCGACTACAAATGCAGACCCTAGCTCAGCCACAAATTAGATTAATATAGTTAGTTACCTAATTTGTGGCTGAGCCCAAGCTCAACGACCTACTCGCACAAATTTACTCAATTCAAGTTAACTTTCATCTCAACCGACAATCCTATCCAAATAAATCTGCAACTGAACCCCTAACTAAAGCTCAACTCAACTCTAACTCAACTCCCAGCTGAATCCTAATGCAACCAACACGGTCCGAAAACTACATGTGGCTATGAACAGAACTCAATCCTGATTCAACATCTAACTCGACCCTAACACAACCCCCAAATTAAACTCAAACTCAACGTCCAACTCAATCCACAAGTCAACGCGGCTCGAAAAACTTCATTCGTACATGAATTCAACTCTCACAAGCCCAAATAAATTCCCAACTTAACCTTATACTCCTACTTAACTCAATCTCAACTCAACTCCAACTCAACCACAACTCTGGTCTAGTCCAACCCTAAATCAACCCCAACTAACTGTCAAACCCAACTCTCTAAAAACTACATGCTTACATGAACTCAACTCAAGCTAACTCAAATTCAACAGTCAATTCAACACAAATAAATCGTCAGCTGAACTGCTCACTAAACTCTAATCTAACCCCACCTCAACTCCAACTCACTCCAATTCAACCCGCAAACGGAACCCAACTCAACCCTCAGCTCAATCGCAAACTCAACGCCCAACACAATCCTTAAACCAGTATAAATAAGAAAAAACTCCAACTCAACCCCAACTAAACCTACAAATTAACCTCTAATTTAGCCTTCAACTCAACCCCAAACTCAACCCCAAACTCAACGTCCAACTCAATCGTCAACCCAGCATATGTATATAAAAAATTGATAACTATTTATATAAACAAGTAGTTTTGGGTCAAATCGTATTGAAAGTACCCGATCTTCTTGACATACATCTCCAAAAACTTTTCAAGTCTCCACCTTGATCTAAGGAACAGGAACTTTCAAAACGTCGAGAATAGTGATTTTGGACCAACAAAATTGTTGTTCAGTTTTGACAGGATTTCAATAACATTGGTTTCGAATTATTTTTGAAAGCAACAGACGCTTTCAATTCTCGTAAAATGTTGTCATTGACAATAATCTAGTGGAAAATGACATTCAATCTATTACATTGCCTTGTAATTTTCGGTAAGGGGTAATTACACCTTGAAAAAAATGTTAAAATCTAGTGAAGTACATTGGATTTTTTAGATCGATTAGAACTTAACGATTTTATGACCGAGTTTCGATCGATTTTTTCATAAAAAGAAATGTTCCTTCATATTGACTTTATGTTTGTAAAAATGAATATTTTTCAAAAATCTTATGTGCTGCACTAGATTTTGACATCTTTTTTCAACATCTTTTCGTTTTTTATTTTAAATTGAAAATTGTAACCTGTAGATTTCCGCCCGTGGTGGTCATTTAAGAAAAAGGAGTTTCCTTTCATAAGCCACTGCACCGCTATTTTGCTTTTAATTAAAAAAACAAAAATCGTGTAACATATATTAAAAACCGAATTTAAAAATAACGCTTCGTTTTTCTTAAATAAATTAGAGAAAATAAAATCGCACCCTTGATTTCGTTGCCACAAGGTGTTATTACACCTTAAATCGGGTGCATTCAGAAAACACAAAGTAAATAGTCGGCAGAATCAGTTCTTCGCTTTCAGTATTCGCCCAATGTTTCTGTAATATCAAGCTAAATTGCTAAGACAAAACAAAACTATACATGCAAACTTGAATAATGTTGGAAATCTCTAATGGTCCCGTATAATTTTGACAATAATACCGAAAAACCGAATAAATTTGTCTATCTCAAACATAGTCGTGAACACTATCATCAATTTCACAAAATATTGAATAATTCGGAAATCCGTGACTATTTAGATGCATCCTTGAACAACTGTAAGCCTCTCATATGATGCAAAGCATCTCAGTTCCTTACAAAACTAGAATAACTTCGAAAATCTCCCATAATATATTTTCAAACTAATCTGTTCACCAAATAGAAATTATGAAACGTTACCAAAACTACTGGGGTTCAGTTTTTAAAAGAACAATTCAAACGTAATATTTACTATATATTGGTAATAAAAAAGGCGGACGATTTATCGAAACCATTACCGGTCTTCCAGTCCGTTCAATTTCAATATTTACCTTAAATATTCGTATACAACCTGTGTCTTATTCGTAATATTAAGTACGTGCTGCCACGTATCACTGCCACACAGTAGTATACCGACTTCATATCAGACGTGCATGTAACATTGTTAGTTTGATGTTGCATAACAAAATATACGTTTCAAAGACTTTTTGTGATATGCTGAATGTAGTTTTTGTGACATGTTGTCCAGTTCACGAATGACACTGTAAACTACTAAAACGAGTTCCAATGACGATTTCCTTAGCATGTCATCTTAGTACATGTGAAATTCCGTTTACGAAACCGCTTACATTGCTAATACCTTTACAGTTGTGCTCTGGTATACCCGGTGTTATCCGGGCAAATATTGCTAAATATTTGGAGGATTACCAATATTACTATAGCGGGTGAAATTTTATGAACTTTATCTAACTGTACTTACTTTTATCTTTACTTTTATATTAACTTAACGTTTAACTTTATCATTACGGTCACCTTTACCATTACCTTTACCATTACCTTTGCCATTACCTTTTCTATTCATTTATATTTAAATTTACCATTACCTTTGGCTTTTTCAGCTTAACCTTTAATTCTACCTTCATCTTTGCTTACCTAACCATATCATCGTACCGCCTACTATCACCATCATCGTCATCATCGCAATCACCACCACCTTGACCATAATTATCATCATCGTCATGATAATCACCGTAACTAACACCATCACCGACAATATCACCAAGCACAGTCTTCATCTACATGTGACCAAATATTATGATCTACTTGTGTTCAGGACATTAGAAACTAATTGCAACTTTTTTAAGAAATAATTTACAGTTAAACTACTGTTACTTGTTTCAGAATGAGAAAGAAAAAATCACAGAAACCCTATTTATCTTCGATCCGAAAAATTCTGAATGTTTTATATTGTAGATGTTAGTAATTTCACAACATTCTTCTCATCTATCTGGCATGATAAGAAATTTTAAGAGAAATTCTTTCGATGATTAGCGAGAAATTGAAATTGCGAAATTCGTTTCCCAAATCCGAATAAAAAAAGAGAATGGCGCCAATAAATAATGCTTATAAAAAATTTATTAATTTCTTTCATAATATTCCCGCGACCACTTCAAAACCAAAATATCGATCGCACAAATTATGACGTCACGCATTTCATAATATTCAATTTAAATACATAAATATATGATTAATGATTATTTGACTGTCATATAATGGTTTTGTGTTTATATGCTACTTAGCCTCGAATAGTTTTGTTTGTTTTTTTTTATAGTGAGCGGAAACTAGCTGCATGTAAATTAGTTTTTTTTTTGTAGTTATTTTGAAAGGATGTAACATTTTTGAACAAAATTGAAAAATTAATTAAATGACAACATGGAAGAAGACAAACTGGTAGTAATTTTATTAATAAACTTAAGAAAATGTGTAACCTAACAATTTTGTTGTGTTTGACAATTTTTAACTATTTCGAGAGCCAACACAGAGAGGCGAGGAAACAAAACTATTTTTGTCTATATTGAAAATAATTTTTTTTCTTTTTTTTTGTCTGAAATGTTGGAACTTTTCTTAAATCCCAAACAATGGGGGGAACCCAAAACGAAACGAAAAAAAATTTAATCTATGAATTATTAATTTCTTACGTTTTACTATTTTTTGTTATTGTTGTTTTTAAGATTATTTATTGTTGCTGTCCGCGATGTTGGTACAGCAGCAGTGCTATTGTCTGTTTGTTTATTTTTTTTTTGTTGTTCAAACGGTGTTAATATGTGCGGTGACAGTTTTGAAACAAAATCTTTTGATTTATATACCATTTATGCGATTACTTTCGATCTTCTTATGTTTGTAATTGGTGTATTATAATACGGCACTGAACCCTAGGTTACCAAATGGTTTAATTATTCGTCTTTAGGACTTCTTAATTTTTTTTTTATTGTTTTATTGATTTTAAATTTAAACAATAATATATAAATTATTTATAAGACATTTTATTGTAATTCTGTAAACAAAGAAATGTATTGATTTGGAATGCTGTTGTATGTATTTCAAGTGGGTTGGAACTATATTTAAATTTTTTTTTTTTAATTATTATTGTTATTGAAAATTTTGCAACTAACGTAACTAACTAAAAAATAATTATTATTTTGTATTTAGAATTTTATTTTATTTGTAACACAATTATTATTTTCTTATTTCAGGTATGCCTAAGATGTAGTGGTGGTCAAAGTAAGGATTATAATGTGTGGTATGTGTGAAATATTGGAGCCAATATTGATTAGAGATTAAGTATTATTTATATGTTCGATTGTGTAATAAGACAGTCGTCTTTAAACGATTTTTAATTCAAATATTATGTTGTGGTGATTTGGAGTACAACATAAACACTGAATTAAAATTTTTTAGCTACTAATTTATTTGCATTTTTAACCAGCTTGAAAATTTTTATTATTAACAAAATTTGGAAAATATTTTTAGATCAGGAAAAATGGTATATCATTTTGTTAGGGCTGCCTTGCCTGTATCAGCCAATCTGGTTCTTTGCCATTCAGTTTTTATTGAACTCCTCTATTACCAGTACACGATCCAAATAGGGCACTTCCCTTTCTGGTCGTTCTCCAGGTTCTGATTGATGATCTTTCGGGGTTTATTCCTCCTGAGTAAAAGCAAAACGAAAGTAAGTAAAACTAGTTGGGCATTATTTAATTTCTTTCTTGGATTTATTTCACTTGGAGGTTGTGGGGCCTCCATCAGAAGATTTACGTTGAATCGAGCTCATTGATGGAGCCGAATATGGCGTACAACTATTATCAGAAATTTCGAAACGCTAAAAACCGTACATGCGGCAAGGTTTGTCAAAGTTTAGCAGAGCTTGTTCAGCACGTAGACAGCAAACAACTTTAATTCAATTAGAATTACAGTTGGAGCATCCGCTAGTAAGAGCAGGTTGAAAATTCTGTGGGGGTTTTCTGAAAGCTGTAAGAAAATATTTGAACTTTAAATGACATCTTATTATCGCTTAAGGTGTTAAAATGAATCAATTACCACCGCGAATTTTTGTGTAGTATCTCCATCTAATTTTGGGTCATGATTGCTGCTTTCTTGTCCCTTCCTTTGATTAAGTAACCTCTCTGTGTGTTTCATTGAGTGGCAAAAAACTTATGTCTGTAGTTCTCTCAGTTGTTGTCTTCATATTATTTATTTTCTTCATTATTAAAGTTTCCGTCATTTCTGTTTCGTTTTTTTTTTTAAATTTTTGCTGAATTAGCCTTAAAGTTAATTTCTGCTTTCTGGAATCGGAAGTTTGGACTTCGCTAAAACTATAGGAAACTCTTTAATCCTCGGCAGTTGCACTGTAATTTCGATGCTTCCGCGGTCGCACTGGCTCGAAAACGTCCACGTACAGTTTTCAAGGTGTTAAATCGCTTTGAAAAATCAAAAAAAAAAATCATAAACACTCTTGAAACCTTCTCATTATTATATTTTTTACAATAGATCGGTATCTGAGCGAAAACGCTAGGAAAACGTGTCGTGGCCCAAATTTCAACAATTAAAAAACGCGCTGTAATATAAAATAAATGACCATGGATTCTCATAATGGACACTCTAATATTCAAGAAAAACCGGGGTTTGACCATTTCTGCCGAAAAAAGTATAATTATTTGGCCAATTGAAAATGCATAATTTCTGCGAGAAGGAAATCGAGGATTTTTATGAAAAATACACCGAAGATCGGCTTTAATAGTGTGTGCGATTTACACATTGAGTGGTGCGAGTGATAAACGACTAAACTTAAATATTTTTTTTTATATGGTTTTTCGTAGTAAGTGTCATAGCATGTTTTGACAAAAAATCACCCCACTCTCGAATTTGAGCTTAAACTTTCACGCCTGTCGAACTGGGAAGTTTTCGTCCGGTTGACCACTTTGTATCGCTGTTGCTCATGGACTAACTAGCGGAGAGCGGGCAAACTACGCTTGCAGAGTCATACCTGTACTACAGTTTTTTATGGAGGGGAGCCAGGCCCTACACATTTTCCGTTTTTCGGGAATTCCCAAGTGAAATTTGGCGAAATCGGCCCAATGCGACCGCGGATGGTTAGTTATACTCACGAAGCCTAGTATCAGAAATTTCCTCTTGCTTGTTTTCTTCTGAAATGGACTTGTGGGACATGTCTTTCTGTAAATCACAACCCTTTTTTACACGAAAAAATAATCGTTACAAATATTTAATAGCAAAACGCACTAAACAAATCAATTTTTTTTCCTAATGCACATTTTTAAATATGCTACAAATTTTTAATAAGGATCTCTGAGATATTTCATCAGCATCAAAATTTATAAAATTTTCTTAACAACATCATTCTGGTCAAAAAGCAAAATTTAAACAATAATTTTTTTTTTTCGTATTTTCGGAAAAAACTTAGACATCTGTCGTACATTAGTAAAACTTAAAATAAATTTAGCAAGTGTTATTTTAATTCGTCAGAGCCAACTTCGATATATTTTTCAAAATGAAAGTTTAAAGTATTAACATTAAGACTTTTGTATGAACTTATATGTCACACCTTAATATGGGAATTTATTAGTGCGCACATTATTTGATTTACGATATCTCGGTAATATATAAAGATGTTTAGACGTTTAAAATTGAAAATGAGAGGAGACAAATTGTACTGTGCGAATATTGAAAACCCATAAAAACAACCTTTTTTGCTATTTTAGGTTGGGATATCTCAAAATCCTGAGGTGAAAAGGCAATTCTTTGACCATATCTGGATTCAGCATTGAAAAATACAGCGGAAATGACTATTCTTGTTTCTGTTACCTGACCCTTGTTGACCGGTGTAATATACCTTGTAGGCATTTGACTACTTTTAATCTATTATTCCTGTAGTCGACCACTATGGTTCCGGCGATACCAGTGAAAAACACTTCAGCTCGAAAAGAAAGGAGCTTCAGTTAAAAATTAGAGGGTAATTCAGGCAAAATTGTTTTACACTGAAAGGCAAAATAGTTTGAAACTTTTTGACTTCGATTCTTTTTAGATTTTTGACTGAAATTCCTTTTGAAAAGGAGATTCAGTCAAAAGGAATGGCAAATAAAGATTTTTATTCTTTAAAAATTTATGGAAAAAGCCTTGGGTTATTGAGGGGTATTTGTCATTTTCAATTTTTTATTATGACTGTTTTTATGTTGAGATTATTGAATTAATTTTTCTTCTAGGTAAAATGTCCGTTTAAGAGAAATAACCACTCAAAAACTAAATTGGGGATGATGTCCTTGGGGCTTAATTGAGGGGCATGGCAACGCGACTCAAAATTTTGTGACTGAATACTTTTCAAGAAGGTTGTTCAGCCGAAACACACAAAAAGTATTTCAATGTGATTTGTGCTGTGATCTACGTGAAGTAATCCATTTAGAACAAATTGTATGGTAATAAATGAATGCCTATGGCAAGTACAAAATGTTCCAAATTAAATTTGTAAGAAATTTGCTTATAAAGTTTGTGACGTTTGATTGGCATTTCATTGATTGAGCCTTCAACGAGATGTTGATCGATACATTATTTGTGAAGTGCTTTAATAAAATCGCCTTTAAAGGTATTATTCCTAAGTAATAAATTCTCTTAGTATTAACGGTTGTATTGGTCTCATAAGATGATTGACATTAATTCTGATTTTGTGTTTTATTTGTTTGTGTAGCTCGAACGTCCTTAGCGATGATCCGTCCAGACTAAAGCACTGAGCAAAGAATTATATCAGTCAATTCTCACGTTGCTCACGTAATGTTGTGATCTGGACAAACGGCACAAATCTTTAGAAAATAAATGTTGAGCATTTTTTGGATGCTCTTTGAACAGATTAATTAAAATTCTTAAAGATTTTCAACAGTGTACTAGATATGTATAACTGGAGCTTTATTGCTGTTTCAACACGAATTAGTTCTAAATAATCTAATATTAATCTTGGGGTAGAGAATTTATATTGACATGACCAATTGTGATATTGGGGAAGAGGAGGAAGGCGTCTTCAAATGTAAGAAAACCTGTGACATTTTTTCCTGCTCAAATTAATGGAATATTTTTGTAAAATGTAAATGGTTGGTTTGGTGACTTATAATTACACTTTGTGGGAAAAGTGTAGTTCGACGGATTTTTTTTTTTGTTTTTAGTAACTTCAAATCAACCTTACTAAAGCTATAGCAGGAAAATATTCTGCATTACCGACATATTTTATATGAAAAATTTCTTAAATAAATCCTTTAAGCAACAAAATAGAATTAGAACTAACTATATCAAAAGAAATGATTTCGAATGAGATGTGTACCTGCTAAATGGCAACGATCGTGTTGCGTTTTACATAGGCCAAACTGGGAGAAATTTTAAAATTAGGTTCAGAGAACATGTAAAAGAAATAGGAAAACTAATTTAAAGAAAATTTAGAAAGAATGGTAGACAATATACGTTTTTATTAAAGGACAGGAATACTTTATTTAATTTAATTTATTTTATTAACAACCAGTACTTTTATTTTTATTTGGTCAAGCTTGTTGTCCGACATGTACAATGGGTATTTGTCTGGTTCTTATTTTTAAGTTTTGTAGTTTAAGAAAAAAATATAATGCGATACACTCTAGTGGCAAATAGTTAATACAATTGACAAATTGTTTATTATTGTCCTTATTTTTTATATTTAGACAAATCTAATTTTCGATAAATTTTCTACTAACATACTCCATCGCATTAAGAGAATAAGGAATACAATGAATTATTGCCTTAATTAGTATTATTAGTGTCTAATGAATTTAACTAACTGTCGTATCAGCTATCAGCTCATTATGTTGCGTTTTTTATTTTGCCGCCCGTGTTATGCTATCTTTGACTGAATAAACCGCAATAATTCGACCTAACATGCATTTTGTGGGAAACAAGTTGTCCTTTCTTTGTCCCATTTTGTACGATGATACAGCGTGCTTAGATAATCACTAACCCAACTTTTCTATAATCCTTGGACTCTCTTCTGAATATTTTATTTAATTTGTTGTCTCGTACGGCAGCTAAACCTGGTTCTGGAAGGCACAGCAGTTGTTCCATAATCAGGAAATGTTCTGGTGTTAATGCTAACAGTTTGTCGGTATCATCGTGGATACGGCAAAGCGATAGCGAATTTAATATTGCGTTGGTTTGTGATGTTACTGTTTGAAGCTTCTCGAATGTAAAATTTGGATAATTTTTTCCCTCTGTCTTCAAATAAAACTTTTCTCCCTCTCCAATGAACACTTAACCTTCAGATCAGATGAGTATGATGTAATTAATTTATCGTTGACAGATAGTTGTGGCAGTGAACTGGAATAATATAGTGCATTAGTCTTTGAGTCAAATATTACAGCATTTAATAATTTTAGTCATTCAGGACGTACATCTCGTATCATCAGATCCACTGGGTTCTGTTTGCTAGGCACGTGCGCTACTGTTACGATGGAACAATACCTAAAATAAGTGAAGTTTGATTCGTAATGAATGTGTTCATGTATCAAAACAACCAATGAATCGTATCACGCGAACACTGCGATTGACACTTCATGGAAAAACACTTCTTTAATTAGGTTGACAAGTTAGAATATATACACATCATAACTTTAATCTTGGGAGACAAATTTGTTTAATAGACCTTACGACAGTATTACCTGGTAGTGGCAATCATCATCATTGATTATAATCTGTGTGTACATACTCGTATATTCTATATCTGCGACGAACAAATCAATCTGAATTTTCGGTCCAACATGTAGAACATCATAGTAGTGTATTTGTGCCGGTTCTACCGAATTTGGGATTGGGATTGATGTCGTAATACATTCAGGGGTAAATACATACATGCAGGAGCAATATTATCCATTCAAGGTAAATACATACATTCAGGGGAAAACCGTACATTGAGGTGATATTGCATACATTCAGGTGTCAAGTAATATTACAATGCATACTTTCAGGGAATTTAGGTGTAAATTGCATATATTAAGGGTAAATTTATAAGCTTAAAAATTTATAAGCTGTAAAGTTTGCTTGTAATATAATCTACCAGCAGAATGTATGCAATACCACCTGAATGTATGCTGAGTTTACGCCTAAAAGTATGATTGTAAATTAACCTGCCACCTGAATGTATGCAACACCACCTGCATGTATGCTGGGTTTACGCCTGTAAGTATGATTGTAAATTAAACTGCCACCTGAATGTATGCTACACCACCTACAATATTACCCCTGAATGTATTATTTGCTCCTGAATGTATATTATTACCCTTGAATGTATGTATTTACCCTGAATGTGTTCTATTACGTCATCAATCCCAATGCCAAACTCGGTAGAACCGCCACAAATACACTACTCATCATCATTTAGAGATACCGATTTGGATGTTTTGAAAGACGCGTCGCACACCACACGCAGCTTAGTCGTGCTGCTATTGTCCTTACATACTCCATGATATCGTATAAAATATTAGGAAACAAAAATGGTAATCTTAATTTAAACCAATTGGAGGTTCCTCGACCTCCCAAAATTGTTTCAATAGTTCATTCATTCAAATCCTCGTGTATTACTTCCATTAGCTTAACCATCAGTATGTCTCTAAAATCGACTTTAACGCTGATAGCATACTACCAGCTATTAACCATCAAAATTGTGATTCATGAAGTGGCGGTAGTTCTGGGATATGCATTCTTTGATTTCCCCGATGTGGAAGAAATGCTCCGCTCATATTAACATACCAACAGGGCGTACTTGATTAAACGAAAATGTTAGACCGATAATTTGAATGTTTGGTTTATTACGTTAAAATCACTTAATACATAAGACTATACATAAGAAACGGTCATACTCAAAAAATCAGGTTACGACTTCGAGCATAAAAACACGTAAGAATATTTCTGTGAAATTGTTTTTTATTGTTTCAAGCTTTGTAGCTCTAGTCTTTAACATCAAAGTTTACTGTGAAGATTATAAATGAAAACTATAAAACGCCCAAAATTATTAAATGTTGTGTCTCAACTAGTTGGTAATTAGATGTAAATTATACTAAGGCACTCTTTTGGATAAGTGTTAAGTATATAATTTTTCAATTGCCTTCTGATGAATATTTTGAGCCTACCAATGGGTTTTAAAATTAATTGTATATTGTTAAAGTTTAACAAATAATTAAATAATTAAACAAATTTATAATTTAACACACATTTTTATTATGATGCTTGTTAATTTTCTATAAAAAAATTAAAAATAAATACTTTAGTTATTTTATTGTTGTAATCATGTATTCACTCATGCCTTTATAAAAACAATAAAATTGAAACATTTGGACCTGATAGAAATGATAAATGACCAATTAGGTGAACCATTTTCTCTTAAATGAATTAATTGTGGTATTTTAACAAATTTACAAACATTAATTTATTCTTTATTTTTTTAAGTACGACTGTGGAAATGAGCAAATGTAAAATGAAAAGAAAAAGAAAACCAAAAAAATTCCTTTTAACTCAAAATGTATTATCCTACTCGGTTGGGTTGCGTGTAAGCGCGCTGTGAATTTAAATTAGGGTAGGGTCTTATTGAAGGAATGAAACATAAAATTTCAAGACACATCAGAGGGAAGTTAACTAAAAACCTCTTTTCTCTCTTAAACAAACAATTCATAATTCATAATGGTCTCTTCAAAATGGGTCACATTTGAAATGCGATATTTTAAAACGAGATTTTACAAAACACGATATTTTAAAACGCGATACGGTACAAAACGCGATATGGTACAAAACGCCATATGGTATAAAGCGCGATATTTCCAAACGCATATCCTAGTTCATCGTTCATGTTCAATTTCATCATAAAGGTGACGGAAAATTTTATATGTGGAATGAAGGAAGATTAATAATTTTAAAACATCGCGTTTTGTACCATATCGAGTTTTGAAATATCGCGTTTTGGAATATCGCATTTTGTACCATATCGCGTTTTGTACAATATCGCGTTTTGAAATATCGCATTTTGTACCATATCGCGTTTTGTACAATATCGCGTTTTGAAATATCGCATTTTGTACTTTATCTCGTTTCGTCATCTCGCATTTTGAAATATCGCGTTTTCAAATATCGCGTTTTCAAATATCGCGTTTCGAGCGGATCCTCTTAAAAATGGAGGTACTTGTAACCATTAATTTGTCCTCTATACGAGTTGTGAATTTGGGTGAAAGCTTTATTGTTGAAACCACACCCAAAATTGCAAGTCATATTTTATGTGGGAAGAGAATGAAATTAATTGAAAACCTCATCCCTTTGTAAATATGAAACGGCGTTTTGAAAAACACAGATACCAGAAACATCATAAGGTAAATGTCGCAATTAGCGTCAGTGATCCAACTATCGGCAGTTTAACAAAAAATGAGAAAAAATAAGAACATGTGCAATATTAAAAATATTAATGAAATTGCCCCATTTTATTATTCTTTAGGTTTCTAGTTTTCTTTAGAAACAGAAAATTTATTAAAATTAATTAAAATAAGAACAAGATCTTACTATGCAAAAGTTACTGCCGCCTTAGCCTGCCTGTAATTGGGACATCTACCTTATGTCGTTTAACCAATTAATTAAAAGTTAGAAATTCCAAACTTAAAGATGTGCTTGATTTAGTTTGTTCGTTATAATTCCAAAACTATTGATATGTTTTCGTTAAAATTTTCTAATTCTTGACCAAGTGTACTATATGCATTACTATTTTTAATTTATAAAATTCAAAAAAATTTGAATTAGGTGAGAAAATGTAAATTTAATTGTTTTCGAACCGAAAAAATTAAATTTTCATTTTCTCAGCCAATTAAAAGTATTTCTTAATTTTTTAAATTGAAAATGGTATTGTGTGTACACTCGGTAAAGAACCAGAAGATTCTAGCGAAAACAAGGCAATAGTTTTGGAATTATATCGAAAAAATTAAATCCGATTTTTCTTTTCGATTTTCAATGGGTTTAGTTCTACAAGATACAAGTTTAATACCTGTGAAGTTTCTACTAATTTTTTCGTAAAAATGACAACCGACCGATCGGTTAAACGATTTTTAAGTTATCGTGCACGACCGATTACAAAAACGTTGTTTCGAGAAAAACTGAAAAATGCGTTGGAAGTTTTGACAAACGAATTTTCACATATAAAATCTACTTCAAAAATCTGCATACAAAATTCCTTCCGACTACTCATAGGCTTCGTTCTCAAGTGTTCTTTCACCTCTCCGTGCGATTCTGGTCTTTCCGGCGGCATCGCTAAGGTTGCGCTTAGCATCCCTAATGCGCTGCCCCTGATTTGGCCTGCCTTACATTTTGCAGTATAATCGTCTATAACTTCGAAGGAACTAAAATGTTCCGACAATCTTATTGAAATATAATACTTTCCAATAAGATACTCGTACTTTCTAAAAAGTCGATTTTTCCGACCCGAGAAAGTTTAATGTGGCCTTAAAGGATAAAATCAGTATAAAGGAAACAATCGTTTACGTTCGATAAAAAAATCCAAAATTTCTCTGAATTTAATGATCGATCGATCACTCACAAATCCATTTCACTTTTAATTTTTTTTTTTTTTGTTTTGCTTCTTTAAATTATCATTAAAAATAATCATTTCACTGCACTTTATAGATTATGATCAAGCTTCAGAGCTACTTAACAATCAGTAAACAAACTATTTATTAATACTACCAACAACAATACAAATAATAGTTTTTAAAAAAAAAATTTACTTAAAAAGACAAACATCGATCATAACAACCGCGCGCCGCTTAACGTAAAAAGAAAAAAAAATGTTTAGTTTCTGTTGAACGGTGATCGCGATCAGATGTTTTGTTATTCGATCGTAATTTTCAAAACGTGCATTTACGGAATATATTAAATAAATTAAATTAGTTATTTAAAAATAATAATAATAATTTTGTTAACGACTGTGAATAAAGCAGTTAAATTGTTTATAATTTACGGTTAATTGGTGGTGATTTCGTTAAAAGTTAAAAAAAGTGATCTTTAAAAGCAAAAAAAAAAAATATTAAAAGTTTCATAAGTGTGAGATTAAAAATTAAAAAAGTTTTAAAGTGAATAGTTAATTGTGAAATACATACATAATAAAAATAAATTTGGAGATTGCGATTTTATAACCCCCCATTCAAAGTGATTTTGTGATCTTTTATTTAATTTTTTATTTTTTTGTGCTGATTGATCGATGTGCTCGCTTTATAATTTTTAGAAATTGAATTGATAATGATTAATGGAAATTCAATTAAATGACGCGCGTGTCAATTGATCAAAATGCCCAAAATTGTATTTTGACTTTTTGGGGGGGGAAATTTTTTTTGTTTCTATACTGGATACGTTATAAATGAGATTTTAATGGAAGTTGATTTTTAATTAACCGAAATTAACGAGGGAATTATTATTTACGATCATTTTGGATTAAATTGAAATTTTTTTATTTATCAAAAAATAGTTTCTCAAGAAATACATTAAGATGTAAATTAGATTAGGTTATTTTTATGGTTTTTAACAGGTTTCGTGGCGATTTATTTATTTGGGCTGGGTTTATTTAGCGCGAATTTTTATGTGCGATGTCTTATGTAAATTTTGTATGGTTTAGCGAGTTGATCAGGGGTTATTCAATATGAAGGAAATTTATTCGATTTGTGGAGGTCATTAACGACATATTTAATGCGTTTTTTTTTTTTTTTTAAATTTAATGTGGTTAACTCATTAAACACGAATTGGTTTCTTTATTGGTATCAAGCTGGGCTTACTAATTTGTATTCAATTAACAGTTTGAGCGCGTATCTACCGCCTCACGATTTTAGAGCCGAAAACTGTTATTTATTAAGCTTGGATAATTTTTGTTCAGGAAATATGAACGATACTCAATTTCTTAGCAATCTCCATGTTATTTGTATGTTTTAACAAAATGTTCAAATCATTCGTTTATTTCAAGTTGAGCTAATACCCATCAATAACTTTTTTAAATCAATTTTGTTCGATGGTAGCAGTTTCATCAGAATTTGGTAGAAATCTGGTTAAACCGCGGTATTTAAATCTATTGTTCATCAAGATTCAGTTAGTTTTTAATAATTTTTCCCGAATTATATTTAGTTTTATGTTAAGTTCTGTTCTGTTTTAGCATTTGAGTAGAGCCGAAATTGTAATTACTTCAGCCAACATCGTACATTTCTCAATCAAATTTTATTGCTGGATTACTTTGAAAGAGTTGACTTTGATTTTCAAGGACATGCTATAATTAATATTTTATCTTTCCCGTATCGTTTGAGTAAAATTTGGTCGAAGTTTGATTCAAATTTGATCGAAGTTTGGCGGCTATATTCATAAATATTCAAAAATTATTCTTTGACTAAATTGACGTTTACAGAGACTTATTAAATTTGAATTTAATAAGTTAAAAAAATATTCTTTTACTCAAGTATAATTCAAACTAAAAGCGAATTTTAATATAAATTAAATTCAGTTTGACTTTTCTCATTTTACTGAAAATGAATTCAAATATTTACTTGGACAAGTGTTTGCTTATTGAAATTCAATTTATACCTTGGGTGATGTTGAAAAATAATTTGAATGAATTTTAATCCAATTTGAATACAATTTATGATTAATACATACCTACATTAATTAGTTCAATAAAGTTTTGAGATTGTTTTGGTTAAATTTTAAAAGAAAAAATAAATTCAGTTTGACTGCTATTTAATTATAATCAAACGCAATGAAACTTCTATTTGTTAGTGATAATTTGATAAAAATTTAACAATAATATGTTCGTTTAGATGCCTTTGTAAACAAACCTGAATGCAATCTGTGAAGGTCATAATTGAATCAAGTCCTTTTTGGTTCAATTCAAACTTCCATTTGAACATAAGTTTCGTTGAAAATTAAGTTAGGTTTGATTGTCAATCTAAAACCGGGACGCGACAATCTATAACCGGGACGATAAATGTTAATTTGCTGTTGTAGTCGTTAATTGCAACAGTGGAATTTTCTGTTGTGACCAAGCCAACTACTTGGCATTTTAATCAAAATCTGAATAAAGCAATTTTTATTTCCGTTTTATTGAAGGCATGTTTTTATCAAATATCAAACATAATTTGATCCAAGTTTGACCCAAGTTTGATTGCGATATTTTTAATTGGCACTTGATTGGAGTATTTTTGGTGGTTGTCTGTGAACTTTGACAGCCTGTTCAAATCGCTTTATAATAAATCAACAATATACATATTTAGGTACATACTTTTCGACACACACCTTAATTGCTTGGGTGGCGCTTATTCGTCATACACAATATAAACACAAAACCACAAGCAAACAGCAAATACTGCATAATATCTACCTGTTATACCTCGTTCAGATTATGTTCGCAAAAATGTTTAAGAGATCGGTGTTTATTTAAAAGAAAACAATATTCAAACTACCAGTTTTACACATTGCTGTGTGGTGAAGCGAATTTAACCCATGTATTATTTATTCATGTAATAATCGCATAAAGTTTATTGCCCTTATTTGCACCATGTCATCTTTATGGTTTATTTTATAACCAATTAACTCTTTTTTTTTTAAACGATCGTTCGATCGATCGATCGCGGTTGGTTAATTAATATGAATTTTGTTTTTTAATAACGGTCAGCCAAGATAACCATCCAAATTGATATTAAATCCGTTAAGAACTCAAAACAAAAAAAAAATATGCAAACTGCCGATTAACACGGGACGCACGTATTGGTGTTTACGTTATTGATACGGTGTGCGGTACAACTTTTTTTTTTTTTTTTTTTTGAAAATTTGGAAAGTTGTAAATGAATTAAACTGAAAATTTCATAATTTACATCATTTTTGTTTTTGCTTCGTCTGTTTTTGTTTCAATATTACACGATTGTATGTTGTGAAAGAGGCCCCGCGTTTTGTTATTGTGTATGCGGTGGTGTGTTTTTATTTTATGGATGTTTGGTTTTTCTGACTGACTGATGGTGGTAATAAAATGAATAAATTTCGTTGTGCCTGGGTTAAGTAAATAAATAATAAAGTTTGGATTTACAAAAATTAAGTTATAAAACATTCAAGTGTTGAAGTTTTTTGATAAAGTCGTGTATGTGTATAGTTTTGATTTTTATGAATTTCTAATCTGTAATAGTTTACCGGTAAAATATATGTCGATTTTTTGTTTTTGTTTTTATTAAATTTTATCTTATGACATTTTAATATTTTATACTTTTAATCAATTTTTATGTTGTAAGATAGATGGAATTTTATAAGGTGGCGCCTGACTAATTCAACCGGTTGAACTATTTCGAATTTGGTATTTAGAAATCCTGTATTCACTGATTTTTAAATCAATCAGCTTGAACTTCACAATTTCAAAATTTAACTAATTTTTTTAAATTAAAGAAAAACTGAAAAATAAGAAATGAAGGTCAAATCAATTTTTCCTCGAAGAGAGATTCTTAGCTCGAGGAGTTTTTGCACAAATTTCATGGAAAAAATCACACTAAACCCAAAATTATATGTCCAATTAGTGTTTAAATTCAATTTTGATATAAAATTGAATATTTAAAAAAATTTGAGGTTGCGATTTAAGACTAAATTCTATAAATTTTGAAATTAATTCAAATTTTATTTAAAATTTGGTCTTAGATCAATTCTCAATTCAAACAATTCTTAAAAATTATAGGCTAGAAGTTAATATAATTTCAAAATTTGAACAAAATTCTGAATTTTAACATGTTTTCATAAAGAAATTTTAGAATTTTTAATTTTATTCTACTTACTAATTCCATTCAATATTAGAATCAAGGTTTTTTCAACCTATTGTCAACTGATTTAGTTTGAATATAACTTGAATGGCAATTAGGTTGAATTTAATTGTTAGTTTAATAGAGTCACGATTTGTTGTAGTCAATTTGGTTCTGAAAAGCCAGCTACAGTAGAAAGCTTAAACTTGGTCAGGTATACCTAACGAACCCAAAAAAAATGTCTGACAAAATATCGAATGTTGTCAAATTTAATGAAAGGATTTCTTCATTTGGTTCAACATATAGGATTTGATAAAATTTGGTAAAGCTTGACCTTTCAAAATTTATTCTAAAATCCAATTACATTTAAAATTTGTAAACAAATTCTTAATTTTAAGTTACTTTAGGATTTGAACAAATTTCAGAATTACTCAAAATTCAGAAATAACCAGAAAATTTATTTAAAATTGAAATTATCTTTTAATAAATATCGTGATTTCTTTAGGTCGGTAGACAAAGCTTCACGATTTCCTAAATTTAAAGTATTCCAGACTAAATCAAATTGAAATTGTGCTCTAATGCTTTGGAATTCGATCAATTTTTAAAATTCGAAAAATTTAAAAATTTTTGTGTGAATTAGTTGAAATTTCAAAATTTGGACAAAATTCTACATTCCATCAAATATTTGTTTGATTCTACTTGAGAAGGTTGTTTCGAGACGTTTGTTTTTTATTTTTCTACCCCGATTCGTTCCTTGCACCTTATAAATAACAAGTTAGTTGCATATTCTGAGTTTGGCCGCATTTATCAAAAGTATCTTAAATTTCAGCAATACTTTATCAAAACTTCAATAAGTTTGAACTTTCCGAATTTTCTAGATTATCATAAATGTAAATTGATTTCCAATAATTTTTTAAAATTTGACCCATGAGAATTTATTATTAATCTAAAATGTTATTAAAATAAGATTTATATATAAAAACTGCTGAATTTAACTGAGTTTCTAAATTTAAACAGATTTTTTTTTTTCATTTAGTTAGATTCTTCTTGAGAATTTGACAGAACTCTTAAATGACACGTTCAAACTTGTGAGTTTTTTACTATCAGAACGCCTGCCAGCATTTCTCAAAATTAACATTTGAAATAGATAAACGACGAATGTCAACAATTTGCCAGTATTTAGTATCGAGGATGTGAGCTGCATCTTGAAATTTATTTTTTATTTTTGGTAACAAGAGTATACCAAACTTTAGGCCAATTGTGAATCTCCCTAACTATTTCAAAATTCTGGTTTTATTGTTATTACAGAATTTTATAAAATTTCTCCTTAAACCAAATTGCATTGCAATTAAAATTGCTGAACAAAATTTGATTGTCTTCCGACTTTGTAAATTTTATTTAAGGTAATAACGGCAGGACGTTTGGTTTATTTAATAAAAGGGATTCCTACCTCTTTGTTAAAAATTTCACTCCAAAATGCAAGCATATTTGCTCATCAGATATTCTTTCCGTTTTAAATAGATTGACAATTCTTCCAAAAATATCTGAAACAAAAACTCCTGAATTATTCAGAATCAAAATGACCACAGAATTCGACCTAGTTTTAGAGAAAAAAAAAATCTAGAATTCTACAGCTGGCCCATTTCCAAATTCTGTTAAAATGCGGTATGGGATTTGTAAATTTTCACTTGCCTCCTATTCCAGTGCCAAGAGGTTTTTAGTAAGCCAGTACAATAGATACCAATAAGATAAGTGCATTATGTGTCTGTTTAGTTTTGATAGTACGTTCTGTTTTATCTATTAAGATTATCTTGGTTAGCAAAGAAGACCCCAACCAAAAAATGAATGTAAAATGATCCATTTCCCACTCAAACCGCGTTCGAATAAAAATAGCAATCAATACAAATTCAATGACATACATAAATATGTATGTATGTAATCGTACATATCTGATTGTTCCCATTAAGTTACTTTTGTATCGACTATTGTACAATCTGAAGTGCACTCCAAACATGTCTTTTGTTATCTTTCTAAGACGATCAGAAAAACTATTTATTTAAGACGCTTTGTAAAATAAATTACAAACATTTTTTTGTCAATCATCATCATCTCATCAACATACCACCATTGACCATGAAAAAGTTCGTTTGAACGAATTTTGAAGCAACAACAACAATTTATTAAATACGAAAAACCGCAAATATTTTGCAAAACCGCACAAAAAATTTTTTGGTGAAGAATTCTTAAATTTGTGTTGCTAAAGGTAAAGGGCGCCAAATTTTATCAAAATCACACGCGCCATGCCGCAAAATGTGTTAACCAAAATACTTCAACGATCGATTCCACAAAAAATCGATTAATTTGTTGTTTAAATAAGCGCAAATAAGGTATTTTTGGGGGTTTGATCGTGGCGTCCTTGAACGACCTGTTTCTTGTATTTTGTATATTGCTCAAGTAATTTTCTTGGTTTGTTTTAATAAGAAATTAATTTTTTTATTTTTTTGTTGGTTGATTGTAATCTTTGTATTGTCTTATACCTGTCACAACAGAATGTGTGAGTTGTCGGTAGATTAAATGATTTATTTTTGATCGAATAATTTAGATCACAGGGTAGTAATTTATTTAGGGCAAGGTTTTCTTAAAATCTCATTTATACAAACCTCCGCGCGCGCTAGTTCATAACTTACAAATCACTTTGAATATTATATAAATATTATCGACAGATCAATATAATGCGGTAGGTCAGTAAAATTAAACCAGTAAAATGTCAATGTATCATCTGCAAAAAGCGTTTGAGCAAACCCTTCGTTCGCCTGGAACCGGGAATCATTCATCGGTCACTATTGAAACGACACCGCTTAAAACTGAAATTCATAAAGGTTGTACGGGTAAAGCGCACGCTTGCGGTACAATAAAAAATCGTGTTTTTAAACTAAAAGATCATGACATCATAGATCATCGTAACGGAGGCGGTGGTGGTAGTAGTAAACACACCGCCGTCACAAATGGAAATGGAAGCAATAAACATAATCATCGCAAGAATAGTTTAAGCTCGGAAACAATAAGTGACAGTGGTTCAGAGGTTTCAAATATAGAATTATGGAATTACAATAATAACGGTAATTTTTATTTTTATTTATGAAGAAAACTATAAGTAATTTATATTACGACCGCCTACCCATATTTATACATAAACACACATTTATATAAAACTATAAATATTAAATATAGTATCACCAACGCATAATACGATGACAACAACACCAACTGAAAATGGAAAACAAAGACGTCGCACAACAGAAAATATAATATCCGTTGATGAGGTGGACAAATGTTCAACAACACAAGCAACGGGTCATAATCATCATGCTATAAATCAACATGTCAAAAAATATAGTTTAGGAAGTCGGCGCAATCGTTTGTATAGTGATGGTGATCAGGATGATGATAATGAGATGGGTGAAAGTAAAAAACAATATTTAAATGGTGGACCGAATGGAAATCTACGGCGTAGTTTTCGTGGAAATTCACGTACACCGCCCGGAGGTGGTGTACGTCCGCCATGGCAGAATGTATATTCAAAAAATGCGTCGCCACTAAATAGTAATCAAATTGATTTGACATTTGCGAAAAATAGTCAATTACGATCATCGTACACGTTTCGATCGTCGCAGCGTAAAAAGGGCGAGAATTGGATTAGTGTATGGCAGAAATCGTTTTTTATGCGAAATGGCGGTGGTGGTGTTTATAAAACGATCGAGTCGCTGATGGCTGATAAGGTAGAGTAAATTTTAATTTTTTTTTTTTTTTAATCTTGTCCAGGATTTATCCAAATTTCTAATAGGTGCTTGAAACCGTAAACTTAGACCTGTTCAGTTTGGTTTCGAAAAGATATTATAACAACAGTTTAACATTGTTTAAGATATTATAACAAGTTGACATTGAATTTTAATTCAGCCAACTTCTTTAATTAGTTACTTAAGTACATATGTTTTAGGTATCTAAGTGTCGCATTAAAATATTTCGTACCACGAATAATCGTCTAAGAGCAGTAATGTGACATACTATAGTGGGACGTGCTGACTTACATTTTTACGCGTCCAATAGATCGAATTAATTACTTATTAATTATTAATTACTTTCAAACAAATTATTTGAAAACTATCCAGTAACTTGCTTAGACCGACCAAAGCTGCTGAATGTGATATTAGTCAGTATAGTTGCTGATTTAAATTTTCATGCTTGCCTGCAATAAGTTAAATTCAATTTTTAACAATTTTAATTCAGGGGCATTTATACGAATCACTTCGGATGATAATGACCCATAAAAAAGCATCATTCATCAAGAATGTTTGCCGAAGATGAACATTCAAAGAAGTTGAACAAGTTCTTCTTTTTGTCCACTTTGAATGAATCATTCGCGATGATCATCCAAAGTGACTCGTGTAAACAAGTTGATTTGCTGAAAACAAATTCTTGTGTTATTTTATTTCTAAATTCTAATTTCTGCTAGGGGGCATTTGATTTTTTTTAAACCCTCAAAGGTTCCGCTCTAGGAAGTTATTTTTTAAGTTATTTTAAAATAAGAAATATCCCGCTTAGACCCCGTAGCATATAAAAACCGGTTACGACTAACCAATACATCTGAATGTTTAGGTTAATCGATCCGATATTAACCGATTTTTACCAAGCATAAAATTTAAGATGAAGTCTACTGTAGTTCCATCCATATTTCAATTTCATCGAGATTCGTCAACTTGCAATTTATAAAGTCGCAATTGCTAGAAAACACGGTTATGAGAGACTTGAAATTTGTTACATAATCGCGGTTTGTCACATTTCCAAAAAAAAAAAAAAAAATCTAAACTCATATATTACTTACAAAATCGACCACCAGGCGTCCTGATTTTCAGATTTTATATATACATATTTTAAAACTAAAGTTTAATTGTATACACTGTAATATGGATTGGTCCCGTTGAGTTGTGTCTTGTTTAACCAAATTAGACATACTTCGGGAGTTTCGATATTTTAAGTGATTTTTTGAGGTTTATAAGCTAATCGCATTCGTGATCCGCTTAGAATTTACGCAAGTGACTCTCGAAATCCGAGATTTTTGGATTTAAGTAGATTTTATTCAAAATTGTGAAAAGTGTTATTCGAAGTTTTTCGGGTAGGTTTTATCGAAATTTTTTGTAAATGGTGGTGTTTCTCACTATTACTCGAAATTGACAAATAGTTGAGTTGCCTGATATAGAATAGATATATAATTTAGATGGGTCGCTATGTAGAATAAACATGATTTTGGATTCTTTACTGCTTGCACAATATAATTGGTAAGGCTATTTGTACCACCATAATTTGCTATATCCTTTTATAATGTAAACTTTTCGGTTAATCGACGCGATATTTTCTGATTTTTACAGAGTAATAAAATGTAAACTAAATTATTAATTAAATTTTGTGAAAAAATTAATTTTACCAATGTATTTGAGCTAATTTTCAGCATAGCGCATTTCAATTTCTCAGCCAGTTCTTTAGCTATCCTCATTTTAATTTCACCAGTTTTGTTGCTATTTCGAGCTACAAGTTTCGTAACTCATAATCGATCCCCAGCTTCCCAGGTATCTCGATGTCCGATTTGGTGGTTTTAATATTTTTTTTTTCAAATAAACTTTAATTTGATATATTAGAATTCTCTTACCACTGGGATTATTCGAGGTTAATAGAAATTCTTGAGTTTTGACTTGGGTTTTACAATACAATATAACACATGTTTACATAAGCGGCTGTTTCGATGTTTTATGTGGACTTTCGACGTTTAGAAATTTATTACAAATTTGTTTGGCGCTAAATGTAATTTACGAGCATACAAAGACGAATAAATATTATTCGACATTTTTTAGATTTTCGAAATTATTCAAGATTTACCAGTTATATTTTTGAGATAGACGTTTTTGGCTTTTGACCTAAAAAAAATGTCGCCACATGAAAAACATCGATTTCCTTGTTAGGTTTTTAAGGTCGAATTCGAGATAACAAATATAATCTTGCAGGTCTACTGTTAAACTTGGTATGAACATAAAAAACACTAATTTCGAGTTCCATTTTTTCTGTTCTATAGAAAAGCAGCCTAGACCCAAAAATGCTGAACTCTTCATAGTAGAAATCAAACTGAGTTCAGTATTTTTTGATCTAGATCAGTGTTTTGCGTCAACAGAACACGACATACATTTTTGTTAATTCAATTTTATATTTTATTTTCATCATTGATTTAAAATTCAAAGCTATTTACGACAGTTGAAAATCAAATGCTAAACCCATCAAAAAATAGGTACTTAAAGAAAGCCTATACAGACGCCCAACTGAACATTTCAGAGGTGTTTTACAAATTTCAGGTAATCCATTCAAACTTAATTTGCTTTGTTTTTATTGGTGTTAGCTATTTTCACAGACCCTTAGCCTTTTCAACCTTTTAAGGACAACTTTAACTTATGTTTATGTTATTGCCGGCTGAACAATGCCAAATGATATGGTAATTAGTTACAATACCATGTACCAAGGTGACTTGGTTAGAATACATGGTAAATCATAAATATAATAACAATACGAACAATTGCTATAGTAAAAAAATGATCGATCGTTCACTAAGTCATAATTAGGTACAAATTGAAGAATTGTAACAATATCAAAATGATCGATTTTTGATCAAATTTTGTATTTATAATCGTGCGCCCGATTATAAATATAAAATTTGATCAAAAATGGATCATTTAACTATTCGTTATTTTCAAATCGAGATTATTTTTTTTCGAGTTTTTCAAAACGAGATTTATTTTTTTTCGATCATTTTTCGTTCTAATTTTTTTTTCTCAATGATATACGGGCTATCTATGCCCAACCCTTTTGGCTTTTGTTTTTTTTGAGACTCCAAGATTCTCCAGGATTCTATTTTATTTAATATTTTCGGAAATATCCGATTTTTTTTTGACCATATTTATTAATTTTTTCGAGTTTATTAATCTATTCGATATTTATCTTAGGAGATTTGCTTTTCGAGCATTTATTGTTAGAGGTTTGATTGGTATAAATTCCAAATTTTCGATATTATTCGAGTTTAACATGGCGCTAAATTAAAAATAGCACTGAGTTAAACATAATTCGATAGAGATGAGATTATCGAAATTCAATGTTTTTAGATTAATTTAGATTTTGAAAAGCATTGAATCGAAATTCCCCTAAATTTTAAGAATATACGGAAATTTTTTGTGAATATTAAATCGAAAATAGTTGCCGGTAATTAGTCGAAATTGTTTGAATTTTTTCTGTGTTTCTCGATGTTTCTCGAAACTTGCAAGGAGTTGAATTACGTCTTGCTACAGAATTAGTGATTTATCGAGTCTTTGGTTTTGAACTTTCCGAAATTTGATAGCGTTAAATTTGGATTTGGGTGTACTACACAGATTTAGATGACATTTTTCGAGAATACATATTTGAGGGGGCGAGTAGAAGAGACAGCAGAGACGCAACAAATTCAACGGCAACGTCAAGCAACATTAGCTAGTACAAATTTGGGAGACCGCATGGGCACATGATGATGGTACGAAATCTCGCCCCTCCCCTCATAACCGCTGTTGGAAAAAATAATAAAGAAAAAAAAAATAAATAATAATAATAACAATTCCTTTGTAACTAACAAAATTTAATAACTATCGCGACCACTTAGGTATCTGGAACCGGGTCGTCGAGTCTTTAATACTAACATACCTTTCCTTTCCCACGATTTTGTTATTCGTAAAAAGAGTGTACGGTGGACCCGGCGTCTTCCGGGAACCTTGGTCGTACATATTAAATCAATCAATCGATTTTTCGAGAATGCATATTTGGGAATTTCAAAGCCAATCAAAATAATTTTGGGTAATCCGAGAATATGATGTCATTGGGTTAATTGGTATCGATCATAAAAAAAATCTCAAAAATGCAAAATATCGCCCCCCATTAAAAAGGCAGGCCCCATTAGATTTTTGTTACCTACGATATAAAAACAAAAGGAAGCTACATAATTTATTGTCATCCTTGCGCAGAAAGGACCAATGCTAAGCGGCGTTGGGGAGTTTTTTATTTTATTATGTGAAATACAAACGTTAATATTATTGTAAATGTAAATATTTTTGAAACTTTTCTGATGTTTTGCTGTCATCCTTGCGCAAAGGGTCCAATGCTAAGCGGCTTTTGGGAGTTCTCTATTTCAGTTTGTTAGTAATTATTACAAAAAAAAAAGAAAAATTAAAAACTCCAGTTTCTATTAATGTTAGAATTTCAAAAAAACATCAAAGCGGGGGTTTGGGGCGGCAGTCCCCATCCTCCGGCAGCCCGGATCCTCATATTTGTTATATTTCAAAATCTTGATTTTTGGGAATTTTCCTTTTTTTATGAATATTTTATTTTGGATAACGATACCAACCCAAAAATTATTGCAGATTTTCGAGATAAAGCACTCATTGATGTTATTCGCATGATGCAACTGTTTATTCAAAATTGTTGAAGATGTTCGAGATTATTGCAAATTTTCCAAATTATTTCAAATTTCTTGTTTTATTGAAAATTGTTTGAAGTTACTTAATAGGTTATTAGTGATGAGTCCTTCCTATAAAAGTTTTTTTTTTATTTCTAAGAAGTTAATATGGCCGGAATTGATATTTTGGTATTGAAATAGTCCTGTTCTATCCAAAAATTATCACTTAGGTAGTGTAGGTACGATTATGTAAGTAGGACTCGAAAGAGTTATGTTGAATTGCAAGATGATCTGTAACATACTGTGAAATGTCCGGTTTGAACGAAAAGTCACAAACCACACCAGTTTCTCTTTTAATATTTTATTCTCAAACGCATGCTCAATTGAAATCGCTGTTGTCCTTATATAAACAACGATTACAAGTTTTTGTTGGTTTGTGGTAGTGATGTATGAAAACAAAACTTATGATAGTACATGAAAATATGAGCCAAATAAATTTTGGGTATGGAAAATAACACAATGCTGATTGCCGATTTGTTATCGTTCACTAAAAAATTGACGGTGAAATTAAATAAAAAAAAATTTGCCTTACGCGTTTATTTTTTACTGATAAATACGAATTTGTCAGTACAAAATAAACGCATGCGCTGCATTCATGGAGCATCCGCCTCTGTGATACTAAAATTTATTAAAAGAAGAATGCAAATATTACTTCAGTTGATATTGTTCGTTATTTCCAAGAATTTTGTGGATGGCTTGAATGTACAAACACACAAAAGATGTCTTGAATAAAAAAGAAAAAGAAAGAAATTTTCCCAACACAACTTGTACTAAAACAGATTTGATTTTCAACACAAAAAAACAGAGTTTCTCAACACTATGACAACAATTTCCTACTCAAATTTATTGATTCCCTTCTTTCATTCTTACTGTCACTGTTCTTATCACACTAATTGAACAATGATGAATATTAATCACTCGTCCAGTCGGCCTTCTCGTAAAATCGAGATGTTCAGTTTTCAGTATAACTATATCATTTTACTTAAATGCATATATTTACATAGTTAATTTTTTTACCAAATCGATGTCATTTTTTCAGAGACCGAGAATTGTGAATTAATTCAATTTCTTTGACTGCGTATAAAATTCTTTGACTGTTAGCACATTCTAGCCCAGACAGTCCTCTTAATCCGGTTTTAAAACTCTAGACTGTCGCTTCTCATATCCCTCCAAAGTGCTGCGCACTAGAAGGATAGATATTTCTTTCATTTTTCATTATTATTATCATTTGTTTCGAGCCAGCTAAAAAGGAATTCGCGGTCATGTCATTGTGTAGCTTAATGTGCACAGTCGGAACTGCGAGAAAAACGAATAAGTATGCCCAAAAAACTTAAATGGTCGTTATTCGCTTCGCCTTGTGTAGCACATATTATTCGGCCCAGCAAAATATGCACCAACTTGCCTAAACGGTCTTTCCAGTTGTACTCTGCAAGCTTCACTTTGCAACATTGAATACACATCGTTGGTATATAGACCGCATTTCAAATTTGACCTACTATCCTCAATATTACATGACTATCGATAAATTGGTTTAAACTGCAAATCGAAGAACCCTTTCTGAAGACCACGTCTTTATTTATGTGCATTGTCTCCTTTTCAAAATATTTATGCTGAACTTTACTGCTTAACATGAATTCTGAAAACTGTGAACCCTTATTTGTTTTGGTACATTTTTTAACCAGTTTAGAATTCTTGGAATTATCAACTCGCATTTATCGTATAACCAAGCATTCATATCCGCCGCTGTTTATGACTTTTGTTTAGTACACTTTCTCTAATGAATTATAAGCGACAGTTCAAAATTTATCAGAAACAATGGGTCTCCAAATAGGTTTCCGTTCCACCTGAGGGTGGAGATGATTATTTAATCAATTTGAATTGATGCCTCTCATATTAAACACATCTTTAATTTTAGTATTCATAGATAGCCAGTTTAAAAATATTGTAGAATCTAATTATGCATTTAGAGTCCTGATTTTAGTGAATTTCTTTTGTAATTTCCTATATTTCCGCCAATAAAACTCTAGCTTCGGAATCGTTTAACATTTGACGGGAGTGCTTTTCCTGCTTTAGCATAATTATACATATGCTGAGAAAATAGCTGCACCAAAGCTATGCACCTTAAGTTCATTATACAGTTGATATAGTACATTATATAGTTTGACCAGATCAGCCCTTTCGTGAATTGGTTGTGTGTCACAATCTGTATTTACAATACCTTCTTTAATAATAGTGACATAATAACAGAACAGTTCGATATATGTCTGCCCAATGCCATTGCACTGTTTTTGAAAATTGTTTCCTGATAATCGCCCTGTAGTGATGTCTCCTTGAAAGATGTAGTGTTCGATCGACTCAGCTGTTGACCTCAATGCTACAATCTTAAACGAACACTGAAATTTTATAATTTTACTAAGTAAGTTTTAATATTTTGGAAGTTTTATTAATTTATGTAATTATGTATTCGCATTTTTTGGTAATCTAATTAACGCTATTTTCAAATCACCAAAAATAGCTCAGGCTCAATAAAAACCAATAAAGCTTCTTCGTTAGAAGAAACTAATCAATCTGGCAGCCAACCATTCATGAACGCTTACAAAACCATTATAAAACTAGATTAACAACAGGTCTAAACCTGATTCGGCCTAAAACCGATTCTACCAAGGAAAATATTAACCATGAAAATTGCCTATAGAGTAATTTAGACATAATTCTTTAACTTCTTTCATTTCAAATCAGCTCCAGCTCCAGCTCAAGTCAAATATGAAATTATATTGTTTAAATTTGCAATTCTAAACATACTATATTTCAGAATTTCTAACTAAATTTGGACAATTTAGATTGAATAAAGTTGAGGTTTCAACTCAATCGAATATTTTAGTCTAGATAGGTGTTGGACCAAACGCCGTTTTATTCTGCGGTACAATAAAGAAATCCAAAACAGAGGTTATGAGCCAAATAGAGATTAAAACGATGCAACACAAATCATCAAAACTCTGTAAAAAAATAATAAATAATTTGGTCTTTGGTATAATACTCCTCGAACGGCACTTTTCCCACAAATCGACATCGGATTTAGCATTTTACTAAAATTTTCTCTTACTTCGAGACGGCGAAGTCTTTAAATGATGCCAGTTTTCCTAAATTCCCTCCCTCAATATCACTCAAGGCGAAGAACTGCGACGTGTTGAACAACAATCAATATCGCATTCGCTTCGTCTCATCTACGACCCTTAATAAGTAACTCCAATAATTTCCATGTCATACATCCCTTGTACTGTTGAAAATCCTTAAGAATTTAAATTACTCGATTCAGAGAGTATCCACAATATTTCATTTGTACATTAGTGCTTCAGTTGAAGTATCGTTATGGATTATTACGAACAATACAAACAAAAAACAGACAAGCAATACAAACTTAAAACTAATTTGATGTATCTTTTGTGACCGGTACTCCGCCCCAAGTTGCAACTTGCAAGGGGCATTAATCGTAAAAAAATATTTCTTCGAAAAGTTTTATATTAACTCGAAAAACAGTTCAACAAAATTTGTTTACAGTTTTTTATTAAAATACTATAACTATGCAATGCTTCAGTTGACTTCAAATTGTATATACAGGTAGATGATCGCCACATTTATCATCAAGATAAAAAAAATGACCCTTCCCGTTTTTGAGAAAATCTGTTTGACAGTTTCTCTTCTTCTGCAACCTACCTATTCCAAAAACTATTAATATTTGTAGGAATGAGAGGCAAAACAAAAATAACAAGATGTATGACTGGAAGGTTAGAATGACCGTTGGTGGTTTGCCGTAGATCCGGTGGTGGACACAAAATAGTTCAGCAAGGTATACACAGTCACCGTATAGAAAGGTGGCAATGTCCTTACAGGATCCGGTGCAAAATCTCTCATTTATTATGCCAAGGGAATCGGTCGGACACGAAAGCATTCCTTGCTTTACCGAACAACCTTCTTGTCCATAGTTGTGCCAGAGACTAGCCAATAAAATTAGTGAAAGGTGGCTAATAACCCTCTTAGAACGGTATGTAACAATTTTCCTGGGTATAATGGGAAGTATGTATAGGGCAAGAGTACTTGTTGAAGACGCCCCCAACACAAATTATATGATTACATATCCAGAAAATTAATGCCCTTAGAAAATTTGTAATTTTATTTCATATACTCCAAAAAGTTATATTCTAGAGAAGAAAGATTAATTTTAAAATGAGAATGGAAGGGGAATACCTTCATAATGAAATAAGTCCGAAACTGGACATATACCTAAACAAAATCTCCAAATGCAACGAGATAATTTCTCAAATTTTGGGGATTACACGGTAGAAAGTTATTTAATTTGTTAAGATTTGTTCTTGGAATCTTAGAATGGCTTCAAATGATATGATTAATGGTTAAACCTTATTTATTTCCAACAGTTTGGCAGAATTATTAATATGTATATAATAATTCCTGATTACTATTTATCGGAATTAATTTTACATTACACTATTTCAAGAGACTTGTACAGGAAAACGACATTCAGCATATTCTCGTCTGATTTTCAATGAGTTTTAAAATTTATTAAATTCCATACTTAATCAAGGTTCAACGAAATAAATATGGAGTGACATTTTTTTTACTTCTACTCGTAAATGTTTTGAATAATTGCGAATTTATGTATGAGAATGTACACATAAGAACATAAATAATTCATGTATTCCGCGCGCGCGTGCACTGGTGAAAGTCAATTGAACCAATTTTTCTGCGTTTTTTTTGTATTTTTGTTTACAATTTCAGATTTGGGAAAGAATGCCTTCACTGTGTGCAAGTTTTTATTGTATGAAAACTGAAATTATTTTTTTAATTCTTATCTAATCGAATTACTTGAAAATAAAAAAAATAAATAAAAAATTGAAAAGAAAATTTTGTAATTACAAACATGGGTTGGGCAAATTATATTCAAACGTGTGTATGCATGTTGTACCTTAAAAAAAAAAAAAATCTGTGTCCGATATTCATCATTAATCATAAGCGGGAGGCTGAATTCGATTTATCGACGACGACGACGAGGTTTAATTGGATTTTTATAGAATACATATTACTGGTTCCATATAATGCAGCGAGATAATTTTCTGGTGATAACAAAATGGAAAGTCTTTATGTATGTACATTTGTACGACATAAACGTTTACAATAATTTATGTATTATATGCTTAACGTGATCCATTACATAGATATTAAATTTATTATTTGATATCGGTGGTTTCATTTGGCCCTGGAAATGCATTTTATACAAAATTTTCAACGGTTCGGCAATGCTTTTTTATAGACCTAGTAAACCTAACAAAAAAATTGTATTCCGTCGTGCATTCATGGCATCACTTATAAATTTTTATGTGTTTTTCTCTAACTAAATAGACTAAAAATTCCCTATTGACTTGTTGTATGTGTCGAAATGTTGATCCAAGTGTTTCAGAAAACATACATTTTTTTGTGAAATACAAAATTCAATACGCGCGCGTTCCATGTGTAACTAATAAACAGTTCAATGGCTTTGTTTTGGGGCTCATCATTTGTTGTTTTACATTTTTAACATAAAAATCACACGCATGATTTAGAAATTAATGAATTGGGAAAATTGAAAATGTAAAAAAAAAACAAAACAACTTCTTATATTTAGGGAATGAAAGAAATTCATTGAGAGAGGTGTATAGGTAAGACTTACTAAATATACGAATTTACTAAAGCGGATGAAATTATCAACGTGCAATGATGCATTGCCGAATGCGCGCTCTGTAGGATTCATTGAATTGAAAATTACATGTAAAGAAAGTTGGTATGTACTCGTAAATTCGTGTGGGTGATGGCAATAAGTAATTTTTTTTATGTTTCGCGATACAAACTACTTTCTTATATGTTATGCTGTAATTATTGGAGCAATTAAATACGCGATTAATTTTTATTAAATACTTTGAGTTTGTTGTTGGTTTTCTATCGAAGCTAAACAGAAAATTATTTACTCAAATTAACTGTGTAGCATATAATTATTTTCGAAATTACAATTTATGCTAATTATTATTGATTTAGAATGAATGTATAATTATTTTATGATTGTGTGGATAGGTAGGATACAGATGTTTATATAATAATTAAAATTCTGTGTAAGTTCGATAATGATTTATAGCTATTTGTTGCGTGCAATTTGTAAGATACAATATTTTTGTAAGGTTAATAATAATTACTTCATTTACCTATTTTCTGTAAATTTTCCATAAGTTTATAAAATATTCAAAACAATTTTCCGAATTTGCAGAGATCGAATTCGGATCAAAAACTACATTTACCTTCATTTTAAAAAATCTCATATTTCGAGAATTCTAAAATTTTAATGCCTAATATCCAGTTTTTAATCTAATTTTTCAAAATTCTAAATAATCAAATTTCCTAATTCCCAACATTTTAATATTTCAATTTCTAAATATTTAAGCAAAATTCTAAACTAAATACCTATATTAAATTCTCCTGTAGGATGTAAGTTCCCGTACTTTAATTGAACTTCGAAACATTTTCATCATGTGAAGCCAATTTTAAATACATCCCCGATTTCCAGAATCTACAAATGAAATTAAAAAATTTTAAATTTCGTTTACGAATTCTAAATTTTTAAATAAAACTCAACTCCAGCAATTTTCACTTGAAATTATAAATTTCTGCCAGATTTACTCACACAAAAATTTTAATAATTATTCTCAAAAATAATTTCTGATATCAATAAATTTTAAAACTTTTGATGATGTATTGAATTTTGTGGCATTCTCACTTTGTGAAAATGATTTTAAACAATTCTTAATATGTGTAATGCTCTCCGATTTTCGAAATTTATTAATTTTAATTTTCTTAAATTTTAAATACTTAATTCTAAAAATTGCGAAAATTTGAAACAAAAAATTTGCAAACGAATATTCTGAAATTTTCATTTCCGAAATTAATAAATTTCAAAATTTTTTAATTTTTAAAATCTAATGTAGAACTTTCATAAAATCTTAATGTTAGAATTATTAAAGTTTAGGCCGTTCCAGTGAAAATATTGTTGTTGTGAATGATTACGTGAGAAAGGAGCGGTAAAAAATGCAAAAAAAAAATGAAATTTCGGCTAAAGTGAAACTAAATTTAAAAAATTCTTTAGAAAATTTATTCTGAAATTTGTAGTAACGAAAACCTTACTTTTTTTCGTATTCTTCACTTACATCCCAATTATGTTTAAACCAAAATCTACAAGTTAACCAAAAGATTAGTTTCGAAAAATTCTAAATTCCATTTTAATTCTTTTTTTATTCTACTATTGTGAAGGGTCAAAAAATTTTAAAGATTTGCAAACTAACATTATTTAGGGAAATATCTTAAATTGGTCAAAGTTTCAAAATTTGTGTCGTTCTGAATTTCTTTAATTGTTAAATAGAATTTCTAAAATTTGCAATAAATTCTAAACGTCTAAACCCTGAACTTTTCAACGGATAAATTAACAAATCTTAATATTCTGGAATCTTAATTTCCGTAATTAATAAATTTTCAAAATTTTTAATTATTTAAATCTAAAATCATAATAAGCGTATTTTTTTGACCAAAATTTAATTCAAATTATTTTGGGTGGTCCAAGAAAATAGCCAATTTGATTTAATTGACAAACCTTGCGAAATAAAATATAAATTTAATATGTATTACGACTCTGGTGGCAGGTATCATAACCAAGAATTAGAATTATATTTAAATAAACCCATTTTTTTTTGGGTTAATATTATTCTTGCGGGGATTTATCCTATGCAGTTGTTGTTGTAAATTTGTCAAGGAAATACACTAAATGCTAGAAATAGTAATTTAAGGTTTCGGCGATTCCAGTGAAAATAATAATAGTGTGAGAAATAAGCCAAACACCGATATAGTATCTTTTGGTATTGCTGTCGTGAATTATCATTCTAAATCTCCTTCTAATCCTTCTATTATTACATTCTAAATTCATTTTTACAATTCTAATATTTGTATTTAAAGGAAAATTCTAAATTACTTTAATGTTCTTCTTAAGTTTATGTTTTTGGTCAATTCGGCAATCCCAATTTCTAAATTCCATATTAATTTTTTTGTTTTTAATCGTCTGATAGTTGTGAAGTATTTGTGAAGCATATTTTTTTAAAATTGACAAAATAACAAAATTTAATGAGCATTTTTCTAAAGTATTGAGTATAATTAAGCTATTTAAAACTCGAATTTCTCAAACGGGAGAGTCATCTAGCGTTTGCAAAAATTCACGGCAAATGTCAATACTTTGAAAATTTTGGATCAAAAATTTCAGTAATTGAAAGATTCTCAAAATATGGAAAATATTTCTGGAGGTTTAAACATTTTAGCTACATTACCGGTGGTATAGATGGCCCCGTATGAAACTTGTTACATCTTATTCGCCTACTAAATATGATCTGACAGAAAATAATAGAAAATGCCGTCATCTCCAAATGGTAGAGTTCGTTTTAAGACACCCTGTAAATGTTGAATTGGGTGGGCCATTATAAAGTGAATGATCAAAGTATGAAAATGGTTCTTATTTCTTGACACTTCTAATTCCGGTTTGATTTTTTATGAGATGCTGACGCGTACAATTGGTTTTGGTACAATATACGCGAAAAGAGCAAGCAAAACTCCTTATATTGTTTTGGGAAAATAAATCTTCGATTGTTTGCACTGAAAAGAACTGTACACGATCAATGTTAACGTCCTTACCGATAACATCATTACCTCTAAAACTCTTGCGTTATTATTGCTTCAAAATTTTTAAGTCGGAATAATTTTTAAGTCGAAAGATATAGTGACGCAATTGTTATTGGTAATGATATTGATATTTGATCGTGTAAAGTTCGATAAAGAGTATTTCGATCAAAATACGTTATCTTAAAACGCCGAATGAGAGAACACAAATGTTTATCTATAGCATTTAAAGCGTACATCGCAATCGAAATTTAATCGCTCTACTGCATGGAAATTTGAAAATTCAATTACCAAGTAAATTGATGGCATTGGCAGTGTCAATAAGCAAATCTGTCGTTACTGAGGAACCGAAATCCCTTTAATTACTCACGAGAAAGTTTAATTTGACAAAAAAGTATCTGTCTGAAGTGGAATTCGCTCGGAGCAACTTTCTGGCCCAAGACCTTTACTTTCAACAGATGTGCCACCGGCATAGCCGGTGAAACAGTGACCATTTTGCATCAAATGTTTCCTGGACGTATTTTCTCGAAATTCGGCGCTACCATATGGCCACCGATTTAATGCCACCAGACTTTTTGTGTGGCGCCATCTGAAAAGCATAATGTATATTAATCTTCCTATGCCAAGTCATGGAAAGTGCTCAAAAATGAACCAAAGTGCACATCAATGCTAGAAGTACCTAAGCAAATCGATTTTTAATGATGCCGATTAAAGATATCAATCGTAATTTTGGAGAAGAAAATCATTTACTGCAATAACTTATAATAATAAAGAATAAAGAATTTAAACGTTAAATATTTAGCTTTTTTTTCGTTTACCAAAAAAAAAAAGGTAAATGAACTTACCTTATTTAGCACATTTACTTGTGAATTCAACCGTAGCCTGCGTTATTCAACAAACAAATCGTTCATATTATTTTTACCCATCCTGTGTAATTGGAATTGAAATTCAGGACAGATTGATGGAATTCGGACAGTCAAATTTTGTTCAAAATCTGTAGTTCAACACATATATCAATTAATACTTATTACGAAAATTCTAAAGTTTTTATAGCTAATTTTCAATTATGTAAAATTCTATGATTCGAAATTCTTTTACATCTAAATTTTCAAAATTCTAAATATAATTTTTAAATTTTCAAATTGATAACTTTTAATATTTTAATATTTGAATTTTTAAATATTTAATGACTTCCACGACTGGCTTTACTGTACCCCATTCTGTCAACCCAATTTTTTAGAACATCTTATCAATGGCAACTTCGATTTGATCTTTCAAGTGTTGGATAGTCTCTGGATGATTAGCGTAATATTTATCCTTAACAATTCAGTTTCGCGAACATGCTTTACGAATTGATGAACAAATTGCATTGTAGGCATTTAATTTCTACTGAATTTTCCACGTAAATTTCTTACAGTTTGGGTAGAAAACTCACCACTTTAAAAGTAAGTTTTCAATATTTCGCAATTTTGTTCAAGCGTAAAGCAACCTATTTCGTAGATGTCAAACATTAAACTAATTTTCTGTCATAACACGAATGACATAAGTGTTGACACACTCGAAATAACCGGTAGTTGAAATTGCAAACGCTAGATGGACCACCCTTTATGAGATAATAATCTTAAAATATCATAATTTGTCCGTTCAGAATAATTAAACATCTATTCGATATCATTTCAACACGGTCATGAAATGTTTAATATAAACACGGACAGCGGAAAACAACTGAAATAATCTGCTGAAATAACTGAAATGAGCTATTTTAATTGAAGGATCCAAATATCTCCTAAAATATGCCATCTACAAAAAAAATTGTTTAAACAAAAATTGTCAATGACAGTGGGAGTCATCTATCTGTATTAATGCCCTTGACCTCCAGGTAAATTTTCAAGTCATTTGAAGGTCAAGACCATTTTTTTTAAATGGAATCCTCTATTTTGTACACCGGATTCGAAAAGAGTGGGAAATTTTACGTCCGATTATGTATTTTTTATATGAATGTGATATGCTTATGATTTGCCATGAAAATTAAAACAATTTTTTTTTTTAATTTTTTCAGCAAATCATAAGAATTAGTGAGATAATTACTTTTGTAGACAATTATTTTCCACTAAATAATATTTCGACGAATTTTAATATAAATCGGATGAGATCTGGTTTCCCATTTTGACGCGTCTTTATTGGCTTTATTATTAAATTCAGAAAATTCGGAATATCAGAGGCTTGATGTCGCCATATACCCACTACCCGATCACTTCCTTGCTTTGACCGAAAGCAACACTTTCACCCGTTTACTACCGCAGATGTATACAAAGTTGAATTCTGGAATACATGAAGTAGGCCATTGTTCAAGTGAGGCTTACAAAAATGTTGGCCCTTTAAGCCAGAATTGATTCCGTATCAATTCTAATAAATCTGCTCAATAGATCTGATTCTAATAGATCTGATCAATTAATAGATTCTCGACCAATTTTGTTAATTTGGTTGATTTAGAAGTTATTGATGCTAATTTGAGGACTGAATCCGACCACTAATAAATTTCACTAATATGGATGTTTAAGATTGGAATAACATTTGTGCCCAGTTCTGCTAACAGCAGAGCCGCACAAAGTTCAAGGCATTGTATGGTAGTTTTTCTGAGAGGTGCTACAAGAGACTTTGCGCAGATTAATTGAATATTAAGTGTTCCCTTTCGCTGGCGTCAGCAAATCCGTAAACCTCGTAAACCATCGCACTTGACGTTAATATGATTTCCCGACTAACTTGAGGATCATTTAATGTATCTATGTATGTAGTTCTTGTTGAAGCGACTGATCCCAATATTTGGTACCCCCAGTGGATCAAAAATATGAGCAATTTCAAACAAAACTGTTCTTCTCGAAACTCGTCCTCCATTGTCTTTAAGCTGGCCATTAAAACAAAAAACGTCCGAAGATGGCTACCAATACATCCCAAGTAACTTGACGAAGTCGCCATTTTCAAGCTGAAGTAGTTTTTCGTGATTCCCTTGAAGTGTACCCTCCAAAATGTCTTGAGAATTGGTATACCATTTCCGGAGTTCTATTGCCGCCGTGTTTCGAATTTTCATAATTTGGGTCCTTATAGTCTTAACCTCATTCAAATTGTTGCCAGTATATCATCGATGTGTACGTCACGCTTTATGACTTACGATGTTCGAAACCTAGTCAAAATAGATAACAAGTTCTGTTGGAGAACCGGAACCAGTTTTCGTCGAGGCGTCAAAAATTATCTTCATTTTGGTCATAGAGCTATCCGGTTTTAGTATGCAGTGGCGCGGTATGAAGAAATGTGTTTGTCATTCTTGATTAGACTATGTTCCTGGCAATTGAACCTTCGACAAACCATATCTTTCGAGTTACTTAAAATAGAGGTCAATCGCCCTCTATTTTAAGTAACTCGCAAGATACTGTTTGTCGAAGGTCATTGGAAAGTTGGGGACATTGGAAGCTTCACAATAAATTTACCTGCAGCAGTACGTGCATAGTGTTTCTCAAATTATCCCCCACAAGCCCTTCTTCCTTGGGCATCACTGAACATTGCTGCACTATCGACTGAATTGCGAAAGTGTTGTAATTTGGACAATGAATTTAATTGGGAATTTCCATTAACCAAAATATCAAACGTATTGTAGAAATCAAGCTGATTTTACTTTGTAAAATCTCCACTAAAGATGCTGATTTTTATCCGAGGTAATTTAGCTATAACGTTATCCTAGCTAACGGTTGGTTGAATTTCGTTTTTTACAGTTGACGTGATCGCTGATATATAATCGAGTATAGTGGGTTTTAATTCAAAATAAGTCTCTTCAAATTTAGCGTGTGTTTCTGCATTTGTCTGTTCTTTCTAGTCCAAAGTTGTTTGTATCATATTGAATTCCTCATGTTGATGTTTAACCCACTAATGTATTATCAACAATTACCTTAATTCCGTTCTAATTTATCAATCAAAAATTGACGTGTGGTTTCATATTTTAAAATTTTAACATCAGTCATAATGAAGAAAACATGGATGGACATACCAAAAAATGTCGAGATAAACGCCAAACCGACCTTGAGCAATGTTAGCACTACACAAGGTATTTCACACAAACAAAAAACATTTTTACTGTTATCGGCACCCACAAAATAGCATAAACTGTTTGTATTTACAATGAAAAAGAACGAGTGCTATAATATGCTAATAATGCTAATAATATGTCCAACGAAGAAAAAAAAATCCAAAAAGTTATGGACGGAATTCCAAGCACGGTGATGCTCGATAACCTTCCAGTAACAGTCGTTGAAAATACTCTCAATAAGATTTGAGAATGATTAATCCCACTTCTAACATCATGTATAATCTTGGGCTTTTCCAATATTTCCAACCAATTCCAGAAGATGATTGGTTTAATCTCTCCAATATTCAATTTGCAAGTGATTTTATTTTTAACGTTAACAAAAAGAAATTAACAAACAAACAAACCAAATTAGAAGATTTACAGGTACGAACATTTTAAACAAGAAATAATAATTATGAATGTACAGATATTTAATGAGGTTAAGTTTTAAGTGTAATGTAAGAATACAAATTAAAAAACTGATTTTGAAGTTAAAAATAATAAAAGATAATAGAAATTGGGCTATGAAGATTATTCACAAGTCATTGTGCTATCAATGGACGTGATTCCTCGGCAAATTTGACAAAAAATATCGCAATATTTTTTATCGCGTTGTGCCATAAAATGAACTCATTTATCGCAAAAAAAAAATCAAGAATTTTTTTTGGTTTTATCTGTCAAAGGTAAAATTTAACGGAATGAAGTTAGGGTCATTACCCGAGGAAACACCAGGATTATGATTCTATGTAATGCCATTTTAGTTAAAAAAAATGAAAGAAAAAATTGGCATCTGTGTCCAGTTCCATTTTTTTTATTAATTCTTTAATTTCTCTGCAATGGTTATCGCAAATTTTTCATTATTGGCATTGAAAAACAGAAATCCGGCGCTCTAATAAATTTTTTTCTAGAAAAAAAAAATTGTAAATCACACATAAAAATTTTAAAAAACGAAGAAAAACGATAATTCCAATTCTTTACCCATTTCGAAAGAGCCTTTAAATTCCCTATAAATTTGTATTCCACTCTACATAAAAGCATTACAATTACAACCTATAATTATTTTAAAACTGTGTTGTGTAATAATTCATTTAAGAGTAATTGCACGTCAATTGCGAATCAAATTGCTTCCAAGAAAATTGCACATATACACAGATATAACCTCCTCCTCCAAATCTATTAAACGTGATAATTGAATAATGTATTCCATTCATTGATACCTACCCATTTTACTCTATAATCGAATAATTTATTCATTTCGAGATTGTCAATATTTTTATGTTCGATCGCCATTGGCAAGTCAGATGCAAGATTAATGTCGTATACGTATGTATATTGCATCTAAAAACAGCAAATCAATCAAACCACAATTAATTTTTTCAAATATTCTCGGAATAATATTGCAAAATGCAGTTTGTTACATGATTATATCTTAAAAGAGAACACAGATCATCTCCCCTCCCCACCTACACACACACACACGCACATTTCCAACGTGGTTAATTAGACGGCCACACAGGAAATTGCCGAACATAATAATATTATGAGCAAATTGCGTGTTCATGTAGCCGGTTAAAATTTTGCTTTTATGTACAGGTTAAAAAACAAGAAACACAATTAAAAAAGTGTGCATGCACCATCCTCATACATATCACATTGTGTGGTGAAAATTTTACTATAAAACCTATAAATCGCGTAATTTAAAGTAAACTTATTTATTTCTTGTGTTGAGAAAGTACTAGTAAGAAATCAAAAGTGTTACATAAATCAAGCGCAAGATAGATAAATCTTAGCATAAAAATGTTTTTATTTTATTACACACTATAAAAACCACCATAAATGGACTAAACTTTCCAAAACATTAAAATCAAATATACGTTTAGAATGAAAGTAGAGTTGATTGATAACGAACAACGACGAAGGTTAGTTTATGGGTATTAGATTTTATTATATGTGCGTGGGAGTTTTCTGCTGAAATCAATATACACATAAATACACCATTTAAATCAAGGGTTCGACATTGTACATGCATACACACAACACCGCATTAAGATAAATAAAAAATTCTTAACGAACAAATTTAAATAATTTTTGTGTGTGGGCACTGATAATGAAAGTGAAATGCAATGAAATAGTATACAACCATAAATATCCATGAGAGAGAGAATGTCAATGACTTGACACACTAAAAATAGATAAAAATCTAAATCTGACATACACCACTGATCATTTATATTAAGTGTTAGTTTTCTTTTGTATAATATAAAATGGAAACAAACTCTCAGTTGGGTTAAGTATTTAATTATTTATGACTTTAGTTCACTGCGTTTACAAATTGGTTTTGTGATAATTGAATTGTGCAAGTTATTGGAAGGGGAAGGATTGAATAAATTGAATTTTTTGTTATTTTTAGCCTTAACACGATGTTACAGTTTTTTCAACATCTTATACATACTGCCGTGCTAAGAAAAAATGTCACATTTGTCTTTTTGTAGTTTTGAGTAATTTCAATTTTTCTGTTTGTGTTTGCCATGTCTTACTATGAAACATGACTGCTAAATATCATGATTTTATGGCATGTAATAAAGGGTATTTGATATCTTAAAACAGCAGAAAAATAGGTATTTGTTTGCAGAATCCAAATATGCCCTTAACACATTTTTCGACTTTTGGCGCTTATGACTTTTTTTCTTAGCACGGCAGCATACAGAATCGTATCTTTCAATTTTTTTATTTTGCTTTTTTTATGAAAAATTTATTATTTAGAATGGTATCGCTACGAGTATAAGCAATATATTTTAAAAAAATGACTTTCAACAGTCAATTTAATTTAATACAAAAAAGGTTGATGGTGTAAAACTGAAAAATAAAAAGGGCTGAAACCTTATGAGGTGGTCAGAACTTGAAATGAATCTCTTAAGTCAATGTTCAGCTCAACCTCCAACTCAATATAGAAATCAATCTCAATCGCAACATAATTCTAAGCGCAATTATCAAATTAACTGCCAACCAAACCTTCAAATCAATCACCAAATCAACCCCAAATCAACTTTTAAATGATTCCCCAACCGAACAAATCACTTAGACCAAATGCAGGCTAACTAAATCCTAACTCAACTTCAACTCAACTTCATCATACCATTACCATCACCATCTTACCATCATACCACCATACCATCATACCATCATAGCATCATCATCATCATACCATCTTACCATAATACTATAACATACACACAAGTAGCACACACATATACTGTACATATCTATAAACACGCACTTTTATATACAGTGAAACCTCGTTTTAACGGACACTCAATTTAGCGGAATCCTCACTTCAACGGACACATTTTTAAGTCCCATGCAACTGAACTTTTTCAATGAAAACCTCTCTTATAAAAGCTGACACTTGATTAGAGCGGACACATTTCAAATTGAACCTTTAGCAATTTATATGTAAGGCCAATTAGGCTGGAATTTGGCTATTTCTTAGGTGGTCTTAGTGAAATTTGTGATGATGGTGATTTTTGAATAAAATTCTGGAATATGACCAAAAAAAATAAATAAATGAAATTTGACATGTGCGTTGGGCATGAAATTCTAAAATGATTTTTAGATGAAGTTATGGAATATGGCAACAACTTTATCTAAAACTCATTTTAGAACCCCATTTCCATTGCACATGTCAAATTTCATCATAATCGGTTAATAAAAAGCCAAGTTCCATCTTACTTGGCCATATTCCAGAACTATATCCAAAATTACTTTAGAATCCCATTTCCATGGCAGATGTCAAATTTCACTCAAACCTGTTAATAAATAACCAAGTTCCGTCCTACTTGGCCATATTCCAGAAATTTAGCCAAAAATCATTTTAGAATCCGACTTCCATTATCCAAATCAAATTTCATCATAATCGGTTAAGGAATATCCAAGTTCCGTCCTCATTGGCCATATTCCAGAGCTTTATCCAAAAATCATTTTAGAATCCCATTCCCATATTCCTGAACTTTGGATAAGATATAGAATCCCAATAAAAGTATTATAAAAAAAAAATCACAAATCCTCAGTTTAACGGACAGCTCACTACAACGGACAACTTGTTTGGTCCCGCCGATTTCCGTTGTAGTGAGGTTTCCCTGTATAAAGATTACTCAACTGTTCACTAAACATTAATCCAACCCCAACTAAACCGCAACTCAATCCTAATTCAACTCGCAAACGGAACCCAACTTAACCCTCAGTGTAACCACAAACTCTTAGCCAAACTCAATCCTCAAACCAGCATGTATAAAATATTGGTCAACAACTCACTGTATCCTATCCAACTCCATCTCAACTTCAACTCAACCCGCAAATTGACCCGTAACTTAACCTTCAAATCAACCCCAATTCAATGCCCAATTCAATAATCAAATCAGCAATATTTTTATATCCAACTCCAACTCAACTTGAACTTAACCCGCAAATTGACTCCTAACTTAACCTTCAACTCAACCCCAAACTCAATACCCAACTCAATATTGAAACCAGCATAATTGGTAAATATTTCTATAACCAGGTATTTTCGGTCAATTCGTATGGCAGGTACCCGACCTTTTTGACGCACAGGTTCCAAAAGTTTTTCAAATCTTTTTTCAAACTTAAAAAAAATTACGATTTTATGTTCAATCCTGGAACCAATATTAAATTTTACAATCTCTGTTTTAAGTATGAAGTCTCCAATAATAAATTTTGAGAATGACCTAGCCCAAGAGGAAATCGTCGTTAGACCGATACGATTGAAGGTTGAGATACTATTGAAGATAAACTGACTATGTCAATGGTTATTAAGGTTAAGACCAATTAAACACCAATAAAATTCAAAAATGTACTGAATTGTTCACTTTGGGCTAATTAAAAGTTCTTTGTGTTTATTTAACACTAAATTATATTCACAGGTTTTGGGGTCGCTGAATAAATATTGTCTGTCAAATAGGAAAAATTTTAAATGGCAGAACCATATGGCTGCTATGAAATTCGTAAAGTAGTTTTTTTTAAATTAAGTATTCTCAAAATTTATGACCATAAACCGTGTAAGTCATCAATAAAAAATAAATTGAGACAGTTAAGAAAAGTTTAACGCTTTAGTTTCATAAGGTCAAATATGAATATCCATTAGAGTAGACTGACTTGACTAAAACACAGAATCAAAAGACTTCGAAGACAAATTTTAATGCATCGCTGTACCACTGCTGCATTTCGATACATAATTGAACTCCTAACTTTAATATAAACTCAAGATAAACTATACTGGTTAATCCATGCTTATTTTTATAAATTAGACCAACAGATGTGCATATCACATTCCAACAATACGGGTATTGTTTGTGAAAATGTTAGTGAACATCTTTCCTAACTGTGTCTGTGACGCTCCCAAATTATGTTGTCCAAGCAAATGTTCTAATTTTGTTAAAATATATAAACGTAAATTCTGTAGTGTATGTAGTGTATGTTCTAATTTTGTTAAAATATATAAACGTAAATTCTGTAGTGTAAAGTTTCATGAATGACTCATCTAGTTTGACCCGTGTATAATTTTTAAACACAGAGGAGAAAAGTATATATCAAAACGACTCTGAACAACAAGACGAAAAGCAAGGGCATATTACCTTTAAAAGTAACTGTACTCATGTCCAATATTTAATACCATGCAAGGAAATGTTCAAATATCAACATTTTTGGAGTATATTTTAATGGTTTTATGGAAGTTATATTTGTTAGGTATCCCGGTACCTTAGCGTGTAGTAAATAAACAAAAAAGCAAAACAAGGAGCCTGTTTATAGTGCCGAGAGACGATTTTTCATAAGAATGACATTCATAGGGACTATTACAGAGCTGATCTTCAATAAACAATTGCCAATATGTGCCTTGGGTATCGTGGAAGGTCACCGACTTCCGGCTGATAGCCTCTCAAGGTGGAATTTCCTGCATGTCTACAGCAAAGAATGGGTTTGGTTTATTTCGTCGCCTTTTCACCACCAATCATGAAAATCATTTATAATTTCTGATCGATTCGGGCACACAATTATTGATTTTTAATCTCGTTCTCAAGCATTCGTACAAGCATCGCGTTAATGTCGCGGCCGTAGGCAAATCTGTTATAGGTGCGGAAAATTCGTCCAAGTAATTAATATACACTCACCGGCACAGAAAACGGGCTACCCTAAAAATTTTTTTTGTTTTTTGTGCAAATATCTTTTGAACCACACTAGCTAGAAACATGAATATAAAACCAAATTCAAGGCCATTCAAAACAATCTGAGAAAATATTACCATAAACACAACAACAATCATAATTAACCAATAAAGTTATTTTTGAAAATCTGTTGGATATCTTACGGTGATATTTCCCATTCCTCTAAAAGCTGCCTTCGGAGTTGTTCCATAGTTTTCGGAGGTGGAATACGAAACTGAATTCGTCTACCAATAATGTCCCGCACATGTTCTATAAGATTCAAATCGGAACTCCTTGCAAGTACTCATTCACTTCTCTGGCAACATGAGGTTTTGCATTATCGTACATTAGCATGAAGTTATGGCCTATAAATGGTGTATAGGGAATAACATATTCTTCCAATATTTCGCCAATACAGCGAACGGCCGTTATAGGTCCGGTTGGAACCAGGTAAAGTTCGGTGTGTGCTTCCATCGAAATTTCCCGCCCATAACATGACTGATCCTCCTCGAACCCTTTCGCTAAAGGTGCATGAAGCGTAACGCTTCCTCGGTTGTCGCCATACTGAAAATCTGCTTCTCCCAACCTTCGCCGTTTTGCTCTTTTATTTATATTTATATTACGTACGTGTGACAATTCATTGCAGGTCTCAACAGCGGTTGCATGGCGATTTCTAAGAGCTGATGAAACTGCAAAATGGTCATCTCGAACGTTTCTTACTCATTATCTGTCCATGCCTGGTCGCCTGGTATTCAACCCTGTCTCGAAAAATCGCGACGAAACACGTTGTACGGTACTACGGGAAATCCAGAACTTATTAGCGATGTAGCGTTTTCTTCTCCCATCATCCAACAACGCCCCGATTTCCGCTACCCTTTCTGACTTTAGCGAAATAAAAAATTTTACCACACTGACACAGCAAAATCTAAACTCGACAATAAAACGATACATTCAAATTTTCCATGCAAGTGCGGTTCAAGCCGTGAAAAAAATGCCGTTGTGAATTCTTTATGATAAATTTAATTCTGTAATTTTTTAAATTCATTTGGGAATTGCTGCACATTTAGGTTAGGATATTCCGAAATCCTTAAAAGTAGGTCAAAAATTACTTACTACTATCAAAACGAAAGAACTTGCAAGTCTGAGTTATCCCTTAAACCAACCGACAAAACAAATTTGTTTGTTTATAGAAGCCTCAGAAACCAGATCAAGGTTGTCTTTCTTAATAATCTATATTTTTATTGATATTTCTATCATTAATAATTTTCATACAGTAATCTTTTGCCTTTTTGAGGATAGGTTACAGGAAAATGCAGTTACAGCTTAACGAAACAATAGCAGTGACGTGTTGTAGCCTACCCTTTCCAGACTGATTAAAAAAAAAAATATGAGATCCTTTAAAAATTAAATTGTAGCAAGATTTTGGTTCACAAAAAGTCATTTTTTCCTCACTGTGCGGCGTCACAATTTTCTCGAAATTTAATTTGTTTCCTTTGGGCTTTTCGAGTTTATCCGAATGTCGTATGGTCTTAAATCAGCCCATACATATCAGGGATTCCTTATCGAAAGTCTAACGAACACAGTTAAAGCCATCTCAATCTTTCCACAGCCGACATCAATACGCCAAACACATCAGTTTCATATTCCAAAAAAGCTCTCCTCGGCGGAAATAAAATCTTTAGATTCGATAGATCTCTTTGTGTTATTTAGCAATAAAACATTTTCGCCATTTCATCGAAAAATTTATCTATTTTTAGACCTCTCACAATAGCAATTACGTTAAAAACAGAACGTAGTCTTCGGCAATCTCAATCTGATGGACATTTTCACCGTAAATGGGTGCCTTCACTTTCGACGCAAAAGAATTACGCGAAAGCAACAGCTTGACGATGAAGTACAGAAATTGAGCAGCAAATACTTCTGGCTAAAATTGAGAGCTTCTAAATACTTCTGGCTAAAATTGAATAGGGAAGTAATGGTGAATGTAACGTTCTCCATTTCCTTGTTTATTTAGCTAAGGAAATAAAACAAAACCGATTGGTTCGAAACTAATATCATTCTGCCCGATTGTTGTTTTGTGAAAAATATGAGTGTTAGTGGATAAGTGGTGATATTCCTCTTTTGTCTAGAAATAATTGTTTGTATGAAATCGAATTGATCTTAATGAGTTTCATTAACCAGTATACTTGCGTGAACAAGTTTGTCAAAACATACAAACTTGTTTCAAATTAGCTAATCCCATTTTCTGTTCATTAATTAAATTTTTATTTTACTGTTCTTGCAGGCGTTGTCGGAAAATTTAAATAAATTTTAGTTCATAAAATTTTGGAACCCATTAAATTGAAAGCAAATAAAATCCAACAAGTTATATATTGAAATGTACGTGAATCTTACATCAAAGGAAAAAATCTATAATCGAGGTGTGTCGGCTTGGCCGCACGAAAGATAAAATATAAAAGTATTCTAAAAAAAACGAAAAAAAAGCACTTCGAAAATATTGATTTTGACAGTTTTTTTTTACAAATAAACTTTAAAAAAAAATAAACCAATGCTTATCTCTCATACTTAAAATTCTAGATTTTAATCAATTTTGATTGCATTTTACACAAAGTGAAAATTTATGTATAGGAGGTACAACTTTCCAAATTGATGGATTGTCTATTCGCACAACCTTCAGGGAACTAACAAATCCGCGCCCAAAAATCGAAATGAGACCACACACCAATTTTTTATTTAAATCAATTCCACTTGTAAAGTAAAAGTTATATACTTACTTACTTAAGATGCGGAGGAACAATGACAACACAAAAATATGTAATAAAACCATATCACATTCATCTTTACACTGTATAATACAAATATTCAAGACCTTTAGGAATCTGTGTATTTACTAAATGACGGTACAAATTTATTAAACATTCCAACATCCTTGAATTTCATCTTGTTGTATATCGAATTACATAAAATTATATATAAGACAATTGTACATTTTTTTGCGCGTTTATTTTAAAATTCAACCGTGTTCAACCTTAAAATTGTCATAAACATTTGGGTATATCAATCAAAACTGGGTATAAGAGATCTGTGTTGTAGACGCAAAAAATACTTGAGGTGTTAAAGAACGAGTTGACTTATATTTGACTTAATTTTGCGCGCAAGATTGATTGCAATAATTTTAAAAGATTTTGATTTAAGTAAAACAAAAAAAAATTATTTACCATGCGTACGTTCATAATGAATGCGGCGGTACGGACAGGGTTAACATGGAATTCATGAATATTAATTAGTTACCATTATTGATATTTGCTACCAAAAAAAAAAAAAAACGAACTAAAATTTCATAATAAAACGTGACAATTTTTTTTAATTAATGAGGTTTATGAAAACAATACATTACACGGTGGTGGCATATAAATGGGTGTATGTGTGCTTGAGGATGATTAAATTATTTGTTGTTTAGAATTTTGGTTAAACGGAAATTCAACAAGTGATTACATTTTGACTTGAACGAATGTAACTAATTTTTGATCTAACCGGTTCTCAAGTTCTTTTGGGAATAATGTTGTGCCAACTTGAAGGGGAATCAATAGAAGTTGACCAAGTAAATGTTTAGTTATTTTTTATAACGGAATAATAAGTAATTAAAATTAAGTAATCCTAAAATCAATTTAATAAAGAAATTATAAAATTGTTAGTGGGCGAAATGCTGAATTTTCCCTAGTTTTGGAATTTAAACTTTTTTTTTTTAACTATTTAACAAAGTTGAAAAATTTGGCTTGTCCCTCAATTATTTTGTTTTTGCACCAAAAAAAAAATCCGAGAGTAAAGACTTTCACCCGAAAATTTTGTATTTTCTTTTTTATAGTTCATACAACGCAAATGATAATAAATCCGAGGTTATTCGTCTATCCGGGTTAAAAAAATCGGCCCTAAATTTCGATGTTTCAAATAAATTTACAAAATTCTAAAGTTGGTTTAACATGACATTTCGAATAAAAGTTGGTTAATTACTTTATTTTACTCTAGTAAAATAAAGTATAGTAATCATGAAAATTTTGGAACTTGAGATTTTTAGAGATTTATCTGTTTTGAGGTCCCCTGAGTCCAAAAAAGTGGGTTTCGAAATGGTGTCTCTCTGTCAGTCTGTGTCCTCTCTACAGCTCAGATGGTTTAACCAATCGCACTGAAACTTCAGATTTAACCATTTTTGATAAATTGGGAGGTCCCAGTGAATTTTACTCCAAATCGGCTAACCGGAAGTGGCCACTCCCTTGGTTCAGAAAATTTATTTTGCAAATATCTTAAAAAGTATAAGGTTTACAAACAACTACTTAATTCAAAATGTTTCCAAAAATTAAAAATAAATAAAAATTAAAAATTAAAAAAAAAAATTAAAAAATTATAAAAAAAAAAAAAATTGCTCAAAATTCTCTGTTCGTAAAAAAAAGTCGTGTGTTGGCCACACCTCAATTTTTTTTTTAAGTGATAATTATCTCAATTTCCTAATGTTTGTAAAAATTACATTTTTGTTTTAACAACTTCTCACTTTTTATCAAATTTTTCTAATTATTTACAAAATTTAACTTAATTTGAAGTTTTTTCAAATATTTTATTCTAAATTTTTAAATTTTACCTTTTTCTGAAAATTGAATTTATTTGAATAAGTATTTGACAAAATGCTACATATAATTTTTTAACTTTGTAAATCTAATAAGTATTTTAGACTACTTTTATTATTTACAAAATTTAACAATATCATATTAATTTCAACTTAAATTTGGAGGAAATTTAAAATCGTGCAAACCGGTAATTTTCTTAGTTTTAAAAAGTTCTGTAGAAACTATATAATTACAAAATTTTGTTATTTGATCAGATTCTAATAATTTTAGTTTTTAGTGTGAATCCTTTGTCTAAAAAATTCTGAAGTATTAGGAACTTATAGAATTTTAGAACATTTACGATTAAATTTTAATTTGATTTGTGGAAATTAACAAAAAATTTTAAAACAAATTTTCGAATTCTCTTAGTTTACTTTCTAAAATTTTTAAAATCTTGTCGTTAGAAATCCAAAAAGGTTCAATATTCTGAATATGATTTTAAAATTTCTATATGTGCTTAGAATTTAAAAACAGATCAAATAATATAAAGAGCCAACCAGCGAACATTTAAGAAATTTAACAGAATTTAACGAAATTTTTTTCTTACGAAAAATTTGGCAGGTTGGCTAGCGAAACTGTAACACAAGTTGTCAATTGCTTTGATGGTGACGGTAGCTCGTATTAATATTTTTAAAAATTTGTGTAGAATTTTGAACTGGCGATGGAATTGGAGGAACTTCGAAAATTATTTCAATTATTAAAAAGCCTTAAATTCTTAAAGGACATAAACATCAATAATAAAAGACACAGATCTTGTGGCGTAAGAAAAAAAACGAAAATAAATAATTTGATGTTACAATTTATAAAGTCTTTAATAATTCGGTTTTCAATTTACCTACATAAACATAAATAAATAATTTTGAATTTAAGTTTAAAATGTACAATGAGCTCCCACAAAAAGATTTGCACAAAGGGCAATTTGGATTTTTGACATTTCCTTCAGTTTTGCGCGATAATTTTCGCTCTGTTAAGTTGACACTTCAATTTAACGAAAATGAACGAACATTTCTTAAAGGATCGCTGAACAGTAACATGTAAACTCCATATACCGCACTGGTACGTTAAATTTCTTAAATGTTGGCTGGTTCCCTCTTAACGCAATATTTATTAAACTTTTACAAAAAAGAAATATTTTTAATATTTAAATTTTTATCAATCTGCAATTTATTCGTTTTTCAATCTGAATTTGGTAATTCTTTTTTGTTGTAATTTTAATTTTAACAAATTTTCATTTTCGAAATTATATCCGAAATTATAAAATTTTATTAAATTTTAAAATTAAGCTAATAATTTTGCCTGATTTAAAAATTTCATTAAAAATTACCAAAATTTTGTCAATTTTTTTTTTTTTTTTAACAAAACGAAACGAAAAATTAATAAAATTAGAAAATTTAGTTTGATATAAAATTTCAGTGAAATTTTCAGTTTAACTTTTCAGCTTTGCTTCAAAAATTTCAGTAATACTTAGAAATTCATTTTAAGAAAATACTAAATTGGATTTTTTTCGTGTTTCGTTATTTTTTGAAATTTTATGAAATATTTTAAAAAATTCGAAAATTTTTAAATTGTAATTCATAAATTTTGAGCTAATTTTAAAATTTGGTTAACCAATTATAAAAATGTGCTTCCTGACAAAAAAAAAATTCTGGTTTTGATCACATTTTTTAATTATGTTCAATTTTTTTTTTTTTTTTTTTTTTTTTCAAATTCTGCCGTTTGATTAAATTTCGATATTTCAAAGCTGTAGGAATTGGTTTTGGCAGTTATTCAAATATTTTTTGTTGTTCTGTTTGGAAATTACAAATTTCCAAAGTATCCCTTAACTTCAATTACAACCAAAATAGTAAATTTGACTGTTTATTTATTGATTTATTTACTGACGATCTAAGCAGTAGGCTTTACTACTTAGTAGCAATAGGCTTTTTGTCGTTTTTATTGTTAAACAGTTTAAAAAAAAATGTCATACAATAATACAAATTATAAAAAAATAAAAACACAATATAAATAAAAGTTATGCCATAATTAAATAGAATTAACGTTTAATATTTAATTTAAGATCAAGTGTGCAACAAAATTGCCTTAATCGAATGAACTTCAAGTGACAATTTTTTTGAATTGATTTAGAGAATTTATTTCCCTAATTGATTTGGGAATTTTGTTCCAAAATGAAATGCAACGAACTAGCATCGAGTTATTATATATGTATGTATGTTCGAACAATCACGCGGTATTACAATGTGACCCGTTCTGATTGATGAGGAAAACTCAATCTTATCAAATAGAAATTTTGGTTCACGAAATTTGATCAATTTGAGAATAAATAAAACCATCCTAAAAATTAGATGGTGAATAAATCTTGCAAAGTATGCTTAGTCGCGGCATCACAGTTTGAATAAATTATATCGCAATAATTTATATGGGGAAGAATAAGAGATTTAACTAAATAGATTCTCAATTCAGTGGAACATATGCGCTTATGGAGTTTTAAACTGTACAGAATTGAATTAATTTTTCCGCATACTTTAGATAACGTAAGTGGCTATAATACTGATATAAGATGCAACATATTGAGAATTGAGGTTCATAATTTAATGTTTCTCATATTATGTTTAACATGTTTCCGATGGTATTTCTTCAAAAATATATCTAAGAATTATTTAAAAAACTCAATTCAAATGTGAAACATAATTTTCATTAAAAATATTAAATATTTTGCGAAAATGAAAAAGTGTACATAATATTGATACATCTCAAAAATGCTGTGCCCATTACTGACAATTTTAGTTCCTAATACTGATATACTTTAGGTTGAAAAAATTTGCGTTATAATTATTTCTAATTTTCTAAATTATGAGAAATAAAACCTTTATTTAGTATTCCAAGTTCTTTATTAATAAAATTAACAAAATTTAAATAAAAAATAAACATATATACCATATATGCTTAATATGCGATATAAGCAGTTAACTTTTAAATAAATAAAAATAAAGCTTATCTAAAAAATTAAAACATAAATAAAATTACTTCTGGCTATCACAAAAGATATTTAAAACTAAATAATAAAAACAAAAAATATAACAAAAATATAAATTCATAATTTATCAAAATTAGTACGTAAAATATAATATTCTTAACTTTTATATTTTTGGATTTCAGGTACAGAGTAGATTCCCGGAGCGTTAAGAAGCTCAAGTTCAGGAATAATTTCCATTATATCACGCATAGCATAAAAAAGAATGTCATCTTTTTCAGGCCACTTCCAATTTGCGCCGCTCATCCCCATTACCTTAACAGATGCTTCGTTTTGATTAATTTGTAAAATAATTCCCGGAAAATATTCTTCCTCGTATTGGATAATCACATAATTGCCTACTTTTAATTAGCTGACATTTATTAACATATTTTCTGAGTTTTGTGTTGAGTCTGGTCTTTTTTGCAGTGCTATTTGATACCCTTTTAGCTTCCCTTTTCATTTTTCGTTCTAATTTATTCTGGTTTTGCTGGTCCTTTTCAGTTTGTTGTTTTAATTTATAATTTATATATTCGTCGGAGGATACGATCACCGACAGAATTTGTTTTTGAACTTTATTTATAGCTTCATAATTCGGTTTGGTTTGTGGCCAAAAGAAGCTCTTTTTAAATGGCGTTTCAACGTTGGATAATATTGCCCGTTCGTTTACCTGAAGAGTTTCTGAACTTTCAATACATTCAATATTTTGAGAAATATTCGTATCTCTCTCCTGATTGACTGGTGTTTCCAGGGTTGATACAACTGCCCGCTCGCCCTCTTATACAGTTTCTGTACTCTCAATAAATTCAGCTATTTCCTGCCCATTTTCACGAATATCTATGGAAGTGTCAATTGACAATGTAATCATTTCACCAATACCATCAATATTCTCATACAAATCATAATCATACATTTTAAATACTTCATTAAAATCTATGTTACCCAGAGTTTTTTCTCCAATTACTAAAGTAGAGTTATTTTGTTGCACCTCGTTACCACTCAAGACACTTCTAAGATTAACCCACATATAGTACAAATTTTCATCCTCCTTAATATCATTCCATGACTCTGAGGCGTCCTTAAAACTTTTTAATTTACTTTGTGACAACAAGGATTCGAATATTTCTAACAAATTGGTTGGTTGTGTTTCGATGTCAATTTTAGGAGTTGATGTTGGCATTATATTTTCTGGGTTCTTTATTAGTTTTGAGTAATTTACAGCGTCAGCCGAAAATAGATAAATTCCACAAACTCTAAAAGCATTTTGAATTGATAATTGATTTGCAGCCGTTGGCAAAATTCTCGCTAGTAATGGTGCAAAATCTTCTTTTCTAAGCTTCCGTCCATCATTTCCTATTTTCCAGCTATGCACAGCCTTTTTCCACTCAACTTTCAGAGGTCGAAAAACTCCAACGTCTAGTGGCTGTAAAAGGTGAGTTGCATTTGGATACAGTGCAATGAATAGTATCTGATACTCTTTACAGAATTCACTTAAGGCGAGCGACAAATGTGAAACATGTCCATCTAAAAATATAACTACTGGAAATTCCGCTTGATTTTCACGTAGCCATGGTAAAAATACATTTGCTATATACTCGAAGAATATTTCCCAATTCATCCACCCAGAATCCGAACAACCCATGCCCCAGCCCTTTGGCATTTTTCTGGCTAGTCAAAATGGGATTCTTTTGTACTTATATACCACCATTGGAGGCAGATTATCCCCTTCAGCGTTCACCATTATCAATGTTGTAAGACATTCTTTATCATCGTTGTTTGTAACATTGTAAACCGATTTTTCACCTTTTGCAACAAGCACACAATTTTCTTTCGGAGCTAACAAGAATGCTGTTTCGTCGCAGTTATAAACGCGTTTTGGATCTTTAATTATTTCCATTGAGTTGTTTTCCAAAAGATACGTATTAATCTCTTGGAACCAGCCGCGTATACACGTTTCTTTTATTATGGAACGACTTTATACTAGGTGTTGGGCAATTCGTTCGGGAATGTCGGGATTTCGTTTTCAAAATCCTTCATACCACCGTCTGTCTGGTCTGCCATTTTTAAAATTATTTGGGCGCTTAAGATTTTTAAGTAATAGTTGAACGCTGTCAAGCAGCTGATCTTTGGTAGCGGGAAAGCCTGTCTTAGCAATATATAAAATCCACTCTTTTATTTTGTTCTTTTCTGATGAAGTTAAAATCGTTGGGTGGCCTATATGAGCATTTTGCGCGTATACGCCTCATTGTTTACATAGCAAATTTGCTTTCAGAACCTTAAATTTTTTACTTGGCGCATATGTCGTCATTCCATTTTTCATATGTTGGAGGGCTGCGTTTAGGTCATCCCGACTGTATTGAAGTCCTTTTGGTTTTGAAGTCATTCTAATAAAAAATCGTAAAGCTCGATTACTGACAGGTTAGTACAATAACACTGACACAAATTACAGTCAGATTTATGCTTACGCATTTTTAATTCAAATTAAATTATAAAAATTACACAATCAGCGATTAAATTAAAAACAAATAATTTAATTTTAATATATTAAATTTTAAAATTGGTACCACAATATTGATATATTTGGTATTCTTTACTGAACCAAGTAAGGATATATTACTGACACTTGAGTTTAAAAGTTATTTTTGACAAACCTACTATAAAAAATTTGTATCAGAATTAGGACACTAAAATGATATCTTTAAATTAAATTTAATTCAAGTTATAATTTTAATATTAATTATCGATATACTCGTATTATGTTGGTACACCATTTAAAAAATTTACCTATTGACCTAATACTGACACATGAGTCAATAAAAGGAACAAATCAGTTACGCACACGAACGTAATACTGATAAAACTATTTTATTAAAAATATATATTTACGTTAGATTTTAACTTAAAATACACTTTAATTTTCGGAAACAGTTGTTTTTTGAACTCAATACACATAAAACTAATAATTTACTATTATTTTTTTATTAATTATCACTAAAAATCGGAACTTAGATATTTAAGGCAAAATTTTAAGCAATGGAGATTGTGCAGTGTGCACGTGCGTAAACGATGATTGTATGTTTCGACTGATTTTATAAAGTAAGTCATACAATCAATTAGTACTTAGACCCGAAAGAGACAACTAGATAAAGTTTTTTTGTATTTAAAGCACAGGTGTGCATTATAAATTGACTTATAACCTTAAAATTTAACAAAAATCGAAAATATGTCAGTAATACCGCCTATGTCAGTATTATAGTCAGTTACGTTACATGATTATTCCAGGATAAATTTTCATTAATTGTTAATCCTAAATTATTAACGCTTGCTGAATAGAGTATTGGGTTATGATCAATGTAAACAGTAGGTGGGTTTGATATGGTGTGTTTTGATAAAATTAATACTTTACAATTAGATATACGAGTATTTAAGCAAATGCTATTTTTGGCAGACCAACCGTAAATATTATCTAAATTTTCATTCAATTTTTCGAAAATTAACTCAATATGGTTAATTTCCCCACTAATATAAACTGGCAGTCATCAGCATAAAAATGAAATTTATAAAATGTTATATTATCCGCCAGGCCATTAAGATATAGATTAAGATAGAGAGGTTCGAAAATTCTACCCTAGGGAACACCAGAAGATGAGGCAACGAGCCATTAAGTTTTACTCGTGGTTTTCTTCCTGACAAAAATGATGGCATATGTCTTAACGCAGTTGGTGAAAATTGATACCATAACATAAGTTTTTGAATAAATAAAACATGGTCGGGACAATCAAAAGCCATAGTGAAGTTAAGAAGCACCAGAATAGGAAATCGTTATTTTTTATCTAAGCACTGAGCAAGATCATCAATTACATTAACCAAAGCAGTCGCACTGCTATGATGTTTACGAAATCCTGATTGATGCACATTGATAAAATTATTGTAATTAACAAAAAATGTCTTTATTTGGCCTTTTAAAATTATTACAAAAACCTTGGATATTATAGGAGTTACGATTGGCAATCTTTGTTTTTGCCAACGGTATAACTAGGGTAGTTTTCCAAGCACTAGGAAAACCCGATTTAGTAATGCAATGTCATTTATTATAATTTTTATTTGAGTTATTACTAGTGGTTAAAGAAGCTTAAGGAAAGCAGGGCGCAATTGATCGTCCCCCATTACACTAGAACTTATTTTATAAATGACTTTAATGATTTCATCGTCTTCAACTACGCTAAATTTCAATAAATTTCCACTAATGTCATAATATGAAAAAAAAACTTGTATCGGGCGTAGGTAAAGATACCGAATTCTTAGGAATATTTGTAAAATGTAGAATTTTGATGGACTAAGGCTAGAAAAAAAAATTTAACAAATTCGGAGAAGGTGGGTTAATTTTTTATTTTTTATAAAAATGTTCGCAGTTTTTCGTACACTACATTTTGTCATCAATTAAAATTTAACCAAATTCCAACCTAAATTTCGGAGGGATTGTTAAAAGTTCGTAAATTTTTAATTTTTGTCGGCTCGAGATAAATCAGACGAAATTAGTGATACATATTCTGAAATTTTAATAAAAAAAATTTAAAATGTTTCCGAATGTTTACAAAAATTAACTAAACTCAAATTAAAATTTGAGAGAGTTGTAAATTTCGTAACTATTATTTTTCTGTGTGTGTCCCAAAAGAGGCAATAAAAATAAGTAATATGGGTATTATGAAATTTTTAACAAATTTTTAATTTGTTTCTTTAAATTTTTTATTCTTTTAAATTTTTAAATTCTATCCTTTTTTCAAATTGAAACTTATTCCTCCTATATTTCTGGTTACTTTTATTTTTTAGTTTTTGTAATTTGTTCAAATTGTAATTTTTTTTTTTTAATTTTGCTTCGTATTTTGGTCACTTTTAATATTTCACACAATTTAACAATATCAAAATTATTTTCAACTTACATTAGAGGGAATTGTGTAATTGTTAATTTTTAAAGCTTAACAATGTTCAGTAAACTTTATAAATTACTCTTCGAAATTTTCCCAGAAATATTTTATAAAATTCAAAAGTGAACTTTCAGCAAAAATATCGCCATACAATTTATAAAATTTTAAAATTTTGACAATTTATATTTTCAAATTTCTTCATAAAATTCAGTAAATTATACATTAATAATATACTTAACTATCCAAACTCCAATAGTTTATACAAAAACTAAGTAGTAACTAACCCCTTCTATCATTTTCTTAAATATTTAAATTTTTATTACTTTACGCAATTTATTCGTTTTTCAATATTTTATGACGATTCTTACAATTAAATCCACCGACACTTCATATATACCTTTTCCTGCCGTGATAGGTCAAATGACACGTTGTGTCAGGTAAGATAGACTATACATTTTTCTTAGAAAATAAATAATAAGAAAAGTCGTGAAGTTTAAAGGCGTGTCAGTTACGTTGTATATAGGAAATTCTAATTGAAATTTTAAAAACGGTCATTTGATCGGTCGTGGTAGGTTTAGTGTTAAGCTTATAAGTAATTATTAATTTCATTAAAAATTAGAAACGTGGCATCTCAGTTTGCAAATTCGAACAAAATAAAAATTTAATAAAATTTTAATGTTGATTTGATAATCTTACACTCCTATTCCCTTCACAGTGGTCTGGAAAGGCAGTAAAGTTTGGCCACCATGACCCGCCCGGGCAATAGACAAATTATGTTCCTTGGACCATGAGAACTTCGAAAATTACCCCCCCCCCCTCGAAATCGCCGCTGATCCTTTGTACTCTTTTCCATACTTTTTGCGTGCTGAGAAAATGCGAAAATTCAATGATTTCGGGAATTAAAAGCGCGCAGAAATTTCCGCGTGTGCGTGTCCGGGAGTGACATTAACGAGTATACACTCAAGTCTCTAGGTACATGGACTCGTCCTACATGTATGAGTGTGAGTGAACGTGTGTGTGTGTGAGTGTGATTGTGTGTAACATTTATGCGCTTTCAGATAGAATTCATGAAGTCACACTGTATTTTTATGATAGTTTCTTTCATGAAGGCGTGTGTATGTGTGTGTGAGCGCTCAAATCGAGTTTTCACAATTTTTCGCGTTTTCCAAATCAGTCGTGCGTCTTCACATCTTGAATATTACTTCTAACATTTAAAAGTCTTCATTTGCTACTTTATATTTTGTGAAACATGGGCAGTAAATGCGATCACAAATGCAATCATAGCGAAAACCGAAGGAAAATTTGTGCACCTTGTGGTTGGAAAATTGTTTTAAGTGGTAGAACATTGGAGTATTTTCGAATAACGCCATGTCGCGAGGAGCAGATACAAAGTCGTATAAATGTGAATTTTCGATTGTCCGATCCTCGATTTCCGACTAGTATCTGTGTAAATTGTCGAAGAATTCTAGATGAAAACTTACATCGAGAGAGCGCGGAGAACTCAAGCCGATCATTCAAAATCATGCCCAACTACGAAAATATTATTTTGCTGAAAAATACAAGGTACGGTGGTGAATCAAGTGTTGTTTCTTGTGAATGTTATATATGCCAAACTGCACGTTGTAAATGTGACGAAAAAAGGAGGATAGGTGTACCAATAATATCACGTTCAAAAATAACATCTGAAAATGGCATGTATGCTCAAAAATCTCCTGAAGCAACTGAAACTAAAGTGATGCGTGCGCCGGTAGAAAAATCCGGGTCGACTTTTAAAGTTTGTAATATTTGCTTCCAACGTACTGGTAGAGGCATCAGACATGTGTGCTGCTCAAAAAGTAAGCCCGCTCGTAAGAGAGTTAATATTGAAAAGTTTGTTGAGACTCTTCCTGCAACACAACAAGAACAGTTTTGTACGTCACTGGTGTCCAAAAAAATTCAGGCCACCGATAATAAGACCATGGTGAAAATGAGTACGGGAGGACGCAAAGCAGAGATCTGATAAGGAGACGAGGAATAAACGCCCAATTTTCGTCTGATAATTTATTTAATTTTCAAGTTCAGTCAGGTACTTTTGGTAGACAGATGAAAAAATTATGCACTTTCATTAGAAAGAATATCGGTCGAAAATCGGTTCCTAGTAATTATTTAGCAGAAGCGGCAAGAAAATCCAAGGCATTAGATAACGTATATAAAAGTACTATTTTGAGTTTGGAAGTCGATAAAAATATAAATAAACAAGAAAGACCAGTAGTGTGGGCCGATGCCGAAGAAATATTAGAGTGTGTTTTAGTAAGAAGAAATTTAATTGGCAATTACGTTATTAAAGTTATGGCTGACGGGGGTCAAGGCTTCTTCAAGATTTGTATGACTATTCTTCCAGAAGATTATCTATGTATAGATTCAGATGATGGTTCTAAAAAATAAAAATTAGACTCAAACAACAATGAAGGGAAGTTAACAGGAATTCATAAGTTGATATTGTTGGGTATCGTACCCCTAATCAGTGAAAATTATGATAACGTGAAAATTTTATTTGATTTGATTAGAATAAATTCTATTCCATTCAAATTCTTGTCAGATTTCAAGCTTCTTCTGCTAGAAAACGGGCAACAAACGGCTACATCAAGCTTTCCTTGCCCATATTGTTTCGTGAATCTTCAAGATCTCAGGAGTCGAAAAGAACTAGATAATGGAAAATTAAACAATGAGCGTGAATTAGATTTAAGCGATGTTTCATACTCATTAGAGCAAGATGTTTATAGACTGAAAACTTACCGAGATTTAGAATCAGACTACCAGAAATTCGTTTCACTTGGTAGTATTAAGAAACAGGCCTCAAGGAGTAATAGTACAATAAATAAGCCGCTTTTTACCGAAGAATCGAGTGTTTCTGTCTTGGAAAAGTGCGTTGTCCCAGAGCTTCACATTCTACAAGGGTTTGTAAATCACTTGTTCTGGGACGGGCTCGTACCTTTGCTAGGCAGGGATAAGGCCATATTATGGCCTCAGGGGTTCAAGTTGATATCCAAAAACTATCACGGAGAAGTTTTTGAAGGGAACGCCTGTAGGAAGCTTCTTAAGGAACTGAAAAATTGTTCGATAAAAAAATTAGTGGATCAGTTGGTGGTGAATTAATCATACGTTTCTGCTTTCCAAGCAATGAACAAAATTGTAGAAGCTTGTTTCAGTATCAGAAGAAATGAAGAAAATTTGTCAAAATATATAGATGAATTGAGAAAAGCGGTCCTGGCAACTGGAATAAGTGAGCCCTTTGAAGATTCACGTAGCGATTCGCCATATAGAAGAAAGCCTTAGTTATCTAATAGAAGGCCACGGATTCGGTCTCTGGTCTTAGGTCCGAGCAAGCGGGCGAGTCAGTTCATCATGGATTTTTGAAATTCTGGAATCGATGGAAGATCAATCTGTTAATTCGTGCAACAGGAAGATGAATATATATTTATACTCATTTCAAGTGTTTGAATAATTGAAATTGATGGTTACTTGCATTTGTGTTATATATATATATATATATATATATATATATATATATATATATATATACATATATATATATATATATATATATATATATATATATATATATATATATATATATATATATATATCTCATGAATTATAACAATAAACTAATTTTACTCACACATATACGTGTAGGACGAGTCCCCGTACCTAGAGACTTGAGTGTATACTCGTTAATGTCACTCCCGGACACGCACACGTGGAAATTTCTGCGCGCTTTTAATTCCCGAAATCATTGAATTTTCGCATTTTCTCAGCACGCAAAAAGTATGGAAAAGAGTACAAAGGATCAGCGGCGATTTCGGGTGGGGGGGGGGTTATTAATTTTCGAAGTTCTCATGGTCCAAGGAACATAATTTGTCTATTGCCCGGGCGGGTCATGATGGCCAAACTTTACTGCCTTTCCAGACCACTGTGATTACTCGTGTCATTTTTCACTTGTACCGACAACCAAATTTTGATATTCTCTTAATCGATCGATGCAACAATCGTCGTTTTTTTAGAAGACTGTTTAAATAAAACACAAACGTGTTTATTTCATCCCCTTCAAAATTACCCCTTAGGATAAAATACGCTTATGCCAACGTTTTTTCCGGTCTTCGAAACAGTTGGTTAAGTCGATTTCCGGAATGGCCTTCAAAACCTTCTTCGATTTGGCTTAAATCTCGTTCGAGTCAAAAACGATATCCCGGAGTGCTTTTTTTTGTTTCGGGAATAGCCCGAAGTCAGTTGTCTGCCAAAAACTCTGATCCAAACCAGCTGTTAAATTTAAATGGAAAATCAAAAATTGGAATTCTGCAATTTTTTTGAACTCGATAAAGTATGAAATTTATAGATTTTCTTTAATGTTTAAATTTTACAAAATTCCACAATTTTCTCGAAATTGTATATTTCTAAGCAAAACTGTTATTTAAATGTGTTAATCAAATTTTAAATTATTTGCAACTCCCTGCTATAAATAAAAACTAAATTTTAAAATTTCGTAAACTGATAATCTTACTAATTAGAAATTAAGTAAGCAAATTTTTTCGAAACTTTAACCGTGTTATTGGGACGAGTCCATACAAGTGGGGTGTGTAGCTCGGACATATGCCCGGAAATGAACCGCTACCCACTTAAACCATAATACCTTGAATCTTGTAAATGTCAATATATAACTCGTCTATAATTTAAGATAACTCAATTATTTTTCTATAATTTTAAATGCACAGTTCTTCTTTTTTCTCTGAAAGTAGGAATATCATGGATAGTATTTCCATAAAGAAAACATTGTTGGAATTAAAAAAATTGTGCGAAAAATAAAAAAAAATTTATTCAACTCATTTTTTCTCGAAAAACCCATTTAATATTTTTTTTTTCAAATTTAAATTTAACAGAAGATTTACTAAAAAATTGTTTCACCATTCTTATTTCCTAGCCAAATTCAACACGAAGTTAATACCGATGGACAAACTTAGAATTCAGAAGGAAGGGATCCCACAATTAGCATGATCCGTCTTTCGAAACAGCTTGGTTTTAGCAAAAATAAAGTCTGAAGGGTACTTCGAAGAAACCATCTACACCTGCTCCACTACACTCCAGTTACTGGTCGATTTATCAAACATTGCAAATTTCTGCCGTTTACTCTTAAAAAACATCAATTTTATGTACGGACTTCTTGAGTGGCAACCCGCAGTATGCGTTAAATACTCTAAAATTGAAATTGTTAAAAGTTTTTAAGGGGAATTGTAAAATTCGCTAATACTATAAGTACATGGCTAATTCATATATTGGTATAGCAATAAATCAGGGTAATAAGTTTAGCCTGATGAGGTGACTTCAAAATGATTTATTTTTTACAATGCTCGCAGATTGAAACTGAATTGCAACACTCTTAACAGTTTCTCCTCATCGTAAAATATTTATCAATCTGGAATATACCAGAATAATTTAATGTTTGAATTTTTTTAATTCCATCAATGTTTTGTTTGTGAAAAATACTGGGCATGATATTCCTTTCAGTTAGTAGTTATTGGCATTTACGTAAGGTATTGTGCCGAGCTAAAAATTTTGATATGGAATTTAAATGGGTAACGTGACAGTGCTACACGCCCTACTCGTTTGGACTAGTTCCAATGGGACACCCTTTATATATAAATTTTAACAAATCTATAATTTGGTTTGACTGAATTTCTTTTAGATGGTGGACTCCTGCGTTTTTTTAGTTTTAGCAAATAGTAATTTTTTAGAAATTATGTACATAGAAGTTCTAAAATTTTAAGAATTTTACTTTTACCTTATTCCAAATTAAATTCTGCAGGTTTTCGAGATTGATAATTCTAAAAATTTGATAATACTAAAAAACATGTAGATTCGATAAATTTGTGTAAATTCTGGAATTATAGAAAAAAATGAAAATAGGTAGACAGTTCTACTTCTCTTTCAATTTAATTTTGAAATTCTATGGTCGGATCTTAAATTTAAATATAATTGGACAAATACGAATTAAAATTTAATAAAAAAAATAGTTTGTCTAATAATGTCATTCTTCACTAAATTTTTTATTCGAGTAATAAAAACATTTAATTACTTAAATTATAATATCTGCTGAAATAACAATAATAATTAGTAATGGCTACTTAGTTTCTTACTAAACAGAATTTTATTAATAACTATAAAAAAAAAATGAAATTTTTTAAATTATAAATAACAAAAGTTAAATTTGACACCATTCCAATCGAGGGTTATGCACATCAAACTATTTTAGTCCAAAATTTTTTTATTTTTTATTTATTTGATTTTTCTTTTTCATCTAAATATAGATAGGATTTGCTGCCGCCGCACTATAATCTATTAGTTTTAGCGCATAAAATATTTAACGGCGTTAATTTAATGTCATCGTGTTTGATTTCAAACGGCTATGTACGTTTACGCTGGCTATATGATTAAATTTCATTACAAGAGGAAATCGCCCATGACACTGAACACACAAGCCGTAAAACATATGGTGTGTTCGATCATAATTCGTTTTTTTTTTCTTTTTGGAATTTCTCTTGCTTTGAGATTAAATTTGATTAATATGCCTGAGCCGTGTGCAGTACCCTTATTGTCTCTTGTGTAAATATATATTGTATTGTGTAGTCTAATTATGCGCGCATAACTTATCTATATGTTTGGTACTCAAAATGGAAATAAAAGAAAGATTAAGCGATAGTTTTAGGTTTTTAGTTGTTTTTATCTTGTTGTTTTATATTACTTTCTTAATAGTTTAATACAAATAAAAAAAAGCGTAAAGTTTAAGGAAATAATGTTACATTCCATTTGGAGTTGACAGAACAATTGATTTACTTAAGGCGAAAAAAAAAATGTTATATAGGCGACAAGTTGTAGCCGTGCGATGATTATGATACTTAACAAAAATTTCTTGATGACAGAAATTGCGTTGGTGTCAGAATATGGTTTTTTGTTTGTTTATAATTATCCAAGCGATACTTAAAATAAATACGGAAATGTAAAAGAAAATATTGTTAATATAGTGCTGCATTACGATTTTGTGTTCGATATGGTACGTCTTTGTACGTATACATTCAACATGTAAATGTTTTATGAATGAAACAATTTATCCAAATAGTAATTGGATTTAATCAATAAATACAATAAACTTTTAAATATGGTATCGAGTTTTTAATAACACGTATTGTTTCTTTTTTATAATTGCAGGTTAAATTAGACGAGAATGGCATCGGTAGCAGTGAAACGGAAAACATTGAAAATGTTTGGCTTATTCATCGTGGTGGATTTTGTTCGGCAATTAAATTGGCCACACAACCTGATGAACCGGGTAAAGTGTATATAAAACTACAGCATAATGGTGAAACAATTAGTGTGGATGAAGATGATATTGAAAAGGCAAATCCATTAAATTTGGATTTGATCGAGGACATATGCCAACTGAAACATTTGAACGAGGCGTCCGTATTGCATTGTGTGCGACAACGTTATGCAAATAATTTAATTCATACCAAAGCTGGGCCCATATTGTTGGTGGTAAATCCAATGGCACCATTGTCGTTGTATTCGGAAAAGGTAATTTCGATTTATTTTTTATGTAAAGTATGTAACGGTAAATTTAATATGCTACATGGCCGCTGGTCTTAAAATAATGAGAAAAATAATAACAATGGTAATATTAATACACTTAGTAATAATAGGTGTACGTACCACCATTGGATACATATGTGTATGCGTGAATTTTATGCATTCGAAAATATAGCATAAAAAAAAATTTTGATCTGTTCGTGATTTGCCAATTATTAGTGTTCATATACATAATGTGCAAGTGAAAGTTAAATTTTGGAATGCAATTTTATTTGGTTTGAACGGAGGGAGGTGTTATGCATTTTATTCAAATCACAAACCATTTTCTTAATCTAAATGTCAAATTTGAAACGAATTTTGAAGTGGCTTAAACCGTAATTACTTAAAAATAATTTGAATCAACATTGATAAAATAAAATCCCTTCAAAATTTACATTTATAAAACAAAATTCGATGTTATGCACTTTAACCTGAAGTAATTAAACTGAATTTTCGGATGTCTTAATCGAAAAGTTTGTAAAATTTCCTATAACATTGAAATTCTGAAATTTGATTTGAATTATTTTTGACATAAGGTTTTAGAATTTTGAAATGTCAAAAAATATTTGACAGTTTTATAAAAAATTGGTTAATTCACTATCGCAAGATATACGAATTTTATTAGTTACTCTAAATTTAATAAAATGGCCACTTTTCTTAGAGACTATTTACACCAAGCGCCAATTGCGAATGCGAGTAAACAATTTTTTTGTAAAATTCTGATACAAAAATCATATGCGTACCATATTACATACGAATTTCGTTTTTCTCTAGTTATGAAATAATTTTCTGGCTTAATTAAATTAATTCAATTGATTCTTATAAAAAAATGTTATATATAAGAGTGTATTGTATCATATTGCCCTTTAGAGTTTCATTTTTAAAGCAGAAACGAGTTTGAGTTAAGTCAGTGAAGTTAGCCCGAGCCCGAAATTTTGGTTCATTTCTCGGATAAAATGTAGCCATCCCGAAAAAGTGTAAATTTTGTAAAAAGTGTAGGCTCATCCCGAAAAAAAATATTATAATTAAAATGTATCTAACACGAAAAAAAATCATGTTTAAACCAAATTAAAACTAACAAATTTCTTAAAAAATATTTGTAATCAAAAATAAAATACAAATACATACATATACTAATTTATGTTCTGTTGGTAGTGTAGTCATATACTATGAAGAAACCTTAAATTTCATACATCCAATATCAGAGATATTGCTTAATGGTTTTTATTTAGGCGGATAGGCCATGATACTAGATAAGAGCTGGCCAGCACCCCAGGTTCATATGGATGATAAGTATAAAAATATGCTTATGAAAAATTTGTATTTTTAGTGTAGCGTATGTGATACGTGAAAATCTTAAATTATCAATATACAGCCAATACTAATTGTTTAGGTTTGTGTCTTGACTAAAGTGTAGCTTTCCAGAAAATGTGTATCTATTTCTTAAAATGTAGCACCATCCCGAAGAGCAAAAAATTCTTTAAAAACGTAAGCGATTAAAAAAAAATCTAAATTAAAAGAAAACGTTATTCAGAATAATTTAGAAAATAAGTTTTATTAAAAAATAAATTTTGAAAGTTTCTGAATAAATTTAAATTTTATAAATCTTTAAATTATATAAAGCCAATTATACAGATAAATCTAATAAGGATTTTACATGGCCAGTTAGGCAATAACAATATCAAGAGGCCATGAGCCCCGCCAGACCCATATCATGGGGATAAAACCATTTTTTTTTTTAATTTTCCTAAATCAATTTATTATACATAATAAGATAAATTCTTAAATTTTATGGAGCCAATACTAGAGATAAATCTAATAACGATTTTACATGGCCAGTTAGGCAATAACAATATCAAGAGGCCATGAGCCCCGCCAGACCCATATCATGGGGATAAAACCATTTTTTTTTAATTTTACTAGATCGATTTCTTATACATAATAAGATAAATTCTTAAATTTTATGGAGCCAATACTAGAGATAAATCTAATAAGGATTTTACATGGCCAGTTAGGCAATAATAATATCAAGAGGCCATGAGCCCCGCCAGACCCATATCATGGGGATAAAACCATTTTTTTTTAATTTTACTAGATCGATTTCTTATACATAATAAGATAAATTCTTAAATTTTATGGAGCCAATACTAGAGATAAATCTAATAAGGATTTTACATGACCAGTTAGGCAATAATAATATCAAGAGGCCGTGAGCCCCATCAGACCCATATCATGGGGATAAAACCATTTTTTTTTTTAATTTTCCTAAATCAATTTCTTATACATAATAAGATAAATTCTTAAATTATATGGAGCCAATACTAGAGATAAATCTAATAAGGATTTTATATGGCCAGTTAGACAATAACAATATCAAGATATCATAAGCTCCATCAGGCCCATATCATGGGGATAAAACCATTTTTTTTTTAATTTTCCTAAATCAATTTCTTATACATAATAAGATAAATTCTTAAATTATATGGAGCCAATACTAGAGATAAATCTAATAAGGATTTTACATGGCCAGTTAGGCAATAATAATATCAAGAGGCCATGAGCCCCGCCAGACCCATATCATGGGGATAAAACCATTTTTTTTTAATTTTACTAGATCGATTTCTTATACATAATAAGATAAATTCTTAAATTTTATGGAGCCAATACTAGAGATAAATCTAATAAGGATTTTACATGACCAGTTAGGCAATAATAATATCAAGAGGCCGTGAGCCCCATCAGACCCATATCATGGGGATAAAACCATTTTTTTTTTTAATTTTCCTAAATCAATTTCTTATACATAATAAGAAAAATTCTTAAATTTTATGGAGCCAATACTAGAGATAAATCTAATAAGGATTTTACATGACCAGTTAGGCAATAATAATATCAAGAGGCCGTGAGCCCCATCAGACCCATATCATGGGGATAAAACCATTTTTTTTTTAATTTTCCTAAATCAATTTCTTATACATAATAAGATAAATTCTTAAATTTTATGGAGCCAATACTAGAGGTAAATCTAATAAGAATTTTACATGGCCAGTTAGACAATAACAATATCAAGAGGCCATGAGCCCCGCCAGACCCATATCATGGGGATAAAACCGTTTTTTTTTAAATTTCCTAAATCAATTTCTTATACATAATAAGATAAATTCTTAAATTTTATGGAGCCAATACTAGAGATAAATCTAATAAGAATTTTATATGGCCAGTTAGGCAATAACAATATCAAGATATCATAAGCTCCATCAGGCCCATATCATGGGGATAAAACCATTTTTTTTTTTAATTTTCCTAAATCAATTTCTTATACATAATAAGATAAATTCTTAAATTATATGGAGCCAATACTAGAGATAAATCTAATAAGGATTTTATATGGCCAGTTAGACAATAACAATATCAAGAGGCCATGAGCCCCGCCAGACCAATATCATGGGGATAAAACCATTTTTTTTTTAATTTTCTTAAATCAATTTCTTATACATAATAAGATAAATTCTTAAATTATATGGAGCCAATACTAGAGATAAATCTAATAAGGATTTTATATGGCCAGTTAGACAATAACAATATCAAGATATCATAAGCTCCATCAGGCCCATATCATGGGGATAAAACCATTTTTTTTTTTAATTTTCCTAAATCAATTTCTTATACATAATAAGATAAATTCTTAAATTTTATGGAGCCAATACTAGAGATAAATCTAATAAGGATTTTACATGGCCAGTTAGGCAATAATAATATCAAGAGGCCATGAGCCCCGCCAGACCCATATCATGGGGATAAAACCATTTTTTTTTAATTTTACTAGATCGATTTCTTATACATAATAAGATAAATTCTTAAATTTTATGGAGCCAATACTAGAGATAAATCTAATAAGGATTTTACATGACCAGTTAGGCAATAATAATATCAAGAGGCCGTGAGCCCCATCAGACCCATATCATGGGGATAAAACCATTTTTTTTTTTAATTTTCCTAAATCAATTTCTTATACATAATAAGATAAATTCTTAAATTATATGGAGCCAATACTAGAGATAAATCTAATAAGGATTTTATATGGCCAGTTAGACAATAACAATATCAAGATATCATAAGCTCCATCAGGCCCATATCATGGGGATAAAACCATTTTTTTTTTAATTTTCCTAAATCAATTTCTTATACATAATAAGATAAATTCTTAAATTATATGGAGCCAATACTAGAGATAAATCTAATAAGGATTTTACATGGCCAGTTAGGCAATAATAATATCAAGAGGCCATGAGCCCCGCCAGACCCATATCATGGGGATAAAACCATTTTTTTTTAATTTTACTAGATCGATTTCTTATACATAATAAGATAAATTCTTAAATTTTATGGAGCCAATACTAGAGATAAATCTAATAAGGATTTTACATGACCAGTTAGGCAATAATAATATCAAGAGGCCGTGAGCCCCATCAGACCCATATCATGGGGATAAAACCATTTTTTTTTTTAATTTTCCTAAATCAATTTCTTATACATAATAAGATAAATTCTTAAATTTTATGGAGCCAATACTAGAGATAAATCTAATAAGGATTTTACATGACCAGTTAGGCAATAATAATATCAAGAGGCCGTGAGCCCCATCAGACCCATATCATGGGGATAAAACCATTTTTTTTTTAATTTTCCTAAATCAATTTCTTATACATAATAAGATAAATTCTTAAATTTTATGGAGCCAATACTAGAGGTAAATCTAATAAGAATTTTACATGGCCAGTTAGACAATAACAATATCAAGAGGCCATGAGCCCCGCCAGACCCATATCATGGGGATAAAACCGTTTTTTTTTAAATTTCCTAAATCAATTTCTTATACATAATAAGATAAATTCTTAAATTTTATGGAGCCAATACTAGAGATAAATCTAATAAGAATTTTATATGGCCAGTTAGGCAATAACAATATCAAGAGGCCAAGAGCCCTTCAGGCTCATATGTTGAGGTAAAATCATTTAAAACTTGTAACACTTTCTGAACATAAATTAGTAAGAATTAAAATTCAAAAGTTCAAAATTATATTGTTATACAGTTGCATAATTCAAAAATCTCTATTTTTATGAATTTAATTGGATATATCGGTGAACCTATTACAAAAAAAAATCGCCTTGCACTAGAACACAGTTTAGAAAAAAATATAAGTTTACTGCCTCCCCCATCCCTCTGTTACAAAGAGTATTACAGTTTATTTACTAAAAATTAAATAAATAATGAATAAAGTATAAAAGAAAGAAAAGAGAATTTAAAATTTTGCGCGAGAGTATATAAAGGAATTTTTTTGCCTCTTTGTTTCATTACATTTTCAGACTTTGAGTTGTGCATATTGTAGTATTTGGTGTTGTTTTATTGTTGTGTTTTGTTGAGATTTAAATCGTTCGTTTTTTTGCGTAAAATAAATAGTTTTTTTTAAAACTCCGACCTCGGCTTTTTCTTGGACATCCCATCAAATCGTTTTTGAATATTTATCGACCTTTGCTTGTACACGGACACCCTATAAAATTGTTTTACACTTATTCTGACCTTTGCTTTCTTTTGGACATCCTTTAACACAGATTTTAACTATTTTGGCTCGTCGTTTTTTAATACATATTTATCTACCTTTGCTTTTACACGGACACCCTATCAAATTGTTTTACACTTATTCTGACCTGTGCTTTCTTTTGGACATCCTTTACCACAGATTTTAATTTTTTTGGCTCGTCGTTTTTTAATACATATTTTCTACCTTTTCTTTTACACGGACACCCTATAAAATTGTTTTACATTTATTCTGACCTTTACTTTCTTTCGGACATCCTTTAACACGGATTTTAATTTTTTTGGCTTCTATATTTCGTTATTTTTTGTTTGTTTCGTATCTCGTTAAAACGAAAAATAATAAAATGAATCCAAAATTTTATAATAATAGAAAAAAACGACATAGTTTTAACGAACGTAGTCTTGAGGTTGCTCTGCAATCATTAGCTCTCCCAATTTGTCAAGTAACAAAATCGGAGACAAAGGAAATGAAATTGCTTTGCCAGGAACTTCATATTAAAAATAACAAAAGCAATCGAATTTTGATTTATAACATGTGTAGTAGGAAATTGCGTCATAATTTAAACTTTTCTGATCATTTGGTTGCCGATATATGTTTTAAAAATGGTATTTCAAAGGGCTCATCTGTGAAAGTCACTAATGTGAGTACTGAAAACGTAATTCAAATTAACCCACATATAAATAATAATTTTAGAGATTGTACTAATCTTTTATCTGCTGTTAATGATCTAAATCCTTCTCAATTAGTTAAAAGTAGTAGTTCATTTGTATACAATAATGATTTTGCTATTAAAGGAAAAGACCAATTAACTTCCAGAAATATATTGTTGCAACCGTCTAAATCAATAAAAATACTCTCCGTTGAAATTTTGAAACCACCATATACCATTATAAATTTACCGGAAAGCAACAATATTGTCTGTTCTGACAATGTTGTAAGCGTTAATGAACAGCTGGTCAACGAAACTTTGAAAATTGTAGAAGACGGTCAAGTTATGGATCGTGAGATATCTGATTGTATAATCAATGATAGCGAGGACGAGTTTAAAGTGGTTCATCGAACATCTCCAAAAGTGACTGTAAAATCTAAGAACAATACTCTGGTACCGAAGCCTAACATTTTTCATAGAAAAAATATTAAGTTTCATTTAATGGATTATCAGGTAAACATTTCTGAAGATGTATGGAAAAGAATATACAACCAAAAGGAAAAGAAACTCGACGAATATCACTACACGTACCACATTTCTTCTCAATTAACTCAGTTGTCTGGTTGTTTAATAAACATAAAGGGATATGATGTAGCTCAAAAACATTTAACCATTAGAGCATATTGCGGACACAAAAATAAAAATCAATCGTGTAGAACATATAAATTAATCAATTCTAACGTTGCATTGGGAATTTTTGTTGTGTACAGTAACCTTCAACCTATTTATCATCCTTATAAAAAATTTCAGCATACCTCAAAATATCATAGAGAGTTGTACAAAGACAAGTTGATTCGCAATTCGGTAGAAATAGTTTCAGAGAACTTAATCAACGAAGAAGATTTAATTTTGTTTGAAAAAACTAATACTGCAAGATTACTAAAAGACAAACGAGTATTGAATAAAATAAGATCTGAAAATTTATTAGCTAACGATAACCACTCCGATGACATCGAGGATGTGCATTTGGAGAAAGAAAAAACTGATATTATTAGTGATGAATCGTACATTAGGCAAGTGGGGAAGAATCCATTTTGTGTTACGACTTGTAGCAAAATGCAATGTTCAGTCCTTAAAAAAATTAAGGAACAATCTAAAGACCTAGATTTAATCGTTTATTTAGACGCGACAGGCGGACTTATTCGAAAGCCTTATAAAACTTGTAAATCTGTCATGTATTACGCTCTAGTGCTACCGGTTAAGTCTAACGAAAAAGATACAGCTACTCCATTCCCTCTAAGTGATATGATTAGCTCAAGCCATAATACTCGCACTATTGGAAACTGGCTTAGAGAATATCGGTTAATTGTAGAAGAACATTTAAAGAAATGGCCAATTTTCAATACCGTAGTTGTCGATTTTTCTTACGCTGAGATTCATTCGGTTCTAGACGCCTTCAACCGAATGGATTTATTAGAATACTTAAACACGACTCATAAGTGGGCAACTAATACTAAATACAATAAGTCCCCAGACGAAGTGGTAAAAATACATTTATGTTGTTCACATATTTCTCATACAATTGCCAAAGATATTAATAAACATTTCGAGAAATTCCCACAAGTAAATAAATTTGTTAAAGAAATCATGGCTTCAATGATAGTTGCCAATAATTATCAAGATCTTAAGCAAATATGGCAGAGATTTGCACTTTTATTAACAACAAAAACCATCACTGTCGATGTGAAATGTGCATTCGAAAATTTAATAGCTTTAATTGCCCTGAATAACGCAAAGTCCAAATTGGTTATAAATGAAACTAGTCAACTTAATAATTCAGACAGAGATACTGAATTGACTAAACATGATTTTTCCTGCCCAATTTATAAACGGAGTCCATTCTACAATGACTTAAATGATATTAGCAAAAGTCTACATCTAAATAAATTAGAACTAAATGAAGAAGGTCCCTTGAATAGTTTGTGTAATACAGAATTTCACAATATATTTCTAAAGAAATATGCCGTAGTATTACCACTTTTTACAGGTATACTACGTAATGGAAGCCGAATAAGTAACGGTCACGCAGAAAATTACTTTGCGTTTTTAAAAAGGCGGTTTTCACTAACGAGCCGGACGCTCGAAGTAGGTAAAATGCCATTAAAGGTTGGTCGTTTGGTACGCGATTTAAACCAGCGAAACAAAACAATCTGTAAACAAATATTTTATTCTGTGCCAAAATTTTCGGTAACACATCAAAAGGCAATATCCCCTCATTCCGACCACAGTCTCCTCGATATTCAAAACTGTCAATCAGTATGGAAAAGGAAGAGTTCTTATGTATCTCCTATAAGTTGTAAAAAGAAGAAAACCAGCTTTGATTTTAATTTTATAAATAATTTTACGGGTTTAACAAATGATGAACAAAAGATCACTACAATGGCGACATTAAGCCAAAACTCGTCAGATACACCAAAAAAAGCAAAAATAATAAAGCCTAAATCCATTTTTAAAAGACACATTAATGTTAGGTTGCCGCTTATTAGAAATGCTCTTAAAACGTGTAGTTTTTACAAAAATTCTTGTGCTATTGATTCGACCCTTCAAGCAATCGCTTTGTCCGTTCAAAAGGACGATTTTTTTTTTAAACATTTGGAAAATGACCGAATCAAACCATTACTACAATCGCTAATAAATAGTGATTTAACTAAATTTTATAAAATTAGAAAAGAACTGTTAGTCCAAATGTCGGGGTTTTCATCTGATTGTACCACAGAGCTCTTTAATGTTTGTAAACACATTTTCCAAAATTTTCCAAGTTCAGAAGTATTGTTAGAATGTTCTAATGAGAAATGTCTACTTAAGGAGCGAGAAAAACGGCCGATTATTTATTTGGATACCGAATTGTACAAAACATTAGGAATTTCAAATATTCAAACCTGTTTGCAGGAAGTACCACCGAAAACTTGCAAGGATTGTTTTCAAATTATGATTCCCACAATAACATCATACGGTCAAATAGTATGTTTAGATACTGAATCAATTGATGAGGCTCCCGTAAAATTGTCCGAAGTAGCTGATACTATAAAACTTGATAATGATGAGTATGAAGTAACAGCGGTTATTACTTTTATTCAGGAAGGCCCAGTTATTAAGTATCCAAAGGCTTCGGAAGGTCATTATGTTTGTTACGGTAAAGTAAATGACAGATGGGAAAAATATGATGACCTATCCGCATACATACCAATAATACGCAATCCGAACACAGTCGAAATAAATCCCCAAATTATTATTTACCGGAAAAAACAAATTACAACCGGTTAAATTTAATACTTAACATCACATTTAGGCAAATATAGACAAAAAACCATGCTGCACAGATTTATCACCATAAAATTTAAGAATTTATCTTATTGTATAAGAAATTGATTTAGGAAAATTAAAAAAAAAATGGTTTTATCCCCATGATATGGGCCTGATGGAGCTTATGATATCTTGATATTGTTATTGTCTAACTGGCCATATAAAATCCTTATTAGATTTATCTCTAGTATTGGCTCCATATAATTTAAGAATTTATCTTATTATGTATAAGAAATTGATTTAGGAAAATTAAAAAAAAAAATGGTTTTATCCCCATGATATGGGTCTGGCGGGGCTCATGGCCTCTTGATATTATTATTGCCTAACTGGCCATGTAAAATCCTTATTAGATTTATCTCTAGTATTGGCTCCATAAAATTTAAGAATTTATCTTATTATGTATAAGAAATTGATTTAGGAAATTTAAAAAAAAACGGTTTTATCCCCATGATATGGGCCTGATGGAGCTTATGATATCTTGATATTGTTATTGTCTAACTGGCCATGTAAAATCCTTATTAGATTTATCTCTAGTATTGGCTCCATATAATTTAAGAATTTATCTTATTATGTATAAGAAATTGATTTAGGAAAATTAAAAAAAAAATGGTTTTATCCCCATGATATGGGCCTGATGGAGCTTATGATATCTTGATATTGTTATTGTCTAACTGGCCATATAAAATCCTTATTAGATTTATCTCTAGTATTGGCTCCATATAATTTAAGAATTTATCTTATTATGTATAAGAAATTGATTTAGGAAAATTAAAAAAAAAAATGGTTTTATCCCCATGATATGGGTCTGATGGGGCTCACGGCCTCTTGATATTATTATTGCCTAACTGGTCATGTAAAATCCTTATTAGATTTATCTCTAGTATTGGCTCCATAAAATTTAAGAATTTATCTTATTATGTATAAGAAATTGATTTAGGAAAATTAAAAAAAAAAATGGTTTTATCCCCATGATATGGGTCTGATGGGGCTCACGGCCTCTTGATATTATTATTGCCTAACTGGTCATGTAAAATCCTTATTAGATTTATCTCTAGTATTGGCTCCATAAAATTTAAGAATTTATCTTATTATGTATAAGAAATCGATCTAGTAAAATTAAAAAAAAATGGTTTTATCCCCATGATATGGGTCTGGCGGGGCTCATGGCCTCTTGATATTATTATTGCCTAACTGGCCATGTAAAATCCTTATTAGATTTATCTCTAGTATTGGCTCCATATAATTTAAGAATTTATCTTATTATGTATAAGAAATTGATTTAGGAAAATTAAAAAAAAAATGGTTTTATCCCCATGATATGGGTCTGATGGGGCTCACGGCCTCTTGATATTATTATTGCCTAACTGGTCATGTAAAATCCTTATTAGATTTATCTCTAGTATTGGCTCCATAAAATTTAAGAATTTATCTTATTATGTATAAGAAATCGATCTAGTAAAATTAAAAAAAAATGGTTTTATCCCCATGATATGGGTCTGGCGGGGCTCATGGCCTCTTGATATTATTATTGCCTAACTGGCCATGTAAAATCCTTATTAGATTTATCTCTAGTATTGGCTCCATAAAATTTAAGAATTTATCTTATTATGTATAAGAAATCGATCTAGTAAAATTAAAAAAAAATGGTTTTATCCCCATGATATGGGTCTGATGGGGCTCACGGCCTCTTGATATTGTTATTGCCTAACTGGCCATGTAAAATCCTTATTAGATTTATCTCTAGTATTGGCTCCATAAAATTTAAGAATTTATCTTATTATGTATAAGAAATTGATTTAGGAAATTTAAAAAAAAACGGTTTTATCCCCATGATATTGGTCTGGCGGGGCTCATGGCCTCTTGATATTATTATTGCCTAACTGGTCATGTAAAATCCTTATTAGATTTATCTCTAGTATTGGCTCCATAAAATTTAAGAATTTATCTTATTATGTATAAGAAATCGATCTAGTAAAATTAAAAAAAAATGGTTTTATCCCCATGATATGGGTCTGGCGGGGCTCATGGCCTCTTGATATTGTTATTGCCTAACTGGCCATGTAAAATCGTTATTAGATTTATCTCTAGTATTGGCTCCATAAAATTTAAGAATTTATCTTATTATGTATAATAAATTGATTTAGGAAAATTAAAAAAAAAAATGGTTTTATCCCCATGATATGGGTCTGGCGGGGCTCATGGCCTCTTGATATTGTTATTGCCTAACTGGCCATGTAAAATCCTTATTAGATTTATCTGTATAATTGGCTTTATATAATTTAAAGATTTATAAAATTTAAATTTATTCAGAAACTTTCAAAATTTATTTTTTAATAAAACTTATTTTCTAAATTATTCTGAATAACGTTTTCTTTTAATTTAGATTTTTTTTAATCGCTTACGTTTTTAAAGAATTTTTTGCTCTTCGGGATGGTGCTACATTTTAAGAAATAGATACACATTTTCTGGAAAGCTACACTTTAGTCAAGACACAAACCTAAACAATTAGTATTGGCTGTATATTGATAATTTAAGATTTTCACGTATCACATACGCTACACTAAAAATACAAATTTTTCATAAGCATATTTTTATACTTATCATCCATATGAACCTGGGGTGCTGGCCAGCTCTTATCTAGTATCATGGCCTATCCGCCTAAATAAAAACCATTAAGCAATATCTCTGATATTGGATGTATGAAATTTAAGGTTTCTTCATAGTATATGACTACACTACCAACAGAACATAAATTAGTATATGTATGTATTTGTATTTTATTTTTGATTACAAATATTTTTTAAGAAATTTGTTAGTTTTAATTTGGTTTAAACATGATTTTTTTTCGTGTTAGATACATTTTAATTATAATATTTTTTTTCGGGATGAGCCTACACTTTTTACAAAATTTACACTTTTTCGGGATGGCTACATTTTATCCGAGAAATGAACCAAAATTTCGGGCTCGGGCTAACTTCACTGACTTTTTGAGTTTAGTTTGAGAAGAATTTGAAATGTTGAATGGGGGTGAAACGATGATATTTGAACAAAAATTTACTTATTTTTGAATGAGTTTGAATCATTAATTTTCTTTGTAAAGTTAATTGTTAGTTTCTTAGTTAAATTAAGAACCTATAAGGGTCTCCCGGGTACAATTCAGTCTACATTAAGTTTTGATCATTTTTATTTGAATCTATCATATTTCAAATAAATGGCAAACTGCTTTTAAAGGGTAGGCCTTTGGAGTTCAATTTCAACCTGATTTATGACACAGAAATACGTTTATTCTTGACTGAACGTCAAGAGGACCTGTCAAACGAATTGTCCTAAAATCTCGTGATTATTAACACGTGATATCCATGTAGCTTTCGATCCACGTTAACCTACTTTATATACGTGCTGGTTGGACGTTGAGCTCAGGGTTGAGTTAAGGGTCTATTTGCGGGTTGAGTGAGCAGTTCAGTTGGGGATTTATTTAGATGCTGAATTGGAGATTTCATTTGAGTTCATGTGATCTTGTAGTTTTCAAACCATGTTGATTTGAGAGTTAAATTGGATGTTGAGTTTGAAGTTCTGTTAAGGGCTGAGTTGGGGCTCGAGTTGTAGTTGAGTTGAGTTTTGGTTGAGTCAGCGGTACAGTTGGAGATTTATTTGAGGTTGTGTTGAGGGTTGAGTTGGAAGTTAGCTCAAGTTGTTTTGAGGGGTTCATGATGTACGTATGTAGCTTTTCGGACGTTTTCATTAGACAATTGAGTTGCACGTCGAGCTTCGGATTAAGTTGAAGCGTTTTTTCTGTTTAAATTAATTCAGAGCCTGCGTTAAGTGTAGCATTATATAGTTTATATTATTTCATTTTGAATAAAACTGGGATTTAATTGGGTTCGAGTAAATGTACACATATCTACACATGTAGTTTTCCAACCGTCTTAATTTATTGATTGAGTTGAGCGCTTTAGTTGAAGGTCGAGCTGGGAATTGTGTTGACATTGAATGAGGTTGGTTTAGAATTTGTTTAAAAATATTTTATTCCCGCTGAATTTACAATTTATTTAAATTATTATTTATTAATATTATTAATTGTATTTTTAACTATTTTGATACAGATACACATATATAATAAATGTAAATTTGTTGTACATTATGATAAATTATAATTAATGAACACGTATAATAAGCGTAAAAAAATAAAAAATCCTGGAGGATTCTGTGCCGAAAGAACGACAGAATCGAATCCACCAATCAAAAACTTATAAAAAAATAAAATACATAATTACTACAAAAAAATATCTAATAACTAATTATAAACTAAAAATATAAACTAATAACAATACAAGACAAATATAAAAATATAAATTAGTCACAAAATCTACAACAACTAGTTATCACAGTGATTTAACAACCCGAAAAAGAAATTTAATGTCAGCCGTTTCAAGAAGCCATTTTTTAACTTTGGATAGAAATGATTTGGAATGAATATGCCCTCTAATACAAATAGGTAACGCGTTGAAAAAAACTGGAGCAGTAACATGGATATAGCGTCGAAAGTAGTCAGTAAAAAATCGGCGAATATTATAAAGAAAACTATGGTTACCTCGAATATTGTACCGAATAAGGCTCCTTAAAGTTTGTTGCCCACTACGCCTAAAAAATATTCTTAAAACCTAAAAAAAACTAAATAAACATACAAATGTTGTAACGGCAAAATATTATTAGCCGTGAATAGAGGCCAAGATGATTCAGATCTGCTTTTTCTCAATAAAAATCTCAAAATAATTTTCTGTTGCACACATAAATCAAGTAACGTAGTTGCACAGCACCCACCCCAACATGATAAACCATATTCCAATTTAGACATAACCAATGCATGGTAGATAATTTTTAGCACAGGAACAGGGCAAAAATCACGCAGGAGATAGAAAATTCTTGAAGCAGATGACAAGTAACGTCTTAAAGAAGAGACTTGAATTTTCCAACTAAGATTACCGTCCAAATGAACCTCAAGATATTTAAAATCGTTGACTAATTCAATATTAATACACTCAGAATGACACCCAGTAGATGCACAGTTGGAAATATTATGATATATTACCTGATTAACATTTGCTGCTGATGTTATGCCAGTTAATTTGAACAACATATATTTTGTTTTAGCACTTATTAAGCAATGCTTATCAAACCACACATGTAAGACTTTAAGGTCAGAATTAATCGTAGAAATGACGTCATTAGGGGATTTGCCAGTGTAAGCTAAAGCTATGCCATCGGCAAACCCAGTATAAAGACCATGCAATTTAAGTTTAAAAACCGAATTAGTATAGATCAGAAATAGCAGAGGGCTGTGAATTGTGTTCAAAAATTCCAACAAGGCCGATTCGGTACTCCTGCCTTGACGGAATCCATGTTGATGGTTACTTAATAAATTATTCTGTTCTAAAAAAAACTGACTCTGTTTTTCACTGCCTTCTCTAAAATTTACAAAATTACTGGCTGCAAGGCTATAGGTCTATAATTACCTTTATCATTACGATTGCCTTTTTTAAACAACGGAATAATAGTAGCAGTTTTCAGTCTTTCAGGGACAATTCCTTGTACGAAAGAAAGATTGGAAATATGGGTAAGAACGGGGCTGACATAATTAACAATAGCTTTCAATATATAATTACTAAGACCATCATTGTCTACTGACTGCTTCGGTTCCAACGAGTTAATGATAGATATAATTTCATAATTGGATACGGGAGTCATAAAAAAAGTAGTACAACAGTAATCATAAGGCAAATCGTAATTAACAGGGTGTGGACTTGTTTTAGGCGAGTTAAGTTGAATTCATGTGCGCATGTTTTCTTTCGGACCATGTTGAATTGAGGGTTGAGTTAGGGTTGATTCAGCCGTTAGTTGGAGATTTGTTTTGGGTTGAGTTTTGATTTGAGTTGGAAGTTAGCTTCAGCTGCTCTGAGTTGAGCTCATGCACGCATGTGGTTTTTCGGATTATGTTGATTTGAGGAGTGAGTTGGGCATTAGGTTTTGGGTTCAATTATGTTCGATAGTTGGGTTGACCTAAGGGTTCAGTTGGGAATTTATTTGAGGATTCAGTCGAGAGTTGAGTAGAAGGTTAGATTAACTTGAGTTGAAGAGGGTTAGGGTGGGTGTTGATTTGGTGATTACTTTCGGGTTGCGTCTTATACCCTAGACAGACTGTGGTTTAATAAATCCGATTTAGCTAAACTAGTTTAAGTTTTTATGCAAAAACAAAGGGATTAGCTAAATCGAGGTTGACACACTGCGGCTAATCTCGAAAAATTCACTAAATCGGTTTTATTAAATCGCAGTGTGTCTAGGGTATTAGGTTGATTTGGAAATTGATCGATAAGGGATTAAGGGGTTCAGTTAGGGATTGATTTCAGAATTGATTTGGAGGTGAGATTGAGTTAACTTGAAACGGGTTCATACCATATATACACATAATTTTCTGGACCGAAGTTCCGATCACCTCTTATGGTTTCTCCGCTTATAATTTATTTTGTTATAATTTCCCATTATCAAATCCAAAATTTCCTGACTATTAAATTTAATTTGAAACAAAATCTGTTCAAATTACTTCAAATGTCACTCAAATTAGTTGTATCAAGTAATGTCCAAAGTGGCTTCAAAATAAACATAGTTTTCTTGAAGTTTGAGTAAAATTTGAAAAAAATTGGACATCATGATTACAATCTGGAAATAGTTTAAAACGTACCAACATAATCCAATTACTTAACAAATTTCGTTCAAATTACTTTCAAACATCCCTGTAATTCTATGTACGAGACTAAACTTTATTCAAAGTCTAGTCAAATTGTTTGAGCCAAGCTCTACTCAAACTTAACAAAACGGTCTTTAAACCCTATACTTTAAATAATTGAAGGTTGTGTTTGTTGCTCAACTAATCATTATCAGCCTATCTATACGTTTTCAATTTGTATTCAGAGATTGACAATTTAAAATTAGGATTAAACAATGTAAAAGTGCATAAGTAGTAAGATTTGTGTAGACTTTGATTAAAATAAATTTTATCGATCGACATCAATTCAAAATCAAAATAAATCAAGGTTTTATCAAAATTCAGTTCGTCAAATACCATTCAAATTAAAACAAAATTTTCTTGTAGTTTGAGTAAAATTTGATAAGATTTTTAATGAGTTTAAATATTCTACTCAAATATCTTCCAAAATTCATTCAATTATGAATCTTCCTATACAAAATAAATTGTCTTCTAATTTCTCCATATTGTCCTCTTGCTTTTAAATTGACTCGAAAAGTATTCAAATTTATCTTAAACAATATTTTTTCGTTTCAATTTTCGGCAAAATACTAAACATATCTTTTTGATATTCTTACAATCTGAAAAGATTTGTCCTCATCCGTAAAATTAAAGTTTACTAATTTGGCTAATGGTATTCAAATATTGTTCAATTTTATTGTAAATTCTTTGATTTCAAAATTTTGCCATGACTGTATTGCCGTACTAAGAAAAAAAAAGTCACAAGCGCCAAAAGTCGAAAAATGAGTTAAGGGCATATTTGGATTCTGCAAGCAAATACCTATTTTTCTGTTTTTTTAGAATGCCAAATATCCTTTATTAAATGCCATAAAATCAAGTTATTTAGTAGTCAAGTTTCATAGTAAGACATGGCAAACAAAAACAGAAAAATTGAAATTACTCAAAACTACTAAAAGGCATATGTGACTTTTTTTTCTTAGGACGGCAGTAAATATCCAAGTTGAAAGACTTTTTTAAAATTTGGTAATTTTTGATACAAATTGAACGAGTGAGAACTTATAATTTTAAGTATGATTTGATTAGACCTTGATTAAGAAATATTTTAACATTCTGCTCAAATGCTATTCAAATGTAAATGCTTCTAATTAGCCAGTTGGTTTTACACGTAATGAGTCATTCAAATGTCCATTCTGCCTAATTTATAACTAGAAAATAACATAATTTTACTGTCACGCACATACCTTAAAATTACCGACTTAAGTAGTTATGTATTGATTAACATTAGTAAATTTCATAACAATTAGTCTCTCTTCAAGGTCATTTTAATTTCGACAATTATTTTGAATGTTTCAATCACCTTTACCCCGCACTTTCGGGGAGATTAATTAAACGCAATTTATCAATAAAAATTGTGAAGTTCAAAGACATTCAATACCATCATGACTGTTTCCATCATTCAAATCAAAAATTCAATTGAATTTTAGACGGTCTCCCACATTAAACAATCTAAACTGAGTAATAATGACGTGTGTATGTGCGCATTTTTGAGACAAAAGGAAATAAGACGATTACTCGCGTATTTAAAGAAATTAAATTTAAATAATGAACTTGCAATAATAATTTAAAATTACGGCCCACGAAAGCAGCATGTAGCACAAACAAGAGGCAATATTCAATTTGATCGATTTAACACTGTTTCTTATGTACCCGTTTTTTCTAAATCTTTTTCCAGGTTGTTTCAATGTTCCGTGGTTGTAAAACCGAGGATATGCCACCGCATATCTATTCGTTGGCACAAACCGCTTATCGGGCTATGTTGGAGACGCGGCGCGATCAAAGTTTAATATTTATGGGGCGATCAGGTTCCGGCAAAACAACGAGTTTTAAACATGCCTTGTACTATTTGGCGTTAGCAGCAGGTAAATATTTGATGGAATCACAAAGTAGCGAAAGATTGTTAAATATTTTAATTTTATTTTATTTTTTAGGATCGTCTAATAAAATACTCACCGCTGATAAAGTGAATGGCATCAATACAATCCTAGAAGCATTTGGAAACACAAAAACCACCATGAATTCGAATGCGACACGATTTTCACAAATCTTGAGCTTAGATTTTGATCATAGCGGTCAAATTGCTTCGGCCTCGGTACAAGTATTACTTTTGGAAAGATCTCGTGCCGGTCGTCGTAATGGTATCGAGACAACATTTCATGTTTTATATCGTTTACTTGCGGGTGCCGAAGGTAGCTTACAGAAAGAGTTGTGTTTGGAAAATGTCTCATTCGAGGATAGCAATCCATTTATTCAACTTTCCCACAAGTTGGAAGATCGTCAAAAGGCCTCCGCTGAATTTGTGCGATTGGTCCAAGCATTTGATGCATTGAATATCGATAAGAATGCGGTGAAAGCGATTTGGTGTGTTTTAGCATCAATCTACCATTTGGGTAGTGCCGGTGTAACGAAATTGGGTACTGGCAGTTTAGCACGTCTTCAATTTGCAAATCCGCAGGCAGCTCGAAAAGCAGGCACACTATTAGGCATTTCAATGGAAGACTTAACATCTATCGCATTTCCAAATTTATCTTCGGGTACGAATAATTCGGGTACACCGGCTAGGTCGCCGACCGAACCGACCACAGAAAATTTAGGTTGGGAAAGTCTCGAAGGTTTAGTGATTGGATTATATTCGGAAGCAGTGGCAGCTGCAGTCGCGCTAATAAATAAAGCGATATCCACATCGACGCATACCATAGCCAGTATTCTGTTAGTTGATACGCCCGGATTTCAAAATCCGGCTAGTTGCGGTATACAAACTGGCGCCACGCTAGCCGATTTACGACATAATTATTTGCAAGAACGACTACAATTGTTATTCCATCATGTAACTTTGGTGGCGCCACGAGATCGGTATGCTCAAGAATTGGTGGAAATCGATACGGAAGGCCTGCCGGAAAATAATCCTGGCCCATTAATCGCCCTTATGGATAAGGCCCCACAAAGTCATGTGGTTCGCACATCACAACGTGATTTACGAGATGTTGATCGACGTGGCCTCTTATGGCTTCTCGACGAGGAATCAATGTATCCCAATTCTAATGACGACACATTCTTGGAACGGCTTTTTAACCATTATGGTGATCGTGAGCACCAAAGCCTATTGAAGCGATCATCGGGCAGCAAACAATTTATTTTGCAACATATGCAAGGCACCAATCCTGTTTTGTATTCAGTAAACGGTTGGTTGAAGCAGAGTCGTGAACATCCGGCTACTAAATTGGCTACAACTATTTTACAAGACAGTAGCAAAGAAGATATCAGTAAATTATTTATTGGATCGTTGGCTCGTGGAACGAATGCAGTATTCTTTGGATCGGTAGCCGGAATCGAAGGATCACAATCCCTGCGACGTGTATCGAGTATTCGCCGCTCATTTACGTCGGCCGGCGTAAAACGAAACTCTATAATGTTACAAGTTAAATTTACGGTCGACGGAATTGTTGATACGCTACGTCGAACCGGCACACATTTTGTACATTGTTACCTGCTTCAGCATAATGGTGGCACGACATCGGCAGTGGGTACACCAAATAGTTATACAAATACCAATCAAATTACTGATTTGGTTAATATTCCACTGTTACGAAGTCAAGTACGTGGTTCCCAAATTATTGAAGCGGCTAGACTTCATCGTCTCGGTTTTCCCGAATCGGTACCACTGACCGAATTTATACGACGATTTGGTTTGCTAGGCGATACAGCAGTAAAAGATCCGACTGTAGAACAAATTTTATCAAACAATGGGATTGACTCGTCAACATATCGAATTGGTCCAAGTCAGGTGAGCAAATATTTTTTTATTGTTTAAATTTTATCTTTTATGTTCACTGCTGTCATCTATGTTTGAGTAGTGAACCTATGTTGATCAAATGAAATTTATTTTTAGTACTGAATTTTTAGTTGTTTATGGAAATGAAAGATGGCAGCACAAATCAATCAATACAACAACAAAATATTCCGAACATGTTTATTATTAATAGTTTCTACTTACATAAATCAAAATGATTATAAAATATTTATTGATTGATGGATAAACGATGATCGAACATGTGTATGTGTGCATAATTTCGATGATAATTATGAAAGCAAATCAATTTGTTAAATTTTGTAAACGAAATAATAACGATCGCACCTTTTAATTTTTTGTACAGACAAATATGGACGGGTTACTATAACGGTTTTGTGTATTTATTTTGAACTTTAATTAGAAATATTTGGTTTTTCATCGAAGGAAAGGTTAAATTATTTGAGGTAGATGGGCTGTAAAATCGCGAATATTGCACTTAGGTTTGGATGGCGGTCCGCTAGGACCAGGCATAGACACAAAAATGGTCCGTAGCCATAATTGTGCACTTAGCGAAATGTAATTTTGTTGTGCGCATCAAAAATGATTCACCCAAATAAAATAAATATTAAATACCAAAGCTGAAAGTGACAAGAACTATAATTGGATTCTTTTTTTTAAATTTTTTTTGTGAATTTCTTTTCGATTTCTTATGGGTTTTCTTTGAATAAATTATTAATTTGTTAACTTTCTTTTGATGAAAGGAATTCGTAATGTTTTCGAATTATCCATAAACAACGAGAGATAAATTTTCAATAAGTGTTTCTAGATTAGTAGGTCTATTTTGTCTCTGGTTAATTAAAATAATGTTTTTGTGTATTCAAATGGTCAACTTTGAATATTATGAATCAAATTAATTTAACATATGTTGGGTGGGCAACTTCTAATCTCTCTATTGGGGGCAAATAAGCTGTACATTTTCGCGACTTGGTTAATTCATTGAATTTTACTTTTACCTCTTCGTCGTATTGTTGTTTATTATATTGAAAGGGAAATAAACTGAGCAATATGCAAATTTGATGTTTCGACGTTTAAATGAAAATAAATCTTTTGTACAACAACAAAATCAATGTTTTTAGAGACGAACACAATTATCTTTGCTATAAAAATCTGCGCGCACGATGTATTGTTTGAATATAATTAGCATGGTAATGATACCGATATTTGTGTAATTTGCATACAGCTTAGTTGTGTACACTTCCATTATTTGTTTTATGATTTGCGCTTTGTCAATTTTATGGGATTTGTGTTAGTGGTAGATATACCATCGTTTTAAATCATAAAATCCGGATATGGTCGTAAATGCTACTGCAATAATTATTTAAATTAGACGGAGAAATTTCGGACGTTTCGGACGTTTTATTCTTGACTGAATTTTTTCGGGTCTCAACCTTATGACATCTTGAAACTATTTATACGCGATAATTATTCTGTTGGAATTCAACTTATATTCTACCACACAATGTTTTTTCAAAATTATATTGTAACATAATAGGATGTTGTTCATTTCAATAGCTTCTAGACAAATTTGTAAGTACAATCACATTCTCTGTTTGGTGTTTAACACGAGCAGACCTTATTTTGTTTTTTTTTTTACAAACAATAAAATTTTTTAAAATTTATACAGATCGTGAAAACACAATTAAATAATACAGTAACGTAATAGTTCAAACAAAACAATCAATCAAAAGTTAAATTAATCATAAATTTAAACTGCAGTCTTTAGAAGACAAATTTGTCTTACTTAAGTAAAAGGAGGAGTCCTAGCGACTCCTCCGGTGATAGTGAGTGCAAAATCCTCAAAACTAATGAAGAAAATAGCATCCCCGTTAATAATGGTGTTGAAACAATGAGTGCAGATTCAATGCCATCAACATCGCGTGGATTTGGTCTACTTCCTCAAGGAGAAAGGATCATTCCAGATAAATTACGGAAAATTCCACCAATAATAATCCGAGATGGAATTCCAGCTGAAATAAGAACATTTCTAAAAGGTAAACAGGTTAGTGCAGCCAACTTTACTATTAAAAACATGTCGATTGGGGTTAAAATCAACATAATAAATAACATGGATGATTATAATAAAATAAAAACTCCTGGTGGATGAAGAAGCTCATTTCTTTACTATGAAAATCCTGAAAACAGGCAACAGAAGTTTGTACTAACTGGATTGTCTACAAACGATATTAAAGATATTAAGGATGACTTAGCTAAATCAAATATATTTCCTCTTGAGATAAAGCAATTATCGGTGAAAAAACAAAGATACAACAACCAAGCCACATATTTGCTCTATATTAAACAAAATCAGGTTAAAATAAATAAACTACGGAAAATTAAAGGAGTTCTAAACGAAATAGTACAACGGAATTATTACGTCAGGCGGCGACTAGGTCCAACCCAAAGCAGGAAATGCCAAATGTTTCGTCACGGGACAAGAAACTGTTTCCAAATAGCAACCTGTAACATGTGTAGCGAACATCATGATTCTTCATTGTGTCCACTAAAAAATATCATAAGTGAAGAAGAGAAAAACAAATTAATAAAATGCATAAACTGTAAACAAGGTCATCCATCAAATTCAATTTTATGTAATAAAAGAAAGGAATATATTGCAATAAAACAGCAATTAAATCGCAAACATAATGCAATTCACAACAATAATAAAATAAATACTGCTAATCGACAAATTCGTCAACAATATAATGTACCGAAGTACCAATATAATCAAAAGGATTTTCCAAACATAAATAGTCACCTTGATTTCGGTCCTAGGCTAAATACAATCGAATGGAGTAATTTATTTGTAAATAACAACAATAATAATAATAATACGTTAAATAATAACTCACAACTCAACATCAATCAGGCCACAAATGATCTGTTCACACCTGATAAGATTTCCAGTCTACTGAAAGAAGTGCTAACCAAATTAAACTCTTGCAACAATAAGGAAGAAATATTCTTTGCCGTAACCTCATTGGCTTATAAACATTTATATTCAAATAAATGAGCAGTCAACATATAGCAAATAATTTTAAAACAGTTCTCTGGAATGCTAGAGGAATCAAAAATAAAATAATAGAAACATCAGATTTTATACAAACAAATAATTTAGATATACTATTGTTTACAGAAACATTTCTTAAACCTAGTGATAAGTTCTATGTTAATTCAAATTATGTAATATATAGAGCAGATAGACTAAATAACATTCGTGGTGGTGTTGCAATTATCGTGAAAAAACTATTAAGCATAAATTGTTACCATTTTTTAAAACTAAAATAATCGAAAGTATTGGTATTGAAATCGAAAGTACCAATAAACCGATTAATGTAATTTCGGCTTATTTTCCTGGCACCCGTGTTGATGCAAGTATGTTAAGTGACTTCAAGCATGATTTAAAAAAGCTTTCAAATACTAACAATGATTATATATTAGGTGGTAATTTCAATTCTAAACATAGATATTGGAACTGTTCAAAAGCTAACCGTGGCGGTAATTTAATATACAATGAAATCAATAAATGCAGGTTTAAAATAAATTTTCCCTCCCAACCAACGTATTATCCCAGCTCATCCCGTGGCGTTCCATCCACGCTTGACATAGTTTTATGCAATAGACACGGTTTAACATCAAATCTTTTATCTGTCTGTGAACTTTCTTCTGATTATAACCCGGTCTCATTTACAATCAATGCTAATCATGAACTTCATAGTAACCCAAATCTAATTCGCTGTTATAATTTTGCAGATTGGAAAAAGTATCATAAGATACTAAAAGATAACATAAAGTTAACAAATTATACCAGCGAAAATATAAATTCTATCGAAAAAATAGATGATAACATCTCCCATCTGTCCGAATTGATCATAAAAGCAAGAAATAATTCAGTGCCATTGCTAGTTAATCAGAAAACCCAAATAAAACTAGACGAAGAAACACTGAAAATAATTAGATTTAGAAACACTTTAAGACGCCAATGGCAGAAGACCAGACAATCTTATCTAAGAAAAATAATAAATAAAATAACCATGCAAATAAAATCAAAAATAAATGAAATTCGTAACCAAAATTGGAATAAACTTCTAAATAAACTTCAAATAACAGGTAGTAAAACCTTCTGGAATGTAACCAAACTAATTAGAAATAAAACTGTCGGTCTTCCACATCTTAAAGTGGACGATAATATTCTAATAACCCCAGAAGAAAAAGCTAATGCCATAGCTGAAGAATTTCAAAAAATACACTTTTCAACTAAAAATGCATCTCACCTGCAACTGAATTAACAGTAGCTAATTCGATAAAACAATTAGAATCAATACCAAATTTTGAATCCAATCCATTAACTACAACTCCCAAGGAAATTGCACATATAATTAAAAATCTGAAAACATCTAAAGCTCCAGGTTCCGACAAAATATCTAATAAATTGTTAAAACAAAGCCCTAAACATTTAAAGATATTGCTCTGCTACATAATCAATGCATGTTAAAGTTAAATTATTTCCCTAAAGCTTGGAAATTTGCTAAAATTGTACCAATACAAAAACCTAATAAGGATCATTCCAAACCAACAAATTACCGTCCAATAAGCTTATTATGTGGATTGTCTAAAGCTTTTGAAAAAGTAATTCAATCAAGAATACTTTCGTACCTAGATGAAACTCAACTGATTCCTAAATTTCAATTCGGATTTAGGCAAAAACTTTCGACAGTTCATCAAATGTATAGATTATGTAAAATAATAAAAACCGAGCTAAACAAAAAACAATCATCAGGTTTTGTAATGATGGATATTGAAAAAACTTTTGACACTGTATGGCATGACGGATTGATTCATAAATTAATTCAGTTTAAATTTCCTGTGTTTTTAATCAAAATCATTCATTCTTACCTATAAAATAGATCATACTCAGTATTTATAGGAAATGTTGAATCAAAAGTTTTTTCAATTTCTGCAGGTGTTCCACAAGGTGCTGTATTAAGCCCTTCACTATTCAATATATACATTTCTGATTTTCCAAAATCAGTAGGTTGCACCATTTTTCAATTCGCTGATGATACTGCTATCCTGTCCAGCTCTGTGGACCCTCAAAAAATCATCAACAATCTAGAAAAAGCATATGCTGAAATAGCAATCTATTTACATAACTGGAAGATAAAAATAAATAACACCAAAGCACAAGCGATGTTTTTCACGCGAAAACGTGTTCCACATGCTCTACCGGCCAGATTCATTTGTATAAACGGTATTAATATTCCTTGGTGTAAAGAAATAAAATATCTTGGCGTGATGCTTGACCAAAAACTCATATTCCACAGACATATAGATTATACTATTAACAAAGTGACCAAACTAATTAGCATTTTGTATCCTTTTATAAACCGCAAATCAAGCCTAAGCCTTAATAATAAACTACTGATATTTAAATCCGTATTTTCTCCAATATTAACTTATGGTTCTCCTGCTTGGCAAACAATATCTATGTGTCACCAGAAACGACTTCAAATAATGCAAAACAAACTGTTAAAAATGATATATAATCTGCCGTGGTTCTTTCCAACAATTAAACTTCATAAGCTCAACAAATATAAACCATAAACGAAAACATCATATGTCTGAACACTAAATTCAACATGGGGTTGGAACTTATCAGCAATTCTTGCACGGAAAGTTTTAATTGAATTATTTCACGATGGGTGAAATACAAATTAGTTTTAAGTATTTAGGTTAATTTAAAAAAAATATGGATAATTTGGTTTTTTCAACTTTCTCCTAGAATAAAATATTAACATAGTCTAATTCACAAAATAAAATAATTAAAAAAAAAATAAAAAACTAATTAAACAATAAACTAAAGATGTAAAGTTGTAATCAAACTAAACACTTAAGGATTATATGAAACTAGCAATGAATGTTAATGTTAAAAAAAATATTTAAATAAAGATAAATTGAAAAAAAAAAAATTGTAAGTACAATACATTCTAATTGGGAATGTTGAACATTGGGCATGTCCGTTACTAGTAGTGTTTCAGTGTTAAAGAGAATCCCTTCTTTTCTGAATCAATTGGTGGTGTATTGATGGTATGCAAAAGCGTATGACGTGCTCCTTTGCATACTAAACAACGATTAGCGTTTGAACATTAGACGTCTAACCCTCTCAAAATCATCTTAATGGCATCTCAATGTCCGTTGCTAGTAGTGTTCCGGTGGTAAAGAGAACCCCTTCTTTTCTGAATCAATTGGTGGTGTATTACTTGGTATGCAACAACGTCTGACGTGCTTCTTTGCTTACTGAACAACAATTAGCATTTGAACATTAGACGTCTATCCCTTTCAAATACATAATACACAGATTAAATTGATTGAACGATTTGAGTCTTAGTAAATGGAAGGTAATACCATAGAGACACTGCGGTTGTATGGATGAACAGTAATCTATAATAATCTATAATAACGATGAACAGTAATCTACATGTGGTAGACAAAACAAGTTATAAACCAAAATTCAAGATGCGATAGGTAACTTGTAATTTATTCTACTTAAAAATCCCCTTTCTTTCCGAATTTTTTCTCCACTACTTTAAAATATTTGTCAAATTTTAATTCATTGTCGATCGTTACTCCAAGATATTTAATTTCAACAGAAATTTCAACATTATCAATTATTAATTTAGCTGCTTTTGGTAAGTGTTGACTTGCTACTATCATCCAATAAGTTTTATTTTTATTTAATTTTAATTTGTTCATTTTTAACCACACCAGTAATCTATTAAGGTAATTTTACAATTTCGCTACAGCGGTGTACACATCATTTTCAGCTAGATGTAAAAGTGTGTCATCTACAAATAGCATCATTGATTCAAATTCCGTAGCCGACACTATGTCATTTATATACAAAATAAAAAGAATTGGTCCGAGAACTGAGCCTTGTCGAGAACTGAGCCTTGTTGATTTGGTTTTATTATACCTCACCTTTTGAGTTGTATTTTCCAAATATTGCTTAAAGCAATCTAATTCTTCATCACGAATTCCTAAGCTTAAGAATTTTTTAAGCAGTAATTTTCTGTCTATGGACTCAAATGCTCTTTGAAAATCGAGAAATACTGCTACTACAACTTTTCCTTGCTCAATTTGATTTTTCCAATCTAGCGACATTAAATTTAAGATTAAGATAGATTCACGACTGTGATTTTTTCGGAAGGCCGACTGATTCTGAAACAGAATATTATTAGATATGACACATACTTTTAACTCCAGAACCTTTTAGTAGGCTGGTAATATGTTAATAGGTCGATATTCAGAACATGTTATGGTGTTGTTAATTTTGGGAATTGGAACAATCACGCTTTGTTTCCATGCTTTAGGAAGCTGATCGGTCTTAACTAGTGTGTTTATAATATGAAGAAAAATATTGCCAATATGTTCAAAACAATCGATGAGAACTTTGCTATTTAGCTACCCTTTGCGTGAATATGCATCTTTAATCAAACCAAGTAACTCACTCATAGAGATTTCACGGAATTTAAAGATAGTCGTAGAATTAACATTAACGATTGTATTTGTGGAATTGAAGCTTTCACTCCATACAATTGACTCATTTATTCCTTTGATACTTTCAATAAAATATTTATTGAACTTACAAGGAATTTTAAATTCAGGTGATGCACTCATTTGTTTAATAATTTCCTTTAAACAACGCCACATAGGTTTTCTTTGCTGTATTTTGTTTTGACCAACTTACAATAGATTTTAATTGAACAGTTTTTCCAGGCACTACAATACGATATGGATTTAGAATGTCACGTTGAGGCTTATCCACCACCAGGCATTGTCTGGATCAAGGAAGAAACGCATCTATCCAAAAATCAACATTACATTATATCACAATATGCGACCGCCGATGAATTTACCGACACAACACTTCGTGTAATCACAATTGAAAAACATCAATACGGTGACTACTACTGCCGTGCTATCAACAAGTTGGGCTCCGCCGAAAATAAAGTTCATTTATACGAAACATCACTGCCAACATGTCCACCAGCTTGTGTTGCGTCATATACCGCATCTCGTATAATCTTTAATCGATTCGACGGTTATAATTTTATTTGCCTCTCTTGTTCTTTTGTGGAAAGCATAAATAAGGCAGAATAGACAATTTTACTTTTAATAGCAAGAATATCAGTGATCAGTGATTTTTGAACTAATTACATTTTATAATTCTGATTGATTGATTGATTTTGAGTGTACGACCAAGCATTAAGCAAGATCTCCAGTTTGACGCCGAGCCACCGTACACCCTTTTTTTACATTTAGTTGAAATGATTGGATAGGATTGAGATTGACCCGGTTACAAACACCTTGCCGGTTAATTATTAGTAATTATTAGTATTATTAGCATTTTTTCTAAAAAATAAAGCTGAAAACTTCAATCGGTTTTCCGATTGGCCTCCAACCTCCAACACATACAGCGTTCGAGTGCAAACCCATTTTCTTCTCTTCTGTGCGAGAGGCTATTGCGGCTATTATCACTTTTTCCCGCACCATGCACATACTAAAATTAAACTATGTACAAGCTCATTACGCATTTTCCTTGTGCTGTACGCGATTACAGCAAGTTAAAACACCTGTCCTCCCCACTTCAGACACTGACTCTTAGAGCTGGACTTCGGCTATCATAAATATTTAAAAGTTAAATCAGGCAAAATTTGGCCAACATATTTTCTAAAGGCGCAAAATATCCTGTCTGCGACACACCCAGCCACCTAAATCTTCAGCCATCAACAGCCAGCAAAAAGTAATTCTCTCAATCATCAGGATTCATACAGCTTTTTTTTGAAAGAGTGTATGCGAGATAATCTCATTACATTGCAATTTTGTAAGGTAAAGGAAGAAACCAAGAAAATCAGAGTGATAGAAATCTTGTAGACGGCGACCACTGTATTAAAACACGCCAAATGCCACTAAAACGGTCCAAATGAAAATTATATAGTATTCCCGCTTTATTCACCTATTTAAAAGCGAAACTCCGTCGTGAAAAATATACATATAAGCCCCGCCCAAAGACTTGTCGAGTGGTTGAAACCTTGACATTTAAAGCATCTTCTGAGGTTTATAAAATCATAAATCCTCCATCGCTCCCAGGTTCCAGCAAATAGTAAAACTTTTCATTTTCATCACTTTTTCATGTGACTCATTGTCTAACATAATTTTTATATAAATTTTATCATTGTTTTTCACATTTGCAATTACTTTTACTATAGAATTAGGATCTAGTTCATTTTGAGTAATGCTTTTTTGAATTAATTCATCGTTGTCCCATTTATCTTGGCAACCAACAATTTTTATGACAGGATTTTTCTGTTTTGTAATATTTACTTCAAACTTCTCAACGAGTTTCTCTATAAACAAATTTTTACAATATTTACGCTTTATCCAGGCATTTGAACAAACTTTCACATAACTTGGGTGGATATTGTTGCACTGCTACTGGATTTTTGTTATTGTTATTATTGAAGAACCATATTGGCGTTCAGCCACTTCGCACTGCGACCTAAAAGAATTTCTGTGCTGGACCCTGCTTTATTATCCGTCCAGTCAGTATTCAGGTTCTTAATGAACCTGATAATACTGCCAACCGGTAAGTGATATACATACTATCCGAGCTTATTGCACTCCCTCCTAAATCTTTACTTCAGCAGGTAGTTCTGCCTGAAAGACGGTAACATTGGAACCCAAGGTCTTTGAGAGAGTTCTCCCACTCCTGTATATTCCTACCCCTCCCCCGTCTTCCGTTTGATTTTACTCTTACGAGTTGCTGGCAATGAAAAGTCCCCTGTAGGTCACCTAGCTTTAGTACAGGAAGGCTAAATAACACTGGAGGGTGCCTGGTATCCGGAGTCCACATACTTGTTCGAACTGATTAACCTATCAGCCATTCATCCCATCGGCATATGCTGTTCCACCTTAGATTAGGGTTTTTTTATCAAGTGTTCCTCCTTTAGCGCCGTACTTATCCTGTGACAAATGGCCAAATACGTGCCAAATGGCCTCAGTTACCAGTGCTTGCCGCGAGGAGGCAATACATACACTTGCGAATTGTGACCAGGTTACCCCTTATAAAATTGTGCCCATCACGCAGCTACCTAATACATGACCAGAACAGCTCACGTGATGCGTACGGTACCCTACTGGAAGGTTACAGAGCTGGTGCATTAATCTACTCAACTTTGCCCCCCCCCCCTTCAATAAATGCCAAACCACCAAGAAAGAAATTTAGGATAACATAAATGTTGCGGTTCTAAGGAATTTTAAAAACAATTTAAGAATTTTTAAAAAGTTTAAGGAATTCAATTGAATAATTTAAAAGATTAATATTAAAATTTCTTGAATATGAAGAATTTGAAAAGTCTTCGAATACAATTTTTACGGATTATGAAAAGTTTATTGAATTTTTATCATTTTTTTTTTATTTTCACAATCAATATCAGAGCAGCCTTTTTAAGTGTTGGTAATGTTCGTCGGTTGCACAATCTTGGAATCGACTTAGGTAACTTAGCGCAAAGCAATTATCAAGTCTGCTTCCCAATATTAAGACCTAATATTTCAAGGTACGGCAGATTTGTTTGTTGGTCAGTGCTCTTGGTGAGTTTTAAATTTTTGATCATTGGTGTAGGCGATGAATTGCAATCAGACATTCCAAAACGTTTCGTTATGGCATCAATGTAGTACGATTGATCAATTATTGAACTACCTACTTTCATTCACATCAATTTCAACATTAAGGCCCACGAACTGCTTAGCAATACCCAGATTTTTCGTCGTCCACAGTAATTATTATGTCATCACCATAAATAATTAGATATATTGTGGAACTATTAATAGTTCGAGTATACAGACAGTAGTCAGCGTTTCACCCTTCAAATTTCGGCTTAGTGATAAATGAATGAAAACGGTCATTACTGCACTGCGGAGACTGGGAATGTTAACTCCTTCAGGAATGCTCATAAAAACGTCTTCGGAGAGATTCCCATGAAGAAAAGCAGTGACAACATCTAGATGATGTATTTAACAGTCACAGACATCAGTAGACATATAGTACCAAGTCTGGCTACAGGTGAATAGGTGTCCTCATAATCTTGACCTTATCGTTGCATGTAGCCTTTTGCTACCAATCTGGCTCTGTATTGAGTTGAATTTCCAGCAACGGGTTTGCTACAGTGAACACAACTGATCTTTCTGATTCATCTCCACATTAGTATTCTCATTGTTTGTAGACTCTTCATAGTGAAACACTTTTTTTTGTGGATTTGTAGTTAGAATCCGTCCTGCATAGTTTCATGGAAGACTACGGGACGTTTCGCAACTATGTGACCAGTTTCCTTATCAAATGATCGTTAGTAAATATTAGTATATCTAACCATTATATATTCGGAACTTCTATCTGATGAGCTGATGAGCTTTTCTCGTCTATTCGGTTTCGGAATATGTGTAAAGGCTCTCGATCCAAAAACTCTAGGATGTAATAGAACTGGTGGTCCGTCGTAGCACATTTCGAACGTAGTTTTGTTTTTGCTGCAATGCTTCAGTTGGTGAACGGCTTGTTAAGTACATTGCTGTTAATATGGCTTCACCCCACGTCGATCGATCAAGCTTGCTATCATTCAACATGGCTCGGACTTTTTGCACAGAGTCCGATTTAATTGTTCGGCTCCGGATCGTAAGCCGCAGTATAATCTAATGTTATACCACTTTTAGCAGCATAATTTCTCAAATGATTCGATTTGTATTCACCTCCTTGGTCACATCGAAGGTGTTCAATTTTACGATTAAATCTCGTATTAGTCTTTGCATAATATTTTTTAAATACCCTACATAACACATTCTTAAACTTCAATAATAATACAACAGAGAAGTGAGTAAAGTTATCCATAAAAGTTGCAAAGTATCTGTATTCATCATGCGTTTCAACTTCAAACGGGCCATATAAATCTGAGTGTATTCGTTCCAACGGACGCTGTGTTGGTGACCTGATTCCTCCAAACGGTTGTCTTGTCTGTTTTGATTTAATGCAACATTCTCAAACCACAGAAATTTCGGAAATACCACTTGGCATTCCCTTGACCAACCCTTTCGACACTGTGCAAACATTTGGCATTCCGAGGTGGGCTAAACGACAGTGCCATAAAATGCTTGTTTCCTTTCTATCAATTGTAGCATTTGCATAGTGCTCTCGACTACTAAATGTCACAGGGTACATACCAGTTTACTTTTCCTTGACAGCATGCAGCATACCATTTTCAATGACGATCTTGAAACCAGCATCATCGAGTTTGCTAACTGACAATAGATTATGCGTTAACTCTGGTGCGTGACATACGTTGTTGATGTTTAGTTCGTGCACTTTCTGCCCTTCGGCAGTAAACTTCCAGCTGTGGAAACCTTCAATGTTTCACCCTGTTTGGCGACTTGAATTTCAAATGGAACTATTTTCTTCTTGTTCGACAATAATTTTTTATCATTAATGATGAGTACAGGCACAGTCCAGTAAAAAATGTATTTCATGTGCATCAGAGATTTGACTGCTACTTCTTCGTTGACTGACGCGTGCAAGTTTATGTAGTGGTCCATCAATAGACTTCTTATTATTTTTTGCTGGTTTTGAACACTTATTTGCCTTATGTTCAATCTGGTCGAAATTATAACAGCGAATTTTTACGAAGTGTTTCTGATCATTTCTGGTTTGTATCAGTGTGATTTTTATCATCATTTTTCTAAAGTTCTTCTTCAAGTAATCGGCTACGAATTTTATCAATCGTAAGTTCAGCTTCATTTAGCGTAGATAAGGCAATGACCGCTGATTCAAACATGTTCGAAAAAAAGTCAATATTTCGTCATTTGACATCGTACCACCAGCACTTTTTTATTCGCGAAGACTACAATCAAACACTGTGAAAAACGTCTGCAAGTTTTTACTTTCATCACATTCCGAATTGATTAACTTTTTAAACGTATAAATCTTTTTTGTCAATTTTACCCTCAAAAGTATCGCATACATTCTTCCACATGTGATTTGCTGATTCTTTCTCTTTGACATATTTTGTATAACAGGAATCATTTTTTGCATAATTATTTTCCTTTTTAACTTCATCAGTGGGCTCGTACACTCAAGTAATGCCTTTTCTTCTAGTAATAGTTCAACTCTGAATATCCAGTCATCATAACCAGCTCAGTCCATAACCTATTAAAGTTATGGTATCAGAGCATAGTTAAAATCAACTGAAGGTAATTGAATATTGTTCCACTGCTACTGGATACTACTTTGTATATGTTTTAAATAACTCTACTTAAAACAATATACAATTTAATTACTAATCACAACTGTATTACTGATATACAACAACAAAAAGGTTTTTACACAAAAAGGTATTACTCAGACTACAACCAAGTATATCGACCCTTCGACCACACAAGAGTGTGCTTGCTGGGTGTATTGACCTTCTTACTGTCAGGTGTTGAAATGGCCTCCTGACAGCAATGCAATAAATTGTATAGGGACATTGTAGCGCATAATTTATTTTAACTTTTTCTGGGAAAAACTTGGGAGCATTTAGTATGCAAATACGCCACATTGCAGGTTATACATCTAGTCGTAAAACTAATATTGCACAAATTGTGGCCCTTTAGAGAGAAAATCTGCTTTTATGCTTTTACCTTGAGACCACAAACTTACATAACGTATCAGCAATAATTTTGCCAATTCTCATCAAAACGCTAGCTGATCCTATTTATAACTGTAGCTTTTGACTAGAGACTACAAATTACTTATTGCCAATTCCAGCATCCATTATACGGTAGGCATATACCGAGTGTGTATATATGGAACTAGGATTTACCAATAAATGGTGCCACCTGTTAATGTACCTTTCAACAAACTGCGTCATCAGCACCATTGTTTTCTTTTGAGATCTGTCAACAACATTCAATTCATAACCAAACAAGTTTCATACAATAACGCATATTTTTTACCCGTTAAAAATGTCGAGTTTTGTGCCTACAAATTACGATTTGCGGACATCATTGATTTTTTGTTATCATTTGTACGGAATCACATCGAATGCTTGTCGAAGCTTACGGTGAGTATGCTCTTGGTAAATCACAATGCTATGAGTAGTTTAATAAATTCAAAAGTGATGATTTTGACGTGAGAAACGAAGAACGTGGTTGACCACCAAAAAAGTTTGAAGACAGTGAATTGCAAGCCACCTCATTGTTGGATGAGGATGACGCTCAAACGTAAAACCAACTCGAGGAACAATTGAATGTGTCACGAAAAGCCGTCTCCATACGTTTAAAAGCCATGGGAAAGATCCAAAAACTGGAAAAATCCGATTCGCATAGACTGTGAATGAAAGACAACAGGAAAATCGAAAAACCACTTGCGAAATATTGCTCGCCAGATACAAAAGAAAGTCATTTCTTCATCGAATTGTGACTGGTGATGAAAAATGGATCTATTTTGAGAATCCAAAACGCAAAAAGTCTTAGGTTCTGGTGGGATCAGAAGAGTCTGATTTATTTTGAGCTGCTACAAAAATAAATGATCAATTTGAATCGAGCTTTGTGTGGAAAACGACCAGAATACCTTGAGTGGCTGACAAAAACGACGAATTCATTTCTAAAAAATGAATTTCCAATGTTGCCAATCTATTATTTTTGCTTATATTTAGAGCTTGCTGGAAAGGAGGATGATCATGCAATTTATAAATCATTATCGTCGTGTAAATCTTAAATAATTGAATGTGATGATTCGCTGATATAAAATGAAAGTAAAAAAAATGCAAATATATGAATTATTGCGATCTAAGTCGAATAAAGTTAAAAAATTATTAAACAATACATAAAACTAATTAAAAATTCGTTTGTATTAGAAATCTAGCACCACTGAATTTTATTGGCGGCATCACAGCTTGATCTACAGCCTAACCTAGATTAATAATTAAGATCATATATCAATAAATAAACATCGAAATTGAATAACAACAACAGCCACAAGCTATTCTAATTTACACTTTTCATTTTTGTTAATTGATTAAAAAAAAAAAATTAACAATGACAACAAAAGCTACGACCGATCTTCCGGATCTTTTGTATGTTATTTGAGTTTGTGTGGGGTGACCTTTATTTTATAAAATATGCATCTTTTTATTATGTTTAATATAATATTAAGTCATTTTAACCGTTAATCTGTGTGTCGCAGAATATAATCACACAAAATATGTTATAAAGTTTGTGCGCGCCCATTTTTTCATAAATACGCAAAGATCAAGCGTTTCGACATCTTTGAGAGATTAATAAAATTTGCATAAATATACATATTGTAATTTCGCCGAAATTTAAAAAAAATTTCTAATGGTGTTTATTGCAAATTTGTCAAGTGGCACGTGATGATGAAATTGGGGATATCATGTCAGAGGTCGATAAAGTCATATAAACCTAATCATTTTTTTAATATACATTATATATACATATATGATGAGGAGGACACGCAGCGATCCACATGTAAGATTATGCGAAATAACTTTCTTTAAAAACCCATTACAGTCTGTTTTATAATGGCAAGCAATAAAACCAAATTTAACACTATAATTGATCAAATATTTTATCTAAAATTACTCAAAAACTTTCACATTCTTCTGATCAAATAGATCTGCACCTCTTGTATCAATAGAAACTCTTCAAATTTTTCTCAGACAATACATATTTAAAATTGCCACCGTAAATCTTATAATTACAAACAATATCTTCAATTATATTATGTTATATACTTACATATATGTAGATATCTCGAAATTTGGTCTCAAAAAATACCTAATGATTATCTTTATTTAACGAACACTTCGATACCATAAATCTCCCATGCAAAAAACAACAATATTTGGGCGTGGAAATGCTTAATGGCTTTCATTGCTATTGTTTGTCATTAAAATTAAACAAGACATTTGTTTTTAACGTAAACGTCGTAAATAAACCGCCAAAAGCTAAAAGAAAAGTTTAAACAAAATTTTTTTGCAATTTAAAACAAAAACAAACAAAACGAAATATTTTTAGAGAAAATACATATTCGCAGATTTTCTGTTTCTCATATCAACATAAAAAAACAAAAATATACATTTTTATGATAAATGATCGCATTTTCTTATTCTACAAGAATAATACGTAGTACTTACTATACGATCATTATTAAAAGGAAAACAAAATTGCGCGAAGATCGTCGCTTAAAATTTCTTTAAATATGTAAACAGATAAAAAAAAAAAATATTACTTTCACAATACTCGGAATATATTGATCATGTATTGATGATCGCAACAAAATTTTATGCCGATCATATAAATTGCAAATTTCATTTTGGTTTTTGTTAAAAATAAAAACTGATCCATTTACATTACTTAAAAAAGCAGAAAACAAGCGAGCTGAAAGTGAATTTCTTTTTTTATTATTTTTATCGCGGATCGCAGTCTTAAGAAGAAATTTTTTTAAACGATCGCGCATTTTTTTTTTTTTTTTTAGCTTGTTATGTAAAAACTTCCTATAATTAATCCACATTTTTATATTTTTCTTCTTTTACCGATGACTATAATTATAAAAAATAAAAAAATAAAAACTATCACACGATAACATACGATCATGTAATCAATTCAATTTGTATTATGTAACGATCTTCTGTGTTTGGATCATCTCACAAATTAAGTGTTTTTTATTATCAGTTTGGTGTTTGTTTTATGGTGTAATGCGATTAGTTTTGATTTTTGCTTCGTACTGGTTCCCTTTTCAAGTCTTTAGGGAAATTAATATTTATGTAATCGCTACTACTAATAGTAATTTATCCGATCAGCTATTTCTTTATCGAATCAGTTTTTCCTTAATTGAAATATAAGAATGTTTGTGGGCTACCATAAGACTCGAGAGCAATTTTTTAAATTTGTATACATTCGATAATCTAATCAAAATTATTAAATTATTTCATTTTACGAATTTTGTACATATTTTGAATTTTTTTTTATGATCTTGGATATTTCAAAATACATATAAAAAGTTTCCGAATTCCTTTTATTCAAATTATTTTTTTTTTTAGAATTTAAGACTTCAAGAGACTAAATGCTAAAAATGAAAAAATTCAAATGGATTTGCTTGAAGATTACAAATTTTTTAAAAAAAGGGCAATTTTTAATTTGTTTTGGTGAGTTCAGTTAGGAGTGGATCAAATCGTCAATAACGAACTTCGTAAGTTGTAATTTGTTATTTTAAATGTAGTTTAATTTGATACGAATTAGCTTTAGAAGAAAATTGAGATAGGTTCAAGAATTTTTAGAATTTTTAATATGTTGAAACAATCTAATTAGAGATCACAAAATATTTGGAAAACGTTCCGCTTCCATAAGTCTACAACACAAAGTTTCTTATATTTTCAAATGAGAATTTTTAGAAATTTGGTAAACATTTTAGATTTTCTGATTTGGTTTTGTAAAATAAATTTACTTCTGAGAATAAATTAGGAACCCAGATTTTAATTTTTCCTTTCATTGAATTTGACTTGTCTTCTGTTTCAAAATTTCGAAAATTTTATTTAAAAAATTTATTTATTGTATTTGAAGCTAATTTTTGTCGCATTACAATTGTTTGGCAGAACTCTAAGATTTTGACAAATATAAAAGTGTTAATTAGTTTGTGTTCTTTACAAATTTTGTTTCATTTAATTTAAGTAAATTTTAAATTCTAATTAATTCAGAGCATCCTTTCCCTGAGAGGCTGATATTTCGTATTTCGTAACCTATCGCTAATTGCTGTTTCAAATGATAGGAGTATTATCCAACAGCTTCAAGCTTTAAGAGTATTTATCGAATTTTTCAACCGATATTTCCAATTTTTTGACAAAATTGCTATGGAAAAATTAAAGAATACTTAATATAAGAAAAACTGTATCTTTTGTTGGCCGAATTTCAACATGTTCATGGTTTTCATAAAATAGCTTAAGTCTTCTTATATTACCCAGATTGAATCAGCGGAATGAAACAAATTTGATACTTACCTCATCCAACAAGTTCGTTTCTATATTTAAATTAATCAGACCCCTCGAAGAAAAAGCCGAACTTTTGCCAATCTTGTTAGAGAGAAGGCTTTTTATTTTTTATTGGTGATTTTATTAACCCATTGCCACAAACGTCGACTATAACCATCCAATTTGTGGTGATATGTAGGCGAATTACGGCTATATCCGTGCAGTAATGGGTTATTTGTTAAAAAGGAGTAGGCAAAGATGTGTTAATCAAGGCTACAGGCAACAACTCCCTATTGACATAGTGAAAAAAGGCCTAAAATTGGGCATTTATTGCGTAATGAAATAACTTCCCAAATTAAGAAATGCAAATGCTCCCCAAAAAATGAAATAAATACCCAAACTAAAGTGAAATAAATTCCCAAATTTTTATTTATATTTCATATATTCCAAAAGTTGTATTCTGGAAAATGGAGACATAATTTTGAAATAATTTTAAAATTTATTTATTTATTTCTTGTATCGCCTACAGTGATTACAAACGGTAATACAAACATGTTAAAATATTATAAAGTTAATTTTAAAAAATGGTAAAAATAAACAATACAAAAATTATTAAAAGACGGCCGAATATTTACTTCCTATTACATAAAAATGTAAATAAAACTTTCTTAAACTGGACTCTTGACATATGAAAATCAAAAACACCAAACACTAAATTAAACTCGCGCGATGCTCTCAAAATTGGTTCCGAAAGACCGTAATTTGTTGATATCAGGTTGACGAGTAACAGTCCATCGCATCAGAACGTAAAGATTTAAGTGTTAAGCAACTCGGTACAATCGATTCGAGAACTGAATGCCGATGTTACAATACGACGACAATATAACCAGTGCCTCAACAGTGGGGTGGAAGAACATATTCAACTGACAGTGCAGATGGTAGACATCGAAGTGTGTATAAAACAAACTGCTTCTGAACACTCTCTATTCTATCCGAATGACAATGATAAGAAGGTGACATATTCTAAAATAAAACGAACAAAATAAACCTGCTGTCATGTTAGAGTAATTGGGTCGGTAAGGTCCTTACAGTTCCGCTTAAAAAAGCCCAACATAATTTATGCCTTAAGTATAATCGTGTTAATATGTTTGGTAAAGGTGGCATCGGCTGAAAAAATTGTACCCAGATACGTTATGAACTTCACTCTGTCAACATCCTCATTACACAAAAGATATTGATGTAACAGAGATGATCGGATACGATAAAATGAAAGAGTCTTACACTTGCTCACGTTGAGATCCAGTCTATTACTAAATCTTGTAGTTTCACGCAATCTTACATGCTGTTGACCTGGTTTTCAAATTATCGGCGAACAGGAGGCAGCTGGCAAACTCGAAGCAGTCAACAATATCGTTGATAAACAATTTAAATAATAATGGGCCAATATGACTACCTTGAGGTGCGCCAGCTGTCGCGCGAAATCACTGGGAACTAGAATTCAAAATCCTAATGGATTGCCAGCGGTCAGAAAGATAAGAACGTAACCATTCAATTGGGATGAACTGACAATTTAAGTTCTTTAACTTGGTGAGAAGGAGCGAGTGGTCGATCTTATTGAAAGCTTTCGCATAATCAGTATAAACAACGTCTGGAGTTTAGACTGTTAAATAATTTGCCACTAAAAGAAAGCAGATTAGTCACTGTGGATCTGCCTGGATAAAACCCGTGCTGAGCAGAAGAAATTAATGATTTAGGCTCTGGAAAAAACCACTATGTAAACTTTCATTACACATGAAGGTAATTGAACGCTAAAAAAGAGCTAGCAAACAAATTGCAGATATCCGAGGGTTGACTAGCGACGGAGCTCTGGTAAGACACAGGTGACGAAAAACCAACCACTTTTCTGTTAATATTCATGAAATTCCAGAACTCCTTTGTACTTGATGTCAATTCCTCCTCGATTCAGAATAAATATTAATAGTAAGCCAGGTGTCGCAAATCATTATCATATCCTAATCGTTGTCCAGAACGCCTAGCAAAAGGACTTAGCTTTACCTCGGATGCTAGAAGCATTCTGGTGATAAATTAAGGTGAAGCTACTACGATCAGAGCTTACTTGCCGGATTCCGGCACAGTTTGTTGCGTAATAACCGCTGGATGATTCAGGGTCGATATTTGATGGTTCTGAAAGACACCTTGCCTTGTTCCCTGCGTACAGTGTGATTGACGCTGCCGAAAATTTATATTGTTGAAAGATCTAATGCACACATCATTTGGCCAATTCACCGTGGACATAACTTTTGCGTTTAAATCGGCATCAACTCCCACTTTAAAACAGACATATAGTATTCCATGTTGGTCAGCTTGCGCCCATTTGGTATCAACTTGGTAACCAAAAAATTAAATCTCCATTATTTATACCAATATTTGCGAAATATTTTCATAATGAAAGTAGTCCCTAACTCAGCATATAAACTAAATCCCCACATCCAATGAAATAAATCAGCAAATTTTGGGGATTAATTTCATTTTACTAAGTTTTCAATTTCCATTGTAATATTGGGGACTTATTTCGTTCACGCTTTGGTGAGTTATTTCTTGAAGCCGACAATCAACTAAAACCCGAAGATCGAAAGCTTTTCCATCTTTAATTTTTTCGCTTGTTGGAGTGGTGAGAGTGTTTATCTTAGTTAATAGTGCATTCTAAGTAATTTGAATGTCTTACTAATATCTTGCACAATTTCAATGAATTAATAACACTTTTTTGTGTATTTCATTTTCCATTCTTTACCAGATATAGAGGTCAAATTTTGTATATTGGCACGGAACGATTTTCTTGCTAGTAAGCTTCGTGTCAAAACAATACAGACTCTATTCGACAAATAATGATTTTTGATATTCCAGACGAAAAATGCCACTTTACCTCAAAAAGTGTAGAAAGAGAGGTTGTTGGCCCAGATGCCAAATTTCCGTATGCTGCCACGGAACGATTTTCTTTAAATTCCCAAACCATACAGCCAGTCTAGCACAGCAAAATTTTGTTGAAATATCTTGGAAATTTAATGATTTGGAGCAGTATTAGACCACGATTAATCACTTTGATCACGACCGTTGTTTATTATTACGTTATAATAAGTACAAAAGGCCCATTAAATATTAAGTCACAGAAACAGAGCGATTTGTTTGAACTTTAAACGCTTCTGAAATGATTTTTTATCTAATTCTGTTAAATAATTTTTAATTCAGGTAATAAAAAAATTGTTTGTTATGAAATTTCATTACAAACTATATTGTCTTACGGCATACTTCCTTTCTGAAATCTGAATCTGATCTTTGGTGTAGGCAAGTTGGTGTAGTTAAATTTAAATTTAACAAAACATTTTGAAAAAAATATGAATAATTGAATAGTTAATAGAGATGACAATTTTTCACGCATAATTACGAATTCTCGCTCTTGTAGTATTTGTACTTCTTCAAACAAGGTGTTGTTAATGCATTATTTCTTCCCAAATAAACATTAAATTTGGATAAGTTCATACGTTGCTTACAAAAGCTTTAACTAGGGTTTTACTTCTATAAACATTTTTCCACTTTGGTGGAGGCCAAGTTAGGAGGAAATGAGTTTGTCGTAAAATATCGTGATATTTGTTCTCATTTTGACCCAACCGAACACGCCGCGTATGTGAAATTATAGAAAACCCATTGATAATTTAAAAAATTAAATTATTTTATAAGGAAGTGAAGGAGTTTAATAAACGAAAAAGGCGTACAGATTTATAAATTAATGCAACTTGGAAAAAAGAAGTACAAAACTAAAAAATGGAGCACGTATGGTTACTTTAAAATGGTCTCGAAGAGCAGTACAAGGCTGTTAGCATCATAAACGGTGCAACTTCCTCCAAGCAATGGTAATACCCTTTAGAATTATTAATTAGTCTGCGAGCTATAAAGACCATTAAAAATTTCTAAACTTTTACGTTAGCAACATCCATAGATGGTATAATTTTAGATAATTCTTCATAGCAGCGCGTTTTGCTTTGAATCCAGATGGAAATAATCTGTTAAAGTCGTATTCGCAAAATAAATTTCACCTCACTTTCTTGAAAATATAATTTGGTGTAACCGTCTTTCAAATGAACAGTATGACTTAATGTGTCAAGCAGTTTCTAGCGAGGTTTTATACCGACGGTAGTTTTGTCATAAATATCGGATTTTATGAAATATTTTGTCTTCTGGATTTACATATTCTTCAATCTGGGCATAATCAGCACTTCTGATATACGAGGGCAGTCTAAAATATTGCTGCAACTCAAACCACCAAAAAGACGACCTTGTCATCATAAATTGCTATCTTTCAAGCCTCCATTTAGTTCAATTTTGACAACCAAAAATACCAAATAACCTCCTTATATTCTCTAACAATGGAAATATGAATTTCGAATTTTGATTTATTATTTTTTGCTTGGAAAAATGCCCGCAGAAACTAAAACGAAACTCTATAAATATTTTCCGCGTTCCGCTCTTTCACAGAGAATGATTTATAAGCGGTATTCTGATTTTCGATTGGTCATATGATGTGTGTCAAATTGCATGAACTGCACTACGTTTTCGCAAAACGGTAGAATTTTGTTCGGACAGTTTATCAAGCTTAAAGGAGGACTGTGTTGAAAAATAAATCGAAATTTTACCTAAAAAATTGTGTTCCCTTTGTTTTTGCACGAACTTTTTATACTGAATTCAAACCTAATTTATTGTTCCATTAACTATTTGATGATTGATGGCTTGTTGTACATATTTCAATGATTTGAATTTTAGAGAGCAGTACATATACATACATACATGTATATTTTTTTATAACTCAAATTTCACGTCACTTGATTTCACGTAAATTAATTAATAGTTTATCCTAACAAAAAATTTCAGAGGGTCTTCAGAGGGCCTATCTCAGAGGTGATCAAAGTGTTTCCCCACAAATAAAGTTTCTGTTAAATTTATAATTTTATAAATAACCCTAAGTAATATTTTTTCAAAAATAAATTAATAAGTTTTATTTGGGATTAATTGGGAAGGAAATTCAATTGATAAAATTAATTTTTTATTCCATTACACTACGGTGAATATTTCAAAATTCGAGACAATTTTCTGTTCGATATTTTGTATATTGTGTAATTCGTTAAATCATAAAAAACAAGATTTTATAAAATTTCAAAACCATTTATTGCATCAATAATTTTTTAGTGATTATGGCTTTCGAGATTTCTTATTTTCGAGATTTTATCCAATTCATATTTTGTTGCTTCTACAAAATATAATTGTCACTCGCGGTCTGTTTTTTGAATCTCACTGGTCAAAGTTGTCCAACCCAAATCCAGGGCGGGCCTTATTGTGTTTGGTGGACTAAAACCACATAAATTTGTGGGCCGTACGGTAGCAGTACAACATTGGCTTGTAGTTTTTCATATAAAGTGGAGCTATGCGAACCAATTGAATAGTGTAGGTATACAGGAAAAGTGTGCGTTTTGCGTTTCAGATAATTGCTTCAGCTTGTTGTTGATCTCCACAATTCTTCCATATTACTACATTAGGCTTAATATTATACCGTTACATCGATCATTTTCCTTATCAGCGTTTGCTAATTTTGATATCCCCATTACAACCGAAATCAGAATAATATTACATAATAGGGTGTATAGGTTCAATAACTCCTAGGATCGTGATAGTCCTGGATTCGGGTTAATATTTTATAAAACCTCCCTGTCCATTATACTTCTGCTTATTTTCATGACGATAACGATAGAGGTTATGTTAATCCTCTTACCAGTCAGATCGCTGCGCTTCTGGCGTTTCGCTTCCTAGTTAGAAACCCAACCCTCAGTTTATGAAACTTTAGACCTAGACATAGGCGCAAGCTTTAAAAACACATTAATCTACCAAAGATACTAGATTTACACTTTTAGCCGCACTTACTTCAGCTGCACTTTATGTGAACAGTTTTTAGATCCAAAATTAATAATATTTTTAGTTTCAAATTTTAAACTGAAACTATTTTCATACCCGCGCCGAATCCTAAACGTAAGTTTTAAAATTTTTAAGAATTTCAACTAACAATTTTTTTTAGATAACTTATAAAATTTTTGTTTGCAGAAAAACTCGGTACTGAGTCTAATGAGAATGCAAACAGTATCTCATTTAACTGAAAATGTAGCACAACCGGTTACTATTTGTCCAACACTACTTTCATTTGATTCACCTGATTTGAGATGTAGAATCGCAAGCTCTTTTCGTTATTATTTATGTGAATTAGGTGTGTTAAATTTTGCTGCCTTATCAATATATTTTTTGAAAGTGAATTTTCTTTTTAAAAATGAAAAAAAAAAATACTTTCCTTTTTAAATGCACGTTTCCACTAAAAACACATAAAACAAAAAGTACAAGAAACCAAAAAAAAAACCGTTAATTATGTGCATAACAATGAAAGATGCAATTTTACACTCGCGTACATTTAGTTTTCTTCTTAATCAACATTTACGAATAAATTTTGGTAATAAATTAAAACAACAACTACTATTGTCAAAGTTTTGTAATGACTGAGAGGTTTTAGACATAAATTAATTTAGAAACGAGAAAGGTATTTAACCTTTTTGATAAACGTGTGACAGTCCCTATGAAAATTATTAATCGTACATCATAAAAAAATGAAAATTTAATTTCACTTTTTTGAGCGAACCTATCATAAACCATAATATTTTCATAATTTTCCCATAAATCTTGTCCGCTATAAGCAGTTTGATATTTGATTTCCTTCCGTAAAAAAAAGATGTATTTGTGTCTATCATCTCGCTTCATATCTGCATATATGTATGTATATAGTTAAGAAAATTTTTAATAGACGATTGTTTATTATCAAAAACAAACAATAAATTAAGTTGACGAACATCTTTTATATTAATTAGGCAATTTGTTTTATTTATTTGTTTAACATTAGAAAAAAAACTTTCGATTGTAAGGCAATCTTGATTTTTTTGTGTTGATTAATGATTTATGTGGTTTGGTTATGTAATTTTATAAAGTTTTTCGCATTTTTTTATCTAAGCTATTTGATCTTAAAATATTGCCGCATAAGGTAAAGTAGCAGTTGTTAAGAATTGTTGGTTGGTAAAAAATGTACATGAATGCACTTTAGTACAAATATTTGTGTACATTTTCTCAAAACTGTTAAAACTGGGCATAAAATATTTAGCAGACATCATAAATTAATTTCTACTAAATACATTATACAGTATTCGTCTGAAGTAAATAAATATTCTTTACAATTTATGCGGATGCTGCTTTATACATCCCACCCATTTTATTTTAAACACAGCGCGTTTCTGGGAAAGCAAACAGTGCTATTGATTTTTTTATTACATCTTGAATAACCGTTTTTATGGGGCCTTGAATTTTATTTAAAGGTCAAATTAATTGTTCACTAATTTTTCAATTTTTCTGGCTTTAGATAATCCGGAGGACATTTTATTATATTAGGCGCTTTCAGGTCTCGCAGCTAATATGTTCAAAATTGAAAAAACGACGTCTGATGTATCACGTTCCTATGCAATTTTCGGCAAATCATTGCATTCTGTAATTCCGATATTCCTGAATTTATCACCAAAATTACAAATATTTCAAACAGAGAAATGCGAATTCTCAGATTTATCTTGATATCGTCAAATACAAGTTTATGCATATTAAAATTTCCAGAGACCATATCAAAGTGTTTATACAAATTTAGCAACCGTCTTTTTAAAAATTGACCTTTTCTTGTTGTTTAGTATGCTTGACTTGGTTTAGTTTTAATCTGCTCAAGATTCAAAAATCAAAAGTGTAAGAAAATTAAAATTGAACAACTGCTATTCAATGTACAAAAGCTACTTCGTAAATGTTTAACTCAAGATGTTTGAGGTTTTTGTGATGGTGTATTGCAGCCGAAGAATATTTTTGACGACCTGGTTCAAACCGGCAGCCTGATCACTTGTATAAATGATGTCCTCACCTTCATTCCTTTAATCTATCTTATAGTAACGAAACAATTTTGTTGCTGTAAAGATTTATTTTTTCCAAATGCACAATTATCAATAAGGTGTCATAATGATTCCGGGGTTGTGCCTAGTTGCGAGACCGCTTGAAGAATAAAGTAAGGAGTTCTGTTATACAATTTGATAATTATTTGCTATGGATATCGCATCAAAATTGTACTATTGTTGTTATTTTTCTTCCTTTGCCTTCAATTGCTGAGTAAGGCTCATCCAGGCCCATCTCACACAAAATCCACATCCAAAGTGCACCTGGTTTTAAACAAGAAGGTCATGTTTTAACCATAAAGTCGTTATTATTTGCAGGGAAGAAGGACCCAAAAATAGTGAAATGGAGTATCTCAGCAAGGAGGCATCATACAGAAAATTTAATAAAGATTTTAGTAGATCTTAAAGTAATCATAATGAAACTAAAAATTAGAGAGCCGTTGTTCTGCCAAAGACAGGTTTAATTCACATACCTAACTATGTGTTTCTAATTCTGTGGTAAGTCATGTTTTAGCCCGCCTTAGAGAATCTTATATAAGGGAAAACCGGATTTTCGGGTTTCCGGATTTTAAACAGGTTTTAAACCCGATTTTAATAAAATTTGGACTTTTAACATTTTTTAGTTTTAGTTAAAATAAAATAAAATATTTAAATCATTTGTAATCCAAAATTTTGCGTGAAATGTTGCAAAATCCCTTGAAACAATTGTTAGTTTAGTCGATCATAATACTTGATAAATAAACCTTGAATTTTACCAAGAAACTCTGGTTTATATTATATGATTTAATCAATTCCTTTGAAATTTAGTCGGTTGGAATTAGAATAACAGATCCAGGTAAGGTAATACTCCCAAGTTATTTTGAAGTGATGTAAACAATTTTTTAAGTTTTATGGTTTTTCTCTTAGTAAGGTGAGCTTCCTTAAAATGCCGGTTTTGAGCTTAGAAAGGAAAACTTTATTTGGTTGTGTCTGCGGTTTCGAATCCCAGATCTATGTATCGCTTTCTCTGATATTTTCAAACAGAACGAGAACATACTTTTGAGGGAAATAGCCATTATTTTAGGCGACCCTAGGGCCTAATTCTCGATCGATCTCCTTTATCACCATCACTTTAAAAAAAATTACGAGGAGGATATTTCGGTCTTGAGATTTTATCTACATTTCCATCAAAATTGGCAATTGCTTCCGAAGTGCAAATCCAAGATATTGATCAATTGTACTTCAAATGTAATACGGTAAACAGGTAAAATTTACAGTTTACACACCCGTAAAGTTTTAAACAAATTATAAGTTTTTCTGGAAATCTGAAAAATCATATCGTTTTTTGATAGAATTGAAAGAAGGAAACAACTCTATGTCTCTGAATTAAAACGAATTAATAAACATAGCATATTGTTGAAACATCCATAAATCACAATCAGTAATCATTTTTCTTAATTGTTCACCAGTACTAAGTATTTGTTTGAGTTTAATGAACAATTTGCTCACTCGAACAATCAAAACTGAATGTCATACTTCTATGATTCAAATCAATATTTGAATACCTGTTAATATTCCAAAAACAAATAAAAGTATTGTCACTAAAAGGAAAATGTTTAATCGCTCAAGTGATTTAGAGTATCCAAATTACTCGAGTGTCAATGTACCCAAATATTTGTCATAATCTACTCGTGATATCCTAAATTGAATAATAAAATAAACTAAAAATCTAAAAGATAACCAAAAGCCCAAAATCTTTCCGTCAAAAACTAACGTTATCGAAATTTTAATTAATCTGCCGAAAAACAGGCAGAATACCTTACAAATTCATATTTATCACTCGACTTAAACTAAAAATTATCCCAGAGCAAAACAAAATAAAATTAACCCTACCCATATCATACCGTTTGAATCAAGTTATCCCCGGATAGTCGATCAAATTACCCGGGTAATCGTATTTTTAAGTGGTTTTATTATAAATGTATGTTTGTGCATACATATATGTTGAAAATAAGTCAAATTACATTTTTTTTGAAAATCATCTTTTAAATTTATGATTTTTATGCTTTGAATGAGTAGATTTTTGTTGTTGTTGTTTTTTTAAGGTACAGAGTTTCGAATATTTAGAAATTGCATGCACTTGGTGTTGTATTTATTGCTACAGAAAAAAAGCTAATGATCCGAAAGTTTAAAATGGGGCTCATTTATTAATTACAAAAACGGTATCATCTTTAATTTCTTCTTTTTCAAAATGGCCGCCGAAACATTCTTTGTGACCCTTGAGATAAACTCGACGAAACCGACGTGACTAAGTAAAATAAAAAAGTTGAAGTATATGAATTTGCACTAAAGCAACTATACTCGACGCGACTCAGAAGTAACAAAAAAATGTTGATTTAACTTTATCTTTTTGTTGTTGTAAAATATAAAGTGACATCTTACAGAAATTTTATGAAATAGATTCTACTACATTTTTTATATAATTTCATTTTTACGTTTATAAAAGTCATTTTTGTTGTGCCATCCATCACCAGATTATCAATTACGATTTACGATGAGTTTTGAAGAAAAGTTAATTGGATTAGTCAAAAAAAATGAAATTATTTATAACAAGTCATCTACTCGTAGAGGATATAAAAATATAAAAAAGAAGTTGAAAGTTTTTACAAAAATAGGGAATGAGCTTGAGGAAACAGGTAAAATTAAATGTTTTAGGTTATGATAAAAACTACCAATGATTGTTTATAATTTTATAAACATATTTTATTTTATTTAATTACTTAATTGTAGATCAAGTATGTATTCAAAGATGGAAGAGCCTTCGGGATAAGTTTTGCAGAGAAATGAAACTAAAAAAAACAACCATCAGTAGCCTTATTCTATAAAAAATAAGATAATGTTTACACGTGATAAACAGTGAACGAAAAGAGAATCGAAAAACAATTTATGGATGGAATATATTAAATTATCACGCAATTTAAATATATTTTATGTTGAGTTTTTGGATCCAAGTTTCATATTTTCTCGTGAGAAAGTGTTTGAGTCAACCTCATTCGTCTCTGCCCCATAATAATGTTCCCAGAACTATCTTCACCATGAACAAAAAATGATGGGCAATATTTTGACGCACTCAATTTATTTAGCATCAAAAAATTGTGCAATGCAATCGTTGCTAAAACTATCTAAGAGGGGTAAATGAATGCAAATTAGTGAATGTACTCGTATATAAATATTTAAAGGTCACTGTTACTTTTTCTGCGTTATGCGGCAAACAATTTAAAGTTGTGCGTAATATCCTCCATCGTGCTACTAGAATTCCAAATGCGTTATCAATTGTAAACCTTCCTCGTGATAGCCTGTAATTAAATACATTTTTTTCACGAGAAAGATTTTTGCCGGGATATACGTTCTCAATAAATTTGATTTTAAGGGAAATGCTGGATGTCCTACAAAATAGTACGGAAACTTTAATGATGAATTCGGTAACTCTGAGTCATCCGGCAATGGTAATTGTCCTGAAAAGAGCTTTTTGCCAAAAACGCTTTGTGATAAAATGCCTAAAAAAAATTAAAAAATTATGTAGTGACATTTTATTATAAATCTTTAAATCTTTACCGCCATCACTTTGCCTTCCGTAGGTCCCGATATCAACCATTGTGAAAGTGTACCGTGCATCAGTTGTAATATTCAGGAGCCACTGTGTGGGGGACACTGAATGGAAATGTGTTTCCCATCAATGGACCCAACACAGTTTGGCAAATTCCACTTATTTTGAAATTCCTTTGCAATTTGGTGGTAATCTTTCCTGTTGGGTTTGCAAACATATAGCGGTGATAAAATTTCCCAAAATATATCACATGTTTCTAAATTAATAACCCGGGCTGTCGCTCTACCTATTTTAAAGCTCCATCCAAGGAATTGATGGGTTACGCCCTGGGATAAATATCTGAAACTAAACGCATAAATTTATAACATAAAGTATATTAAACATATTAGGATCATAATACTCACGAAAGGGTAATAATGAGTCGTTCCTCAGCAGTAATTGTGAAACATGTTTTGCGCTTTTGTAAACCAATATTCAATATAGATAAAAGCAATTCGAAAATTTGTTTCGTCATACGAGTATGCTTAAAGAATTCTTCCTCGTTATTTTGAATTTTTCCAAAGGCCACCTTATAAAACTCATGAAAAGATTTATTGACATTATCAGGCCTTCTAAAATACCGGCGATATCTTTTGACGATTTTTCTTTTGTTTGTTTGAGAAATCTGGTGTGCTAACAGACACGCCAATAAACCGGCTCTAACCACCTTTAATTTTTTTATTTTTTCTATATTTTTCATTTCAACTTTCAAAAATTTTTAATGGCAATAAAATTTCGTTTTCATTTAATTTCTCTGTAAAGTCAAAGTACCTAATGTCAAAAACGCGAATAGCAAACATTTGACTTTATCTTGAGTGTATTGTAAAGCGCGTTTTTGACATATTGCAGCGTCTGAGTAACGTCGAGTATATCTCCATCATCATGTTCTCTAATCTCTCATGTTCATCTTTTTTTTTTCTTATTTAGTTCTAACTTTTAGACTATAAAATCAGCATATGATCTCATTTCATTTATTTGCAAAAGATTTATATTGATTTTCCCTTTTTTGGGTATAAAAATCAAATTTTAATGATGTGTTTTTTCAATTTTCTGAAAACCTTATTTTTTACGGCCAACCTCAAAAAGTAAACGTTTAAACAAAAAAAAACATTGGGTACAAAAATTAGTAAAATAAAAATAAAAGGTTGGCTACGAGTCATGCATTTTCTTAGGGCCAACCCCTCTATATCCTATACCTCTATAAATATATATTGGAACTCCTTTCAAAAACAGTTATAATAAATAACAAGTCGGTATAGTGTAATTAAAAAACTGGTATAATCTTTTAGGTATAAATTAGTATCAAATTAATTTTTCAAGTAGTTTAATTTTGCAAGTTGTACTTCGCATACAACTGATACTGATTTAAACAAAATAAAAAAACAATAATTAAAGTTTATTTTAATAAGTGATGGTGTAATAATGAATAGCTTTAAAAAGTATTGTAACTGTTTCCTGAGTCAAACTGTTCGAGAAATTTAAGAAATGTTATTGATAGTATTAATATTCTTGGAAAAATATTCGAAACCACTAGAGAGAACTGTGGTTCTGGAAAATAATAATCCTGGTTTACCTAGAATTTATTATATTATTGAAGATGAGTGCAGTAACACAACACATTAAAAGCACAAAGAGGATTTTGGTGTCTAGAACTAGTCTCACCAACGAATACGATGGTATCATAACCAATGCGAAATAATTATTCAAATGAGTAAATAGCTTGAAGACTGATAGATTTTTTGAATTTTGTTCAGATGCTGAATATAAATCGGAGTACATCCAACAAACTAGTAGATTCGAGAAATTAAAAACAATAAAGAGAACCCGCGATCATTCCTTCAAAGGAAGGCTACTTAAATTTTAAGAAATATTCAAATAGTGGAAATTATGTAAATATTAAGTTGGATCTGTGAATATTTTCAAATTTTTGTATTTATTTTGTAATAATATATTTTTTATGAATAATTTTTGTTTTAAATTTCATTTTGATTTTCAAACGGATTTTGCAAGAAAACGAAACTAGAAACTAGAAGAATTAAATGAGGAGGAAGATAAAAAAGAGATGAACTTGGGAGAAAACTCAAAATGAACTTTTCGGCGGCCATTTTGAAAAGGAAAAATGAAAGATGGTAAATGAGCCAAATCTATAATTTTCAGATAATTGGTTTTTTTCTGTAGCAATAAATACAACACGACGTTCTTGAATTTTTTAAATATTTGACACCCTGTATTTTTAAAAAACAATAACAACAAAAATCATGTTCCATAAACTGTATATTTTACTCAGTATAATACACATTCAAACATAAAAGTCATAAAATTAAAGCATGACTTCCGTTCCCATATAAAGAATTTGTTATTTCACGTATTTTTATCCATAAACATAAATTTTTAAAAAAATCATTTTGTAAGCTTATTTTTATAATAAACAATTACTTGGATTTTAGCTTAATATTTTTGTAATAATTTTTTTAGTAAAAACCTCGATGTTTCCGCGGATATCCCGTCATTCTCAATAAAACAGTTTATACTATAATTTAAAATGACAATTTCTTATAGCGAATGTTTTCCTAAAATATCCAGGGTAGAATTTTAAAATTGAAAAATATTCAGTCTAGTCAGTTGTGTTGCATAACTTTAATTATTTCGGCTAACCTGATTATTCAATTTTAAAATTAAAATAAAAAATTTAATTACATTTAAATTATTGTAAAAATTGTACCCTTGAGAATGAGGGAATATCCCTTCGAAGCGTCGTGAATGTTATTAAAAAATTAGTAGAAAATTGCTAAAATATTAAGCTAAAATCCAAATAAATGTTTTTCCTTCCAAATGACCTTCCATGCGATTATACATAGATGTAGCAGTAAAACGGAGCAGTATATCAATGGTTCCAAGATAACGTAAACAAAAACTAAGACGATGAAAAAAGGAACAATTAGGTTTCAGTTAGAGAAAATCAAACTATTAATATAATTGTCAACTATAATAATTGTTATCTCAGGATACTCAGACCCACGGACATGATTTAGAGAATTTTATTTTGTACTCGAAATGGATTTGACCAAAATTTGTAAGGAATTATAATTGATACCAAAAATCCACTTTAATTCATTGTTGATTTCGTAGTATACTCGCATGGCCTCTATATTTTTGGATGTAAAAGATCATGAACAATCGCAGTTTAAATAATTGATGAATTTATACATCCAAATTAGCCAATTTCGATTTAGATATCAAAATTAGTCAATTTCGAAAGATAGAAGATTACTATAAAACTTGAGATAGTTATAGTTTTCTTATTATAAGGTATTCTCCAGTCTGGAAATTGCCTTGTGTACTCGTTCACCACCAGCCAAATTGTATGCTATTTGCATCAAATGCTATTTTTGTGATGATTTGCCTTGCCTGCTTTCGGCTTCAGCCCCGTGTGATCATTTTTAAAGAAAGGTTTTTTTTTTGGTTCCATGTTTTTGTCAGTAACTTTCGAGTTTTGTATTCTCAATGGAAACAAAAATGGAGTCTTCGTTTATATTAAAATTGCCTTAACCGGAGCAAGAAAAACTCCAAAAATTATACATTTTGAATGCAAGGGTCACCTTGTTTGAAGAAGTATCTAAAAAAATCATCTAGATTTTTATTGATAATTTAAAAACTGCGAATTGTAATTTTAAATTCAGATTTGTAAACGATAAATGGAAAGCAAAAATAAAGTTTACTTTTCTATAGAAAACATGGGCTTAAATTTGGTTAAATTGTGTCAGAGATAATATCTGTTGAATTATCTGATATTTCAAATTTTCAAATTTTCTTTTAGGGGGTTTATTTACTGGGAATTTTTAAAAACATTTATTAAAACAATTGAACAAACATTTATATTTTCTTTTGATTTTAAATTAAAGAAACTAAATTTCAGATTTTTAACCCTGGCGAATCCAAGAATATTAACCTGGCAGTTTTAATTTTACTTTACTCCAGTAATCGAACTCCAGACCAGCCAAGTGGCAAAGCAAGTACTTTATGTACTGGAGACCACTGAGGTTAAAAGAGATGTGCTGTGCCGCCGACTTATAAATTATAATCTAGCACTGACATTTGCAGGGCCTTCTGTAAGATGGATTTCTCTTTACGAATACAGTAAATTAAAAAAACGGATTTATGTCCTTCTAAATACATAATTTGTGTATCTATATACCTTGAGCTGCTCTATTTCCGACAGCTATGCTAACTGTTTTCAAATAGAAAAGATTTCCGATTTTAAAAACTTGGGTATTTTTTGAACCGTAAAATGAAATGCTCTGAGGATGTGCACAGCATTTAAAAAATGTTCGAAAAGGCTCGGTCCTGAACTCTATATACTAGTATATTTTTATTCTCTGGTGCTTATGTAACCACATACACTAATAAGAAAAATAAAATAATGTTGATACCAATTAAAACATTTGAATTTGCTTGTTTATTTTCCATCGTACATGTGTTATTTTTCATGAAAATCGGTAAAGAAATTACCAAATTTCATCCAAAATGATCAGAATTTCCATAGTTTAGAACTTCGTATAATTTTCGTTCAAAGTTTATCACAATCAGTTAAAAAACATCCAAGTTTATCCTAATTCGCCATATTTCATCGCACACGTCGAAATTAATCAAAATCAGTTAAGAATTATCCAAGTTTCATCCTAACTTCCCTCGCATACGTTGGATTTCATCCTTATCGGTTAAGAATGAATTAACAAAGTTATATCCTAATTGGTCATACGCCATAACTTCATATTAATTCATTTTAGAATCCCATTTTCATCAAAGCTCACGCCTTATGTCATTTTGGAACGTGTCATTTCAACCGTAAAAGATAATAAAAGATAATTTATTTTTACTTTTTTTCGAATATACCTCTCTAGTTTATGAAAAAATTTCACATCACTACATCTTTTATTTTCTATCAATTTTTTACAAAAACCTACTCATAACCGAACACTCTTATCGGAGTAACGTCCAAATCAATAGGCTTTTTCCTTTGGATTGCTTGGCTGGACGTTTAACGTAAAAATTGAGTTGATATATCCATCCGCGGCTGCGTCCGCAAAACCAACAGAAATTAACTACTAGTTATATCATGCAAACTACCCCAATTCAATAAATTATGTCAGAAATCGAAATATCATATCAGAATTGGCGGTATTATTTCAAAATTTGCTGTGTTACGTCTGAGTTTGTATTATTATTCTACAAGATACAGAATTCGATATGCCATGTCAGAATTTGAATCTTTGGTGTCAAATTCGATGTCTCATGTCAGAATTCCATACTTCATGTCAGAATTAGATAGAAAAATCGAATTATCATGTCAGAATCCGATAATTGTTGTCAGAATTCTATATGTTATGTAAGTTACCATCGTTACGAAATGGGCTGGCAAATGTGGACTTGGTATTAACCCGTCCAAGACAGAGCTGGTACTCTTTACTAAGAAATACAAAATCCCGGTAGTTGTCCCTCCTACCTTAAATGGCACGAGACTTGCTTTTACTGATAGAGCTAGATATCTGGGCATTATCTTGGACAGTAAGCTTAGTTGGAAGCCCAACATGTTGGAGAGAATAAACAAAGCTACTATTGCTTTGTACTCCTGTAGGAACGCCATTGGTCATAGATGGGGTCTGAAGCCGGAGCTGGTACACTGGCTCTACACCGCCGTAGTGAGACCTGTACTCATGTACGGGGTGGGTGTTTGGTGGCCAGCTCTGGACAAGGTAACTTACAAAAGTAAGATTGAGAGAGTGCAAAGAACGGCCTGTATGCTTGTTAGCGGGGCATTGAGGTCGACACCGACAAGTGCCTTAGAGGTTATGTTGCACCTTCTTCCGGTCGACATTTTTGGCAAACAGATGGCGGCAAATACGGCTGTACGACTTGCAGCCGTCTCTCAGTGGAGGTGTCTTAGTATAGGACACTCTACTATTGTCAGATCGTTGAAGGATGAGCTGGCGAATCTTGACTACATTAAACCTACTCTACGCTTCGAGAAGCGATTTCGGACCTCCTTCCCTTCAAGGGAATCCTGGAGGGATAGACCGTTATCGGAAACCGAAGCGTTGCAATTCTTCACAGATGGCTCCAAGCTAGACGCAAAGTAGGAGCTGGAGTATTCTGTGACAAATTAAATGTAAATATTTCTATTCGTCTCCCTGATTACTGCAGCATGTACCAATCTGAAGTCGTAGCGATTGAGGAGGTCATGACGTGGTTGAAGCATTATGTGTTATCCTCAGACGATATCACAATCTATGTGGACAGTCAAGCGGCGATCCGGTCGTTAGAATCGGTGTCTTTGGCGTCACGGGTGGCGTTGAGTTGTCACTCATCTCTAAATGAGATGGGTGAGCATTTCAACATCCAGGTAGTCTGGGTCCCAGGTCACTCGGGCGTCATGGGGAACTGCAGGGCAGATGAACTTGCTAGGCATGGTACGACTCTCCAGCTGCAACCGGAAAGGGCAAGACTGGGGAGGCCTATCACAGCGCTGAGACAAGCACTTGGGAAGCAGGCGCTATCCTCAGCGGGGGAAAGGTGGTCTAACGCCCTCACCTGTAGAGTTGCAAGACAAGTTTGGCCAAAGCTGGACTTGGGGCGCACTAGGGCATTAATATCCTTACGAAGACGTGAATTAAGAACGGTCGTAGGAATTCTCACGGGACACTGCCTTTTTGGAGAACATGCAAGAAGGCTGGGTCTGGAGGCTAATGCCTTCTGCAGAAGCTGCTTGGACGAAGAGGAGGAAGAGACGTTGGTCCACTTCCTTTGCTCGTGTCCAGCATTGGCTCTCAGAAGGCACAAACACTTAGGTAAGTTCAGGATGGACTGCCTCTCGGATCTCGAAAACATTAAAGTGCGGGACGTCTTACGCTACATAAGTAGCTCGAAATGGTTCCAATAGGGGTAAAAGGGGATACATCCCGTGGTATCACAATGGACCGTCACCGGTCTAAGTGTGCGTAAGCAGCCACTCCAACCTAACCTAACCTAAGTTGCCAAAGTTGCGATGCGTCATCTTCGAGTTCGATGTATCATCGTTTCAGATTTCGACAAGTCATGTCAGAATTGGAATTTGTGTTGTCGGAATTCGATATATTTATTATGTCTCAATTTCAGTGTCATGTTCGAATTTTAGAATTTAATGTTAGAATTCGGTACATCATGTCATAATGATGATCGATGTATCGTGCCAGAATTCGATGTGAAATATCAGAGTTTGAAATTGTGAGGTCAGAATTCGATATATCATGTCTGAATTTGAATTTCAGATTGATACCAAAAATAGATACTTCATTTATAACAGGATTCGATAAATCATAACAGAATTTGATATGTCTTATCAGAATTTGAATCTTTGATGTCAAAATTCGATATCTCATGTCAGATTTCGATACTTCATTTCAGAATTCGATATGTCATGTCAGAATTTGAATTATTAATGCCAGAATTCGAGTTATCATGTCAGAATTTCATACTTTATGTCAGAAATCAACATGTCACAAATTCGAAATATTATGCAAGAGTCCGATAAATTACGTCAGAATTTGTTACGTCATGTCAGAATTCGAAACGTCATGAATTTTTGAATATCAGATGTCAAAATTCGATATATTATAATATCAAACCAGAATTCGATTTCGTGCCAGAATTAGAATTTATGATGCCAGAATTGATATGTCACGTCAGAATTCGATACGTCATGTCAGAATTTGAATATCAGATGTCAAAATTTGATATATTATGATATCAAGCCAGAATTCGATATGTCGTCAGAATTTGAATTTTGATGTCAGAATTGATATAACACGGAATATATGTATCATATTGTCAATCTTGGCATAGTTCAAGATATTAAGTCAGGATTGGAATTTATGATGTCAGAGTTCGATATATCGTGTCAGAATTCGAAATATATGCCCAAACTTGGTAAATCAGAATGTGAATTTATGTGTGTATCATGTCAAAATTTGATGTACTAAGCAAAAACTCAATGAATAATTTTAAAATTCGATTAAGTCAGAATTCGTTGTGTCAAGCTAGAATTCGATTTTTCCTGTCAATATTAGAGCTAAATGCTGTCTAAATTCGATATCAGAAGAAATTCTGAAGTCAGATTTGAATTTTTGGTGTCGGAATTCAATGTATCAGAATTCTACATAAAACGTTAAAATTCGATATAACATGTCAGAATATGAATTTGTATGTCTTATGTGAAAATTAGATAAATGATGACAGAATTCGATATTCGAGCCAGAATTTGAGTTATTTATGTCTAGATTCAATACATCAGAATTCGTGATGTCATTCCAGAATTCGAAAGGTCAGAATTCCGTATATAATCTCAGAATTCGATATGTTATCTCAGAATTCGAGATTTTATATCAGAGTAGATCAGTTATATTTAACTTTTTCCGTATTCGACATATTCGGTCAAAATCAAACAGTCTTGTCAGAATTCAAACGGTCTTATCAGAATTTAATATGTCATCTCATGATGTCTTCTGTTTTTATATCGGATTCTGACATAATATCTCGAATTTTTGGATGATATATAAAATTCTGAAGTCTTGAGAAGAAACATCAGAGAATTCAATATCTCATGTCAAAATTCGATAAATCTCTTCAGCGTTTGACTTTATGATGTCAGAATTCGATAATTCATGTCAGGAATTCGATAACCATACCAGTATTCGATAAAACATCAGAATTCGATAAGTCATGGTAGAATTTATTTATTATTATGGCTGTATGATACTCACTTTTTTTCCCACTTTTTCAGTGACTAGATAAGACAAACGGAGTGAGATAAAAAATAAATATACAAAATATTTGTGAGAGTGAGTGTATACACCATAGATTTGGAAAAAATATAGAAACGTCAAAAAAAAAGTGGTAGCTCAACTTTTCTAGCAGTTAATCGAGCAATTATAGCAAAAAAAGAATTGGATTTGATTCTTTTTTTTGACATTACATACTTTTTTCTGACATTTCCGAAATATTAGAGAAAATATTTGTATTTTGTATACCAAAGAGAATTTATTTGTTTATTTTTAAAATAAATTTAGTAAACAATTTTTCCATTTTTGTCGCCATTATTGTTATGATTTTTTCCTCCTTTTTTAGATTTTTCTTTTGATACTGAAATACAATTTTGGGTTTGCATTGTTAATTGTTTGCCAAAATATTTGAAACGTGCATTTTTTTGTAAATATAAAAATTAACTTAACATATAAATTATTTCGTTTCAATTAATTGCGGCAGCTAATGCAAATTAATTCAATAATATGGTCCAACACAAAAAAAATGTTGATTCTATTTACAAATTTTGTTTATCCGAAACTTCAAAATATTTGCCTATAGTATTGTCTACACTACCCTTCTCTGTTTCGCTTTACTAGTTTTGCAGCACTTTATTGTACTTGAAAAAAAGTGAGTATCATATAGCCATTATTGATGTCAAATTTCGATATATGACTCACAGCTGATTTGAATGAGACGATCGAACCACCGAGTTGATTTGTATGTAACGGTACACTGATTACTTAATACAATTTCATTTTAATTAAATATTTATGGAATGTTTGGTCTAAACCTAACCGCAGGTACAATTAAATCGATTTATTTGAAAACGACTAAAGTTGCTTTTCGAAAAGTGCTACTTTGGTCATTTTCAAAAGTATCGATTCACTTTTTAAATCAATTTTTAGCGCATTTCCTTGACAAATTTACAACAACAATTGCATAGGATAAACCCCGCAAGAATATCATTAACCCAAACAAAATTGGTTTTATTTAAACATAATTCTAATTCTTGGTTATGATACCTGCCACCAGCGTCAGATTACATATTAAATTTATATTTTATTTCGAAAGGTTGGTTTTGGTCAATTAAATCATATTGCCTATTTTATTGGAAAAAAAATAAACCCAAAATAATTCGAATTAAATTTTGGTCAACAAAATACGCTTATTTTAAGAATTATAACCTATTTTCGTATATAATTAACAATTGTTTGGTTTAGTTTATTTGGAGTCGAGCTTTGAAATTTTTCAAATCGATATTTCAAATAAAAAATTAACAATTTTGAACTTATCTAAATTTGAAATCAACATTCAAAATATTAGGAGCACCTCGAAATATCAACAATGAAAATAAAAAATAAAAAAACTCGATAAACTCAAAGTAAAGTACCAGAAGGTCCATTAGATTTTTGTTGTTTCGACCAACTACAATTTGATAACAAAAGGAGCGACTTTGGGGAGTTCTCTATTTTAGTATGTGAATTAATTATCAAAAAAAAAAAAATTTATTAGAAATATTTTGTACATCATCAAATTTTTAACATTTTAATTTAGAATAAAAATAAAATTTTTGTAAATTCCATGTTTCCACACCAAGCCTTACTGTTTAACGATAGCTTTAAACAGAAATTTCTCAATTGTAACGAAAACATTCTTATATAATCCCACAATCAATCAAAATGCGATACGTTTATAAAATTTGCATAAATATCTCCATCATAATTAATATTCCAATTTAAAGTTTTAGTTTTTGATTGAAACAAAGCATCTGAAAAACTATTTTGATAGTTAGTAGGTATAATAAAATATAATAAATTTTTGGAATAGAAATGATGATGATGATTTTGGGAGAAAGTGAAAACTTCACATAATCGCTTAAAACAGCGAATAACATATTTATGATATAGATATCAATCAGGCAAAATAGCAGATTTTCAAATGAATTAATTTTATATAATAAATTCCAAAAAAAATAGTTTTGCTATATCGCGTTACAGGTATTTTTGGTGGGAAAGTAGTTTTGATATAATGTACGTATGTACATATATATGTATGTATTTAGAATCGTCTCGATACAGAACACAATACATAAATTACAGGAAATAAATTAAAATCCAATTGTCCATAAGTCTATTAACCTTATTTATAACCATTCACACATACATAGGTGATTATCATCATATTGTATTACCTTAGCAAAACACTTCAACAGTAATAAACAAAAAAAAAATTTACGACCAAAAGTATTAACGGCTATAATTAATGTTAAAAAAATGTGACATCGTGAATTGATAGACATTAAAAATTCGCGGTCTACTATGTGTGAAAGTGGCACTATTTTTATGTATATAGAGATGCGGATGATGATTTGCATGTTATACAATATTTTTAATTCTTACAATTTTATACTTACATACACATTCGGTTATATTAATCAGATAAGATTAATACGTGAGGCGATATATATATACGAATATGATATATGAGGGGGCCCTAGAGGCAAATTACATATATAAAACTAATTGAATTTTTATTTGTCTGTGTGTGTAAACCATTTTTCACCGATTTCTCGTGCAAAAACGGTGTGTTTTCTTTCAATTAAGAAAGGTAAGAGTGTCGATCGCACGATATACAACAACCATAGATGGTCGATCATATTAAGGTTACGAACGAAATCGTGGCATACTAATTACAATCGTAATTGGTCGCTTATAATTACACTTATTAGTGGTTATTAGTGATAAAGAAATCTAGTGAGCTCATTTTTTTCGGTTTTACCTACATACATATTTGGTTGTAGGTTGTGTTAATTTGAAAAGATCACTTTTGCGATAGGTGCGTGCCAATGATAGTTTAATTTAAACATTGATTTTTTTTGATATACATATGATAGAGTAGCCTTCGGGCATCGTGTAGTCTGAATCTATATTTTATTATTAAATAATTGTTTTATTACGAAGCGCTGAATATTTTATTGAATGTTTTCGAAGTTCATTGATCTTTATTTAAGACGTCGCTTAAGCTTCTGTGGTTTTAAAATTAAAATTGTGTAAATTAAAAATTTGAGTTTAAATTTGTAAAGATTGAGATTGTACATTTTAATTTCTTGTGAACTTTTGTCACTAATCGGAAAACTATTTCTCCAAACCGAGCCAAATTGTTGCGGCTGTTGTTTATATAAAATTTTCTTATACTATCCCGATTTCATATTTATTTGTATGCATAGAAGAGCCAGAGCCAAAATGCCCCAAATTCAAATTCTGAATATTGTACCTAAATTAGGAAACAAATTTTAAAATTCGACCTACAAGGAAAACATGTCATAAAGTTACTCAAATTCGTTTCGATTTTAGTGGGGAAATTTATGTATCTGACCACAATACAGGTGTTTTTTACGGGATCATCTCGAATTCTCAGCAATAAAAATCCCAAAAAAAATCACGAAAAACACAAAGTAAAGTACCAGAAGTTCCCATTAGATTTTTTAGAAGCGGCTTTAGGTCCTCAATTTTAGTACGTGAATAATTATTAAAAAATGGAAATTTTTAAAAAACGTTCTAATTTCTGTTAATATTGGAATTTTCATAAATCGTCAAAGCGGGGTTTAGAGGAGGCGTCATATAAGATATAACACGAATTAAAATAACCTTTCAAAAATTTGTTATAATTTGTTATAATAAACTTGATTTTTTGGGATTAATTTTTTGGGATTTTTTTGTTTGAGATATCGAGGATAATCCGTTTTTTCGGGATAATATCACATTCCCGAAAATAAAAATCCCGAAAGAATCTCAAAAATACAAAATAAAAAAATCTCATTAAAAAAGAAGTGTCACCTTTCCGCAGAAAGGACCATTGCTAAGCGGCTTTGAGGGGTTCTCTATTTTGTAAGTGAATAATTATAAAAATACACAAATTTCTGAAAAAATTTCTAATTTTTATTAATATTCGAATTTTAATAAATGGTTAAAGCGGAGGTTTAGGCGGCAGCCCCCTTCCTTCAAAGTATACAACGAATTAAAATAACTTTTCAAAAATTATTTATAATTAAAAACTTGATTTTGTGGGATATATTTTTTTGGTGCTTTTTTGTTTGAAATATCGAGGGTAACCCGTTTTTTTCCGCCTGGTACCGTTATCCAAACCAAATAAAATCCCAAAAAAACAAGTTTTTTAATATAACAAATTTTTGAGACATTTTTTTAATTCGTTTTATACGTTAGAGGCTGGGGTTGCCGGCCTCAACCCTCGATTGAACCATTTTTTGAAATCCACATATTCAAAGAAATTGAAACATTTTTGAAAAATTTGTGTTATTTAATAATACCGGCACGGTCTGACATGTCAATTCTTATGTATTTTGATGCGCTGAGTACGAATCCGATATCCATTTTGCTCCATTATCAACCAGTTTTCCATAAAATCCCAATTTTGGGTCAAAACTGCCAAAAAAAAAATACCAAAGTCTATTTTTTTTTGTACCGTTTACTCCAGATATATCGATTTCGGAGTATTTTTAACCTCAAAAAAGGATTCCGTAGTTCAAATTTACTTCTGAGTCTTCATTATCCCAAAAAAAACATGTGTCAACAGCAAATTAACGTGTGACTGCACCCAGGGCACCTCCACGTGATGAAGGTGGACAACTGGGTTGTCCCACTATCCGGCAACGTTCCTGGGTTACTACGGCTTTCATGCCGTTATGCCAACCACACATAAAAATGTTACAATGCAGGGGAGGGACACCCCAGTATCGGCGGCTGGGAGGGCGGCAGGCTGGGAAAGCGGGCCCTCATGGCCTTTGAGAAGTACACGGCTTCAAGAAGACATCAGTGTGATAGGAACCCGAATGTGTTTTGTTACATTTATGGTAAATTTGAAATATCTAAATGTCGGAAGATTATATCTGACTCGACTAAAAATATATACCACGAATGTTTCGGTAGAGAGATCCCCGAGGAAAATATGTGGACTCCAAATATTATATGCAATTCATGTTCAACTACGCTAAAGCGATGGAAGAATACTTAGAGTAGCTCAAATTTAAAATATACAACACCGCAATATGGAAAAAACCTCTATGGAAACAGGGATGTTACTTTTGTGAAAGGTTTTAATTTAAAGTGTAAATCAAATATAAAGTACGCATAAATCTTCAATTTATCGAGAAAGAGAAAAGGAATTTCAGAGGCAATTTTTCCAAAGATAAAAAAACTTCATTGGTGTATTGCACAAATATATCAGCACTGATGAATTATTTAAAACCTAATATTTACAAACCTAACCAGTGGAGACTATTCATTGACTCAACGCACAATGGAAATAAATATGCCGCTGTCCCAATAGTCCACTCAATCTCTATGGGAGAGAATAATGGAGATCTAGGATATATACTATCTAACAAAATTATTCACACCCCAGCCCTTTCAATATAATTTAAAGAAAAAAATGTTTGAACAATGTCAAGAAAAAATCCAAAAATATAAATTTGTTTCATTATTTGCATCGCTTTGTTACTATGAAATAAATATATATACATTTTTCGATTTTTTACTTCACATTGTTCTAATATTTTTTCTTGAAATTGTTTGCAGAAGGCTGGGTGTGAATAATTTTATTAGATAGTGTATTTTGCAAAAAAATCAAGTACTTGGAGCACAATTGACAAGTTTGTGGGGATTTAAAAATTATAACAAAACTGCTAGGGCAGCAGCCTGGTTTTGTGAAGTACCCTTCTTTTAAATGTCTCTGGAACAGTAGAGACAGAGAAAACCATTACGTTAAAAAACAGTGGCCGCTAAGAGACTGTATTCAGCCAGGAAAACCTAATGTAATTGAATAACCTTTATTAAGATCCCTCAAAAATTCTCTTTCCTCCACTACACATAAAACTTGGTCTGAGGAAAAATCCATTAGATAAAAAATGTCAATGTTTCCAATACATAGCACAACCATTTCCAAAATTGACAGAGGCTAAAATTAAAGAAGGTATTTTTAACGGACCTCAAATACGAAAACTATTTCAAGACAAAAATTTCGTTAAAACCATGCAAAAACATGAGAAAGCTGCCTGGCTCAGTTTTAGAGAAGTTTGTGAAAACTTCTTAGGAAACACCAGAAGTGAACATTACAAAGATCCCGACAATTTAGGCGACCGTAGTGAAGTGCAAGGGGAGCGCTTCCACCAGGATGTAAGGAAAATGAAAGGAGATATCAGCGAAGGTGGGATGTTACATGTTAGCGGACTATTGTTGGATGCTCAAGAGAGATGAAGAAACAAATCTGAGAAAAAGACGTAAAAATCCACTTCATAGGACAAGATAGTACCTTATAAACGCAAGAAATGACATCAATAAAACTTTACTTGAACGCTCTTGATAGGTCAATGAACAAAAAGTTAATGAAAAGCAACAAAGTGTAACTCAATCTTGAACAGGCAAACTCAAACTGCAGCAAGGTTAGATCAGGGGAACTCGTTTCAGCTAAACTTTCTTAGTTAAGTTTCACTTTCCTATTGCCAGAAATTTTGTTTCTGTCAGACCAGCCGCGAATTTGTCTTATTTGTCTTCCATTTATAACTTATACTCTCTGAATTTCAGTTTGCTTGTCATAGTCCAAGTGTGAGTTTTGCGTCTCGGTTTGAGTAACAGTTTGACTGTCTGAGTTACAGTGTAAGTTGTGCGTCTGGGTTTCAGTATGAGTTTCCTTGCCTGACTTTCTAACAATGGTTTAGTCAAAAGCCATTAGTAACCAAAATAGAAAGGTATTTTGGGTTACTGAAGTGTCACAAGTAAATTTGGACTACGCAACATTTTTTGCGGTTAAAAATACTCTGGAAATGATATATCTGGAGTAAACGGTACAAATAATAGACTTTGGTATTTTCTTGGGCAATTTCGACCCAAAATTCGGGTTTTGTGGAGAACTGGTGGGTGATGGAGCAAAATGGACATCGGATTCGTATTCAGCGCATCAAAATACATAAGAATTGACATGTCAGACCTGAGGTTCAGAAATTTTTTCTTTTGTGTGCCGGTGTAAAATAGAGAACTCCCCATAGCCGCTTCATTGAACCCTCCCACTGGAAATTTTTTTTTTTTTGTTATATATCCAAGTTCCGTTGAATGTTGGCCTTATTCTAGAATTTAGGTACTTAAATCGGATAAGAATTAGTTAAGTTTCATTCCGGCTGACCATAATGCAGAACTTTATACATAAATAATTTTAGAATATCACTTTCGTTGAAGAGTTTCATCACAATCGGTTAAAAAATAGCCAAGTTTTATTCTAATTGGTTATATTCTAGGAAACATCCTATACTTACATTCCTTTTGGCCATATTCCAAAACTTTATCAAAGAAACAAAATAGAATCCCATTTCGATCGCACCTGTCAGATTTCATCATAATCGGTTAAGAAATAACCAAGTTCCGTTTTATTTAGACATACTATGTATATTGTAAAAAAATACCGAATCTCCGTTCCAGTTGGGCGTATTCCAGGTCTTTATCAAATAATTGTTTTATAGTTAGTTCACTTTGAATTTCATTAAATACAGTTAAAATTGTCGGTTAATAGCCAGGTTCTATTTTAATTGGTCATATTTTAAGGAAATGGCTTTGTTTCATTCCAGTTTGCCATATTCCAAAACTTTATCAAAAAATCGTTTTAGCATCCCATTTCCATCGCACAAGTTGAATTTCATCATAACCTGCTCAAAAATAGTTGGATACTAGCTAGCCATATTCTGTGAAATAGCCTAGTTAAATTGACCGTATTCCAGAGCTTTATCAAAGAATTGTTTTAGGATTCCATATTCGTTCCACATGTCACGTTTCAGCGTAATCGGTTAAGAAATAGCCAAGTTCCGTTCTAATTGGCTATATTCTGACAAACAGCCTGCTTTCTTTCCAGTTGGTCACATTCGAGAACTTTACCAGAGTCAATTTTCATTGTGTTTGGCCATATTCTTAGAAAAAGCCTAATTCCATTTCATTTAGCCAAATTCTAGAAAAAGCGTAGTTTCATTCCAGTTTGCCATATTCAAGAAATGAATAGATGTCCTTGTCCTTGAATGACCTGCGTGAAATGGATTTCTGCGTCTTTTTCTCAGATTTGTTTCTTCATCTCGGTTAAGAAATAGCCTAGTTCGTTTTAATTCTAAGAATTACCTTAGAGCCCCATTGTTCAAAGAAAAAGCCTAGTTCCGTTCTAGTTCATAGGTTCTGCATTTATTGCCCTCCCCCCCCCTCCCTGTGTTATGTTTAAAATTGAATAAGCTGATCCTGCTGCAATAAGAAATATCAAGCCAATTCGGCTCTTCTTCTATTCTAATCAATTTTTCACATTTTTTTTTTTTTTTTTTTTTTTTTAAACTATGCACTCTTTTCTGGGGCTCAAGGCACTCCCAACTCTTTCGCAGTTAATTTTACCGTCCTACTTTACGCAGTATAGCCAAATCGAGGACGTACGGCTATAGACCCGCTTTGTATAAACCACCTGCACATTGCATTGCTTCATGCCAACCTATAGTGCTGACATGAAAGGTGGGTCGGCCCATGGATTCTGCACTCTCAACAGGAGGTCATAGTTGTGTTCATCGTCATCACCGATCGTAATCAGATGATGAAAAATCCCTTTTGCATCCCGCCCCTATCGCGATTCGAACCCGGTACCTCCCGATCCAAACGCCGCAGCTTTAACCACTGCGCCGTTTGCTCGGTAATTTTTCACATTATCAATAATTTTTGCTACTCAATAGCAATCAAAATAGCATAAAAACTAGCTATCTTGTTTTTGAGATGGTAAATCAAATATTAAAGTATTTTTATGTTAGGTTGACTAACATTTATCAAGAACTGAAGTCTCAATAATTCCTTTGCAGACATAATTTATTAAAGGAATCGGTCGCTTCAACATTCAACGAGAAAGCAGCTGGTTTTTCGTTTTTATTCTAGCTATCCTATTTGTAAGCCGTTGTTCAAAATGTTAAAATTTAATAAAGCATCGCGCTAAATAAAAATATTATGGCGGATTTACAGAACCTTCGAGAATGTAATTTCTTATTTTTAAAGTTGTTACTAATAATAACGCCATTTTTCCTAATAGCAGACGTTTGTCTTGCTAGATGTGCGAGAATGTGGTCCTAAGGGTGAAATTGTTGATAACTTGCTTATCAAATTTATATGAATTGAAGTAATTGCATGTCGAACCTTTTATTTAAGATCCAGTAAGTAGGGCTCCCATATACGATAAGCAATTGCTAATTTACCGGAATATTTTGGACAGATTCTTGGTGAAGCTCAGATATTTATATGCCGGAATCGGGCTAAAGGTGAACATGTTTTGCATTGTTGTCAAATATGTATGAATTGAAGAAACCAATAATTAAATGATGATGAATGTGGTGAAGAGGAAGACGGTATCTACAAGAAATGTTATGTTATTATTGGTATCTTTGGTGGAAAGATTGGTAAGAAATCTATGTAGCCTTAGATTTAGAAGAAACCATCTATTTTACTAAAGCGGATCTATTCTTGTATACCTTGTTGGTTACTTTTCGCCCAATTTCTTTGAGAGGTAATCCTAACTTACACCGTATGTACACTAAAATTATCGCCTTGAAGCAAATACTTGCTTCACCCAATTGTTAATTATTTAATAACACTAATTGCGATCATGAATCATGATGTTTAACTAAACGGGTGACTTCTGTGTCACGTTTTGCAATATATCGGCTAATCTACAATTCAATTAAAATTTAATTACTGTTTATAAAGATCACCAAGGTTAAACAGTGTACAACAGTTCATTTAATTAAAAAAAACAGATCAAATTAAAAACAAATATGTCACAACCGCCAACAGACCACACCATGTCTGATCGCGAGCGCCTGACTATAATACAATAATTATGAAATTAAATTCATATTTTGTTTGGTCTTAAAATAGAAATAAATTGTTGTTTTTGTTTTTTTTTTATAATTTAATTAAAACGTCACGATCGCGATCATTATATACACTCTCGGTTATGATTATTATTATTTTGCTGTTTCGTTGAGAAAACAACAACAACAAAAATGAAAAAAATATTGTGAATGACCTCAATACCATTTTCAAATCAAGTTCAAAGTCACATAACTATTGTTGTTGTTCATTTTCTTCTCTCTCGCATCGCGGTCTCGATTTCGATTAAAACTCTTATAAAAATTCATTGATCACGATTATTTTATTTTATTTTTAAATAAGTAGATGATCAACCGGAAGACATAAGATGGAAATGAAAAATATGTATTCGTCCCCCTTCTAATTTATTTTAATCGAATTGTTAAATTTGTTTATTCAGTGAAGAAAACTTGTAAGTTACAACTTACACTAAACACTGTACTTGACTAGAATTAGAAAGAAAAATTATTTGTTTCTTATTTACAATACGAAATGGGAAAGATTGATCGGTGAAGATACAATCGCGATGGTTAGATTTCAAATTGTTGTTGTTTAATGTTTTTTTTTTTACTTTTTAAGACGAGCATTGAATTTTTTATGTGCGCTTCTCGGTCGAGAGAGTTCATTGATACTGTGTGAGGTTGCTACCTGGATCGATGGGTTTTTTTATTTTTTGTGGAGTAATAATATAATTTACGATCTGGTGGGTCTCAATATTATTATTAGTTTGTGTTGTTTTTGTTTTTTTTTTTTGGATGGATGACAAGTAATTTTTCGTTTGTTTGTTTGTTTTGTTTGGGATATAGAAATGGTCAATGCGGGATATAAGATTTTTTTGGAACTAATTTTTAATTATTTGTCTGTTTTGTTACCATTTTATTAGGTTTGGAATTTGGATGGATGAGATTGTTATTTCGAGTTTTTGTGTTTCTTCCTATCAGTTAAAACTGGTTTAAACATCCATTGAATGACAAGAGTCAATCAAAAAATAAGATTTTTTGATTCCAGTTAGGCGTTCAAATTTTACGTTTCTGATTTAGTTCTTCGGAACGGCAGTTCCCTCTGTCCTGTTTCTGGATTTATCCTCTGCTGGAATTGGAAAGCAGGTTGTTTTATTGAATTATTACTTTCTTTTACGTAAGTAAAATAAAGTATGGTAGTCAAGAAAATTTTTTGATCTTGAAATTTTTAGAGATTTATCTGTTTTGAGGTCCCTTGAGCCCGATAAAGTGGGTTTCGAAATGGTGTATGTCTGTCAGTTTGTCATTATGTCAGTCTGTGTCCACTCTACAGCCCAGATGGTTTAACCAATCGAACTAAAACTTAAGATTTAAGCTTTTTAAATAAATTGGGAGGTCCCAGTGAATTTTACTCCAAATCGGCTAACCGGAAGTGGCCACTCCTTTGGTCCAGAAAATTTATTTTGAAAATATCTTATAAAGTATAAAGTTTACAAAAAACAACATAATACAAAATGTTTCCAAAAAATTCAAAAAAATAATAATTAAAAATTAACAAAAAATTTAAAAATTTAAAAAATAAAAATAAAAAATTTAAAAAAAAAATTCTCAAAATTCTCTTTCGTTAAAATTTGCGTACACATGAATAGAGCTTTGTGAATGTGACGAAGAAAAATTTGGAAGCGAATTTGACTGTTTTAGTATAATTCGTTAATATAACCTGCACAGTACATTCTGTATTTATAGAATGTAAATTGTGGTTCAATCAGTCCAGTCGCCGCGGCCTGACCGGAAGATTGATTTTTTCTTAATCATAAGCTCATCAGTTCGAAACTGGTTTAAATTTTCTTACAATTTTCGGAAATATTAACTTCTAATAAATTAATTTTTCAAAATGATTGCCAAAAGATATCTCCGCGCACTATAGCAACAGAACTTCTTATACCCATGTGCGGAAGAGCATGACTTCTTCATCGGAAATGCAACAACAAAAATAAGAACTGGCAAGCAACCGCCGGTTAAGTATTAGCTATACTCTCTTGGTAAATTTAGAATATTATTTTTGGGTTTATTGTTTATACAATGCAATTGTTTTTGTAACATCTTTTAAATCTTTTTTGAATTTACTAAGAAAGTAAGACAATTCCTTCCTTTCTCGAGCTTCGAATTATTCGAAGAAGGAATCAAGCATGGATGTGGTCCAGATGGTATTTCTTAAACTGTCTTAACCTTCATCCGTCCCTAAAAAAAAGTAACAATAAAGTTCCTCTGGTCAAAAATTACAAAATAAATTCTTGAATAAATTGTTGTATTCATATACATATTTGAAAAATAATATTCGATTTTAGTCAAAAATGACGCGAGGGACGAATGAAGGTTAAACAAGCCGATCTTTAAATTAGGTAATAAGAGCGAAGTAGTCAACTAGAAGGATACCTTATTATTATCGTCCATTCCCAGATTGACCAACATCCTTTTTTTTCTGGGGTCGTTCTAGTGGGTCAAATTTAGTTATATAATTCGCGAAATTTGCGAAATTGGTGATTGAGGGCAATGCTCAATTAAACATCATTTATACCGACTTTAGCAAGGCCTATGACTCAGTCCAATCACATTATTGTTCTACAAAACTTAAAATTATTTAGTGTTAATGACAATTTGATCAAATGGCTTGGTTCTTACGGCTCATACCTTACTGGACGGGTGTAGTTTGTAAAAATGCATAATAGTTTATTTCCCTCTATATCCCTATATAATCTATAACTACTCAAACTACTTGATTTTTCGGTTTAATTAAGATTTAAAACAAATTAAGATTTCAAATTAAGTGAACGCAGAGCGAACGATGGATTTTTCGAAATTGTTAATTAAAAATAAAGTTGATTTATATTTTTGCGCCGTTCTTTGTTTTCCCCAAAGCTAAAATCCAGTTTGGGCATGATTCCAATTCATCCTTCTGGAAGTGTTGGTTATGCCCGTAAACTTTTTTAACGGCTTCTGGCCTGTCAAACAAGATTTAAGCCCACGTATACATGCTTCACATACCATTTAGTTGTGGGAGTTGTGAGGTTGCGGACGTTACTCTGTTGAAAAACTTAGCTTTCACCTCAGAAATGTTAGAAAGAGGCATTCACACGTACCAATATACCCCTTCATTCTAATGGATTTTCTGAATGTCTAGTGACTAGTCATCCACCACTAAAATTTTACTTTGCGAGGTACATTAGATTTTTTGGATGTACCAAAAATAATTACTGTCGGTCTTAAGCAGTTCAAGTAGAGTATCCTCCACTGATGCCATCTTTTTTTCTGTAGGAACAGAACCTCTTAGACAATCTATGAGGAGTATTGTTTATGGTTTACGGAAGTTACCGACAATTCCAGACGTTTATTGACCTTATACATTGGTTATTGGTATTTCATTATTACGGCTTCTGTAATATAGTATATAAATTTGTGTTGGTTTTGATTTGAGAAAAGCAAATTTGATTTAATATTTTCATAACGCTTCTAAGAATGATTCTGAACAGATTTAAAGCTTTAAATAGTTTTTTGAATAAAAAGAGAGCCTAAACCATTATTTAAAAAAAATGGTTCTAGAAAATAAAAATAATGACACCGAAATATTTTTAAAAATATCTGTTTTTCAGAGGCTTGAAACTTTGTCAAATCTTAAGTGCGCATCAGTAATTGTAGTAAATTTTATTTACTTTTTTAACAGTTTTTTAACAAAAAAGGAGTTCACTGAATAAAAAGTTGCTTGTTTTCGAACACACAGTATTTTACAGTTTAGAATACACGTTTATCGCAATTCATCCATCATTTCAAGTTCATCTGCTAGAGCTACTTCTATTGGTGTGTCGGTTGATATCTTTCATATTTCGGAATACGAGTGTCGACAAGCGTCGACAAAAAGCTCCAATTGCGAGAAAACGCGATTTTGTAAGAATTACGAGCCTCGAAATGTTTTAAATATTGCTTCTTATTGCAATTTCAAAAAAATTAGAAACTCATATATTGCTTACACAATTGGTCACCAGGCGTCCCGGTTTAAGGATTTAGTGGTTTTATATATTTTTGAACAATAAAGTTTAGTTTTGTATATTGAAAATGTCTTAATTGGGACTATTTAAATAATTGTAGTTTCTCGAATTTTGACTCTGAATTGTGCCAAATGATATATCGAATTGCAAGCACATTAGGATTTTCAATCTTTTATGTGATTAAGTTACACTCTAGACTAGACTTTTTCAAAATTATCAACTTTCAATTATTTTTAGGAGGAATAAGTTTTCTTGCTTTGGAGTCGCTAAACATTGAAATTTTTGAAGATTATCTACAACTCTAAGTTTATTCGAGATAATCGGTAATATTCGAAATGTTTTCAGAATATCGAGATTATTCTAGAATTTCAAAATGATTCGAGATTATTCGAATTTTCCAGTTCATTCGAGTCTCTTCGAGTTTCTCGTTATTCCTCTAAATTTGTAAAGTACTGTGTCTGCGATTTGTTATAGAATTATAGTGATTCGAGATTTTCGTTATTTTAAGGGATTTTAAGCTTTAGCTCATTCCAAATTTGCTTTGGTGTTGAGTATTATGTAATAGAAATTGTCAGGCCTTTCCCGAAGGGTGTTAAAGGTGGTAAAAAGTGTTTTTTTAAATATACCTAAAAATTTGACGTTTTTATGACCTATCAACAAAAACTTTAAACAAAAGTTGTAGCTATGCAAATGACAAACATTTTGATTGTTTTCTTTTTTTTTTCATTTTCTTACGATTAAAATTAGTGAGTTATGTTTTTTTTAAATTTGTTATGTCACTTGTAACTCCGTTTTCCTGTGTTTACAAAATAAGAATCCAAAATGTATATGGAAAATTCATAATTTTTCGGAATAATGAAATTGTGATCCACTACTTTTTGTAGCCAAAAACCTGCGCTAAAAGCTTAGTGAAAAAACCATCACTTCAATGACCACATGTCCGGATAAAATTAGCATCGGCTAAATATGGATTTAAAATCAAAATTACTTCCTAATCGGATGATGTTAGGAATGATTCAATCCGAAACTTATTTTTTCGGATATTGTTAAAATCATGAATTGAGGTTTTGTCACTTCAACGGCGTAACGATAAAGAAATTCGAAAAGCCGTAGTAGTGAAAATACATACTTAAAATTTGGCACCATATCACCTCCTTTACTTTGTCAGTCTCGAACGCCTTGTTCTTCGATTTTTTTATCGCTAGCGTAAAACATCGAACATCTAAAAATTCAAACCTCTGAGCTCCTCATAACGGTCTTTTAATATTACTCCAAAATTACAAAGGGTTGAGATGCCGGTAGGGCGTTTAGATATTTTTTCAGTCTATTTTGGAAAATTCATTCCATTTTATTTACAACCATTTTGATGCATCGAATCCAAAATGTTGATCGATCCGATATTTCAAACCAAAAAAAAAAAACTTAACCAAAAAATTAAAGTTGTTGTTGGAACAACAATTTCAAACGAATTTAAAAAATCTTGGTTTTTGTTCACATGATTATTTTTTTAAACTTCGCTGTTTATTTTAACCTTCACTTTTTACTCGAGTATAGATCTGAATTTTCATTTTTGAAAATTTCTGTAATTTTTTAACGGATTTAAATTTCGTTTAAATTCAGTTACTAAATTTTCTAAAATTTTACCTAATTTTTACAATTATTACTCTTTTCTACTTGTAGAATTCCGCAAATAAATATTAAATTCAGGCTTATATTGCATGATGGTTGATGTGAATATTTGCCGATATAAAGATGATATTATGGCATGGGTTAGTAACCTTTATGAATTTTGAAATTTGGGGTACTAATAAAACAAAAATTTGTTCATCTATAATTCATTTATATGTAAATACATTTTAAAAATTGTAGAAATAAAGAAACATAGAAAATTACGCTATATGGCATCTATCGCACTTCGTTTGCATAACGCTGTGCGTTTGACAAACTGGCTTCAAACTTTTCTAGCACATTATACCATTGACCTTTCGCTAGTGGCCAGCGATTGTTTTTTCTTTTTGTCGAATACTGAGCCAGCAATCAGCATCTTGTCCATCGTATCGACAGCTCCTTTGGTTTTCTTATAATAGTGTATTATGTCCGGCTTTTTTTTTGCCCGGAGGTTTTATCGTCATTGTGGTGAGTATATATTTAAATTACTGCCTTGTTATCTTTAAGGACACATGAATAAAGTACCATGTTCTCCCCAAAACCAAAGTTCGTTGATAACCTCTCTAGAGTTTTTAACGCCTTGAAGTCAGCAGGGATGCAGCGTTTGTTTGATTTCATGGTACCGACCATTGACAGTTTCCAACCAAGTAGCTCTTTCGCCAGAGCAATCGATATGAAAAAGTTGTCCATTGTAACGTTCCTACCGGTATTTTGTATGATGTGACCAGATCTTTCACAACTCGCTTGCCTTGGTTTTTGGTCCTCAATACTACCGAATTTCGCCGGTAAAAATTTGTCCCTTTAAAGGATATGCGGTGTCCGACGTATTTGGCTGGCTTCGACCTTAGTACGCCCCCTATAAGGAAACAATTGTTCATCAACTGTTATGCAGGTGTTTGGCCCCTCAAATTAGCTTTACAGGTGTTTGCCCCCCCCCCCCCCCCCTCAAAATTAGCTTTAAGGTAAGCCTTAGTATTAAGCATGCCAAAAATTTCAGAGATGGGCGCCGCCTTGACGGTTTCCATTCTACTTGCTCTAGTGGCATCAAAATCAAACCGAATCAACCTAGCCTACCATCAAGACAATAATTCTTTTTCATGTAAGGGTTCCCAGACCATAGGCTTTCTATTTGGATTTGCTAAGTCCATTGTTGATAAACGTTTTCAGTCTTTCTGTTCGTATGTCGACAAATTAAGTTTTGCATCGATGTGTCGAACAAAACGCAAAATGTATCTACATCATTTAAAAGTTTAGTATTTGGTTTGGGACCAATAAAAAATGGTTCGCGGAGTATATTATGGGATTACGCTAGCTGCGTACTTGGTCGAGTTTTTCTCCATTTGGTCCCATCCTTACCGACGTAATATTAATCTGAATCTTGAAGAACTTCTTCACTGTGTTGCATTTGTTCTCTAGTGTCGGGATCTGCATTTAATTTCGTTAATTTTTTGGCCGTTACTTCTTCTAATTCAGCGCTCGATTCTTCGTCGAGTGTTTTCGGCAAATCGTCATCAGTATCATTTACATCATCAAAATTAGAATACTGATCTTCCTCTGATTCGGAATTTTAATGCTGTACTACGCTTTTTAAATAAGCTACCAGTTCTTCGTACGAGAGCCTGTGTTGAATAATGAGTATTTCGTACAGAACGGAATGCCGTTATAAATATTTTTAATTCGAGTTTTTTGCTAAACAATAATTACCTCCTTATTTTGGTCCATTTTATTTAACTTATTTGAACAAATATATAAAAAGAAAACACTAAACATCGAAAATAAGTACGCACCTATAACGTTTCCATACAAAATATATATGCTTTTCATTTCTATACCGGGGTATTTGCTGTCAAGATTAAGGATTTCTTTTTTATCGACAAAGTGAAGGTGAAATCACAGTTGGGCAAATTCGTGTAAAAAACCATTTTTTACATTTTACATGTAAAAAATGTAAAAAACTGTGTAAATTACATAAAAATGTAAATTATATGTAAAAAACTAATACTTTTTAAAAATATCAAACAATAATAAGTTATTAACTGAAAAATTAAAGTATAAAGTTAATAAAAATCATAACTGTAACAATTAAAACCTTTATTCAAATATAAAATGAAATATAAGTTACTCTTTTTAGATTTTAGTTAGACTCTAGTTTTTTACATTTAAATTTGTTTTTTACATGACAATATTGCAGTGCCACCTGTTTGATAATATTAACAAATTCGACTATTCGATAAAACTAGGTAATGTCATCTAGCGACATTTTTGATAAATATTAAAACTATTTAAGAGTGTGAACCTTTTAGACGATATTAAAATACATAGATAGATTTTTATTGATAAAAACAAATTAATTATTATTATTATTTCGCCTACATGATATTAATGGCGCTGTTGTAGTACGTTTTTCGTCCATTTTTAAAATATTGTATGTGCGAAAATTAGTTTATTACATAATTACATTTATTTAATACCAACAATTTATGCCTAAATTTTTCCATTTAATTTGGCTATGTAAATGTAAATAAATATTTATTGCCATACTTTTTGATTTTCGAGAATTGTTATGTAAAAAACAAATTGTAAAATTTAACAACGTCATCTCTTATCAAATTTATTAACTATACGTGTTTTTATTTTATGTGCCAATTCAAGACGTCAAAAAATTGGCCAATCAAGAAATTTATATTATTTTTAGCATTAACAACAATTGGACGCGATAATATCGATATGTCATTTTTCCATCGGGAATACTCAACAGTTTTTGACAAATTAACAGAACAAGTGTAGTCTTACTTTGGGAATTTTACAACAACAATGCCGTGTATTTTCATTCCGGAATGAATAGTTTCAAACCAAGTTTTTTTTGGTATAGAATTATTCTAGTAATAATTTTGAATTATTTTTGTTTTTTATTTAATTTTTAATGTCAATTGATAAAAATAAAAAGAAAATTATTTTCGGTTTTTATTTTGAGTATAATTTGCATTTTCATTTGTATACCAATAAATATTCTTGTGACCAAAGTAAGACGGCAATAGTTTCTTGCGCCTCGGTTTTGAATCGTAAAACGATTGTTCTGTTAATTTTAATTGTTGAATAAAGCATTCGACTAAACCCTACAAAAATCGATTCGAAATTTTTTAAACGTCAAATATTTTATATTACCAATACAAACACAAAACTGTATAAATTTTGGTTTCATGTACTTTTCACATCACAAAAGAATTCGACATTAATTTTCTGATTTTATGTATATTTTTGGCGGTGAGAAACCGACTATGGAAGATAGTAAAATAGTATTATACTATTTTGCTATTATGGTATCTACGGTGGTATTTGCTATGCTGTAAAGCCAGTATGAGTTTAGTATTTTTTGGTCAATCGAAAACAACATAAATGTAGTCAAACATTGAACTGTTCAACCTAGATTAAACTCAACTCGACTAGCCAATTAGGCATATAAATCCGAAGTTGTTTTGTATAATAGTTTATTATACCAATTATACCATCGAATACCAATTAACTTATTAGTAAAACCAAAATCCCTATACATTGATTTCTAATTATTAAATACGCCATTCATGAGCATAGTTATACATATGTGTCGTCACTTTGATCACTGGAATAGTTATTGGTATAAAAATAAAAATGCAAATTATAGTACAAATAAAAAAGGAAAAAAAATTTCTTTTTATTTTTATCAATTAACATTAAAAATTAAATAAAAAAACAATAAAAATTTTCAAAATTATTGCTAGAATAATTCTATACCAACGAGAACTTTGTTTGAAACTATAGTCATTCCGGAATGAAAATACACGGCATTGTTGTTGTAAAATTCCCAAAATAATGTCGTTTTCCTGTTGCAACAAAAAGCAGATTCGGAGCGAAATTCAAGTGACAGCAGCTGTCAATCTGTCATTCGTCGCTCGGTAAAATTTTTCAGAGCGATTACTACCACGATTACATTTAAATGTCATCGAAATGTCATTTAAACATCAAAATAAATATGCGGAAAAATATATTTAAAAAACAGTAAAATAATAAAGAAAATACAACAAATTACATGATTACAATAAATTATTTATTAATTTACGGAAAAATTCATCAATATTAATAATCTAATTATAAAAATAGAATTTGACAATTAATACGTATATTCACACAACCATATAAAAAACAAAAAATCGCAGAATCCGCATTTTTGGCTGTTCCAATTAAAACGTCAAAAAACTGTCATTTTTCAACTCGGATTCGACTCCGAATCTGTTTTTTGTTGCAACAGGAAAACCACATAAGACTACAATGTAGTCTTATTTACTTTGGGAATTTTACAACAACAATGCCGTGTATTTCGTCATTGCGAAGTGAATATTTTCAAACCAAGTTTTTGTTAGTATGTATAGAATTATTCTAGCAATAATTTTGAAACATTTTACTGTTATTTTATTTAATTTTTAAGGCCAACTGATAAAAAAAAATAATTTGGTTTTTATTTTGAGCATAATTTGCATTTTTATTTTTATACCAATTACTATTCCTGTTACCAAAGTAAGACCGCAATTATAGCAGGAAATTCATTCCGGAATGAAAATACACGGCATTGTTGCTGTAAAATTCTCAAAGTAATACCCCAAACACATATGTAGTCTTACTTTGGGAATTTTACAACAACAATGCCGTGTATTTTCATTCTGGAATGAATAGTTTCAAACCAAGTTTTTGTTTGTATTGGATTATTCTAGTAATAATTTTGAAATTTTTGTTTGGTTTTTTTATTTAATCTTTAATGTCAATTGATAAAAGTAAAAAGAAAATTATTTTCGGTTTTTATTTTGAGCATAATTTGCATTTTCATTTTTATACCAATAACTATTCTTGTGACCAAAGTAAGTTGCGCTCTACGCCTGACTTCGCTTCTCTTCGTATTTATGATTTTTTGCAACCACATAGACGCCGCTAATTTGACATTTATTTAAAATGTTGTTTGGGTTATTACAACAAAATATTTTCATAAAAAACTATTTTGTTTAATGACTTATTACAAACAAATTTTAAGTTCAAATTTAGATTTTTTAAAAATTGTCTTTCTCATATACCCAGTTGGATGTAAAATTCAGCTAGGGGTTTCCAAACATTTACCTTAAAAACAATAAATATAAATGGCATTCATCGACTCCAAAAATACAAACTGCTAGTTTGGCCTTGTGATTATTCGATTAAGAAATGCATTTCCAATTTTTCAAACACTAAAATCAAATAACCAAATGAAAAATATGTACTATGTATATTTAAACTGGCAACGTTTCACATTAATGTTGTTCTCTGCATACTATCATATTTGTTTTTGGTATTGTAGATGCTTCTACTTTAGTAGTATTGTGTTTTATTTCGACTTGAACTTGATCTTCACAAATCAAAAAATCCAAATAAATTTTATATTTTTGTTATCCTGTGAAGAACAAAGACGGGTTGCACTTAAACAGTGCAGTTAGAAAGGGATAAACAGTTTCTTTATGTACATATTTGGTTTTTAATGTACTAACAGTAAAATCATATGGTTGAAATGGCTTCGTCTTTCTACGCTTTCTTGCAGTCAAAATAATAATACATCAGCTGATTTTGTTTACATTTCTATTGTGTTGATACCAACTTAAAGAAAATTGTAATGTTTCGTATATCGTTTTCCATTTGTTGTTGATTTACAATATTATTAACTGTTGTTAGGTAAAATATGTTTAGCAAGCGAGAGGTCACCGCGTTCAAATATTGTTATTATAGTCCTCGCCGTGATTAACAAGAGTCATGCTGAAAATGTAGTTATACCTAACATTTCTGTCCATCAATACGTTGTTGACAAATAAAATAAACAACCTTGACAAATAAAATAAACAAAATATAAGGACACATGATTCGCTTATGACTATGACCTATCCCAATATTTTGATCATTACATAAATTCGGTACACGCTATTTTTGGGCTAATATAAACTTGCATACTAAATTTCACTTCAATCGGTTAAGAAACACGGCAAGTTGTAGAAGAAACGTATATTTTCTTATACCAAGCGCTATGGGAATATATAAACAGCCGTATAATCGGAACGAGATACGTTATAATATTGAAATTTGGTACACGCTATTTGTGGGCCAATATAAACTTGCATACTAAATTTCACTTCAATCGGTTAAGAAACACGGCAAGTTGTAGAAGAAACGTATATTTTCTTATACCAAGCGCTATGGGAATATATAAACAGCCGTATAATCGGAACGAGATACGTTATAATATTGAAATTCGGTACACGCTATTTGTGGGCCAATATAAACTTGCATACTAAATTTCACTAAAATCGGTTAAGAAACACGGCAAGTTGTAGAAGAAACGTATATTTTCTTATACCAAGCGCTATGGGAATATATAAACAGCCGTATAATCGGAACGAGATACGTTATAATATTGAAATTCGGTACACGCTATTTGTGGGCCAATATAAACTTGCATACTAAATTTCACTTCAATCGGTTAAGAAACACGGCAAGTTGTAGAAGAAACATATATTTTCTTATACCAAGCGCTATGGGAATATATAAACAGCCGTATAATCGGAACGAGATACGTTATAATATTGAAATTCGGTACACGCTATTTTTGGGCCAATATAAACTTGCATACTAAATTTCACTTCAATCGGTTAAGAAACACGGCAAGTTGTAGAAGAAACGTATATTTTCTTATACCAAGCGCTATGGGAATATATAAACAGCCGTATAATCGGAACGAGATACGTTATAATATTGAAATTTGGTACACGCTATTTGTGGGCCAATATAAACTTGAATACTAAATTTCACTTCAATCGGTTAAGAAACACGGCAAGTTGTAGAAGAAACGTATATTTTCTTATACCAAGCGCTATGGGAATATATAAACAGCCGTATAATCGGAACGAGATACGTTATAATATTGAAATTTGGTACACGCTATTTGTGGGCCAATATAAACTTGCATACTAAATTTCACTTCAATCGGTTAAGAAACACGGCAAGTTGTAGAAGAAACGTATATTTTCTTATACCAAGCGCTATGGAAATATATAAACAGCCGTATAATCGGAACGAGATACGTTATAATATTGAAATTCGGTACACGCTATTTTTGGGCCAATATAAACTTGCATACTAAATTTCACTTCAATCGGTTAAGAAACACGGCAAGTTGTAGAAGAAACGTATATTTTCTTATACCAAGCGCTATGGGAATATATAAACAGCCGTATAATCGGAACGAGATACGTTATAATATTGAAATTTGGTACACGCTATTTGTGGGCCAATATAAACTTGCATACTAAATTTCACTTCAATCGGTTGAGAAACACGGCAAGTTGTAGAAGAAACGTATATTTTCTTATACCAAGCGCTATGGGAATATATAAACAGCCGTATAATCGGAACGAGATACGTTATAATATTGAAATTTGGTACACGCTATTTGTGGGCCAATATAAACTTGCATACTAAATTTCACTTCAATCGGTTAAGAAACACGGCAAGTTGTAGAAGAAACGTATATTTTCTTATACCAAGCGCTATGGGAATATATAAACAGCCGTATAATCGGAACGAGATACGTTATAATATTGAAATTTGGTACACGCTATTTGTGGGCCAATATAAACTTGCATACTAAATTTCACTTCAATCGGTTAAGAAACACGGCAAGTTGTAGAAGAAACGTATATTTTCTTATACCAAGCGCTATGGGAATATATAAACAGCCGTATAATCGGAACGAGATACGTTATAATATTGAAATTCGGTACACGCTATTTGTGGGCCAATATAAACTTGCATACTAAATTTCACTAAAATCGGTTAAGAAACACGGCAAGTTGTAGAAGAAACGTATATTTTCTTATACCAAGCGCTATGGGAATATATAAACAGCCGTATAATCGGAACGAGATACGTTATAATATTGAAATTCGGTACACGCTATTTGTGGGCCAATATAAACTTGCATACTAAATTTCACTTCAATCGGTTAAGAAACACGGCAAGTTGTAGAAGAAACATATATTTTCTTATACCAAGCGCTATGGGAATATATAAACAGCCGTATAATCGGAACGAGATACGTTATAATATTGAAATTCGGTACACGCTATTTTTGGGCCAATATAAACTTGCATACTAAATTTCACTTCAATCGGTTAAGAAACACGGCAAGTTGTAGAAGAAACGTATATTTTCTTATACCAAGCGCTATGGGAATATATAAACAGCCGTATAATCGGAACGAGATACGTTATAATATTGAAATTTGGTACACGCTATTTGTGGGCCAATATAAACTTGAATACTAAATTTCACTTCAATCGGTTAAGAAACACGGCAAGTTGTAGAAGAAACGTATATTTTCTTATACCAAGCGCTATGGGAATATATAAACAGCCGTATAATCGGAACGAGATACGTTATAATATTGAAATTTGGTACACGCTATTTGTGGGCCAATATAAACTTGCATACTAAATTTCACTTCAATCGGTTAAGAAACACGGCAAGTTGTAGAAGAAACGTATATTTTCTTATACCAACCGCTATGGGAATATATAAACAGCCGTATAATCGGAACGAGATAAGTTATAATATTGAAATTCGGTACACGCTATTTGTGGGCCAATATAAACTTGCATACTAAATTTCACTTCAATCGGTTAAGAAACACGGCAAGTTGTAGAAGAAACGTATATTTTCTTATACCAAGCGCTATGGGAATATATAAACAGCCGTATAATCGGAACGAGATACGTTATAATATTGAAATTTGGTACACGCTATTTGTGGGCCAATATAAACTTGCATACTAAATTTCACTTCAATCGGTTAAGAAACACGGCAAGTTGTAGAAGAAACGTATATTTTCTTATACCAAGCGCTATGGGAATATATAAACAGCCGTATAATCGGAACGAGATACGTTATAATATTGAAATTTGGTACACGCTATTTGTGGGCCAATATAAACTTGCATACTAAATTTCACTTCAATCGGTTAAGAAACACGGCAAGTTGTAGAAGAAACGTATATTTTCTTATACCAAGCGCTATGGGAATATATAAACAGCCGTATAATCGGAACGAGATACGTTATAATATTGAAATTTGGTACACGCTATTTGTGGGCCAATATAAACTTGCATACTAAATTTCACTTCAATCGGTTAAGAAACACGGCAAGTTGTAGAAGAAACGTATATTTTCTTATACAAAGCGCTATGGGAATATATAAACAGCCGTATAATCGGAACGAGATACGTTATAATATTGAAATTCGGTACACGCTATTTTTGGGCCAATATAAACTTGCGTACTAAATTTCACTTCAATCGGTTAAGAAACACGGCAAGTTGTAGAAGAAACGTATATTTTCTTATACCAACCGCTATGGGAATATATAAACAGCCGTATAATCGGAACGAGATACGTTATAATATTGAAATTTGGTACACGCTATTTGTGGGCCAATATAAACTTGCATACTAAATTTCACTTCAATCGGTTAAGAAACACGGCAAGTTGTAGAAGAAACGTATATTTTCTTATACCAAGCGCTATGGGAATATATAAACAGCCGTATAATCGGAACGAGATACGTTATAATATTGAAATTTGGTACACGCTATTTGTGGGCCAATATAAACTTGCATACTAAATTTCACTTCAATCGGTTAAGAAACACGGCAAGTTGTAGAAGAAACGTATATTTTCTTATACCAAGCGCTATGGGAATATATAAACAGCCGTATAATCGGAACGAGATACGTTATAATATTGAAATTTGGTACACGCTATTTGTGGGCCAATATAAACTTGCATACTAAATTTCACTTCAATCGGTTAAGAAACACGGCAAGTTGTAGAAGAAACGTATATTTTCTTATACAAAGCGCTATGGGAATATATAAACAGCCGTATAATCGGAACGAGATACGTTATAATATTGAAATTTGGTACACGCTATTTGTGGGCCAATATAAACTTGCATACTAAATTTCACTTCAATCGGTTAAGAAACACGGCAAGTTGTAGAAGAAACGTATATTTTCTTATACCAAGCGCTATGGGAATATATAAACAGCCGTATAATCGGAACGAGATACGTTATATTATTGAAATTTGGTACACGCTATTTGTGGGCCAATATAAACTTGCATACTAAATTTCACTTCAATCGGTTAAGAAACACGGCAAGTTGTAGAAGAAACGTATATTTTCTTATACCAAGCGCTATGGGAATATATAAACAGCCATATAATCGGAACGAGATACGTTATAATATTGAAATTTGGTACACGCTATTTGTGTATATAGGTATTGTTATAACCCAACATTTTGTAAGTCTGGCCAAACATTATGTTACACATAAAAACGTATTCGAGTTAACACAATTTATTAATATAAATCAAATTATTTTAATTTCTAATTTGTTACAAACAAAAAAAAAACTATTGCTATTATATGAATTAGTTTTTGAAACTTTAAATTTCAAAACGATATTGCAATTCTTTATATAACATAATTAGTACCCAAACCTTAAACATTTTATCAATGAATAACAAAATTGGATTTGTATACAAAAAATATATTAACAATAATTTTTAAAAGATTAACGATCTTCATTACACCTAAATTATATATTTTCGTTATTTTAAAAAACTGATATAAAATACATACAAAAAATATTAAACCTTTAAATCAAAATAAAAAAAAATCGATTTATTTATAAAATAATAAATGAAATTATAAAGTGTTCTTCAACATAATTAATTATACTCTTCTTTTGAAACTATTCACATTACCATGTCCAGGTAAACTTAATGGTTTAAAATATGCCCGACAACATATTGCGCTCAGGGATGGAGGAAAATCTTGACTTTTATAGTATGTACATATTACATTCTTGTTCTGTTAATTTGTCAAAAACTGTTGAGTATTCCCGATGGAAAAATGACATATCGATATTATCGCGTCCAATTGTTGTTAATGCTAAAAATAATATATCACGATAAATTGAATGGGTACGATTGACACCACGATGTTTTAATAGTTTATGTCGTTCGGTAGCTAAACGCCTAACCGGTGTAATTAAATCATTTAATTTGATTGCTGATATTATGTGTTGGATTGTACTGCAAAAAAAAAAAAATAAGATAGAATCCAATTAAATGTTAATTAATTATTTTACATACTTTCGATTAAGGTAGTTTGATCAGTCAAAAGAGCTTTAATTAGCGGACTAAGTAGTTGGTTGATTTTGTCGCCATAACATATACATTAGTGCGCCAGCAGCAGAATTTAGTCTCACATTATCCCACAAACAATCTATCTTTATTATGCGGTGCCCAATTAAAGGATTGCTTGTACCCTTTTCCTAGAAAAAAAAAAAAAAAAAAAAAAAAATTATAAACCATCATATTTTTTATTATACCTAGGTCAAATCATTACTCACCAGCTTTGGTGAACACAAATGTGTGATCATCCGTTTTGTCATCTCTTTGTGATATTTCGATACGGGAGCAAGTTCAGAAGCATCGACAATTTCTAATGCCCCCTCAGATCGCTTTCACCAAGCGATAAATGACTGCCTCATTTACTATTGGATACAATGAACATGTTGAATACACCAATCTACCACCTACCAGTAATTCAGCGCCACGTTTAGCTACTCGATATTGAATTCCATGTAAATTCAATGCTTGAGCGCATTCCATTTTTTCCATATCGGCGGTTTTTGATCCTGGAGCGGCACACATATCCAATACCTTGTGGTGTGGTTTCACGTCAAGCAAAATTGGAGGAATCATAGAAACGACTTCTTGATGACTAATACTACCAGCACTAGTTTCGGAAATTAAAAAGTTATGTAATCTAAATAATGATTCGGAACGTCAGATATCCTTTCGTGTCAGCTCCAGCTGCCAAGCCAATCCATTTGGGTACCAAGGAAGGCACATATAGGGTATTCGAATTCTTGATCATCATTTTGTAATTCTTTAGCCCCGTTAATATAATCATCAAAGAATTCGTGCTTGGTAATATCTAGAAGAGCTTGCTCTCGAACCGGTCACCCGGAATATTACCGGAAAATTACCTCGAATAGCTTTTAAAAAACTTTCCCACTCTTCTTCTGAGCAAATATTTTGCATTTTATGATACATTATCGCACAAACAATCTATCTTTATTATGCGGTGCCCACTTAAAGGATCGCTTTTACCCTTTTCCTAGAAAACAAAAAAAAAAAATTATAAACCAACATATTTTTTATTATACCTACGTCAAATCATTATCACAATGGAGCATAAGCAGCCACTCCAACCTAGGTCAAATTATTACTCACCGGCTTTGATAAACACAAATGTGGTAAATGTGTATTCATAATTATCCGATTGGTAATCCACACTAAATTCCAATAAATAATAGTCTCTTGACGCAATATATTTTCAAGCTCTTTACGCAATACCAATGTACAAATTTAATTGTATATTCCAATTGAGAAAAGCGACGAATTTTTTGACGTCTTGATTTGTCACAAATACAATTGCCGTCTTACTTTGAGCATTTTACAACAACTGCCGTCTTACTTTGGTCACTGGAATAGTTATTGGTATAAAAATGAAAATGCAAATTATGCTCAAAATAAAAACCGAAAATAATTTTCTTTTTACTTTTATCAATTGATAGTTTTTGTTGGTATAGAATTATTCTAGGAATATTTTTGATTTTTTTTTTTTGTTTTTTTATTTAATTTTTAATGTCAATTGATAAAAGTAAAATGAAAATTATTTTCGGTTTTTATTTTGAGCATAATTTGCATTTTTATTTTTATACCAATAACTATTCCAGTGACCAAAGTAAGACGGCAAATATTTAACTGTATGTATGTACACAGTTAATATAAAATAAAAACTCGTATAGTAAATAAGTAAATAAATTTAATAAGAGATGGCGTTAGTAATTTGTTTTATACATTTTATACATGTAAATAATGTATAAAACGGCTCATGTAAAATACATGTTTTTTACATGTAAAAAACTATGTAAATTACATTGTGTAATTTACACGCCCAACTGTGGGTGAAATATTGATACTGCATATTAAACCAAAGTCACAATCACAAAAGAGTATTTCTATACTCTAAAAATTGCTATACAACGACGTTTTGGTCGAATAAATGCAACTAAAATCATATCCTCTCATTTTTATTCTCGGTTGCATGCACAATTTAAATTGCTTTTTTCTCCGTTTAAACAGTGAATATAAGTTTTCCTTGTGTCTGATGTACGGAAATGCGAAAGAAAAATTTATGTTGCCTAACACTTGTTGCTCAGTCTTGTAATTGAAAGTTAGATATAAACAAAAAACTATTTTGAGACCCGTGTTTATTTTGTATTGAAAAATCCGAATGGAGCAGCCGCAGAAGCGCTTGCTTTACGAGATAGTGGAAACTTTTCAAATCAATACACGGTATATAGTCATTTTATACAGATTTAGGAAGTTCTTGGCAAACCGTGGAATAATGGGTTCTTCTGAGACTCTGCTGAGATCAGTACGGTATCGTCCATCTAACCGTGTGTGCACTAAAACAATAATTTATTCATCGCCAGTTCCTAATATTGCTAAATATGCTTGCTCTCATTTAAGCAGGTGGCAATATTTATCGCTAGTGTGATTCAAAATGTAACCAACTAAGAAGTTTAGTCTAAATTTTGATTTTAGCTAATCAAACGTTGCTTGTGTTTTGGTCTAATTTGCAATTTTAAATTTCAACAAACTGTTGTAATCCCAAATAGTGGTAATAACGCTAGATGGAGTTTGTATGAATATTCGGCTCCCAAAACTGTCTCAAATTTCTCTGGATAGAACATATACTTATTACTAGTCTCTTCTGTCGGCATCGTGTCATCTTATCATAAGCGTTACCTTTGAAATACAATTATCATGTAGTTGAGCGCAGATACTGTCTTGCGAGATGTTTCCAACTTTTTTGTTGTACTGTACATTCAACGTTTAGTTAATTTACCAAGTGAACTCATATTATATTCTGGAACTATTCAAATGTCACGCTGATTTTAACTATTGGTTTTGCACCTTGCCGTACCTCTGTAATAAATGTTCCTCTCTTTTTTTAGACATTTCACATTTGACATTAAATCACAACATCTTCTAACATAAAATGGCACAAAAAAACATAGAACTATTATAAACTTTCTCATTTCATTGTATAATTACTAATTATTTGCAAATTGCCATCAATTATAAATATTTTATACTTAGCAAAAATCATAAATTTTTTCGAAATAGAAAGTTTCGCCGTCTTAAATCAAATAAACAATTTAAAACATTCAAGAAGTCAATATATCTCCTCGCGCACGATGACATTTCATTTAGATAATTGTTCTGTCGTTTTATTTGTATGTGACTGACTACTTGAATTTTAATTATAATCAATTAATTCAGTAATGGTGACAAAAAAAAAAAAATAAAAAATTGGGTAATTACGATTTGCAATAATAAAAACACAGAAGTGAAACGTAATACATATGTACTACGAGTATGTATTTCTAAATTAAAGGTTTAGATGAATATAACGATGATATAAAAAAAATAAAACTAAACATAAAATTGGTTGGCTGATTAATTTTATTAGATTGGTTTTTATTTTAATTGATCGTAAATTACTTTTAGGACATTACTGTACCATTAGAAAAAAAATATTTACGTGTTGGAATTTATAATTACGAAGTTGATGAATTTTCAGATTCAGTGAAACATCAAGCATAATATAAAACCAAGAACTACCGATAACTAATCTGTTATTGTTTTTTTCATTGCAGGTAATTCAAAATTTGATACACTTAGTAAACGTGTAAGTATTTACTTTAACATACATATTAAAAAAACAACGAATAATTTTCGTACATAATCTCTAACTCTCTTGTGGAAAACAGAAAGGCCTAGGTAGCTCTTTTTTTACATGTACGATTTAATTTTTTTATTGCGTCTGCATTTAGTTCAGGCGTTGCTTCAGGTCCGAGTTGCTATAGGCTGAAATTCTGAAGCATAAAAAAAAATACCTTGCCACTTCCTCGAATGGTGGAAATGGAGACAAAATTCAACATATAGGTTCAAAAAATTGCTAATTTAGTTTATTAGCTAATATATAGACACGGCGACTCTAAACCGAAAAAATCTCGTTGTTTTTCCCTTTTTTCTTCTGTTGAGATGAAGGCAACGTGGCATAAATATGATTATACGCCAGCGAACAGTCCAGACGAGTATTTTTACCAAACTTTAAAAATAAACAGCAACAAAATTTAATTATTCCATCTGGCGACAAGTAAAGATGGAATAACTGTTGCGGTGGCCCTCACAATCATTAGTTGAGTGGCTCGCAGGTTGCATGCCGCAAGATGGAATAACTATTGCGGTGGCCCTCGCACTAATTCCGGAGTGCTAAATTTTGTGGCCGTCAATACCTAAATAATTACCGCATTATTCAGTTGATTTCTTTTTTTTTCGAGGTTTTGTTGATCTATTTATTTTGAAAGTTTAGTAAAAATTCTCGCTTGGTGAAAAGAGAGAACGAAAAAATGGCATTTAGCTGCGTAATCTCAGCTGCTATCTCCATGGATTTAGATTGGCATGATGTGAGGTAATTCGTGAACTTGGGTAGCATAAGTGGTGTTCGGTTGTAAATGCCGGCGGCGGTGAGATGCGGGTCGTACACTATGTAGTACAACCATTACCGGCCCCTTTAAAGGAGTAACATCCTTTAGTTGTCATGAGAAATTGTCTTTGATCGGTAGCGGGTATAATTGTACCAAAGGATGTGAGCATGTTATCTGAGAGTTTCAGGTCTGGCAGTTCAAACTAGACCGTCCGAACAAGGATTAGTTTCGGTGATTCTCCCCATCTACGATGGAGGGCACTTTTCGATTTTCAACAATACGAATTGCCCTACAACCAAGATAGCTTTTGTGTTTTGCCAATTGGACGTTGTTGAAGGCGTGACAGAAATTAACTAGACCAGATTTTCCTAAAAAGTCTATATGCTAAATCTGTTGATAGTGGGTGAAGTCGTTTGAGTTCATCTCGATTAATGATAGTTTCGGCGTGGTGATCAGAAAATGCCCTGATATGAGGAAAATGCGCGACCATAACGATAGGGCACAGTGGTATTGAATTCAGGTGTGATTCAATTTGGCATAGAATAGTGGTCAGCTCCTCCAAAGTGAGCAAAGCTTCACCTACATATTATGCGACGGAGGTGATGTTTGTCCGATTTTACTCTCGCTTCTCACACACCGACAAAGTTTGCCAAAGCAGGAATGAAGAAGTTTCAAGTAAGGTGCTATCGTCTGCCCCCCATGGCGGCGATCTCCGGGTTGACATTTCTTGCACTGTGTTGAGCCGACGAAATTGGTGGCACAGTCATTAATGTGTTGGTGGTAAGTTCGGATGCAACGAATAGGCAGATGTAGCCTTTCGTTGATCTTCGCCGCAGCCCAAATTATATTGTTTGGAAACGGGTCTGCGTACTCCATTGGAGTCTTACGAGCGATGGGAGACTGGCCATTATTTGCTAAATTGTTGTTAACACACTTGTATACATAAGCGCGGACCAAGTCGTTTAGTTTGAGAATTCAATAATATTTCCGTTTGGGCTGAATTCATCATTATTTAGCAGTAAGAAAATTCGCTCTGTACAGTAAATTTAAATTGTGTAATCATCCTCCTTTATGTAGAATCTAACTTCGCCGATGAACGGGTTGAGTGAACTCTTATTCAGCAGTTTTTTTCCAGACAGATTTCGTCAAATCTCTTGGGTGAAGTGAACCCCTTGGCTTAGTCTGACACTGAAAACTGTTGGCAATCACTCGATTTTGGTGTTCTCCAATTGTTTGATATTCTGATGATATCGTCCATGTAAGTGTAGCTCCTGAAACAGAATTTTACTAATTATAACGCTGTAAGCTAGCTAGCTGAGCGGATCGAATATCCTCGATGATTCTGCAAAAAATGGCTCATTTGGTTGAAACTCCAGTACTCGCTGCCAATGCAATTTTCAAACTGAAAGTGTCAGTCGAGAGGAACCAGTGCAGCTCAAGCCCCCTAATCGGTTTATTCCAGTTTAGCTCCAATAATGAGTGCGGCTCACGAAATTATTTTGGAACTTGTTTAAGTAATGCCGTGTTGTTTGTAGTATTTTCGATGTACGAAACATGTAGTCCGAGGCAGGCAGCAGATTTGCTTGGTAGGCGCGATGTTATCTGTCCGGGCTTCCTCCATGTGGTTCAAATTGTGGTAATCATTCAAGAATTTAATATGTTAAAGGCGTAATTTGGACAGATGATGGCGTCTTGGGGGATAACGCTAGTAATCAGTCCTGACCTTGGTAGTCCGGAAATATTTGGTTTGGAAGTGATCTTCACATTGAATTTCGGGTGCAGTGAAATAAAGCCCAAGGTAATGATGTCAAAAACAATTAAGCCTTTAATTCGCAATTAAAGTGCATTAATGCCCGATTGAGAAATGACACCCTAATTATTCGAATCATTTTTTATCAAAAATTTTGAAATATTCTGGAAAAAAGTGATTTCATTTTAAAATTAGATTGGAAATATTCCTTTTCCAGAATATTTTAAAATTCCTATAATTTAATAATGAAAGTGAAATAAAACCCTTCGATTTTATTTCGCTTTAGAAAAGGGAAAGACCAGCCGAAAACTATTTCAGAAGTAATACACTTTCTTTGCGAAGTAAAGCCATACATTTGTTTCGGGCCTTATTTCATGGCACCAAATTTTATCAGAGTTCATGGTGCCGAAATATTGTTCATGGTGCCGAAATATTCTCAATTTCCCAAATTGATTTTATGATCATTGGCCGTAGTATGATTTTCGATGAAAGCCGTCAGACTTGAAAATTGTCTCACAAACTGAACGGGGTGTTTGGCTGGAGCGACTTTGTAAGATGTTGGTATGATGATTTTGGCTCAACGAGGAAGTCATTTCTGTTGATTACCTTTAAACCTTGGGCCTCAACTGTCTTTGAAATTCTATAGATCTCGATACATTGGATTTTGGATATTTTGCTCTGGTGAGTGATTTCAGGATCTAGCTTTTCCGTGATAATATTCACCAAGAAAATATTCCATATCGTGACTGGAATGGCCCATTCCAGTCCCTTTCTTAGCCCTATGACGCAGACTCGTGATGTAATACAGGCATATTACTTCGAGGAGCTGTCAATAATGAACTGTCTATGGTCGTACCGGATTTCAAAATAGTTCATGTCTTGTCATAATTAGCGCCACTGGTTTGCAATAAATTTAGTAATATGGCCGCGCGTTTCAGTAATGGAGCTTTTGCGATTTTGTAAGATTACGGTTGTTGTAATTAGGTCGATGAACAGATTCTCGAAATCGGTAACCGATATTTGTTACTTATAAAACTTTCGATTCTGGCTTCTTGATCATAAACAGATTTCCGCATGACAATTTCTATAGTAATTTAACCTTGACATGCAGTGTGATATGGCAAGTTTCAGTCATGAAATATGCCTTGAAATCAGTATCATCAAATCTCTGTTTCTGCTTATTATTTAGATTAACACCTTATGAGCAAAAACAATTATACGGCAAGAAAATTTCTACGGTATTTAGCCTTGGCAGACAAGAAAAAAGTATGAAAGCCTGAATACTGTGGTATATTGCAAGTGTAAGTCTTGCAAATGCCTTGAAATCATTTTTTGGCTTAATGGTTAGATTAAAACCTCCTAAACATAAAATATACATCACAAGACAATTTCTGAAGTCATTAACCTTTGCAATTTTTAGTACATGTGACGTCCCCTAACTCATTTTTTTTTGTCTGGGAAGGCTAAATGACAGCATAAATGGTCAAGCAGTTTTATTTTGAAATTCGGAGAACATACATTTGAAAATAATGTAAGATATCGCTCGAACTTCTGACGGTTATTAGTATGTATATCTGACGTCTTCTATCTACCGCTTGAAACTAGTTATGTTTTAACGTGGTTCATTTATTTGTTGTTGTAGTTTACATACCTTGTTGATGTTTACCAAGGATTTATTGAATTTATTAACGGTGTCGTCCTGCCGTTATGTAATGACAATGATCATGTGTTGTTCATGGGTTATTTAAATCTATCAACAATTTCTCGGTACTAGATTGACGACAGTTATATGGGTTCTTCAGAAGACAACCTTTCTAACTACGTCAAATAATGCAGTCTTCAACAATTATGGGCGTATTTAGACCCATTTTTTTCATCATTAGAGTTCATTGAAATAAAATCTTGCCCACATTTAGCGAGATTCTCCTATAAGCTACACGCCACTTTTAATTAAATTTTATTTCATAGATTGTGATTATGATAATTCTATTACGAACGATTTTAAATATGTTTTTCAGAAAACCGATTTTCATGAAGTAGTTTCATGTGAGTAGTTTTGGATTATTTGTTCCGAAATTATTTGTTGGTTCCAGGTATGCTGAGCCATGGTTCAATTGTCGCTTAAAAATATCGCAAATCGTAAATCAAGGGCTTTTAAGAAATTTAAGCATTCTGGGAAGGTAAACGACCAATTTAATTATCGAAAATTAACTGAGAGTTCAAATTCTTCAATGGTTTTCTATACAAAATGTATACATATTTTACCGATATAAAGTGAAATTTTGTTAAACCCTGCACAATTTTTTGCATTTATAAATAAAAAAGAAAATTACAAGGCTATCCGAGGTTTTTGACTTGCGCAGTGATACATTTAAGATTTTTGCCCTTAAGGCAATCAAAATACTCAAGTAGGCGATATTAAATGCCTTTGATCATGGTTCAATTTTGTATATGGCAAATTTACATAACTTTAAAATAAGTGACAGCTATTTCTACCAATCAGCGCGCTGTATTTTTTACCTTAAGGACAAATTTTTGAATGTATCACTGGCCTTTATGCTTCTTTTTCGGGTTCACATGATATTTCTAAACCGTTTGCAATTAGCATTTAAAAGCTTCTTTAATGGTTCCGATTTGTTAAACTCCTCAGAGGAGATTGTCGGTTGCAACAATTCATATGCTACAGTCCAATTCAATTTCTCAGAAATTATAAATGGGTTGGAATGTTTAAATATCACAAATGGTGTAGGTCCCGATGGTATCTCATCTTCGATTCTTTCTGCTTTATCTAAGCTCCTTAGATCTTTAGTTAAACCTAAAATAGAATTCGATATCCAAAATAGAATTAGTCCACGTCAACATATACCATATATTCTATTTGACATAGTTGGAAACCGCAGTTGATGTTTTCTATGCTCATTTTGCAGAAGCATTCGATAAGTTGAATCACAAAACTCTTCTTCGAAAATTAATTGACTTCGGATCAGATTTTATTCCTGCTAATTGTACGGTAGCAATGTGTGAATAATCTCACAAGTTAGTTCTTTCATATTTAATTTACCGTCTGGTGTTCCTTAAGGCAACCTACTTGGACCATTATATTATGCCGTCCAATATTTCAAGTTTTCCAAGTGTCTTTGTACGCTGATGATTTGAAAATTTACGCGAACATTCATTCTGTGATTGACACCGACCATATGCAAAGGCAATAAACTTCCATTAGATAACTAACGCGGATATGTTGCACAAAGGCTTCATATGTTTTATTGGATGCTCCGATCAGCAGAGTTTACAATATTCGTGATCTATCGTGTAATCTTTAAAAGTTAGAGGTGACTATGTAATAAGTAAACGACAATTTTTATTGGATTTCATTAAGCATAATAAGCGGAAATTTTATGATCCATCTTTTACAAAATCCCTGTATGTTAGTAATGTTAGATCAGTTATGAAATATGGCGATGATATGGAATCTAATCTATCAAACGCATTCTGATAGAATTGAAAAAATTCAAATGCAATTCTTGATTTATGCATTGTGACGTTTACCTAATTTGAATCACGATTTTATTCGTGAACCTTACGTTATCCGTCTTTTGTTATTAAATTTACTAACCTTAGCAAGTAGACGTAAAATGGCTGGTGTCAGGTTTGCCTGGGATATTTTGTGCTCGAAAATCGATTGCACCGAGCTAATTATGACAGCTTTGATTTTAATATTTCAAGACAAAATGATTGTGCATAATTTCGTTCTGTTTGTGTATAGTTCCTTTTTATTCTATTTATTTTTGTAATTTTGTAGTTTACTAAATCTTTTTATTTATGACTCCTTATTTTTTTTTGGAAGAAAAATCCAGCTATCTCCTAGGGTAGGAAGTTTCACAACTAACAAATTAAAGAACGAAAATTATTGAGATTTTGAGTTATTGATAAAAAGACAATAAAATAATATTAGAAACTTAAAGGAACTTTCGAATTCTTTTCAAAAATTTTCAGAACTTGGCTTAGCTTCGAAATTTATTCTAATTTAATTAAAAATAGATTGTTCTGCTTTATATTTCAGAGAATACGATTTCAAACCACTCGATAAACATTTAAAATATAGTTTGTAAAAAATTTGAGATCTCGAATATTACAATTTGATAAAATTCAACACTTAACCAAATTTTTAAAATAACCAAATTTTTAAAATGGAATGCAAAACTTTTTAACCTTAGAATCGTGTACCCTTCTTCCAGCTTAATCCTGTGTTCGGCGAATTGAATTCCCCTATATTAAGAAAAGACATTGATATGAGGAATTCATTTTCTTTGTTGTTTTATTATATATCTGATAAATGTATTGGTAAGCTAAAAGTTGGGCGGGCTCGTTTGGCTGACGGTCGTCCAGATGGGTGTGTATCTGGTGTGGATGGACCTGGTGTTGTTGCGTCAGATATGGATGGTCCTGATATAATTTGAATGTCATCCTCATCAAAAAATTCTTAGTCGGACTCATTCTCCTTGAACTCGCATGAAACACAGTTCGCAAACCCGAAAGCAGTGCTTGCCGCACGTTGGCCTGAGGCATAAATCGTAGATGGCAGTGGTTTTCGTGTCTCTGACCTTCGTCCGGACCCGTTTACAATGCTCACAGCGCGAAAGTTTGTTTATCTGGTGGAGAGAGAGAGAGAGAGAGAGAGATGTGGGAAATATGTGCATTTGTGAGCACGGTCGCATAGTAATGGATTTAAATTTGTAACCCATCAAGTTCGTAGCAATTTTCACAGATGGCTTCAGTGGAAGTTTGCTACGGTTGTCTAGATGTTTCTGAACTAATTCCAGCGCCAATTCTTTTAGACAAATTTGTCTTTCTCGAATTTGTTATTGTTTCGAGTCGGATGATACAGTTCGAACAATCGGTAAGCTGCAAGTCCAGCCACATCGGTTACTTTTCCTTTTGCAGGTATAGCCGCGCACAATTTAGTCGAATGTGTCGACGCCGCCTTTGTGTTCGTTGTAATCTTGGATGATAATTGTTTTTTGTGTTAATTCATTTATCTCGTCGGTTGCATTTGCAGTCGACATTAGAAGCACATTTTTTTTGATAAATTTCTGCTGATACAGAACATCTACAAGACAAGTATGTATTGCCGAAACTGCATCTGTTTCTGAAAGTCACCAACTGCTCATCGATTGTGAGTTCTTTGGATGGAACGAAATGCAAATTTAAATTCATTTTGAAGAGAGTCCAAATATGGCGGATTTGAGCCAACTTATCTTCTCGCAATTGATCCACACGAGTTCTTGAATCGTCGAAATGCAAAAACCGACTGATTTGCTCGAATCTCTCCAATGACATCACTCCTCTGTAAAATAGCATATGAGGCTTGTAGAATAAATCTTTAGCTGCCAATAAATTTGATTTCTCCGCACCAGCGTAAGGCAATATGCCGATAAACGCGTACATTTCATCCATATTAGTATCTCACCAAAGTTTTAATTTTTTCGGATTCTGTGCACGTTGATTCGCTGCATACGTCCTTTTGGCTTTTCTATTGGTTTGCAAAACAATACATTCAATAATGGCGGCTAGGAAAAGATGCTTGAAGGCATCGTGCTTTTCAGTAAATGGCTCAGTACTACAGGGAATGGAGTCCAATCTCTTCCTTTTCAAATCTTCAGTTCTCGCTTTCTCCGCGGCATATAGCATCGACCACCAAATAGTTTTGTCGTTTTGCCTTGACCCGTGTATTTCTGGTCAAGATTTGCCTCGATTGCGGCTTATGGCTCTGATTCTTCTTCGTTAACGCTATCATCATTATTTTCCATATCCTGAACGTGTTCTACGAAATAAATGTCTTGAGGAGCCTCATAGTTTTTATATGGGCCATCCAAATCGGAATCGCCGCAGTCCGGTTCATAATTTGGATCATCGTCGTTATCAGAATCGTGATCTCTAAAATACATCAACCGATAACAAAGCCCACCAATTTTTTCAATAACATTTTCCCCATCAAAGTCGATTTCTCTTTCGAAATAATCAGCAAGCTCTTGTTCTTCCTCTATAACGATGAATATTTGCCAAATAAACAATTCTACACATGTTTTAGTTTGAAAAAATTAACTCACGAAATAACACTAAACCACTTCACGTAATAGCTCGACTGAATTGAAACAAAAAATGTGCACGTGCAAGTCTATCCAAAATGACAGAAAAAAAAAACAAAAAATATGGGAATAAAAAACGAGAAAATCTACTGACATAAATAAAGGTGAATGCAGCTCCCCAAACACGTTTAGAGGATGTAGATCGGCTCTCTCTTACCAAAACAACAACAAAATAAAATTGGAATTTATTTTCGATTAAGAAGCTAAAGGTATAATCACAGAAGAAAGATTAGCCAGAATAGACATTGCGTGGACCAATTTTTTTTTTCATTGCGTGGACCAATTTTCTCTTCGAGATTGGCTCTGAATTATTGAAAACAAACGAATATTTTAAATTTTGTGTTTTTATGACTCTTTGGGGCATATCACCGCATAACAAAAAAATTAGATTTGGGAATCATCTCAAATAGCGTGTTTTCAAAGCGAGAGAAAATACATTGAGTGTGTCTCAATGTCTTAAACATTAAAATTAGTAAATTAATAAATTGTCAAATCAAAAAATTAATAAATCGATAAATATGGTTAGTTAAAATATAAATTAACATCAAACAAGATATAAATGCACATAAATAAAACATCGCTTGTAGTTTTTTAAGCGTGTCTTCGCTTAAAATTCAACATGTACGACGGAAGTGGTATTATAAGATGACAATTTTGCCATTTTGGCCATTTTTTCGATTTTGGTGAAACTCAATATGCTCGAGGAAAATGGGATTCTTAATTGATTTTAAGATGAAATTCTGGAATAGTCAATTAAGGAGCTTGGACATTTCTTAGCCGATTTTGGTGGAATTTAAAATGATTTTAAATTTAAGTTCTGGAAAACAGCCAATTTGGATGTAACTTGGCTTTTTTTAGCGGTTTTTGATGGAATTCAACAATTACGGTGGAAATGGAATTTGAAAGTGGCTTTAAAATGAAGTCCTGGAATAGTCAATTAAAATGGAACTTGGCTATTTCTTAGCCGATTATAATGAAATCAGTCATTTACGATGGAAATGGTACTCTAAAATGATTTTTCGGTGAAGTTCTGCAATAAGAGCTGTTGAAATTGTGAGTACTATTGGTTGCTTGGTTTTATCTTAGTCTATCGTAGCCACATACGCCACTTTATCACTAGTAATGGCGGTGTAGAATTTAAAGCGCCACCCTAATACGCTACACTAAGAAACATAAGACAAAAACGAAAAACAAATTATTTTATCGTCATTAAATGAACCTAGGAGTACTCAGGGTTTTGTATTTTATTACTTTAGGATTTCTTTTTAGATTATTTTTATTTCACGTTACATACTTATTACTCAAAATCACTATAGGAAGTGACTCCATTTACGAATATTTATAATTATTTTGTAGAGGGAGGAGTGTTACCAGAGTAACTAACCTACTATAATCATAACAGTCGTTCTTCTTTACAGAATTCTTAACATTACAAACTTAATATACATGTTAATTTATAAATTTAATCTATCAATAGGTTTATTAATTCTTATACTTTTTCGCACTTCATAATTGCTTTCATTATTTTGTTTTAGTATTTTGGATTTATTTAACCGATTTCTTGAAAACCTAAATATAGGTTCATTTGGTGATTGATTTGTGGTTGCAGTTTCATTAAAATCTGGTAAAATGCCATATTTCAGTTCTGTCACATCATCACTTTTACATTTTTAAATTTTGCGAACAATTTAATCAGCTCTCAATATCTTGATCATTCAGTCTTGATTGATCTTCTTCATCCGTCACTTTATTTCATACTATATTCCTCTTACTTCATCCGACTGTTTTTTCCAATTTTTACTACTACCGGCTACTCTATCATTTTCTTTAAATTTCACGATGTTAGTTTGTTTCTTAAATTCCCATCCGATTTCATTAATGAAAATCTTGAACGCGTTGGATGGTTAAAAACTATATCAGCTGGAGAAATATGAGTTACTACATGTAGTGAATTGCGGTAATGTGGTAATATTTGAACTAAATTAAATTGAAGGTCTTGTTTTATTTGGGTTTAATGATCTTATTTTGTTTTTTAACGTTTGTACGTATCTTTCAACTTGCTCGTTTGTTGCGGGACGAAATGGTGCTCCATGAAATGTTTAAATTGAGGATTTACAAATTGAGAACCATTATCACTGGAAATTACTTTCGGTAAACCAAAAGTATGGAAATTATTTCGAAGTATTTCAATCGTGTTTTCCAAATTTATTTGTTTTAATATACATAGGTGTTTCAGGCCATTTTGAATATGCATACGTAAAAAGAAATGCTCCCCGTAAAATGGTCCTGCGAAATCTATGTGCAACCGTTTAAAAGCTTGTGCTGGATATTCCCAATGATGTTTTTTGGAAACTGATACTGAATTATTTTTATTTTTACAACACAATGCACAATTTTTTGACTAAATTGTCTTTATTGAATCCTGGCCACCAACAGAAACTTCGACCAAGCGCTATAATTCTAACCACTCCGAAAAGAGCTTCTGGTAAATCACTTAGCATTTTAGTTTTCAAATTTTTGGGATCACTACTCTTATTCAATACAACCTGATTAATACGAAAACTCCTCCAATGGTACATTAAATCGACTCTTCGCTGATATATTTACAATAGTTGTTAAATTTTCCAGTAATTTGTTTAATTTTGAATCGCAAACTGTCTCTTCTAGTATGATTCTTTATATTTGTGACCAGTTCCTCTGCGAGTCATTCAATGTTTGTGATGCAAACTGTATTGGGTTTTCAGTACCATCCGGCATTATGTGAGATAACACTGCAGCTCCTACTTCTATTAGTGATGCCTCGGTAGCTAGACAAATTTAAAGTTTGTCTAAAAAATGTCCCAAGAAATCATTTGATTGCATTCGCTTCTTCAGTATATTGAATGAATTTTCACAATATTTGTCCCAATACAATTTAATATTTTTACGTAGTAGTTTGTGAAAAGGTTCTAATTCCCCACATAAATGTTGAAAAAGCGATGGTAATTTATAAGTCCTAAGAATGACTGTAATTCCAATTTATCTGTAGAAGCCTTTTGTACTGCTTCAATTTTAGAATCTACCTTGAAAATTCCTAATTTGTTTAATTTGAACCACAATATTTAATTTCGTGCTATACAAATTCTGTCTTACTTAGATGCGTTTTTAACCTGTATTCAGAGAGCCGTTTGAAAATTTCTTCTAGCCTCTGCAGATGAATCTAGTCATTTGGAGCTGTCACTCGAATGTCGTCTATAAAAACGCAAGTTTCTTCAATACCTTGAAGAATGGACTCAATTTTTCTTTACCACTTTGCTGGTTCACAATTTAACCCGTATAACATACGAGTGCACTTATACAATCCTTTGTGCATACTCAAAGTTAGTGAATGTTGATCATCCTCATGCATTTTCCATTGTAAATATATATTTCGGAGATCTAGCTTTGAAAATTTATCTTTGGCCGCTAAATTCTCAAATAATTAATCGGTTGATGGAAGTGGTTGTTCTTCGGTTAAAAGAAGCGGGTTGATTGTGTCCTCAAAATCACCAGAGATCCGAACGCTGCCATTTGGTTTCATGACAGGTACTGTGGGTGTTACAAATTCGCTATTTTCTACTTTAATCAAAACTCCTTTATTTTGTAAACGTTTAATTTCAGGTTTCCCTCTCTCTCTCTTTCTCTCTCTCTCCCTCACTTTCTCTCACTTTCTCTCTTTATCTCTTTCTTTCTCTCTTTCTTTCTCTCTCTTCTTTCTCTCTCTCTCCTTTCTCTCTCTCTCCTCTCTCTCCCTCTCCCTCTCTCTCTTGCTCTCTTTCTCTTTCACTCTTTCTCTAACTCTCTCTCTCTCTCTCTCTCTCTCTCTCTCTCTCTCCGTCTTATGGAAAACTGGATTTGGCTAGCTTTAATGGAAACTGATATAACATTTGTTTTAAGTGGTAGGCGTTTGTTGATGCCAGATCAATTGCATTTTTGCTGTCGCAATATATGACAGTTACGGGATCTGGACTAGTCGAAAGCTCCTGTTCGAGTGATTTATGTCAGAGAGCTTCCTGAATTGCAAATAACGACGCCATGTATTCTTATTCCATTGTAGATAACGTGACTGTTGGTTGTTAGAATTCCAACATATCGCTCCATTTTGATGCATGAAAACATAACCTATGATGGTTTTGCGTTCGTCTTCATCACTGCCACAATCAACATCGCAATAACCAGTGATACTTGAAGTTGTTAAGCAGTGCTAGCAGTTCCCTTTAAATGCCACAGAATTTTCTGCACTGCCAACCAACGGGCTCTTCCAGGAACATTATTGAATCTGCTGCTATTGCTGACTGTTTAGTTAATGTCTGGTCGAGAAAATTGAGATACGAACCGAATGCTTTCCACTGGTTGCTGATATAGCACATTCCTCATTTGGTCACGTTCGGAATTTGTCTTATGGCACATTAATCTGGAGAGTTTCACATTTGGATCCATGGGCGTTGCACAAGGATTGCATCCACTCATAATGAATCGCTGCAATATTTCATTTAAATACTGCTCTTGCTCTTGATCGATCCATATTTTTCCTTCTGCAAAGTCTCGTGTAATCTGTCTTCCAGGCAATACCTTGCTTCTCGAATATCTTTCATCTTAAAATTTTCCATTAATTTGATTTTGACCGATGACTTGAGTTGTTGGTCATTTGAAAATAATAAAAAATCGTTGACATATACTGACAAAAACAGCATCTTGTCCGCTTCTATTTTGTAGTATATGCAAGGATCAACTTTAGATTGCAATAGTCTGCTAAAGTTGCTTTAATACATTATCAAGTTGTTGATTGCAAACACGACTAGACTGCTTGAGTCCATAAAGTGACTTCCTAAGTCGGCATACTTTAACGCCATTGTTGAACATGTAAATTTTTTCTTTAAGTTCACCATGAAGAAAAGCCTTTACATCGTCCATTTGTTCAATGTCCAAATTGTATTTTGCTGCAAGTGATATTAAATATCTTAAAGAAGTAAACCTTAGCACTGGCGCATAGGTTTCATCGTAGTCAACTCCCTTTCGCTGTGTACATCCTTGCACAACTAATCTCGCTTAGTATTGATATATTTCCCCTTCAGCGTTGCGTTTCGTTTTAAAAATCTATTTGCAGCCGATAGGTTTTTTGTTGGGTGGCAGATCGGTGAGTTCCCACAGACAAAGCTTATTCGATTGTTATTGGATCATATAATTCACTTTATTGACACATATAAGAAACAAAATCTTCCATTTGTTTCGGTTTAGGTTGTCGCGACGATTTTCGCGGTACTGTCTCCACAGGTATTTCTTCTGTCGATGTTGCCGGAAGATATTCGAATTCTGACGTCATTTGATCTTCATTTTCTATATTACTTGAAACGATTGTATCGTCTGAAGATACATCACTGATTTCATTTGATGGATTTCTATCATCGACAAGATCTATGATTTCATCGACATATATTGGTTCTTTATCTATTTTTTTATCCGGGAACAAAATAACGTGTCTATTCGGGTCACTCAGTGTAGTCTGTTCTAAATGTTGGTCTTCATGTATTGTAATATAACATCACGACTTACAATTACTTTATTTGATTGTGGATGATGAAAACGATATATTCTTTCGAGTTTTCACAGTAACCTACAAATATACATGTTTCAGATTTTGGACTCAGTTTATTTCTTTTTCCTTGGGGACATGAACCATTCCTGCGCATCCAAAAACACGTAAATGTTTAAGGTTGGGTTTTCGTTCCATCCAGATTTCTTCGGGTAGATCCTACCGATCTGTAGGAGATCGGTTGATTATGTAGCATGCCGTCGATACTGCTTCCGCCCAGTACTCGTTGCCTAATCGTCCGAGCTCCAAAACTTTCTTGGTACCTTGGGGTTTTGGATCGTTTAAATGGTTTACGTGTCCGTTTACCTCTTATGCATCACGTCAAACACTTACTTAACTTAATATTTTCATGCCACTGAAACTTAAGTGTCTAAGTCTTCGGTACCATAACATTTTGGGAATTCCTTTAACTAGGTATGTTAATGCTTGTGGTTGGTTTAGTCTGTACATGTTTCCCACAAGACTTGCGGTTGCAACTAGTTCGCCAAATTTATTGAAAATTTCACATCTCGTCTTTCTAAACTTAACATTATTCCTATTCTTGACCATCTGACTTACGGACACGAGATTTGCACATAAATCTTTGACGTACAAAATATTTTTAATATTTACTTTCTGGATTTTTTCCGTTTACTGTCACATCAACCTCAGCAGCTCTGTGAGCCAATCGTTTCTCTTGGTCATATGCGTCGAAGCTCCGGAATCCACGTACCAATCGTTGTGGTTGATAGCTTTTGCTGAAAATGTTGTGTAAAGTAAATTTTCTGCGTTCGGTCGTCCTTGGCTAACACTTTTATTTTTGGTTGGGCAATTTTTTGCAATATGTGCATAGTTGTTACAATTGAAACAACGTGGACCAGCAAATTGATTCTGTTTACTTTTACCATTGTTGTGCTGCTTATTGTTGCCATTAAATGAATCTTTCCCATATAGGACAATATCGTTTGACGTGTTAGGCAAAGTTGTTTTCACATCTTGCAATAATTTTGTTTTGTTTTCTCAATTCACATAAACATAGGCTTATATTCCTCTGGTAAGCCTATCAAAAGAATTATCCCGAATTATCCATTCCTCTGATACATTTAATTGAATGGAATTTAATTTATGAGCTGTGTTGATTACGGTTGTCACCTACTCTTCTACGTTTTTACAGCTTTCCAATTTTGTCGAAATTAATGTGCGCAATAAGCCAACTTGCCTTATGGTTGTGAGTGAAAGATAAAAATATTTTCTAAGCTAATTCTGATAATTAAATAACTGGTCAATTCAAAAGAATTTTAAAAATTGGTGAAATATTTTTAATTAATTTACTTTTAGTGAACAAAAACACATCTTGTATTTGTTAAAACGTCAGAAACTGATAGTTATCACAATTTATGTAAATATCATTCTTCCATTAAAAAAAAAAAAAAAATTGATGGTTCCTGGCTGTACAATTAACGCTTTCTTATAAGTTAAGCCGTGGTTTCGACATAATATCTGTAATTTACAACCAAAACAATATCTAATTACTAAACAAAACCAATCAACATACATGCATTCAAATTACATCACATAACGCTTAAGCAACAAACAACATAAACCAAATGCAACACAACATAATATCGATGTCACCCTTCCAATTACAAATTGTATGGGAAAGTATTTTTGTCTTGTAATTTTCTTTTGATAGAATTTCATAAACAAAACCTCCTATCTATCCTATTATTTACAATTTCTATTTATTCAATATATGTACATATCTAGCTAATAGCTGAATATACTCGTAAATGGAAGAAATATGCTTAATTTACATTTTTTTTTTTTAAAGAAAATTAAACATATTTGTACATAATAATTATGTAATGACAGTACCAACAACAACGTTGGCGACAACAACGATTATGTTGATACATTTGATTAGCATACAAGTGAATTTACGAGTATCGTATCTCCCTGTCTGCAAGCAAACAATCACAATAATATATGTACATCTCGCATTTAATTTCTTTCTTTCTTCCAACATCTTGAATTTTGTGTATATGTGTGCTTTATGCCGCCGCCTGACCATATTTAAGATTTTGTGTCTTACTATTTGTTTGCTAAGTTGATTTCTTTAAATAGAAAACATCGATTAGTTGAATTTTTGATTACATAATCATAGGTTATATCGTTTCGCTATTATTTTGTCTGTATCGTCTGTTTTAGGAATTTATGTATGGTAGGTAGAAGGTAGGTATGTAATGTTTTGCATTATGCAAACTCTGCAAACTCTAAAATATGAATTATGATTATTTAAATATCGTACGATGACAGTGATTATCATGTATGCCATCTGAATAATTGTGGTATGGTTGGGAAATTTGTACAAAAAAAAAAAAAAAATACGCAGGAAGCTAGAATGCAAAAGAATGTTTATTGCCGCGCAGGATGATTCAATGTCGATCGAACAATAGAATAAAAGAAATTTCAAACTAAATTTGATGTCGTTGTATTTAACAAAATCTGTCAATCAAAAAATGAGAAATAAATTTCTGTCTGCCTGTTTTGAATACTAAATACAATATTATTTATAATTTGCGGGAACCCGCACATTGACATCTCTTAGGTACGCATCCATACTATATAATATATATTTTATTTATGTGTTTCGTAATAATAAAACAAAAAAGATTCTCACATACAAAAATTCTATGTAAATTATGAATAATTAATCATTTTGAAAACTCTACCTATACCAGTTAGATGTCAGCTTAAATACTTCCTTGATCGAGTGAACAGAAAATGGGTGTATAGATTTCATGTTGGTTTAAGACTTATTTCTTTTGTGTCAACGTGATCACATATTTTTTGAAAATTATAATGCAAGAGGATGATTCGCATAAGTACGCTTAAATAATAATCGCATGTAATTTATTACCACCGGCGCAGTAGGTAATTCAAATGATCGATCTTATATTTTCAGATATTTTTTTCTTTTTACAATGGGACAAGATGTACCACATATTTAATTATGATTACAGTAAATAGGAAAATTAATTTCACTTTTATTGTAAATTGATCATGATTGATCATGGAATTCGTGTGCTGTTAAATTTTTTATAAAGACAATTTTTTGTTTTTTTTTTTTAGATCTAGCGCTTTAGAGATAAACGATCATGTGTTTTGAAGTTCAAGAAAAACTTTCTTTCTTGTTTTATTATTTTTCTATGCATGTGCATGTGCATTTGAATTTCTGAGTGACAAATTAGCAAGTTATGCTTGAGAATTATTGATGAATTTCAATTTTTAATGTTTATCGCGACTTTTCAAGAAATCTTGTGAAATTATTTATTGCACTTTTCATAATATTTTATAAAATATTTCATTCTAGTCTTGCATCTCTAAAGTTTCAATAAAAAATGCAGAAATGAAAATCTTTCACGTTGTTAAATTTCAATTTTAGTTTATCTTGGAATTTTATAATGCGTATTATTCTTCCAGACTGCTAAATTTTTTTCTAAAAAAGTTTACAATTTAGCAAATACTTTAGTATGTACATTTGTTTATTAAAATAAAATTTTTATTTTTAAACTTTTGAAAGTTTAAGGCGGGTATTCACATACAATTAAATTGTGCAATATAATTGTGTGACGTCAATATTGCACAATAAAATTCAAAAATCGTGAATAAAAATTGAGTATATTGTGCAATTTAATTATACCGCCTTTTACAAATTTTAATTCTTGAATTTCTAAATTTGTCAACTTTAACCATAATACTTATCAAACGGAAGCGCCAATTGTTCAAATCTATTTTTTATGTCATTTGAAAGCGTTGATTGTATTCTAGTGAGTTACACAAATTATTTTTTTCCACCATTTTCTACAAAAGCAAAATCTACGAAAGGTCTAAGCGACATGAGTCACAATTTTATTTTGAGTGAAGCGACCGATCTTGGTGGTAATGTACGAAATAGTAGCGGGGTCATTATCGCCTCCAAATATTATTTAGTCGTTTGATAAAATTAAAAAAAAAAAAAAAAATGCACAACCGACAATTATTCCACATTATTTTGGCGCAATTATTATTTTTTTGCTGTTTCAATCAATTTAATAATAAATTGGAGACAAATTTTGCATTTCGGTTGTTTTTATATTAATTATTATTGTAGTATTTTTCCAAAAATATTAACTTGAAATAAAGCATTTGTGATATTTGTGTTTTTTCATATAAAAGCGTTATTTTTATAGGTACAGTAATATTTTAAGATATTTGTTAAATTGTTGTTAGCACGTAAGAATTCAAAAGCCGTCATTTGCACTACGAGATTATGTATCGTCGAAATGTTCGTATATTCGTATATTTTAATATTCTTAAATTACAAAAATTAAATTCAAAATTTGTGAAATTATATGTGGCGCTTATAAAAGCTTGTCAAATTCTGAAAAACTCTTGCTTTTTTAAATTATTTGAGATTCCACATTTTACTTGTTTAATCGGGTATAATTTAATTTTAGTAAATTGTTCAGTAAAATGAAAAAGAATAAAATTGTCCTACTAAAATATGTTAGATAGCCACATGATTTCACCGAGCAAACGGCGCAGTGGTTAAAGCTGCGGCGGTTGGATCGGGAGGTACCGGGTTCGAATCCCTATAGGGGCGGGATGCAAAAGGGATTTTTCATCATCTGATTACGATCGGTGATGAAGATGAACACATCTATGACCCCCTGTTGAGAGTGCGGAATCCATGGGCCGACCCACCTTTCATGTCAACACTATAGATTGGCATGAAGCAATGCAATGTGCAGGTGGTTAAACGAAAACGGGTCTATAGCCGTACGTCCTCGATTTGGCTAAAAAAGCGTAAGGTAGGACGTAAAAAGCGAACTGCGAAAGAGTTGGGAGTGCCTCGAGCCCCAGAACAGATTGCAGAGATAAAAACAAACAAACAAACAAACAAACACATGATTTCCAAAATGGTCGTTTTATCATAATTGAGATTATATAGATTAAGATTTATTAGCCTTGCTTTCCAAATAAATAAGCCTAATGGTCGAACTCAAATTGTTTTATATTCTGCTAACAACTGTGGAAATGATTTAGTTAAATGGTTCCTTAGCTTCTTTGAATTTGAAAATAATTTACAAGTACATATCACATAACCGAGAGATGGTTTAAATTCAACCGATTCTAAAATTTTTTTGTGTGATGCTTTTGTAAATGTTTAATTCAATGTAGCTAAGGAATTTGAGAAAATTATTTCCTAATGAGGCATCTTTAAAATTTGGAAGTTTATGCTAAAACCTAGGTTGCGGTAAAATAAGAAATTATTGGTAATTTCACCATTTTTAAAAACCACAATTTCTATATGATATAACAAGATTTAAATAAATAAATAAAACAGATCTAAAATAATTGAAAAATTTCAGTTGCAATTTTAATTTTTATAACTCAAGAAAAATTTTCGGGATTCAAATTATTTTAAAACAAAAATCTCAGTTTTTTAATTATTTTATTATAATTCTTTATAGTGGTAATTTCCGATCGGTTTTGGATTTTTAACTTGCTCCCTCGATTTTTTCTTTAGCACTATATTAGTTTAAGTTAATTTACAATTAATAAAACTGTTATAGTGCAAAATAATAGAATCTTTTACTAAAATTGAGGTAAAGGCCACTATTTACTAAGAGATTTCATTTATTTATGTTTTATTTATTTATTTGCGCGGTAAAACTTTCTAAATTGTTTCCTAGGAACAATATTGTAATTAAATTTTCAAATGTCATATAAATTAAATCAGTACAATATAAATTTCAATGTGGCCCATTTTTATATTATTCTTAAAATTCAGATTTTCACGAAATTTAAGTTTTGTTTTAAGTTATGAGATTTAAGTTAGTTTTTATGAAATTATCGAAATTTGATAATACTCAAAACTAAAAAATTAATAATTCCTAATTTAGAATTAAATTTCATAATTTAATTAAAATTCAGTTCTTGTTCATCGAAATTTAGATACGCATTTTAACAGTTTTAAAATTTATTTAAAATAAATAAAAGATAAAGGATTATCGCGGTTCGATTAAATTCCTTTATATTTAAAAAAAAATAAAAATTTGGTTATAATTAATTAAATATGTGTTCAATAAATTTTCGCACAATCTGAATTATTCTCATTGGGATATTAATCAAATAATTTGAAAATTTAAGTATTAGTAACAGTTTCACATGCTAACACATAGGTTGCGGACCAATAGTAGGGTAAATTGTTTTTTTATCTAACATAAGCTATGCTTTTTTATTCGCTCCCGACAGCTGCTATCGAGAGCCGCCAGTTTTCTATGCCTAAATTTAAATTTGAGGTAAATGTGTGCTAAAATTGAAATTTACAGTACTAAATGATTTACCCGACTTTTGGTCCGCAGCTTTAGTGGAGTAAAATTAGCATTGAAAATCGTAATTTTAAGGAACTCGGTGCTTATCACCTAATTTTTATGATTTTTTTTTAATCTTTTCGTGATGAATTCTAGATTAAAGTTAAAACATTACTCCGCTGAAAACTTTTTTAAAGTTATTATGAAAAAACTTCAAAAAACAAATACTCAAATTTTTATTGAGTATATTACAGGTGAAAATCGGAGATCCGAGGTGGAATGCTAGTTTTAAAAAAAATCTTCAGAATGACGATTAAGAAAATTTCATTTTTTTTACCAAGTCTAAACATTTTTAAAGAATAAAAAATAACAAGAAGCAGTTCCACTAATAATACGAATTGAACAAATTATGTTTTCCTACAATCGCCGTGAAAAGCAGGCTTTTTTTCTCTGTTTTCAAAGCCCAAAGTGTCTGTTTTTTTGACAGTTAATAAACAAATTACTTTGTCACACGTTTCTCTTAGAAACGTGTGACAAAACTTGAAACCGCACGCTAAATTTGAACATATGAAAAGAAGAGTAAGAGTAAAAGAAGAGTATTGAAAAGCGAAATTTCACATAATTATGATGTAATTATTTTTATTGATTATTATTGAAATTTACATTAATGGTACAATTGGTGCAGTTTTGTATGTTGATGCCGCGTTGATTGAGTTCTGGTGATAAATCCGGCGGTGTATTTGAGAGATCGCTGTCACTTAAATCCATTTTTTTTAGTTTTTTGTTGCAAAAAATAAATTGTCAATTTTTAAGAAAGACTAATGTTTGTATAAAACATCAAACCAAATTTTTGTTTTTCTTTATGAAAAATAAAAAAAATCTTTGACTACTCGATTGAACAAAATGTCGGTCCTAAAATAAAATCGTATTGTCAGTATAGTAAATTTTACTACAAAATTATCTATTTATTATATTTTTTAAAATGATTGTAGGAAAAATAAAGTGTGAAACACGTCCGCAAAGTTGTTTGTCACGCTCGAAAGGTTGCTGGCCTCCGTCCCGTCGGCCAGCAATTACCTTTCTCGCGTGACAAACTGGCACTTTGCGCTCTTGATACACAAATAACTATTTCTTCTCTATTTTTAACACTCTAGACATGAATACGTTAATTTTAAAATTTAGATATTTTTAAATTCTCCGTTAAATTTTTAAATTTGAAGTTATTGTTTTTGTCAAGTTCGTTGACAACTAAACATCATTCAGTCACCTCGAACAAATTCTTAATAATTTTATAATGGTTCCTTTTTTTTTAAATTTCCAATTTAATATTTTAAATAAGGTTATTCACGAAATAATCAACTTATAATTTTAAATAAATATTAAAATTCGACTATCCCATCGATGACCGTCTATTTCTTGCTTAGTGGTGAATTTAATAAGGATATTACTCGTTCAATACCCCGGAGAGTTCAGTTCAAATCTCTTCTTTTCATAACCGTAAGAACATTATCCACATATCTCAGGCTCAACCAAATCCGAGGGAATAAACGGGAGCTACGGTGTACTTCTCGAAGTTATACATGGGAAGGTTGCTCACGTTTCCTGAAATTCTCCTTGTTGGAAGTAACTTTGGTTCATGAAGATTTTGGCGACTTTTTGAGACATACTTACTAATCTTCTTGTTTTCAATCTTCTTCTTTTTCCGTGATCGATCGTTCACCGGATTGCATTCCATACGAACACATTTGGATATAGCGCTGTAATACCGAATTATTGTAAATAATAATCTTCTCATAGCTTCGCGCCTTCTTTTACAGCTTTTACCATTTTTATCAGAGGATTTCTGTTCTTCAAACAGTCCAACAGCGATCATTTTGGTCGGTCATCAACTCCCAATTTGTCCAACATAAGGAGCAAGTTGTCTTTATTAGCTTTTGGAATACTTAATATACTTCGACTTGAGTAATTTGGTATTTTTAATCTTTTTTTGTTATGTAATAATTCTTCGATTATTTGCATCCAGATTGTGGTTGGAAACTTTTGTGTAGAGAAACGGATGTATGTATATGCTCATTTTAGACATGCTACTTTCTAAATCTTCTAAGATCTCTTTTTTTCGAGCAACCAAAGTTGTGGAAATTTTAGTCCCTTATTCAATAAATTATTCATTTTGGTGCAACTTTTGATTTTAATTTCCACGTCTTTTTGTGGTGAAGTTGTACATTTTTTTGAAAATTGTTTTAAATTTTAGATTTTTTTTTTTACATTAGTATGTCCTCTTACTACATGGGCGGAAAAGTTTAATGTATTGATAATAAAACGCAACTGTTTTGACAACGTTTTTATTTAATCCTCAGTAAAATGTTTGTGCGATCACGTTTAAATTCACCGACCCAAAAACAGACAGTTTCTTAGGATAATGTTGTCGACTCTCTACAGAATTTTCTTTTCTTGTCTTAATGTGGTTTAAATTAAGTTTTCGCATACGCTTCTTTGTATAACTAAATAACTTCCTTCTAAGAATGTGTTTTGCAATTAGTCTGAATAGGACTGCCGTGCTAAGAAACAAGTCACAAATGCCAAAAAATGCTTTAGGGGCATATTTGGATTCTGTAAACAAATACCTATTTTTCTGCTTTTTTAAAAAGTCAAATCTCCTTCATCAATTCCATAAAATTACATTAATAGTCAAGTTTCATATAAAGACATGGCAAATAAAAATAACTACAAAACGACAAATGTGACTTTTTTGATAGCACAGCAGAGGATAACACAGGTATGCAACAGTGAACAGTCGTATCCGAAGTAATTTTTTCCGCTGAATTCGAATCTGTCCACAGAATTCCCAATCAGGTCAGACTTTTGAGATATTCTAATCTAAAAGTGTCAAAACCGTAATTTTGGCAGTTTTTCACTTGAAATAACTCAAGACTAAAAAGATATAAAGCAAATTTGACAAAGGGATCGAATTTAGCGCTCCAAAATCTACGAAAAACCATATAGTAAGCATAAAAAAAATTAAAAGAAATCTTTTTGTATTAACAAGTTCTCAGCTTCATAAGGTCTTTATTACGCATAATCTAAGAATTTCATAAGCACTTGTTGCTTGTATTCCTTCTCTTTTTATAACTAAATGATCGGAAGATTGCGTTTTTGTAGTCGTAGTTTTTGGTACGCTTAATAAGATCCCGTTGTCAGATTTACCTTAACTCTTTTTGGCCTTGAGTTATTTCAAGGACCAAAGTGTCAAAAACACGCTTTTTGACACTCAGGTGTTTGGGTAATTCTGTGTCCAGATTCGTATTCCTGTGCTAATTTACCATGTACATATTCTAAAATGATATCAAAATAAAATCCGAAATTTAAATTAATTGGTACTATGGCTCGAATACTGTGATAATCAGCCCTCACCTAAAGAAAATGATTTCATTTCGCCACACTTTCACCGCGAAATTAATTCAATTTTTTTTACACAGAATTAATTTATTTTCAATTATAAATTGAATCCGCCGCAGCATGAAAAATAATAATTTTTGACATTTATGTGAGGAATTTTCCACTTGGTACCCAAATTTTTTAATTTTGCTGCCCGAAAATTATAATAATTTTTGCGTAATAAACCTGGCGTTTCTTTTTTTTTGAAAAATAATCCAATAATCGATAGGAATACTCCCAAAAATTGTAATATTTGTTCAAAGGCCTCATAACATTAAAATGCTCGTTTCAAGTTTCCTATAAAATTGCGCGATGTGCAACAATGATCAATTGATGTACAGTGAAATTCACTTTCGCTTATAACGTCGGAAATTTGAACTGATTTGTTATGTTACTCTTATAATTAAAATCCATATATTACGACATTCGGTTAGAACGATGGATTCTCAATGTGGTTATAAGCGAATTTCACTGTATTAATTGGTAAAATATTATCATAATCAATATACATACATACATACAAGGTTTCTTCTGTTCAATGTTTCTGAGTGTATTTTATCACAGTATTCGGGCAGTGCCTTTATTGCAATCCGAATTCTCGGATAAATCATTTACTCGAGAAAAATTTGACTTTTAGTATTTGCGTTTTGTTTCATTAAGCATTTTTCTATTTGGGCTCACTAAATCCTTAAAACAATGTTGAAAATAAATGCATTTACCATTACCTACCACATTATATTCAGCATATTTACTTTGAAAATTCGCCTGTAGCCAAAGATAAGAAAATTAAAATATTATAATATTTAGGAATAATTACTGGTAGTTACTTGTGGGTTTGGGAGATAAGTATAATTTTAATTGTGTCCCAACTATAATTTTTTGAGCTTGTTGATGGAAGATGCTTAGTAGATTTCAGTTTCTGTTCTAATAATTTTTTAAAAACGATAATTGTTAAGTTCATCATTCAGAAAATAATTCTAGTTTCGAGTGATTTTTTCTTGTAATTGAACAGCTTAAAAATATTTTTATTACTGTATTTTATTATTAATTAATTTTAAATGAACAAATACCCAAAATGTTGCTTAAATTTAATTTTCGGAACTATTTCTGTAACCGAAAATCTTTGTAATAATGTTTCCCAAATTTTGTCTATTTCTCATCCGAAAATCAGCATGCATAACATCAAAACTCCTAAAAATATCGCTTGACATTCATTTCCGGAAATTTGTTTCAGCTAGTAGGAAATTTCCAAATTCTAATAAGACGTTCTCTTACAATTTTTAGAACATTATCTTTATAAAATTAGTTCAAATTAAAATTGTTGTCGGTTTTTGACTTCTTGAACATTAAATAATTTGATTTCTTAGTCTTAAAAATGAATAAATATCAAAATTTTGTTGGTTGTCAAATTCGGTAATTTTTCTAAATAAAATAAATTTAAAATTTGACTGTCCGCTTCAAAATTCTTAAAAGCGTTAATAAAATATTAAAATTTAAGAAAAACGTAAATTGTAATTTAAATTTATTTTACATGAACTTGTTTTATTTAACAATGAAGCTTCTTTTTTAGTTTCTCTGATGTTTAAATTTTTTGCTGAATTACTGTACCAAATTCCGATAGTTTTATCTCTCTTAAAAATTGAAAACTTCAATTTATTTTTTTATATTTTAAATGAATATAATCAACATTCAAAAATGGCTTAAAATTTAAATTTTTCTCAAAATATTAAGAAATCTAAAATTAGTTAAAAATTTAAATTAAGTAAACTAAAGTAAATTTAATATTTTACTCTAATTTGAATTAATTATTTAATTCGTGTAATCACCAAATAATCAAATATAGTCGTGTTTTCCATGAGAACTGCACTAGAACTCTATAAATTTTAAATTCCATTTATTCTAAGTAAACAGAAAAAAAAAATTAAATTCATAAAGTGATAATGTGTAGTGCATTTCACATAAATACACATTTTAAGTTGTTACAGCAATAAATAATGACAATTATAGCTTATTTTTTAGTTACACTGGATAAACCCATGAATTTATCGAGTGTAGTTGCGTGTAATGACGTCAGCAAGAAATAAGAAAATATTGATGAAATAACTGAAGGGGGACATTTTTAAACTTTTTTTTTTTTTTTTTTTTTTTTTTTTTTTTTTTTTTTTAATCTATGCAACTTTTCTGGGGCTCAAGGCACTCCCAAAACTTTCGCAGTTAATTTTACCGTCCTACTTTACGCAGCAGTAGCCAAATCGAGGACGTACGGCTATAGACGTGGTTTGTATAAACCATCTGCACATTGCATTGCTTCATGCCAACCTATAGTGCTGACATGAAAGGTGGGTCGGCCCATGGATTCTGCACTCTCAACAGGGGGTCATAGCTGTCTTCATCGTCATCACCGATCGTAATCAGATGATGAAAAATTCCTTTTGCATCCCGCCCCTATCGGGATTCGAACCCGGTACCTCCCGATCCAAACGCCGCAGCTTTAACCACTGCGCCGTTTGCTCGGTGTTTTTAAACTTAAAATATGTAATTATATCAAATACACTACACATTCGCGCTTTATGAATTAATTTTTTTTCGTTTTACATAGAATAAAAGGAATTTTAAGTTTACCGAGTTCTAGTGCAGTTCTCATGGAAAACACGGCTTATGAAACCGATCCTAAAGATCATTTTTAATGTGTTCAACACGTAGAAGAATATTAGTTTTATTTACACGAATTCAACACCCCACAGATAGAGAGATTTACAATATTTATAATTTTTAATTTATTTGAAGTTAATATTTCCGAAATTAATTAGAGTTAAATATTAAATTTGCTGAAATTATTAAATTTGCTTACACAGGAATGTTTGGGAATTGTAAGGGAATTTTCTGTATTAGTATAATTCGCTAAGACAACCTGCACAGTACATTCTGTATAATATATGTATAACATATTATGTACATATATAGAATGAAAATTGTGGTACAATCAGTCCAGTTACCTCGGCCTTAATGAGAGGATTATTGTTTTCATAATCATAAGCTCATCACTCAAATTCTCGTACAATTTTCGGAAATGTTAACTTCAAATAAATTAAAAAATATAAATTCAATAAATTAAATTCTTAAATTTGAGAATTTCCTTAACTAAATGGATTTAGTTTAAATAAAATTCCTTAATTTGATCAGAAACTAATTTAAGATAGAGAATTTGTGAAACGTTTAAACACATGATTTCAACATTTCCACCCTTATGAAAAAGAGATCAATATTTAACAATTTTCACTTTGCTCGATTCTCGACAAGCTGAAAATATAGAAGCAAGACTATTATTATCGAAAGCATGAAATCTGGAACTAGTTGATAACTAGTTCATTTGATGCATACCCATCTGTTATTTTTCTTTCGGAAATATGAATACATAATTATGAATGTGTAGGTTGTTGTAACAATAATTATGTAGCGGGCGGGTGTTTATGCTTTTTATAATTCAAATTTGCAATATGTTTATAAAACTATTTCGTTGAATTCATAGAATTTAAACATTTGTTTGTGAATTTTCAAATTTCATCTCGAAAATTAAAAATCAAAATTTAATAATTGTTGGTGATTTGAACATTGATATTTTGAACTTTCCAGCTTCCAGTAGTGATTATATCTTTATTTTATCTTATTAATTCTGCCTCAAGAATTACTAGTAACACTGCTACTTGCATTGATCACATCACTGACCATGCTTTGGTTAAAATTGATATAGAGATTCTTGGTAATTATTTAAACAAAAAAGAATTGCTGTACAGCAAATTTAATATATTCGACTCATTAATCTCGTCACTGGATTTCTTGAACGTTCTGTGACTAATTAACCGAACGTCCTGTGACTAATTAATATTGTTTCAATGCTTAAAAAGGTAGCTGATTCATGTTCCAAAAATATAGTTAGGCATAATGCAAACATAAAGCTTAAACTGTGGATTTCAAGCAAGTTGGTACTTTTAATGAATAAAAGGAAAAAAATTCAACTGAAATGTAAAAAAGAGCCAGCGAATAAAAAACTGTATAAGTGCATCTCAAATTATGTAGTCATTGATGATTGAGTAAGAAATTTAATGAATGTGGTAAAGATTGCAAGAAGATCTGTTGTTGGTCTGTTGTTAATGATGTTTTGTCCAGGAATTTAAATAGAACTAATATCAAAATAATTGTATCTATTAATTCAGATATACTGTCTGACTCTGAATCAATTGCTTACGATTTTAGTGTTTATTTCTCTAAAATCGTTAATGGTTTGAAATCTTTTCTGCCCAATGTACGAGTCCTAATGATTGTTCTTACTCTTTTGAAAATTTGGAAACATTTTTCAGTACGATTTATTAAACAATGTTTTGTAAATAGCTTTATCCCTAATTGATTGATTTGATTGATTTTGAATGGACGACCAAGCATTTAGCAAGATTTCCAGGTAATTCTAAGAATTTTTGACGTCGGGCCCACTGTTCACCCTTCTTTAGATAAACTTGGAAGCATTGGAGAAGATGGTTAAATCAGGATTGAGATCGACATGGTTACAACATGGTTGGCATCCTAAAGTAAGTTAATAATTTAGTTACTACTGGCTTCCCGGAGGTATTTCTAAACCAAATTTTAAATAATTTGTTCTTCTTCCTTACTGCTCCATAAGTTACTTAACTTAGAGCTATTAAATTTGGATCTTCTTAAGTTCCATTTGACTCCTGTTTCTGCACTCGCCATCAATCTTAATTAGTTACCCATTACCCCCTTACTTTCTCCTGCCGTTTCTAATCGCTTAGTTAATAAACCGCACTCTGACAATCTCCTTCTCCAGTCTTTGAAACAAATTAAATTTAATATCTATCCTTGGCACCCTTGGTGGTGGTGTGCTGGTGGCTGTGCATAACTTAATTTTGAACTGTGAGGTAATATGTCCGAATTATAACATTGAATTTGTTGCGTTGAAGTTGCCATGGATTGTTAAATCATTATATTTATATGTGGCGTACATTCTACCTCATAGTACTAACGAGATTTATAATTTACACTGTGATAACATTCGCCATTTTGTTGCGGATTGTAATATACGAGTAAATGACATACTATAGTTTGTGTTTTAGGAGATTTCAAAACTCTTGCTATAATATGGCGCACCGATGATCATCAGCTATTTTGTAAATTCAATAATCATAAAAACCTACAATAAATTATAACTTTAAAAAAGTTGGATTGCATATGTTTTTTGCAAATCTGGACTGGGATGAAATTTTTAATCATAAATGGAACGATATTGATGCTACAATTGTTGGATTTTACTGTGTTCTATTTAAGGCTTTTGATAAATATGTGCCTAAAAGTTATAATCGTGGTTTAATAATAACTTGATCAATTTAAGAAATAGGAAGAATAAAGCTCACAAGCTTGCTAAGTTAAATGGTGATAATGTACTTTATATTAATTCATTTCGGCAGTTACGTCGATATTTCGATAATCAGCATCGGCTCGACGATGGATCCTAAGTTGTTTTGGACATTCGTTGATGCTGAACGGAAATATTCCGGCTATCCTCAGACTGATGTCTCTACATCTCGTTTATTTCTGTGACTGATGTAATCGACGATATATCCAAAATGAAATATGGGTGTGGTTTTGATAATATACCCACAAGTATTCTTAAAGATCTCAATAAGTCATTATCATTGCCTTTACCTTTGGTTTTCAATGCTTCTCTGAAGAATGACATTTTTCCTGTGACATGGGAGAAGTCAATCATTATCCCAATCTTCAAATCTGGTAAACCTCATGACATCAAAAATTATCTTGGAATATCCATACTATCTAACATGCATCCGACAACGTTCTACAACTAAAAATTTGTTAAGCTTGACATCGAAAGTATTTGAAGCGTTTGAGTCTAGATTTTTCGAAGGCATTTGATACACCGCAGTTTGACATTCTTCTTGGAAAATTAGACAGATTTGGTGTATGCAAATTATTTTCGGATATGATTGGCTCGTACCTGTGTGAAAGAAAGCAAGTGGTTACAATAAATGGTATTACATCTAAAACTATTGAGGTTCATTCAGGCCTTCCTCAGGGTTCTCGCCTTGGACCTGCGCTGTTTATCATATTCATCGATGAAATTGCATCTTTTTTCGAATTTTGTGGCTGTGAACTTTATGCGGATGTCCTGAATGTCATCTTGGACCATCAGTTAAATTTCCGGGATCATATTAACTTAATTGTAGCTAAGTCTAATAGTTTGCTGGGCTTCGTTCATCGTACGACCAAGGTGAGTTTGTAAAAAGTTTGGTTAAGAGTTTCTATACTGTTCTCTTGTACGGTCTAAACTGGAGTATGCATCGATTATTTGACAATTAATTCTATTCTTGCTGCACAAAACGAAGTGGCCGTTTGATTCTAAACTTCCAATGTGGCAGAATAAAAGGAATTTACCACCTTATGCAGAGTGCTGTAAATTTGGAATCACTGATTGACAGGCGTAAGGTTGCTAGGGTCATCGCTGATGTTTTAAATGGTACAGTAGATTTCACTGAATTTCTTGCCAATATTGATATTCATATGCCCTGTTAACCAGTTCCGGTCAAACATTTTATTTATTTACCGACTTTTAAGTCCAATTTTGTCATAATGCACCTATTCCGGCTATGTCTCGGCAACTTAATTCTAACTTTAATGAATTCGATTTCAACTTATCCAAATGTTTATTTAAAAAGTAGTTATTTGATGTCCATTTTATTGTCAAAAAAGGATTTTTCCTGTTGATATAAATAAATAAATAAATAATGTCACTAAATTAGTTAGTGGTGGCTGCCCGAAGGTGCTTCTAAACCACATTAAACAATTTAATAGTTACGCTCTGTTGAATCTGGATCTCATTAAATTCCCTATGACTGCCGTTTCTGGAAATTCCCTCCACCTTAGTTAGTTACCTATAACTCCCTTATTACTACCCACCAACTGCTCTCCTTCGGCCATGTTTGATCGCTGACCTAATTACCTGCACTCTAATTTTTTGTTTGTTTTTGACATGCGTTCATAACCTAGAAATAAAGTATTAAGTGTAAATTACATAACTAAATTGAATGATTTCACATGTAAGTTAATATTCGGAAACATCAAACAAAAAGTAAATCTAAAATATGAGATAAATCTACGATAAATATAAATGTCTTTAAGGAAAACTCAAATCTATTGCATCCTACAAACAAAGTCAAAACTGCAATGACCAACTTAAAACAATTTGCTATTAGGTGATGAAGCGCCCGATAATATAGTTCATTTTTTTTTGGGCATGTTATCAGCATATACTTGAAACCCGTTGCAATAAATATCCAAAATTTCCGATTTCTTCCTACTGACAAATATCTTCGATCCTACTGACAAATGGCTTTTTTTGGAATTGGAATTTTTATGAATTAAAAATAAAACATAAAACTCTGTTTTGTCAAATTGCGTGTTTTCGAACTACACCACTTGTACCAAATATGAAATTTAGTATGTTTTATCTTTCCGGAAATGAAATGACCATTTTCCAGTAAAATGAACAATTTTAACGAATTAAAATGAAATGTACATTTGTTTTATTTTTTATGTTTTTGGAATGTTTATTTTTTAACGTCCGTATCCCAGAATTTTAATGAACAAATAGTTTTAGTTTATTTATTCATTTAAAAATGAAATGTAATAATGGCTTCAAAATTTGTAGGGCTTTAGCCAATGTTTGAACCATTATAGTAAAAAATGTGGCCAAATCTAACAAACACACTATAACCCTCTCCACTATTCTGCATTATTTCTGCTGCATACAATTTGGTGCTAGCGTCGTTGTAATATGAAATTAGTTCCCACTTTATACTTTGGGTGGGTAATTTTTTAAATGAAATAAACTCGCCTCGCCCGAACCTTCACTATTGCTTGAAAAACTCGAAAACTAATAGGACACTCGACACAACCACTCATTATATAGCCAATCAAAACTAGGATACGCAGCTGAATATGGTCCACTAACACACGCCACACAAGAGACCCGCATCACAAGAAACGAGACAACCTGTACTTATCAGCCTTCGGGACCCGATCCACAACTTGTTCTAAAACAGCTAGAAATGTTCACGTGATACTGCTTTGTGACCTTGTACTAACATTTTCACCGATTTTAAATAGTAGATGCATTGTAGTAGATAGCTACAAATTAAATGGAAAAACACAAAATACAAAAAACTTCGAGGTTATGTCCACCACGTTTTAAATGAGTATTTCAAATTTACTAGCCAAAATGGTTGTATCCCTAATGCATTAAAAACTGCAATTATTATCCCTTTGTTTAAAAAGGGAGTATCATTGACATTATGATCTTCTACCTGCAGTCTTCATCGATATTTTGATCTTCTGCGTAAGCTCCAGTATATTGGTTATAGAGGTGTATCACACAAATGATTCGAGTCTTATCTCAATAATCGAGCATTTATGGCTAGGATAGATAAATCGCAAAAGCGTACGATTTAGTATTGAACATGGTGTTCCTCAGGGTTCTGTTCTGGGTCCTATCTTGTTTTTAATTTACATAAATTCAATTTTTAACTTAAACTTCAACGGCAAAATTATTGCCTTTGCCAATGATATTGAATTAAGTTATTTTGATTTGACTGCTACGGAACTAACTACCCAAATAAATTCTGACATGAAAATTTGTCGCACATGGTTGCTATTAAATGAAAAAATTAGGGTAATGTTCTTCAAATTGATTGGTTATCCTTATTGAAGTTTCAACCACGAGATTTTTTATCATATACGTAATTGGACTTAATTACCGTATATGATAAAAAATCTCGTAGCAGCTTTTGCATTAAAATTGAAAATGTTGATTTATTCAAATATTTAGGATTGAACGTTGATGCAAATTTAAATTGGAAATCACATGTTCAAACTGTGTAATTTATTTGATACGTAAATTTTGACCAGCCACGGTTTTATTCAATTTTTACTTTGCTTGCGTGGATTCCCGCATCAGCTATGGTTAACCATGTTGTGGGGAGGGGGGGGGGGGGAGAGGTATATTTTGATCAATACCCGTAAAATTTTGCCTTTACAGCACTTATATATTTTTAAAATCTTAAGATTGTTCCACATATCAAGTTATATTAGTGAGAGTTAAAAACATATTAAAATAAAAATTGGATGGTGGGGTAAAGAAAGGGTTGATCCACTAAATCAAAAATATTATAAATTCTCCTCGAATGAAATTACATTCCCTGAATGAGTAATTTTAAGAAGCTATTTGGACGAACAAAAAGGGGTGTCAAATGCCAGTTTACCGGTAAAATTTCACATTCAGATAAGTCTTAGCAGTATAAAATAGGATGACTCTGTATGTGCAAATATTCTGCTTTACCGTGCTTGGAGTTGTATGTCTTAGAATTACACAGGCATTTAATACAAGCAAAATCAGCCTGTATGGTGTAAGAAAAACCTTATGATTTTTTTACCATTTTTAGTGTTGTAGTACATTAACATTTATCCCGCCATCTGATTTTTATTTATGATTTTTTTATAATCCTCACAACCAAAACTATCACAGTATGCTACATAACTGACATAATATATAAAACATAAACTGAGATTTGTTTTGTGGCTGACTATTAAGTATTTCTAAATTCCATTTGAACTTTCTTGATCTCGATTGGTTTACCCACTTTTGTATTATTTTTTCGGCATATTAGCGTTTTCAGTTAATTTGTGTGCTACCAAAAATTTCTCTGCTGTAACATATTAGATAGCGTAACATCATTTTCAAAAGGTCGTAATCTTTTAATCTAAACCACGTCGTCGAAAAAAAAATCCGATAAATGAGGCGCAAAGTAAATAAGAAGAAAATTCCGCGCATGTGATCGATGGACGGGCGAAAGTTTATTTATTTTTTATTTTTTTTTTTTTTTGTAATAATATTCTGTTAAGAAGAAACAAGACAAGCATTTTAAAATATCTTTCTATGATGGCAGCAACTTCTTTCACTTCTTGTGTTGTATATATACACATTTTCTAAGAATTCCATTAAAAACAGTAATGATTACAATTACAATGAATTGAAAGATATCTTCACTTATATATGCGCTTGATGATAAGACGACGACACGATCATTATACTAATTATGATAAATGAAATTAATAATTTTAAGCGAAACATGTTCTATTCGAAATCCAATCTTTTCATAGAATTTTGCGTTTTTTTTTTGTGGCTGAGTCATAACAAATTGTATATTATATTCATTAATTATGCCCTAAAGCGAGGTTGTAAAAATGCATTTTAGGTAAAAAACTACTTTTACAATTGTCGTTTTTTAATTTGTCGCGCGCTTCTAAAAAAATTTAAATAAAAAAATCTCATTTTTATTACAAAAATAGATATGAACACATCCGGTCTTAAATGCAAACCACTTTTTATTTATATCAAGATCCGATACCAAATTATATAGAATTTAATCTCAAACAACCATGAGCGGGAACAACTTTCAAAAAAATTAGAAATATATTTGATTTTTATAAAATCTCAGAGGTCAAATGTTATCGCATCTTTCGACTTGAGTACAAGTCAATAAAATGGTTGTGGTCGTTTAAAAGAGGTTTACTAAGAAATCTGGACGAATACAGGTTTCCTGATTTAATGCCATTTTAAAAACAGATAAGACTACATACACTATACAAAAAAAAAAACAAGATGTAATTTATAAGATAAGATGCAAGCAATGAGTATATGAGAGGAAATCATTGAACTTCGATTGTTATCAACATAAATTATTTTTATTAATACAAGTTTGATCTTTCCTCCGAAAAAATAAATTTACTGTTTGGCTTTAACCTGTTAGTGTGTGAGCATAGTTGGCTCTGTAGTTTAATTAATTTTTTATGGGTTAAAGTTGCAATCTCGAGCGATAATTAACATAAATTGATTTTGGAATCACGCATTAAAATGCATACTTACGTCACCACCATTCTTCAGTAATAAACGACTATGGCGGGCCTAAATAGTAAATACAATTAAATAATTAATAAATTTATTAACATTTTTTTTTAATTTTTCTTTACAGGTAAGCACATTCAGATGATTTTTTCTAAAGTTAACAATCTATTCTAACTGTAAGTATAGCTTAATGATTTATTTAAAATGTTTCTGCCTATAAATATTAGTATTTTAAATTGACAGACGTTAATTATTAATTATCGATAATAAAATTTCATCAACAACTTAATTAAAAAAATACATATTTACTTACTATATAAAAAGCACAAATTAAAATGTTGCATAATAGGTTTAAGAAAATGTGTTACATGAGAACTTGTAATGATTGAATAAATCAAGCAAATGGGTAGTCACTTTAATTTCCTTATTGCTATCGATCACGCTACCTAGTTGATTTAAGCGGTATACAGATAAATATGTATAAATGGTAAAGTACAGTACAATATATTGCCTCAACTTTCTAATTAATTGACACACTAATAGAAATCCTAATAAATAATGAGTTTTATTACCTGTAGTCATCTATACGTGTCTTGAGCAAGAGATGAGAACAAGTAGCCCCTGTTGTTCGCCCCAAAAGTTTAGCAAACTCAAATGGAAACAATTTGCTGCTGTAGTTAGTTTTAAAGCAATTAAACAGAAACCTAACTCTGTGTAGAACTTCATTGAGTGTTTGGTGGCTAAATTTTTAAATACTCGGCCATTCTGATGTTGCGGAATTACTTCGTTGCTTCTTTTCTTTTTGCTCGTATACATAGGTTCACTGCACAGCGAACAAAACTATTTATCCCCGATTTTTCATAGTTTGTTTCCTATACCAAATATCTCGAGAATGAAATAACTTTCCAAAGCATAAATTAAATAATTCCCCATTTTTGGAATTCCCTAATTATGATGTAAAAAAGTGAAATAAATCTTGAAATGTTTAGTTTTATTTCATATAGTATGCTCCAAACATTTATATTCTGAAAACGAAAGATTTAATGTTGAACTATTCGAGAAACGGGAGATACAATTTTTTGATATGATTTTAAAATTAGAATAAAAATCACCCTTTTCCTCTTCCAGCAAATATGTTTTTTATTAATTCCGTTGGATTGCCCCTTCATTTAAGGCTTCACTATTATTTTAGTGTTCTGTTAACTTTTGCAGCAGCAGAGTAATTTCCTTAGAAAATAAACGAAGATTCTCATTTAGTTAAAATGAGGAGACGTAGAAGATTTCGTGTTTCATCTAATAACGCCTTAAGCGTGTTTTCAAACTTCCAGGCGATTAAAGAAGAATTTAATCATGATCAGATTTGGCATCATCCCATTTTAATTTTTCTTTCTGCTTCTGGGCTGCTTTTTAACATTGTGGCGGTAAAAATATGTTCACCACTCCAAGTAATTAATCATAATACCAACAGATATGATCAATGAATTCCCTCTATTCTGAAAAATACTTTTTGTAAAACACTCAAAATACATCTCAAGGTGTTCATAACAAAAGATGTTGGCGTAAACTTTCCAGCTGACAAACCAGTTTTTGCCTTCTTCCACCATAGGTTCATTTTTTTTAAAATGTTGATCAGGTCGTGGATCCTATTTTCGCAAGGTCACTGTCCATCTTGTTTGTCTTTATCCATGGTATCTCTAGAATGGCTTGGTCAAATTGCGAGTTGAGTTAGGGTTTAATTAGGGATTAAGCTGGAGTTGAGTTAAGGTCCGATTAGGGTCTAGTGAGCATTTGTTCAATTTTTTTTAATTTTCTGGTTGAGTTAGGCATTGAGTTTATGGTTGAATTAAGGGTTGAGTTGGGTTCCATTTGCTGGTTGAATTGGGATTAGGTTGGGGTTGGATTAGAGTTTAGTGAGCAGTTCAGCAATTTTTTATATATGCTGGTTTGGAGACTGAGTTGGGTGTTGAATTTGAGGCTGATTTAAACGTTGAGTTGGGTTCCATTTGCGGGCTGAGTTGGACTTCAGTTGGGTTGGGTTAGCATTTAGTGAGCACTTCAGCCAAGGAATTGTTAATTTGTTGAATTGACGTTTGAACGAGAGTTAGCTTGAGTTTAGTTCATGTACGCCTATAGTTTTTAAGACCATAATGATTTGGGAGTTGTGTTGGGGGTGAGATAGGGGTTAATGTAAGGGGTGAATTGCAGATCGACTTAAGGTTAAGTTAGGGTTGGATTAGAACTGCGTTGGACCTGAGTTGATATTGATTTGAGTAGCAGTTAGCGGTTAAGTTGGGAATTTCTTTGGAGTTGAGTTGGGAGTTCAGTTGGTGTTAGCTTGAGTTGAGTTTAAGTACGCATGTATTTTTTCGTACCATGTTGATTTGGGGATTAAGTAGGGCGCTCAGTTTTGGGTTGAGTTGAAGGCTGCATTTTTGGTCGAGTTGGGGTTAATTAGGATTGCGTTGGAGTTGAGTTGTTGTTCAATCATTCGTTCAGTTGAATACATTGTGGGGTTGAGTTGAGATTTGGGTTGGAAGTTAGCTTGACTTGTTCTGGATTGAGTTCATGTGTGCATGTATTTTCTCGAACGTTGTTGATTTGAGAATTGAGTCGGGCGTTTAGTTGAGGGTTGAGTTGTTGTCGAATAGAGTGTTGTGTTGGGGTTAGCACATAGTTTTCGAATCGAGTTGATTTAATGTTTGAGTTGAACGTTGAGTTTGGGGTTGAATTGGGGGTTCAATTGAAGGTAGAGTTTAGTTCATATACGCATGTAGCTTTCGAATAGAGCTGATTTTGGGATTGAGGTGGCCGCATAGTGTGGTGTTGAGTGGAGGGTTGAGATGTGGTTCGATCTAAGTTGAGTTGAATTGAGTTGGGGTTGAATGAGCGGAGTTGAGTTATTGCAATTTTCAGGACCGAAGTTCTGATCTCCTCGTGAGGTTTCCGAGGTATCCCTTTATATTGGTTTAGTTGTTTTTAGTGACTGAACCATGCTGAATGATGTTTAGTTATTTTTAGTAATTTAACCATAATTTGATTAGTTAGGAAGCTCGGAAAAATACCCTAGAGTACAAAATCGACCTCATGTCAAATTTATCGTTTTTAACTAATGGTGGTTTTTTACTCTAGGGTATTTTTTTCGAGCTTCTCGAAATCAAATCACTTAGGGTGAACTAACCCTCACGATTCCACCATAACTCATTTACGGCCTAAAAATCATTGCTTTTTGTCTTTCAATGTATGTATTAATTTTATACATAAATTATAATAATTTTAATGGTTATATTTCATGTTCAAGGCCGGCTCTAGTATCTCTATAATGCTGTAATGTATTTTTTAAAACCGCTTCACATTTGTTATTTCTTCGAGAATTTTCTCTATCGTGACAATGAAATTTTTCAACCTTGCACCAGACGAAAAATTCCGTTCGATGTTGAAAGGCCGAATGGATCGGAAGGCCGAATGTCGAAAGGCCGAATATTGTATGGCCGAATGTCTAATGGTCGATTGGGTCGAAAGGCCGAAAGTGTTGAAAGGCCGAATGTCTAAAGGTCGAATGGGGCGAAAGGCCGAATGGGTGGAATGGCCGAACGTGTGTAAAAGCCGATTGGGTCGAAAGGCCGAATTTTCGGTAAATTTTCCTTCACTTAATTGATTGAAATCAATATTTAAAACCATTGAATTTTTAAATGTTTTAAATAAATTGAATTTGGTCGGAAAAGAAAATTTATTTATTTTCCTTTTTTTATTAAAGGTTATTAATTTTAAATTATATGACACAAAAACGTAAGAAGATTTTACTACAATATTTAAGGCGATTTGCTATTAAACATTTTTATACAAGAATTTTGATACAAATATAAATTTTGAAAATTTCCATTCCAAAACGATGAAAATCAATTTCGACCTAAACGGCGTTTTGATACATTAGGCCTTTCGAGCTATTCGGCCTTTCGATCTATTCGGGCTTTCTACACCTTCGGCCTTTCGAAATTCGACTTTTCGATATTCGGCCTTTCGACCCTTTCGATATTCGGCCTTTCGGCACATTCGGCCTTTCGACACATTCGGCCTTTCGACAAAATCGGAAAAATTTCGGAAAAAATTCGCCTATTTTGCGTAAATTAGTTTTAAGATTTCTGTGATCCTGTGGATTCTTAAATGTTGATTTCCCTAAGAGAGTTTAAGTCCACTGGTTCGATTACTTTACCAGGTTATTTTTTTTTCTTTCTGAATATCGTCGGTATTCATTATTATTAATGATTTCAGGTAATATCTCCATAACGTTAATCATCAGCGCCCGATACGTTATTTGAATTATTAAACCTAATAATTTTTGGCGGCTTTTATAATTTCGTTTTACGATGTTCATTTAAAAAATAGTCGGCTTAATCATTTGTAAGCATTCCAGATATAAAAATCTCTGAAAATTATTTTTATAAAAAATTATGATATTCTCGTACACAACTCCAATTTTCATCGAGATTTATTAAAATGCAGAATTACCGAGAATTTGAAATTAAATTCTCAAGAATAGGTAAAGGTTTTCAAATTCTGAAGTCTAATAAAAATCAGCATATCGAAGAAAACTTAAACTTTCAAAATTTTAAGAAGAAATTTTGAATAATACATATTAGAATAATTACACTTTTAGACTACTGAATTTCAAACGTGAAGTTAATATACTTTGAAATTTTATTAAATTCTGATATGAGCATATTGATTTCTGAAACTTTTTCAAATTAAAAATTTCTGAATTAATGGGTTATTTAGATATCTTGTGATCTTACTTTGGGAATTTTAGAACAACAACGCCATGTATTTTCATTTAGTTTTGTAATAGTTCTAATGCCTTATCTTCAGAAACTGTCGTCAGTAACTTTTATGGTGGACTATTTAAAACTAATAGGTATTTAAGAACTTGTTAGACATTATTCAATCTCAGAATTTGCAAACTTCAGCTTTCAATAAATCGAAGATTTCCAATTTTCTCAATAACATCAAATTTGGACACAATTTTTTCACAGTTTAAAAACTCACCAATTTTATATTAATTTTCAATATTCAGAATTTTAGATTAATCAAAATTTAGTTTTTCTTGCAAAATTTTAAAATTTTCTCCACGTTCAGGTTTTCATTGGAAAACTTACGATTTTAACATTAATCCCGCGATTGGCAATGTTCAGTAAATGAAATTTTAATATTTGAGAATATTTTAAAATTTCCGTTTTTAATAAATTTCAGGTTGAATAACATCAGAAAATATCAGATTTTTTAAAAGTTGTTTTCAAATTGTTTCTTTGCCGACAACAAGTGAAGAAACCGCCATTGGAACCGCCTAAGGAAAACAGTTTGAATGACATAATCGGCATAATCGGTTGACAAAATACGAATTGAAAATGAACAGATGTTTATAGTTGCTAGGTTAAGTTAAAGTCTGGGTTGATTTCTTGGTTTAATAATAGAGTTCAATTGATTGTAAAAATTGCCTGTTGATATTTTATAACCCAGAATATATATACTTAAAGAAGTGTGTTTCCGCCCATTCTTCGTTTAGTGTAAAATCAAATTTTCGATAACTCATCAACCCATGTATAAAAGCATGCATAATCGGCGTCCCGGTTCAATTTTGATCTTAAAGACCGAAAACCGGATATGTATACATTTTTGGGTGTCACAGTTTTGTTCGAGCATTTTTAGAATTAATTTCTTTAAATTCCACTGTTTTGAACAAATCTCAGGAAAAATTTCAAATGTTCAGAATTTTATTTTATTATAATTTAGTAATTCAAAATTTGACCTTACAAAATTTGGTTAAAGTGAAACAACGTATTTGAAAAATTTCAGAAATTTTAATGGTTTAGAATAAAATTCATAAAATATTTATTCAGTTACTTTAATTCCGATGTCATTGTGTCACCGTTTTATGTCTCATCAAAGTGTTATGTAAATTAAGTTCATTCACAACTGCACGTTGTTTCTTAGGTTTTTATTTAGTAAATTTTATCTACCTTGAAGTTGATTTTTACTAAAGTGAGCCTTCCTTTAAGATACTGTTTAGTCATATATAATTTTTCGATCATTGAAAAAAAATTGATTTTTCAAACTTTGGAATACCTCACATTTCTACTCGTAATAATATTCAGAATTATTAGATAATTTACTTAGTCTTATTCTAAATTCTGCTGGAAATAATTTCAATTTGAATATTATTCAGTCAATCTCACTGATATTTTTACATTAGAAGTTTTTATTGTATCGAATTTTGAGTGAAGTTCCCGTTAATTCATAAGTTAGTCTCAAAAGAAAGTCTGTCTGCAAATTTCGAATGGGAAAGCATTTTGAATCAATCAAGTTCAGTGCAGCAGTGATATAAATACTAAATTCTGCCTCCTCTTCTATCTTTGAATCCTTCAATTTCATAAATATTTGGGTAAAACCAATCATCTCGTAAATAATGTTATACATCTTCAATTTGACCATTAGTTGTAGCTCCAGTTTAGTCGAGTTTCCTTCATATATATCCGTCGATAGCTTTTTACAGCAGTACAATTCCGATTTTATTCAAATTTTGCCTTAACCCATAAAATCCAATTTCTCTCGAGTTTTGAATTGACTATCACCCTTATTATGATTGTCATGTTGATTAACGATCGACACGATTTAGCCTGTTGTATCGTTTTTAATTTGGCATTGCCCAAGGACGTCGAAACGACTCAGAAGCATCGCCATATTAATATAAAAATCAACCGAGTTTTTGGGAATTTTTTTGTTATCTTAGCAATTGTGAATTATATGTTTAGAAAACTTCTGTCATTTGTCACTGACAAAAATATTGTTTAAGTTTATTATTTACATTTTATTTAAAATAAAAATCGACAAAATTTGATTATTTTCAGTTACTTAATTATACTCGTAAATATCGTGTAATTGTGTCAAATTAAGTGATTTGTTTTTAATTTTTTCATCCTGAAAGTGTTTAAGAATTTAAAATATTTCATGTTTCAAAATAGTGAAAATGGCGAAAAAAAATTCCTTATACCCACCTGAAAAAAATGTCTAGTATAAATTTTGAATATAAAGTAAATTTGTAATATTTTTAAATAAAAATATTATCTTGTCGTGAACTAAAATTTCATCGACAGAAAAATGGCGTTTTAACGACAAACGTCATTTGATATCGACATTCATAATAGGAGTTTTTGCCGAAAGATATAAATATATCGACACAACAACGACAATCATAATTGTACTCATTAAGATTTCGTTGAAATATGATTTAAATTGCACTCAAATGGTTCATTCGATTTCTAGTCAAAATATTTTGAAATTGAGTCCAGTCACGACTTATGACTAAAATTATTTAATTAATAGCGCTATGATTGAAGCATTTGTAATTGCATAAATAAAACGATTGGTTCAGAAACTTTATTTCAATGCAATTTATTGAAACTCTGCTCGAAGTAAAATGTAATTTCCGTTTTCTGCAAAACATAAATTTCACTACATTCTTCAGAAATTTATTTCTTGTATAAAATTGGAATTCATACTTATTGGAGTATTTTTTTTTAAATCAGAACTACTCTCAAATTAGATTATGTTGGATTGAATTTTCGGTAAATTTCACTCCAGAATTTTATTTGAACTAAAATATGGGCGTCTGAATTCAAAAGTATAAATATGAAGAATAAATAGTTGAAAGTAGTTGGACTTGAGGCTGCTACGAAATTTAGAAAATTTCAATAAAACGTTTTGTTTTATCAGTACATCAAAAAATATTGAGAAATTGTACTTGAAGTGCCAATGCTGCTATGGAATGTGCCATAAATATGTCAGAATATTTCACATTACACTTTTGTAAGTTTCACTTTTGCACGGCAAACAACACAAAAGTAAAAATAACATCCAGTTGTAATGAATTTAAGATACACTTAAACCACGTATAGCGCTTGCTAGAACAAAACTGAATGTCCACAAGAGAGATTTAAACAAATTACACAATTTTCTGTTATAATATACAGAATGTCATTGAAAAATAATATTTTGTGGCGCTTATGTAAGTTTCAGAAGAGTTTTAGAAAAAATAAAAATAAATGAATAGTTGCCGCCATACAATCACCTATAAGTGAAAATGATTAATACTAGTCAGCACGTCGAGCATACTTAATGTCATAAATAAGGCAAGTTGTGTGACCTGTTTTATCAGATTATTTTGTATAGTGGGATGAAGTGATTGTTAAAAATGGTTATTTAAACAAACTTTGAAAATTTGATTCACCCTTCCACATCATAACAAAAATCTTTATTTATGCAAAAAAAGGGGCATATTGACTACAAGCGAAACAGAAATTATTGGTCCCTCCTTTCTTGCGAATAGAACTAGTTTATTCAGAGCCCTGTTATCATATTTTTAAAGATTAAAATATTGGCAATTAGGTTCCACACCTTTATATGGTAAATCAATCGCTTGTTCTTTAAAATAAGTACCTAAAATAGTCACATTTTGTGCCTATAAGTGTATTGTTTTAAAGAAAAGTTGAAATATATACAGTTTTGAGTTTGATTTACTTAACTAATGGCTAATAATGGCGATTTAGAGTATAATTAACAATATTTAGTAAAAAGCAAAAATGGGAGTTGCTTGAAACCGAAACCACAAATAACGGTATTCAAAACTAACAGTACGGATTGGGAATCAATGTAGAACATATACTATTTACTTCTTCTATATATCTTCAATAAGATGATTCGTGGAACATGGTCTTTTTATCCAATTAATTTTGTGGCTGTTGTGTTCAGTGACAGTGTTTTTAAAAATAACCTGCGCCTTCGTTGTTAGTGTGAAAATTAGGTTCCACACACTCAATCATTGTAGTGAAAAAGGTAACGGTATGTTTGTTCGGCGCTTATTAAATTAGACGTTAGAATTATACTAAGTACTCCTGTAATCGAAATCAATGTACACCGTACGCGATCATTACGCAAATGAAGCAAACCAAGCTTGAAGGTTTTAATTACATATCTCTAATTCATAAACGCGAAAACTCAAAAATCCATTGAACTGGAAATTTCACTCAATTTCTGGTTGAAAAACATGTTTGAAATTTGAAGGGTATTAAAGAGAGATTATTTGCGATAACAGAAAATGTGGGCGATAGGTTAGTAGTAAGGTAAACTTAAAGACGTATCGATTGTTTTTTTATAAATAAAAATCAATCAAACTTAAATATGTGTATACAGCCACTAATACGTTCAATGTCTATTATATACATAAATCCATAAAACATAAATTGGAGAAGTAAAAGCTGAATTAAAATAAAAAGAAAACAGAAAACCACGACATGGTGTGTGCATCTACTTGTTGGTTTGTTTTGTTTTTTATTTATAGTTTTTTTTATTCAGCTTTACACTTATTTATGTTAGTTGTTGTTTCAGTCTTAATCGAACCTTCATCATTGTAACAAGTGGATTCAATATAAAATAAAAAAAAAGTTCGCGGTTGAAAAGAAAATTCAAGAACATAAAAGTTTTTAACAAACAAATTGAACTGTTGTGTGTATCAAGTGCATATTGTGTTTGTGTGTGCCTGTGAAGTGAATCTAGAATTTTGTTTTGCGTTGTTCTTGTTTTGTGATCTTAGAACAAAAAAACAATAAAAATAAAAAATCTTGTCTTACAGAATTTTTAATTGAAAATCTACCTGTTTTATGCTATATAGTTGTTGCGAAATGTAATCAAACTTAAACGGTAAAATATATAAGAAACAACTTTTTTTGTGCTGCACTTAACTTGATCTTCAAACATCGAACAACAAAAAAAAAATCTTGGTTGGATCGTTTCGTTTTAATTTCTTATTTTGGTTTGAGAATTTGTTATTTTGTATTTCTTGAATGAATATATGGAAGCAAAATAGATTTTTTTTACCGTTTTGAGTATTGTGTACATAAGTATGTAATATTTGTACGTACACACGAATTACAATTCAATGAGGAAGTTTCTTGTACCTTATAAAAAAAAAAAAATTCTTTTGATTGATTGGTTTTCCTTATTCGCGCACTTCCAACACATATAAGTAGTAGCGGAACCGTTAATTGAAATTATTTGTTGTTTGATTTTGGACTATAATAAATCCTTTCATTCTATAACACTATTTTTGAACAAAAAATTAATTAGCTATAATCGCGATATAATCTTTCGAGTAGGTACACCACATATTTTTCGCAAATCGCGATAGAAAGTTTTGTGTTTCTCATAAAGGCGGTGCGGAGCGCTTTTAATTAAAAATAAAATGTTTCTTATAACTTTTACAAACTATTAAAACACATGTTTTAAGTTTTCGTGTGTAGGACAAGATTTTTTAATGTTTTCTCATGTACACGTTTAGGGGACGATAAAACTCGAGTTAACGATTTTTAGAAAAATTTAATTAAAATACAAAAAAAAATGGAAAGTGCTACGAGTAATAAAAAAGCGACCGGGATGCAAAAATTCTACACAAAATTTATACATAAAATCGAAGATTTTCCACCCAAGCTAAAGCTTCACAAGCACAAGGATAAATATAGTGTGCCAAAAGAAGTACTAACGCCACAAAACGATAATATCTCAGTGAGCAGTTTTGATGTACAAATTCCGTTCGAAAATGACCCGCCGCAAACAATTCAACCACCACCGCGAACTAAGAAACGAAATCAAAATAAAACTGTAATTCCAATAAAATTGGTTGAAGATGGACCCGATGAAGTGGATAATATGGTGGCAGTTGCCGGACCAAAAAGCTTGTCACTTGAAGATGAAATATTTGAGGAGCTGGAAAAGGTGGCGCACGACGAAGCAAAACTTAATGAAGTGCTAAAAAATTTCGATAAAATTTTAATCGATTTTAATTCTGAAAGAAAATCAACACCCACCCCAGTTGTAGCCAAGCAACCTAAAATTATTCCACCAAAACATGTGCACATGAAACTACAAAAATCGAAAACATGTAGCATTATCGAATCACGATGTATACTAAAGGGTAGCCACCCATCCAATAAAATGGCGAATCAAATCGAACACAAAATTTCGGATTCAATCAAAAATGGTTACAATTATTTGCAGGTGACCAAAAGCCTTTGGAATTTACAGGAATTGGAAAAATTCTCGAAATCCGGTAAAAAGCCTGACTTTAAGCTGGACGAGAAAATAACACAGAAATTAAATCAGCAGCTGAGTAAAATGAATAAGGTGAAAAGCCAACTTCCGCGTGCCAAAAGTGTTTGGGATATTCGCACAAATACTGCAATTCCTACACTAACACGAACCGTTTCGAATAGTAAAATTCCAATTAAATTGTCACCATCGCGCAGTTCGAGTTTTATAAATAATAGTAACATGAATTTATCGGTGGCTCCGTTGCATAAAGAGAAGAAACCATTGTCTGCTGTATCGCCCAATACGGCTAAATCGACTACCAGTATAAATAGGGTTGGTTTAGTGGCCCGAAAACTATCATTAAAATCAGCAACAAGTGAACTAGTGCTTAACAATAGTAGAGGAAGTAGGCTGCAATTGGTGCCACAAAAATCGTGCGCCCCTCTATCATCCATAGCCAAGGGTAAAGAAATTTTACGAAAAACCGAATCCCTTAATACCAAATCAAAATCAACGGTGAATTTAGCACCTGCTAAGGCAGTAAAGCCGAGTGTAGTAAAAAAAGAAGTAATGCCTGTGGTTAGGCCGACCGTTAAAAAATCAGCTACCTCTACAAATTTGCGACCGTCATCAAATCGGGGGGTCGGCGAACCCCAACAAAAGTCCAAGGATTACGCGATTTTAATTGTGAATAAAACGAATGCATCGAAACCAGTGAATAAAATTAAAACACCACCGTTGGCCGCACCTCGAACTATTATGCCACTATCACTACCTAATAATAATAGTAATAATAACTCAGTGAAGCAATTAAATCGTGATAAAAAGGATGCGACAAAACCTCTTGTCCCGGTGAAACAACTCACTACAACCGTCAAAAAAAAATATAATCCCGTAATATTAGACACGAGTGATAAATGCGAATATCAAAGTGATTGTAGTGATGATTCGGGTCATATCTCGAACGAAAGTGATGACTTGTTAAAAAGTCCCATTGTTGTTGTTAAATCGGGAAAAATCAGTGAAAAATTAATGGAAAAGTTTGAAAATTCAGACAGCACAATAAAAATGGTGATGAAACCGTCACAGCAGCAACCGAAGAAGAATATTGGTGTGGTTGCGCCAACATCAAAGTGTACGCCAAATAAGGTAATTTTTGATATAATGAATGATTCATTTTGCTATTTATTTTATATTCTTTGTATATATTATTGCATAATAAGAAAATCTGTGTTGTGTCGCCCTCTTAATTTTCCAATTCACTGGGGTTTGAGATGATGATGACATTTTAATTAACTCATTTTTTTGTTTGTTGTTGTTCTTTTATTTGTTTCTTGCGCTATTTCAATGCCACCTACCCGCGATTTTTTATTTAAGTGCCGACGAACTTTGTAAATTTGCTTTACAATTTTGTTTAAGAGCACAGATACATTTTTATTTCTGTCAATTTTATTGTGGTGCGGAGTCAATTTCTTGTTTGTCATTTCCGGTTCGCTTTGGCCGTTTCTTTGTATTGCGATACCATTGTTTTGTATAGTATAAATGTAAATATTTTCTTCGCAACGTCAGTGCAATTTGAGACGTGCTGTCATGATATAAAAATTGTGTTAGCTGTTCGTTATGCGCACAAATTTGCATATATTTATTTTCCGTATGATCTGTGGTGTTTTTTTTTTCTTTTTTTTAGTATGATAACAAGATAACTGTAAAGTGCAATGACCTGTTGCTGTTTCTTTACTAGATAAATACACAAAATATAATAAATATAATTAGCGACGGTCAAAATTGTGTTTTGTGTGTTCTGTTTTGTCTTTCGCGCATCCTATAAAATAAAAATTGACACTTAAGCGCAACGTGCTCGATGGCATTGATTTTTAATTTTCATTAATTTCTTAACAGTTATACAAATATTAGATTAACATTATTTTAGCGATCGATAATTATTAGAAATAATATTAGGAATACAATTTTTCGCATATAAAATTTCAATGAATATAAATCTGAGATTATATTTTGACGACAATTATTATTAATATAAGAAAGCTTCATAAATCAATACAAAATTATTTTGACATGCTTATGTTGAGATTAACCCGATTATTACAATTGTTAATTTGAGAATAAATTTATTTTGGCAGATTAAGTTGTTGTAATTGTAAACTTTAAAATGAAGCGATCACAAATTCGTTGATCGATTGTTCAGACAAATTAAGTTGTTAACCTTAAATATCTTGGTATATTCTTACATAGATTATTACATTTGAACGATCAAAATAATTTTACCAAATTTGGAGATAAGTATGATCGATTTAGTTCGATCGTATAACGTATAATCATTCTTAATCTACTCGTAATTATGTTTTAATCAATTACTCTTCGTATATTTTGGGTCTTAACGATCGAAATTGGGGATCTAGATCGAGTGATCGTCAATAATAATAATTAGAGAATGGCTTCGATCTGTAATTTTAAAATTTTCGATCGTGAGTTTGATATTTATCAATAATAATTCGAATTTAACAAAAATCTTTCGAATGAGTGAACCAACGGCTTGCTTTAGTTACGCTACAGCGTATAATCGTATATTATACAGCTCTTGCATTGACCTTGGGATCAATTCTTACATTGACTTTGGGATCAATCGATCCCAATTAGAAATGTAGGTTTTTACCCAAGTCTTTTACCCAGTCTACGGATATTCCGTACTTTTCGTGTTTTGATTTTGATTGAAAACGTAGGTTGTGTGATTTTCAGTAATTAATTTTCGATCGTATGAAAATTTTCAATCACATGTTTTTTTGTTAAATTTTAGAAATCTTAAAAATGTTGGTTGAACCGTCCTATGTATAGTGTTATATAAGGCCACTTGGCGATTATATCTGACTTTGTTTAATGTATCTATTCTTACCAAATGAAATAAAAATTTTCCAAATATTTATCCAAAGGTGTAAGTACTGGATCAGAAGAAATGACCGCCTATCAGCAGATGTTAAAAAGTTCAGTTGTTTTAGGATAGATAACGTTCAGTCTAAAATTAATTCTCTTGAAATTCTTGATATTTTATTAATTATTCAAATTTGCGAATTTGCAAAAAATCTTCAATTCATTTCAGGGGTTTTTAAAATTATTTACATTCTCATTGAAATCCTTAAATCCAAATTTTTTATAATCCCGGAAATTTTGAAAATAGAAAAAAAGTTTAATTCTGTTTTGAATTGTGGCAACTCTTAAAATTTTTAATTTTCTAAATTAATTGGATCTGTTTTATTATTGATATTATATTCTTCAAAGTCAAATATAACTAATTTCTTCTTAAATTCTTAATTTCTTCAAATTTTTCTCTAAGTGGTAGATTACAAATCCTTCAAAATCTTGAAAAGCACATTAAATGCTTTAAATCACTCAGTGGGACAGTGGTTAGTTTTTCACTATTTTCAATAAACGTTGGTATATTCGTCCAACAAAATATTTTATTTTACAAATCGAGATAATCGAATATATGGATTAAAACTTTACTTTCTTTGGTCATAATTTTAATTTGTCTGAATCGAATTTAATCATTTGAATACAACTTCCTTATGACTGAAAAATTTGAAATTTTTTCATTTTCTTATCTTGAACGAATTAGTTTAGTTAAAAATTAGAGCCCGATGAAAACAAATTTAGAGTACACTAAACAATTTTAGGCTAAGTCTTACTAGAACTGTTCATGTGTTGATTTTTAAGCACAATTAATCGAAGGCATTTTCGCAGAAGAATTCATTTAAGCTAGTTAAACTGTTAGAGTTACCCTTAGAATCTTTCCATGCGAAACTTAATAAACTTGTTCCCAAATTTAGTTGATTTGGTAGCATAATTAAATTCTTATTTGGAAGTTTTCAAGATAATAATTAATAACTAATTACAACAAGTACTAATAAATGTTATCTTAGACTATATATAGCGATTAAGAACCGGTTCAGCAAATAATCGTAGAATATAACTGTGACATGTGATTTTGAACCTTAAACTTGAACTTAGTCTATTAATTTTGTTAACGTTAAATTAACTTTCCATCTACAGTTCCATCTTTGAAAGTCAGAATAGGTAACGTTTGTCTGATGTATTTGTTAAGCATAATTACCTTTTGCCGTCTTGTGGCTTGAGTGTTGGAAACCTCTGGACAAATTTCACCTCTTCCAACTCTAAGTCAGAGAAATTGTCAGAAAAATTATCATCAAAGAATTAGTATAATTTGGCTGTGAACTTGAATAAAGGCTATAAATTAAAGTTAGGGTTTATCTTGAAATTTGTTAAATTTTTGCCAGCATTAAAATTTGATTAACTTTGCGATTTTGTCATGAATTTCAGCTTTAGTAAATATATTCCATTTTTTATTCTAATTTAATTAATTAAAAATGTTGGCGCCAAATCCGATTTATCAGTTAGAACTTTTAGATTAAACACTAATTCAAAATTAGTGTAGGATTTAACTGAATTCTATTTTGATTAGGATTAACTAATCCATAGTCTACTATGAATTCCGATGTGAAAGAAATTTAAACTGAATTCAGAAATTTCGTATAGAAAAATATACAGAATCGAATTTATTTCAGATTCAAATTAAACTTTCAGATCGATAATAAATCGACTTTAATTAAAATCTAACAAATTTTTGAAATAATATTTTAATTTATTTGATACCTTAGAGCTTAGAGGCTGGGATTTTTTGACATTCTAACATTCATAGAAATTGGAAATTTTTTAAAAAATTTGTGTTTTTTAATAATTATTCACATACTAAAATATAGAATTTCCCGAAGCCGCTTTGCATTGGACGCTTTATATACAAGAATAATAGGAAAACATGGTGGAATGGTCCCAAGCTCAAAACTCCATAAAGAAAAAAATTACTACTAAGACTGCGGTCGAATTCTCAACAAAATTTAAACAATTTTTGGACAAAAGTTTGCCTATAAAATCAGTTGGACAAAATATTCATATTTTGGTAAAGCATTTATGGCTAAAATTTATAACCAAATAAAAATTATTTGTCCACCAATGTTTGTGACAAATTTGTCAACATTATTTCGTGTGTGACAATTGACGGACAATTTTGTCACAATTTGGTGTCCGTTTAAAACCTGTTTTTAGACGCTCCTTTTTGCAGGTGTACAACAAATAACAAAAGATAAGAGTAATTACGTTATCTTACATTGTTTTTAGATGCTAATAAATAAGTACAGCTAAAAACCCTTTTTTACACGGTATTTATACAATGGGTATGTTTCAACCGTGTAAAAACTGTTGTAGATGTAAGTGAAGTTTAAATCTGGCTTGGGTTGAAACATGTAGATTATGCAACACAATTTTCCAACTCGATTTCAATTTTCTTTGAACTTGTCAACATATTTTAACTAGAACAAGTGTTCTCTTTGTTCCGTTTTCCTTGTTATGACTTCCTTTTTCTACCATACATTTCAAAAAAGATTCTTCTCGAAATTTTGAAAAACCGTCCCTTCTCAAAGAAATAGCTGGATCTGCTGCTGAAAGCAAAGTGTATTTATATTTATATTTATTCAATCTCTAAATCCAAATATCTAGTGGCGATTGAAAAAGTTGTTACATGTATATTTACAATATTTACATTAATACTAACATAACATATTTACAATATTTACATTAATACTAACAAAAGTTTTCAAGTTACTTACTACACTTGAAAATGCAACAAATTATCCACAGCTGTTGCTGTAAATATTTCAAGCCGATTGTACATACTGCTTATATCTCAAGTCGTAATTGATACTAACATTAGACTGACTGAATGTAATAGGGAAAAATGCTTTTAAACCTCATACGACTCTCAAAAACAGTGACACTTGTGACCCTTGGGTGAAATTTCACCCACATTTTAAAATAATATAATAAAGAATAATAATTATTTCTTTCATTTTGGCTATTTTTAATAAATTTACTATAGTGGTAAACACTACATCTACGTGAAGAATAGAATTATTTTATAACTACTTCTAGGTGAAATGAAATTATTCATTCCGGAATGAAATTTTATGGTATTGTTGTTGTAAAAATACCAAAGTAATACCCTAGACAGATTATGGTTTAATAAATCCGATTTAGCTAAACTAGTTTAAGTTTCTATGCAAAAACAAAGGGATTAGCTAAATCGAGGTTGACACACTGCGGCTAATCTCGAAAAATTCACTAAATCGGTTTAATTAAATCGCAGTGTGTCTAGGGTATAAAACTTCTGCAGTGTGGTTATCTATCTGCGTGCGAACGTTTATTTACGACTTTTTATTTTTTTTGATTTTGGTTTTATAAAGCTATTGTGACAAGTTTGGACTGGAATTCACACGTATTGTAATTCATAATGTTTTTTTGTGAGTAGATTTAAACATGTGCCTAAATCTTGCACGTGCAAAAATTTCACCCATATTTCGAATAATATGTTTGTTGTCTTGGTATTTAAATCCTAAAAATTTTATAGAGCTGTCGGACTTAATAGACAAATACAAGAAGTTTGGGAAGTCTTAATAGTAAAAAAAATATAGGACGTCAAAATGTAAAATGGCTGAAAGTTCACCCAAAGGTTACATGAGGGTTAAAACTTTATAGACAAACAGATGTTCCATAGGAACATTTTTCGATAACTCAAAAATGCCACGAAGCAGATAGCCATCGGTCATCGTTAATTCTATATGTAAATTTTTGTTGAGACCTGAAGAAGAAAGATCTAAGTGAAATGAAGTTCAATTCAGAACTTTTTAACAATTTAAATAACTTTGATTCCTTAAACATTAAATATGTAATATTTTAAAGAATTTTGAAGGCTTAAAAATTACAATAAAAAATTCTAAAACTTCGATGTGTTAAGAATTATAAGAATTTCCAGAAGAAAAAAAATTGATAATTGTCAAAACTATTGAACAAACGCGCCTGTTGGAACTCGAAACTGTCCACTTTAAAAACTAAACTCGCAATAATTTCTCCTTTTCCACAAAAAAGATACCGTGTTAAAAAAACAGAACTTCTCGAAGCAACCGGGGTTGTTGTGTTAAAATCGAAAGAGTTATGATTTTAAGGAATCTTTAATTAGAAACATTAAATTGGGAATGTCGAAGATGCTTAACTAGAATTGAATTGTCTCATATTCACTTTTAACTATAACTCGATAAACATTTCGAAAAATCTGAGATTTCTTCAATAGGGCACAATCAAATATGGTAAAGTAGTAATAAGAAATTTGATTATAAATAATTTCACATTTGATGGAATAGTGAAACTCATTGCGACACAATTTTCAATTTCCTATCATATCACTTTTTTAAGGCAAGATTAATTGTTTTAACCAAACTGGCCAAAATAAAAGTCGGCGTTGAGGAGTTTTTTATTTTAATTTGTAAAAGACAAACCTATTTTTGTAATTTTTTTTACGATAACGTGCCGCTATACAACCAAGAGGTGGGACTTTATGGGGGATTTTTATTTTCGGGAATATGGTATGATGGTGTCCCTATTTTTATATTTAGGGTTGGCTACCTTATCTAAAAAAATACGGAAACTCAGAATCTCGAAAAAAATTCAGAAAGAGTTAAATTTAAACTTTATAAAAATTCTATAAAAATCAATTTTTCTTTACCCTGAAAATCGCACGTCAATCTTCAGACATAGAATTCGTGAAGTTAGTATAGAATCCATAGATATATTAAATTGGATTGCGAATAATCTTTTATTCTGGAAAATCATCACTTGCCATCTGTTACAATGTATGGGTAAAATGTGGACTTTTTTTAAATTTACCCAATTCCACATAAAAATTTTGCTAAAAATTTGCTATTTCTACTTATGATTGTCTAAATTTGAAAAGGTGAGGAAAAAAAAGATAGGATTATCTTAATTCTACTTTTTATTCTTATTAACCATATACTAACTTCAAATTTTAATCAGTAACTATAGGAACGAATGTTTCGAGACCAATATTATTGCAAATTACGGTATTTTGCTGCTAACTCCCCAATCAATCGAACCGTTTAAAATAGTTTATAACTCCATTGAATGGTCTGAATGAAAAAAGCGATGGAAGTGCGACGACTGTTATCTTTTCCTTCTATACTAAACTATGTGCTATATAGAATTAGTGGAGTATATCCCCGCAACACCGATATTTTCAACTAAGAGTCGAAGCGGCCTGCCATAATTTTTCCCTCTCCTGAATTTTTGCAAACGTCCATTTGGAGTTATGAATTCGTATAATTTGAGGGCTATTTGACTATGTGTTGCAAATTTTATATTATATGAAAATAAAAGTTTCGTCAAGGGGTTGAAAACTATCTGTTGAACAACTGAAAACACATAGAGCAAATTTATTTCACTGTAAATTGGCACTTTTGCTGTGAAATCAGCCATTAGAAAATTTTGGTATTCTTTGTAGCCGTGAATATAAAAGGAAATCGGAGGTATTTTGCTTTTGAGCAAGTGCAAGGTTTGAATCTCGGCCCAATGTCGTTGTAGAGCACAAGCGAAAGGAAAATAGACCGAATCATTAAAACCGAAATTTTATAGAATTTCAGAATTCTAAGCTACCTAGTTTAATCTATTAGGCCTTTTACTAAGGACTTTGGCGTTAATTTTCGAAAGGGTCCATCAACCAAAAATTAACGACGAAAACTTAGTAGTATATATCTAGCCAATTTGATGCGTAAATATTAAAAGAAATAAAATACCTCCGTGTAGACACAAGTGTCTGTAGTGGAGCACTTTGGCTTAAACAAATTTCAAGATATAAAAACAAAAAGATCATTGATGTAGAATATATTTAGTAATGCTACCTCCCACAATTTTTCCGTTCCGCCATCATAGGCAGAAGTAACAAAAGTTAACTACATAATATTGGTTTAAAGAAAAACCTTCGATGTCGACAGTTGGCATAGTCCAGTCTCTAATCTCCTTTTCAAACTTACGTATACGTTCACTCGTGCCCTCTATGCTGTTATGCCGCTACTCGTTCACTATATGCCAGTAAAGGTTTTTGGGCTACGAGTATTAATTATAAGTATGCATAGTGCGAGTATGGAAACTTTGGCTATGAATGAAAAAAATGTTTAGGACTTTAAAGATAGCTGCCAAAATAATGGAAGCGTTGGTGTTCTTCTAGGGCACCTTAAATCAGCTCCACAAATCTTTTTTGCGCAATGAACATAGATCTTCATTATTTGAAATGTAGGTGCCATCCCAACATGAAATAGCGTACATGATTCTATCATATAGTTTTCATAAGGTACTACTAGTGAAGTATTTAGTAAGATTGTAAAATTTATAAGTAGCAGTTATAACATTTTTTCGGACGCTATTGAGATGAGCATTCCAGTTTAATTTAGAGTCAACAAAGGCTGATTATTTAAACTCAAGTACTTCATCAATGGAAAAACACTGTAATGTGCACTGATTTGTCTCATATGAGTACGAATGATATGCTACAGGGTCGAAGTTTGGCACGTTAGCAGGTCCTCCAAAGTACATTATTTTTGACTTCTCGCTGACAGCAAGCCTATTTGAGAAGAACCTTTAAGGGCTAGTTATAAAGACGAAAACGAAACGGGCTGAAACGAAAGACGAAAGAGTCATGGTTATATAGACGAATTGACGAATTCGTTTTTTGACGTTTTGCAATTTGGTTATATTTTATTTTAAGAATTTACTTTCGTTCAATTATAATAATATTCCAATAAAATAAGTTTTGAAAAAAAAAGAATGGACACCGACTTTTATTTATAAGTATTATTACTAATAATAAAAATACTATATAATTACTAATAACAAAAAGCAAATATCCACATGTAGGGCGTTGAGGAGTTCGACCAATAAATTTTCATTTTTTATTTACTTATTTCGTTTTGATATTCGAAATTTTAAGGGTTAGTAAAAAACAAAACCGACAGTGAATTACCGGAAGAACGAAACGAAAGCAAATTGAATTGAATCAATTTCTTCGTTTCGTTCGTCTATATAATTGGGCTCATATTCTTTCATACATTCAATTCATTCGATCCGTTTCGTTTTCGTCTATATAATTCGTCTATATAACTAGCCATTTAGCCTAATAGGTTTAAATCGTTTTCTATTAGCAATTTCAAATCTAAGGAGTCTGCCTTCGATGAGAAAGCTAATGCCAGATCGTCAACAACGCCTTGGCGCATCTCAAGAGGTTAATTTCCAAGATAGAATTGAAATAAATCAGGAATAAAATAGGCCCAAGAACAGAGCCTTGAGGGACGCCACAGTTTATAACCCCCGGGCTCGGGGTGTCACGGATTTTGACTATCTGTTAGCGATTGCTAATACCCTAGACAGACTGTGGTTTAATAAATCCGATTTAGCTAAACTATTTTATGTTTCTATGGAAAAACAAAGGGATTAGCTAAATCGAGATTGACACACTGCGGCTAATCTCGAAAAGTTCACTAAATCGGTTTTATTAAATCACAGTGTGTCTAGGGTATAATAGCATTGCCAGACTGCGGTTTAATAAATCCGATTTAGTGAATTTTCTAGATTAGCCGTAGTTAGATTTACGGTATTTATGCATTATTTTGAGTTTAGTGACTAAAACGATGTAATGGGAGTGTGTTAGTTTGACAAATATTTTGAAAACAATAACACTTTAAGTGTATTAACCGTTATTTAAAACGAGTTTAGCTAAATCGGATTTATTAAATCGCAGTCTTCCAATGTGAATCAATTTCGATAGCGGTAATGAGTGGTCAACACTGTCGAAGGCTTTCGATATATCAATGAATAAAACTGCAGGTTTTTCTGAGTTATTGATTGGAGGGTAAATTGGACTTAGACACTGCAATAGCGCTTCCTTTGTGGAGTTCCCAACTATGAAACCCATTTGGTTGCAGTGAAGGAACTTGATTTTTTCAAGATAGCACAACAATCGACGTTTTATTAATTTCTCAACATTTTTTGAAATTGTGCTTAACAACGCTTCTCACTTTTTTAAGATCAGAAACACTGCTGCAATTTTTAGCAATTCTGGAAATATACTGTGATTAAGGCTAAATTGAAAATAAAATTCAGTACATCGACCAGAAACCACGAGCAATTTTTAACCACAAATTTATCGATGCATGGTTATTCGTCTCATTCTGAGGCAAATTCGTGACAGTACGAGTACTACTGAATTTTAAATTTAGTTGTTGAGAAACATTCATAAAAAATTTATTACTTTCATCAGCAATTAATTGTGACGACGTTAGGACGGTATCGGTTGATAAATTTGGGTGATCTCTTTGGATGATGATTTCCGACCCAAAAATTGAATTCTTATAAGCCGAATCAAATTTTGATTTATAGTAAAGATCTTTTTTGATTTTAGCTTCTTTTCTCGTACTTCTGCTATGTTCGTCAACTTGTTTTTCTAGTTTTAAATTTTTGTGATAGTGCCTTAGTTTTCGAGATAATTTTTTAGGTTTGTTAGTATTTTTCAATAATGTTCCATTCATACATGGCTTTAGTTTTTGATTTTTGCGATTTATTGTAAATTTAGCAGAAACAACATGGAAATTTAAAATTGTTCCAAAATTTTCAAACGCCAAAGAATTTCTAAAATTGATTTGCCAGTATCAGAATTTAGTATGAACTAACTTAATTATTCTTGATTATTCAAATTTATTTCATTATTCAAATCAAATATCTATCAAATTGACATTTCGATCTTCTTTGATTTAACATACTATAATTAGTGTGAAATTATTTTTGATGAGTTAATCGTAAATTAGAATTGTCAAGATTAATTCTCGATCTCTATTGAGTGACACACATTTCGATCCTGCTCATTGATCAACAACAATTAACTGCGGTCAATTCTATTATTTAAATAACGATATTTTACTTTATTAATGATCTTTTGTTCAATTACATCAATACAATAACAAACAGTGTAATGCAATTATGTATAATCTTAATTAGTTCAAACTTACATTTATGTAAGTTGTGTAATTTTAACAATAATGATATTTAACAATATAATTGAGCATGAATGCGTATTATGCACGATCTTACGATCTTACAAAATTTAAAAGTTCACAGGTCCAAATAATTAGTATTGCCGCCTATATATTTGTATATTAACCGTGAAATTTGAAAAATTGTAAACTATTCGTATACAGCGATCACGATCGGTGTCAAATATTCCCACGATCAATATTATTTCCGATCTACCGTTTATTTTTTGGCTACTTTCATTAAACGCATAACTCTTTATTATCAAATTTAAATTTGGATTAAAATTCAATACAAAAACCAAACAATTAACCGATTTATTTTTTTATTTTTATTTTTTTTGATTCGATCGATCAATTAAATAATAAAAAGTATGTTAAAATGACACAATAGGGTACAATTATGACAATATGCCATGCCTAAATGGTATAATTTCCGATAGTTATACAAATTTACGTTTGATCGCTAACTAGTTTAATAGTCGACGAAAACTAATGGAAAAATCAGATCAATTTTAAATGAAATTACAATTTTTTTTGTGTGTATTGAAAGCCAAAACCTTTTTGTTTACACACACAGACTAAATAATCAAAAGTTAAAATCTTTGAACTTGTTGAATTTAGGAATTTGAAACACTTTCAAAATTTCTCTTTTCTTTTCTTTTTATGTACTACGTAATAAGTCTCAAAGTATATGAAGAATTTTTATTTATTTAATTTTACCAAGTATTTGGGTTTCAACAGTGTAGTACGTCAATGGGTCAGGTGTCGTTGACAGAGACGGGTTAAATCGAGTGTTAGTAAACAAATTTTATTTCACGTGCACATTAATTGAAAGCGAACGGTGCGACACGGCTCTGAAATTTAATTCGTTTTGGTCTGTTATATGGGAATTAATACAACACAGTACATTATCTGCAACAATAAAAACAAAACTATCAAGTTTTTTATTTTTTTATTCTTTGAATTGAGCATCTTAACAGATTATACATATTATATGATATTGAGTGTATGTGGGCGGTTTATCAGTTTCTAGTTTTTGTTCTGTGTGTGCGGCGTGATTCAGGTGTTGGTGGTTTATAAAAAAAAACATATGCATCAATGGTAACAGTTTGAAAATGGAAATGGTTTCAGTATAATGGGTTTGGTGCTGATTAATTTATAGGAATTTTAGTAAACATTTCGTTTAATGCACTCTATAATCATCGTATAACACCAATTTGTCGAAAACATTACCACTACATTCAATGTCACACTCTAATTGTTGCCAAAATATTTTTGTTTAAATAGATCTCTTGTTTTGTTTTGTTTTGAAATTGTTTTAATTGCAGTAAAGACCTACATTTATTTATCTTATGTATTTGAAGTTGTGCAACGATGCAAATGTGGGTGTTTAATTTTATTGTGATGTGCGGAGTATGATTTGGGTGCGGAGGAAATTTTACAAATTTATTATGCGGATTGTCAATTTATCATAAATTAGTAACTCAGCAAAATTACTTGTTCGCTATAATTGCTATAATATTTTATTAATTTGTAAAATAATTTATAGGTGATCGTAAAATTATTTTTAATGATCAAAAGCGATCGACATCAATTATTTTGAAATGAAATAAGATCTCCATAAAATTTTTATAGGTTATAATTATTTTACTGAACGTAATAATTTACGGTATTTACATAAATTGTGCACCATTTAATTTACTCGAGTTCATTGGGTCACTAGTCTTCTATTGATTGATTGATTGATTTCAAATGTACGATCAAGCATTACGCAAGTCATTACGCAAGTCTCCCGTATTATAAATGCATCTATCGAATACCACACCACCACTATACCCATATTACAACACGACACTATTAAGCCAAACATAGCAATATTCACCCCGTAAAGAAAGGCGCCACATCGATAACCACATAAGTCTAATATATAGTGTGTGTGATATCCGCCCCTGGCCAGAGGCAACCATCGTACACCCTTTTACATAATAACAACATCGCGGGATGGGAAAGGAATGTGTTAGTGAGGGAGATAGACTCTCGGACCGGTTACAGACATAAAGCCGATAAAGTTAATGTTTTTTATGACAGCACAATGACAACACAAAATTTCCTGGTGCCGCAAGTTTTTTTTTCTGAAAAGCTGTAAACAACTATTATTATTCCCTCCACCATTTTTTCCATCGGCGGTTGTGAGAGGGGCGAGATTTCGTTCCATCATCATGTTCCAATGCGGCCACCCAAATTTGTACTAACATTAGCTAGTGTTGCTTGACGCTGTTGTTGAAGTGGTTGTGTCTCTGCTGTTTCTCCTACTCGCCCTCCATTGGTCAGTAGTCATTCTATTGCTAATAAATTCATTTACATAAATTAAAATCTCTAATTAAATTTCATTTAAATTCACTTTAGCCATCTTGAAATTTAACGTAATTTAAAAAACCGTCATTAAAGTTTTCATAAAAACTTAAAAAATTAATAATCTCAAGACATTTCAAACAAAATTCGAACATGAAGGCGTACTTTGTATTTTGATCTGATCTAGTTATGACATTTGAATTTGAATAATAAAATATTTATTTGAATTTCTTAAAATCTGAAAATGTCTGAATTCAGGAGAAATTACTTTCAGATCGGAATGAAAAAAATTTTATTTGTCCTCGCACAAATTTATTGAAATAATCTGACGGGTCGCATATTTTGATTCAATTTGATTTTGAATGAATGCCGAGTAGTTTAGTTCTAAATCTCAACTTTCAACCGTGCGATCAAGTTAGTGATCCACTGCACAAGAAGAACAAGATCAAAACATGTACAAAAGTTCTATGGAGCTATGGGATGATCTTACATATTAAAAGTTGACCGGTCATGGTCAGCATCAAAGTTCAACACCTTTCCATGGAGAGTTTTTTTTTAATTTAAAAAATTCGGGAATCTGATCAAATTTTCAAATTTCAAATAAAAATTAGTAAAATTCTGAAAGCCTAGCTAGCTAAAATATTTTAATAAAATTTGAAAATCATGAAAACGATTTTGGTCTGGAATATCGATTCAACAAGGATCAAATTTCTGGATTGGTAAAAATGTATTATGAAATCAAAAAATTTAGAAATTCCAAAAATCTCCCAAAATATTGAGATCGAAGTTGAAAAAATAACTTTGAAACGGCATTTTCTCATTTTTGTTAAATTTGTGAATCTTAGTAGGAGTGAAGGTAGCTGCTACTCATAAATTGTAATTTAATCCTGTATTGGTTAAGACTGCCTTAGAAATGGTTCTGTTCTGGGAATACCACGATAGTAAAATTCGTCATTTAAATTAATTATTATTTAAGTAGAATTTTAATTTTTTAAATATTTTTAATTGAAATTTGTTTTTTTTATGTTCCACTTAAAAAGTTGTCGGCATGATAACATAAAATAAGTTTGACCTAAGATTGAATTGAGTGGTTAATTGGGTGTGGATTGAACAAATTGTTTTATGAATATTTAACTTGCCGAAAATTTGTAGTGTTAACTCTCTCAGTACAAATACAATTTTAATAATTTTTAATGTTGATAGTGAAAAACAAATTTGAATCGAGTTTGATTGAGAATGAAAGTAAATTTAATTTACGACTTTCCTGCCTGAAACCCAATTTTGGAACAATTTCATTTAAAATGATGTAACATTTAGATAATTGATGCAGTTTGTAGCAAGTTTGAATCGGGCTGCTTGCGGTCGATTTTTCTTCTCAAATCTAAATGCTTTCCTTGAGTAATAAATTCATGAACAAATAAATTTCAATTCTGGAAGACTAATTAAAATTTTATTTGAACTATCCAAAGTAACCTGCTTTTCTGGTACAAATTAAATTCTAGATGAATTTCAAACGAAAAAGTTGTCGAACTAAAATTTAGCTGTTTTTATGATAAAAGACGATAAGAGTTTGAATTAAAAATGTAAATAAATTTAAGAAGAATTGAGGTTATCAATTTGTCTGACACAAATTTGAGTACTAACTAAGTAAATTGCATAGTCGATTTTTTGAATTAAAATAAAAGTTGAATACAATTTGATCAGATATCCTAATTTATCTCAATTTATTTAAAACTTATAAACAAATCAAATTTGTACGTAAATGTAAATTACCATCAAATTAATCCGTGCTAAATTGAAATTTGTTCCATAAGATGGTTGTACGAAAATATTTGAGTTAAATTCAGTTCTCAATTTGTTTGAAACCAAATGATAAAGTTTAAATGCAAATTTTCAACTATGTTAACTTTTCTCACTACAAATGAAATTTTAATAATTTTCATATTGATAATTTTCTTTTTTTCTGGTTCAAATCAAATTTTATTCAATTTAAATTCAAATTTCAACCAATTCAAATTTAAATATGTCCATTAAAGGTAAACAATTTCCTTTAGGAGTTCCTTATAATTTGTCTCAATTTGATTAGAACAAATGATCAAAGTTGTATTACGTAAATTATGTAGTTATGATTTTTCTGGTTCAAACTAATTTTAATTAGAGCGGTTGCATGAAAAAGTTAACATTTCAGATTCAATTTGGTTTAGTCTTGTGACGAGTTAATTCAAGCCCAGGTCAAACTAAATTTAAATTAACTAAATCCGTTTCATGCGACTGCTTACTGCTCTAATTAAAACTTGTTTTGCAATAGAGCCAGCCGGGAATTAAGTTGTCAGGTTTTCACAATCAAATTAAATTTTTTCCAATTTTAATTCAAATTTGGATTTTAGAACTCTTTTTGTTTAAAACAAGTAATCAAATTTAAGTTGAACTTGTTTGATTCAAATTATTTTTAAATCAATTTAACATCACCTTTATGTCAAATATTTATTACTTTATATTTTATATTTACCTACTCATTTGACATTAACATCAATTTTCATTTCTTTGAAATAAAGTTTTATTAAAATCGAATTTATTTTAAAGTCGAATTGAAAAGCCATTGCGCAATGCCGCATTCTTCGTCTCAGATAAATTTAAAGTAATTTTCGGATTTCAGTAGGCTGATGCCTATTTTGCTTGAAATTCGAGGTGTTTTTTTTAACAGTTTCTTTTTTACCTTGATGAACATTATGTCGTCGAATTAAAGAATTAAATTAGTTATCCTGTAGTGAAAATCAAATTAAAATCAAACCCAACTTTCTCTTGACAAAATTTCAATCGTATTTTTCTTAAACAGTTTGACTAGAGTTTAAACGAGCTGAATGAAATTTTTAAATTTTTATGGATTTTAACGAATATTGTATTATCGACTTTTTTCAGTTCAAAACTAATTTATGGCATCAATTTTCATTTGGTTGAAGCCAAATTCAAATTCTAGTGCATTAGTCTAAACCAAATTCCATCCATAGACTGGGTTTGGCTTGGATAAGTTAATTTGAAGAGTTAAGCCTTTTTTAAGCGCAATATTACTGGAGTTTGAACGAGTTAAACGAAATGTTCATATTTTTCTTAGACTTGACATGAACGAGTTGGACGATTTTTTTTAAATTTAGTTGGTGCATGACGAACCTTTTGTTTTCAACTTTTTGAGTCTCTATAATTTTTATTTTTTTATTTTACGAAATATTCAAATCATATTTCAATCAATTTAAATTAAAGAAATCATTAAACCTTTAGTGAAAATTAAATTTAAATCAAGGCCTGTTTTGTTTTAACTAAATTTCAATGGTAATTTGGCTTTCGACTGGAGTTGACCAAAATTTTTAAATTGGTTTGGAATGATCAAATTTGAGTCAATTCAAATTAGGGAGCATTTCAATTTGTTTTATTTATAAAAGTAAAATTCAATTTTCGTTTCATCAATCAAATTTAAATCCATTTTCGGCGTTCACATTTAGTGGGGATTTAACGAGCTAAATGAAATTTTTAAATTTTTACCGAAAACTGACGGAACATTACATTGTCGACTTTTTTCAGTCCAAATCAAATTCATGACATCAATTTTTATTAGATTTAAATCTAATTTTAATCAAATCAAATTTAATTTGAAATCAAATTCAAATGATTTTGTCTGAACCAAATTTCAGTCCATTTTCAGTCTTCAATAAACTGATGGCAGCTTGGCATATTAATTTGAGGAGTTACGTTGTTTTATACAGTCTCGAGTCCAATGAGTTCAAATGAGAGAGATTTTTAATTTGTTTTATTTAAAAATGTAAAACTAGTTTGACTCAATAGACATCAATTTTCATTTCATTAACAGACTGATGTCAGGCTAAGATTTTTAATTCGAAGTGGTGAAGTTTTCTTTTACAGTTTGATTTAATATCGAAAGAATTAAACGAATTTTTTAAAGTTATTTGGTCTACTTGGCCAACATTGTGTTGTAATCAAAACTAATTTTGTCTCAGCCAAATTTGAATCGATTTTTTGGAGTTTAAATTGTCTAAACTTGTCTAGTTCAAATTAAATTTTAGTCGGAGGGCTGAAATCGGTTAAACATTTCTCTAATCCGAATATAATTTACGTAACTCTAGATCGAAATCAAATTTTATTCAAGTCCATTTTAATTTGAAATTAACTCGGAAATTTGTTTTTCTGCTTTGAGTGAAATTATTTGAATCGTCTGATTAATTTTGAATAAAAATTACTTACGGATGTTTAAATCAATTTTTGTGTAAATTGATTTGAGATTTAAACCAAAAAATTGTCTTTTTTATAATTTTTTAATCTGATCTGTTCAGTGAAATTTGAGTTTCGTATTTTTTAGTTAAAAACAAATTTCAATCAAAATATGTAGGCTTTTTAATTTGGTACGGTTTTTTCTATTGTGAAATGTTTACCACTTAACCAAACGATCAAATTTCAACTCCCGAAAATTCATTGGAATTCGAAATGATAAATGAAGAAAATTTTAAATCTTCAATTTCACAGAGTAAATAATATGATATTTTGGCTTTAGTTTGAATTGATATTCATTAGAATATAATTCAAATTTTAAGTTTTTTTTTTTGGTTTAAATGTTCAAATTTACATAAAGTTTCGTTTTTTCTGTACCAAATCAAATTTCAATCATGCTAGTGGCAATTTAAAACTTCTCACTCTTTAATCATTTCAATTTTGAATCTGGGTGCTGATTAATTTGTTACACTTCAATTTACTTAAAATTTTCTCTTTTCTAGCCTGGATCAAAAGTTAAAGAATAATGTTTGATTCGAGTTTGAAACGGAATTTCTTCAGTAGTTCCGTAATAAAGTTTAAAGATTTTAAAAAAATTCCAGCATAGCCATGTTAAAATACATCGTCTGATTTCTAAACCTTGAGTTACCAATTCAAGAATGTGCAATTCGAATCAAACTAAGCATGTGTACTTATGATGAGATTACAACAATTGCCATTATGCGAAATACATTTTTTTTTAAATTGCAATATATAGCAAATTGTTTTAATTGTGTAAACCAACAAAATAAAACAGTTAATTAGAAATTAGAATTAGCTCATAATATACACAATTGCGGTTTTACATGCATAAATTTAATTAGAATTTTACAACAACAACGGCCAAAAATGTAAACTAAACTGTAAATTAAAATAAGTTTTGTTCCATATAAATTTGTGATTCGAAATAGAAAATCGGCGTTGTGATCACATCATTATTATATATGTTGCTGTTGCGCTGACGATGGCGCGCGCGCATCTCTCGCGTTTTGTGATGCAATTTTATATATACGACGGGCACACTATTTATTGATATAAGAGTATTTTATTAATGTTGGCACGATATGCAAAAACATCTAATAATTAAATTAACATTTAATTAGAAAAATTTGAATGCGCGCCAATATAATAAAGCGGAAAATACTATTCCGTAGACACTGAAACATAAGTCGAATTTGTTAAATAAATTAATTTTGATAATTTTGAAATGTATACACATAGAAAAGAAATTGAGTGTGACTGATGTTTGTTTTTTTTTTTTTTTAATTTTTATTTCCAGGTATTATTCCGGGCTGGAGTACTCAGCCAGCTAGAAGGTAAACGCGATGAATTACTATCCGATCGGATTATACAATTGCAAGCGTATTGTCGTGGTTATTTAGCTCGACGACGTGTTGGACAACGCCGTGTACAAGAACTTGCCGTTCGTTGTATACAGCGTAATGTAAAAGCATTTTTGGCGGTACGTGATTGGCCATGGTGGCGACTTCTAGTACGTGTCACACCACTTTTGAATGTGCACCGCACTGAGGAACAGCTAAAAATTGCGCTTGAGGAGTTGGCCGGTTTCAAACAAAAACTGGAAAAAATCGAAAATGAACGAAATTCATTGAAGACGGAGAATTGTCGACTTGAATCAAAGGTAAGTTAATAATTTATATAAAAAATTTTGTTTTTAAATGTCATGATTATCAATCGAATCTATTGTAAAGGGTTTCTATGCGGGAGAATGTATTTATAAATCAAGCTATGTAAGAAAATAATTAAAATCACGATTTAAGCATTTACATAAACGATCCTCTCGAAATTTATTTTTTGATTGATGTTTTATATAAAACAAGGCGCCTTTCGATAAATGTCACATACTACATCGCACAAGTGAAACATTCTTAATTTATTTGTGTTCGTTCATTCACACTCGTGCAAGTGTTTGTTTGTATTGGATAAACAAAAAAAAAAACTTAAAATTTATTTCGCGCGCTCGTGAGAAGAAAATTTTATGCGGTTATTAATTTCACTTTGAAGTAATTAAATTAAAAATGTATTTAGTAGAGATACATTATTTAACCCTTGTACGCATGTCGGATTAAAATATAATACGCACAAATTATTCGAGATGATTCAACGGAAAATTGTGTTTACGTTAAATAGTTTTGTGTCAATATTATTGTTAATAAGAATTCACATAATGTATCACTGTGTACATCAAGATGATGACAGGCCGGAAAAACGAGATGAGAAAATAATATAAACGTTGACGCAATACGGAAATTTTTTGTGTTTATTTAAAATGTATCGAACACTATTTTGGTGGAGGTTTTATTCATACGCGCGGTTATTCAGCTAATTACCACAGTGTAATGTGCAACATTTTTTGAAGCTGCGTAGTCATTAAATTAAATAGCACGAACAAGACATGAATGGTGATTAGCTACTAAGCAAATTAAAAGCCAGTGACTAGTTCATGATTAGTAATGATATTTTTTGCACACGTAACTCCATGGAATATTTGTTTTAACTGCCAAATTTTAAAATGTATTTGTGTGATTGTATAAGAATCCGTCGCCGTATTTTAGTGACTAAAAATTATGTTAGCTTACTATTATTTAGAATTTCTAGAGCATCGAAAATGAATCGCAAAATTATTTTAATAGTTCGGAATATTTCTTTAGGTAGGACTGAAACTCTGAAAATATGTTCCACGAACTAACAAGATTTAATCAAAAACTCAAACAAAAGTCCAACAAACTTTAGTATTTTATCAAAATTGTCAGTACTCTTACTAGTATAGCTGAATAAAGGTTCGACAATTCGAGTATTTCGAGTCAAATTCATGTATTACGATTTAGGAATTTTAAGGGCAGGGAAAATTGCAAATATTAATACAAAATACAAAAATTAAACATGAGTCCCACAAACCGGCGTATGCTTGATTCTTATATTGGCCAGTTTTTGGTTCCATCTGAATTCTCTCAATTCCTTAATATCAATTAAATTTTAACAATAAATTGCAAAAATGTATTCTTGACTAACCTATAAGTTCTTGGACATTTGTAAGCTTACGGACTTACTGCGTTTCAACTTAGTAGAATTTATAATTTTGCTACATCAGAATCAGTGTTTTATCGCTTCAAAAAGTAAACATGATTTCCACAAATTTTAATATTATTCACCAATAAACTGTTAAACTTGCAAATGTATGTGCAAATTTTGATTGTTGTAAATAGGTTCCACATTTGTGTTATTTCGGAAATGAAATGAACTGCCACCAAAAGTTATATTAAGTGTGCTTTATTTTAATATTTTAATATGTTTAAAATAATTTGACTCTTAATCCTAAACGACCGACCCCAGAATGTTTTTGTCACATCCGATATCTGGCAAAAAAAATGAGTCCCACAAATTTTTGATTACTTATAAATTAAATATTGAATACCACAATTGTAGCATTCCGAAAACACCGTTTTCGTTTCCCTTTCACATTTGTAATATTTCGAAAATCGATTCGGGTTAATCCGGATGTCAATTTATATCGATGGTGCCATAGTTTGATAACCAAAAATTATGTTAAATTTACTTCACTTAGAAATTTTACAGTTTACCAAATCGGTTAATCGAAAGTGGCCACTCCCTTGGTCCACAAAGTGTATTTTGCAAATATCTTAAAAAGTATAAGGTTTACAAAAAACTACTTAAGACAAAATGTTTCCAAAAAATAAAAAATTAAAAATTAAAATAAAAAAATTCTCAAAATTCTCTGTACGTAAAAGAAAGTCGTGTGTTGACCAAACCTCAATTTTTTTTTTATGATTTTACTGGCACATATTCGTAGTTTTTATCAAACCTAACTGACCCTCGGAATTCTTTCTATTTCTAAATATTAGAGACTTGTAAAATTGCGGCCATACTTACAAAGAATTTTGGTTAATATTCTCTAGCTATTTTTTTGACGGCCAAAAATTGTCTTTGCAATATCATTTTGGTGTCCAAATAATGTTTTGGTGGTACATTTTTGTTAATATCCTATGTCAGAATCAGTCTTCCATCTCATCTTAAATTTTAATTTTACTGAAACTTCTTTATTTTTGCGATTTCTGCAAACTAGTCAAATTTTGAAGTTCAAAAAACTCTTTGACCTCATATCTTAACGCTAAATACAATAATCAATCTCACAATAATTAAACAATTATTTCGATCTGTTACTTAAATACTGAACATACGTTAGACATTTGTATCAATCCGAAAATGTATTTATTGATTCCGGTGAAGCCGTACAATTTTTGAAACATGATTGTAATGACAGGTTCAAACAGAATGTACTCGTTCATCTTTGTCGAATCAACGTATATAAATGTTAAATTCATTGACAACATGAAGTACTATTGGCATAAGAACTTTTAACTACAAAACCTATATATTCCAATTTAATTTGGATCACACATTATTAAACAAAACACATTCAATTTGCTTCCGGTTAAACATATAAATGCAATTGAAAACAAACTAAACCGTGTACGCACAGACATCTCATATACGGAACTGTAATCAAAAATAATTTACAACTTCCATCAAGTTTGATTAATTTCACAACAAATTCCAAATCAATTAAAAATTACAAAAAAAATAAAAAGAACCGTATGTCACTAATTAAAAACTACAAAAATAATTCTGGGTCAAAATCTATTAAATGAAAACATGTAACAATTGAAACTCACTTAGGTCAAAATACACACGTTTAAAATTAACTATAAAACGTTTTAATTATTTCCACCAAAACAGAGGACCATTAAAACGACTTTTGCCTAAATACTATAATAAGCGCGGTTTCATAACAATGTATTTCCATATATTGTACATTCATAATCATCTCTGTCCACCTACACGCGTTTTTTTTTATATATAAAAGTGTCCGGTAAAAATAGAAATTCTACATAAACAAAAAAAAAAAACTATAAATCTAATTTACAACAAAAAAATCATTAAAATAAAATTACTAAATAGCTAACAGTATTTATAGTTTCATTTAAGGGCACACAACCACACCATAAATCTAATGCGCTGCGAACAAGCGAAAGAATACCGCATAGATTTCAATTGACTGTGGTCTGGAGAAATATTTGTACACTGTACATGTACATTTACATACACAGAAAAAGAAAGAGAAAGAACAACTATTTATTTACCGTTGGTTTAAACATTTTTTTTATTGTCTTGTATGTAAATCAAAGTTCATTTTTTTCTGCTATAATACGCTATGGTGCATAGCAATCAAGATATTTTCAAATATTATACGATTAGACAATGGGTCCCACAAAATGCAAAACAATCATCAAAACAAATAAAAGCGAACAAATAGATAACACATACAAAAGTGGTGAAAGTACATAATTCAATGCACTTTGGTTTTACAAACATAGGAAATGGTGTACAAACAGAAATAATATGTTGGGGTGATTGAATGGCATCGGAATTTCACAAGAAGTGCAGTCAGAACAAAAGCAAGGGATTTACAATGAACTCAATGTAAATTGAATCCGATTTGCAATTTTTAGATGAAAAATTAAAACCGGAAGGATTTGAAATTTTGTGCGTGTTACAAAACTTTCCTTCACTTTCGTTACTTTTGCTGTGAGCTCCTATTCCATGGAACCTATGCACTATTAACAGTTCATCGACAATCTTCCAGTTTGTAAATCAAACTGATATTATTCTAAGGTCTACAATGTTGGTGAATTTGTCATTATATCCGAAAACTTATCAAGACTTATCTCTTTGGACGAGTAAGCTTCCATATTTTATTGAAATGAGCATATAGCTTTTCTATGGGAGCATAGAGTTGTGGAAGATTACTGTGTTGTAAAAATATGTCCGCTATCGTGTCACTAAATTGGATTAATTATTTTCAGTTATTTTCCCTGAATTAAGAAATTTCGTAATTTACAATAGTAATTTCTTGCATATTGCAACCTCAGAAGGCGGAACGATTTGCCTATTGCAACTTTCGCTTAGTGCAATATTTTTTGGAATTCAAGTATTTGTATATTGCAATATTTTAAATTTGTTCTGTGTAATTAATTAATTAAACATAAGTGATAAGTAATTAATTAACTGGAAGGTTAAACAATGCAGTTGCTAAATACACATTTTAGGATGAACCAAAAATGCAAACTTTGAAGAAGATGGAAGATGGAGTGAAAGTTTGCAAAATTTGTGAAATCTATAAAATCAATAAAAGTAACGTGACCAGAATTAAACAAAATTAAATTAAAATAGAAAAAATTGCATTGGAGACATCGGTTTTGAACCGGTGTAGAATAAATGGGCGGGTTTCAATGAAATTCAGTTAAATTATTATTTTAAATGTATCAAAACAATTTTTTATTATTTTGTTCAAATCGAAATTCTTTGAAATGGTCGAATAAAAAATTCGTTATCTATGCAATCTATTTTTACATATTTTTGTTACCGAGTGTATGCCTTCACTTCAAAAAAATTTCGAAAACATCTTCTTAATACTTAGTTTATCATTATCAGACGTTTCCAGAAATTGATCATGGTAACTTCACATTAAAATTCGAACATCATATTTACCAATCGATTTTCGAACAAGTTTGACAACTTTACAGCAAGAGCTTTTTGTTTCTTAAAAATGTTACTTTATAAATAAGATTGAATTATTATTCGACTGATTATCTGCCAAAATGGCTCTTCAATATTTTTTTAACGTAGAGATTAAATTGATGTTTTAGTTTGCAAAGCTATGGCTTTGGTAGCAGCAAAATCTCAATAAAACAAGCAGGAATAAAAAAATTATAAAATAACAAAAACTGAAACTTCACATTTAAGCTTTTGTCATAAATTGGGAGGCCACAGTGAATTTTGGCCACTTATGAAGTGGGGCAGAAAATCTATTTTGCACATATCTCGAAAAGTATAAGGTTTACAGGAAAACTATTGCATACAAAATATTTTCAAAAAAAAAAATAAGTCTCAAAATGTATTGGCCACACCTCAATTTTTTACTTTTTTTACGTTAGTAAATTTTAAGTTTGGAGTCCCTGAGTCCCAAAAATTGGGATTCGAAGTGGTGTCTCCCGGTCTATCTGTCTGTCTGTCTCTACCCTCTCTACTGCACAGATGGTTTAATATTTAACCAATCGAACTGAAACTTCTTATTTAAGTTTTTTACTTAGCTTCAGTGAATTTTAGTGACAAAGTGAAGTAGCAGCTTCTTCGAACCACAGAATTTACACAAAGACGCCGGGTCTACCGTATACCCTTTTTACATATAACAAAACGGATGGAAAGGAAAGGTATGCTAGTAACAAAGAATCGACCCGGTTCCAGACAACTAAGTAGTCGATAGTTAGTATATTTTTGTTAGTAATATACACGATAAAATAGTTAGCACAAGACAACACAATTTCTAAAGGAAATTTCAATTGCTGCTTAAGTTCCCTTAAAGTTGATTTAGGTTTTTTTTTTAAATTCCTAAAATTCAGATCTACATTAATTTTTTAATAACTACTAAAAAGTTTAACTTAATTTCCATAAATATATTATGAATTAATCTTTAAGTAGTACAACTAATTTTAATGTTAATATTAGTAATCGGTTTCTGTTGATTACTTCAGATTTCAGAACTTGTTCCTGTAAATTTGTTGTTATGGTTGAAAACTATTTAAATCTAACTAATAACTATCTAAATCAAGTTTTGTAGTTTATTAGGATAACACCTGTATTCTGAAAAAAACATTTATTAGTTTGCTGGATCAGATTTCTGTACATTATTACTTTAAATTTCACTTAAAACTTATAAACAGTAGCTTTGAGACGACCTAACATAATAAATATAATTAGATTAGAATCAGCTGCTTATTTAAATGATTTCCGCCACACTGGTTACTGCTGCAACTCAAAACCACAGTTCAGCTCAAACTACTATTATAATGAAGCCAGGTATTATTAATTTCGAAATAACAGAAAAACTTTCAACGAAAACAGGTAACTATTATCCAATAAACACTTCTGAAATGACTGGTTGTCAGCCGTTAGATTAATTGAAGTTTGTTTTATTTATTGGCTGACAATCCGAAGGAAAGAAAATTGGTAACTCGTATTAGTACTTTTTTATTGACTCCAGCCACTATCTCGTCACAAGCAAAAACTTGTAAATAGTCGCTTTTTAAATGGAGAAAAAGCCACCTCAACCGAGAATACGAGTGAAAATACAATATAAACGGAAACGACTTTATTTGGTTCTCCGAGACCAAAACCTTGTAGTAACTACGAGTATACTTAGAGCACACTATTACTATTGGTTGAAACGACCACATGTCTTCAAAAACAATTTGCCTTCAAAATTCATGTCCCAATAACTACCTTGCCTTTCTGAATTATTTTCTTTTGGGAACTTTGAATAATCTTCAGCAATAACAAAACAAAAGGTCTCGAATAATTTTGAATATGTAACCAAGCGTCCAATCTCACAAATCTCGAATTGTCCAAAAATCTCCAAACCCCTGACTTCTAGAAGCCAACCCAACGCTCCGCCCAATTCACTCCAAGTCAAACTCGATATCGAAATATAAAATATCAAAAATATCGATGCTCCTATAGGTCGGTCGCATCCCGATCAATGCCCATTAAAACAATTCCAATGTATAAAATTAAAAATAGATTAAGTATTAAACTAGCTTCGAGAACCTTTTCAAAACTGCGCCAATGTAAGACATATTCAGCTTTCACAAACGGGTGCACACATAATTGTGCCTTCCCACAATCCCGCCTTGACAACTTGAGTTCTCGAAACTCATAGCTCGAAACGAAAGATATATAATCGGCACTCATCGCATCGGGTACCCTATAATTATAGATAATTTGCCTGTTGATTCTAACTCTTTTGAAAACTTATTTTTTTAATTCAAAATAATTCAAAATAAATTCTATTCTCGATAAAGATCGGCTACTATCGGATCGATTAACCGAAAAGTTTAAATAAACCGGTTTTTTTTTTCAAAATAGCAAAGTCCAAAAAGGTATATATAAAGTCACTTTTTCTGGGTTTTTTAGCCAATTCTTGAATTGTATCTTCGACGGATACATCTACCTCTTTATAAATTTGCATTAACGCCATTCTATTCAACCTGTATTCAAACAGTGAAAGATAAGTTTTTAAATGGCTGAGCATTGAAACATTTCTTTATGCCAAATAGGGACTGGGCCGAATAGAGGGTAATGGGTCTGGCTATATCGGCTTCCCTCCATTTTAATCGTTTACTTCTATTTTTAAGCTTTTTTTTTTTGTCCGGAAGTAAATATTTCTACCGTTTATTTTCCGTATTGCTTCATTGAAAATCACTTTTCTGTAAAATTTGAAGATTTTTCATATCGGATAAAATTCTTCCTAAAATACTTATAGCATTAAATTCCGTTTTATTAACTTGTTGGCCTGATTCTTCCAGGTAGATGTTGTCAATATGGTGTTTAAAGAGCACGCATGTTAAATTCAAATGCTTCTTTCACTGGGCTAGGCATTTTAGATTTTGGTTGATTTAGTAGAGACGCCACAGATTTTTTGTTATCCCTAACCTGGATTCGATTCAAACGATTTTGGTCCCTCAAAACATTCTCATCGTTTACCTGAGAAACAGATTGTAAATTAGATTTCAAGCGGAACAACTTTGCAAATCCTAAAAGTAATTGTAATTAAAATTTAATTTGTATTTTTCTTGCAAAAATTCAACCATATTTTTAATATTTCATCATTTTTTGGGAATGATAATTAACCACGCAGTTTTGCACTAAAATCATTGTTAGTGTAGCAATTAAATACAGCACACCTCATTTTTAATTTATAAATACAAAAACAACACGTAGTAAAAAGATTCACCGCTAGTTTCCACTATAAAAGTATGTAATACTTATAAAAGTACTTTACCTTTCCCAAAAATAATAGCACTAACGACGAAAGTGGTAAATTCGTAGTTCATTTATAATTTATAGCGAAACAACCGATAAACTAGGCAATAATAAATACAATTTTATTAAATTTCTTATTCTGGCATAGATCATTTAAATTATCTGTTTATAGCAGCGTCTACGTTCAAGTGTGAACTATTGTATTAGCAGTAGCATAATTGGGTAAGGTCATGTTTTCTAAAATCCTGCCGCTTTCGAGATAGTATTTTGTAATTTTTTGGTTTTAATGTCTGAACACTAACAATTTTTTGCTAAAAACCAGAATAGGGTAGGGCTTGACCTATATACTTTTACTTACGAATGACCCTCTTTTTTAAATTTTGACTCTTTGGTACGCACCCTTCCTAATTACCGTAAAGCAATGTTAATGTAACGTTTAATTTATAGTACCATTTGAGTCTGAGCTGAATAAGGTCGCATTTAAACTGAAACCATTATTCTCTTAGGGTATCCTGAGTTTAGAGGTCGTAATTTTTAATTTTTGTCTGTTTCTTCAAATTTTAATTTCGTCTGAATAGTAAATTAGTAACATAATTGTTGATCAGTACAAAATTCTCTACCAATCCTGAACCACATTTATTTAGTAGGAATAGAAATGAATTTGGGCAAAACTCGTTAAAGTTATGATCTAAAAAATAAACATTATCAGCTGAACGTGCCTTCCAGGTTAATCGCCAATCGATTGTTGTGGCAACCTCCCTTACGGTAAACTTTAGGATCAGGGGTGCTATTCTTGAACCATTACGAAAATTTTCGTATTGCGAGTTAGTGTAAAAGTAATACAAAAATCGTAGTTTTCGTAACACTTTTATACAATAACTCGCAATACGAAAATTTTCGTAATGGTTCAAGAATAGCACCCCAGGTGATCTTTAATGTTTTTTTTTTCAATGTTGTTTAATTCGGCATTAAACCCGAATACCTTTTCTGGTTATGTAATACGTTGAATTGAGGCTATTCAATCTGTAATCGGTTTATCTTTTCTGTTAAAGTTTATTTCGTAAATATATGACATTCGTAGTTTCAGGTTTGATTTTTAAAAAGCACAAGAAAATGCTGAAATTCTGTAAAATGCAAAATTCATAAAGCTTTTATAATTTCAAATAAAACTTCAGAAGTTTGCTTTAGATTTCAAGAATTCTATTAAATTTTGTAATCATAGCAACATTTTCTCGAAGGATAATTGAAAGCTAAATTTTGAAAAAGAAGGTCAAACCTTAGTGGATAAATTCGGAAATTTCATAAAATTCAATATTTTCTAAAATGTTTACACTTTTGGATGTGAAGTTTCAAAATTTTAAATTTATAAAGGTAATTGAAAATTTTTTTAAAATATCAAGTTTGCCAAAATACTTTTAGAAACGTTTGTGTTTGTATGAACTTTTCAAAATTTAAATAAAATTAAAATAATTAAATATAAAGTTTATTTACACTTTGATTGCAGCTTTGAAAGGAATATTAGCTAGTTTTAGAAATTTTCAAATATGATAAAATGTAAATGAATTTTCGAATATTAATACTTGAAGAATTTTCAAATAATGATGAATAATTTTTATTCATCATTTCAGAATTGTTGGAAATTTTTTATAGGTTTTATCTAAAATGTTAAAATTTAATGGAATTTCTGAATAAAGATAATTTCAAAAGATTTTAACATTTCAAAATTTGTTATAATTTATGCAAGGATTTCTGGAAATTGCTGAACATTTTAATTCAGATTAGAATTTGGAGTTTAACAAAATTTGAAAAGACTACCAAAATTATTGTCTAAGTTGAGTTGAATTTTGATCTAACGAAACAACAATGATTCCTCATTATGGTAGTTATTATTATTATTATTGGAGGGCCATGTGGGCGATCAGCCAACTCGCACTCCGACCTAAAAGATCTATTGTGCTGGATCCTGCTTAATTATCCGTCCAGTCAATATTCAGGTTCTTAATGAACCTGATAATGCTGCCAGCCGGTACGTGATACATACTATCTGTGCTTATTGCTCTCCCTCGTAGATGTTTACTACAGCATGTAGTTCCGCTAGAAAGACGGTAGCATTGGAGCCCAAGGACTTCGAGAGGGCTCCTGCCCCTTCTTCTTTTTGATTTTACTCTTACGAGTTGCTGTGAATTGTAAATCGCCTGTAGGTCACCCAGCTTTACTACAAGAAGGCTAAATAAAACTGGAGGGTGCCTGGTATCCGGAGTCCGCATATTTTGGACTGATTAACCTATCAGCCATTCATCCATCGCCATATGCTGTTCCACCGCATGTGCGCCGTACTTTAGCCTGTGCCAAATGGCCAAAAATGTGCCAAATGGCCTTAGTTAGCAGTGGTTGCCACGAGGAGTCAGCAGGTTTCATACTGGAAGGTTACGGAGCTGGTAGATTAATCTACTCAACTTTGGTACGTCGCCCCCCCCCCCCCCCCCTCTTATAGATGCTAAACCACTTGGTATAAGTAGTTACATAAACAGAAAAAATGAAAACCTTTAAAAAACGGAAGTCTTACGGTTTTGAATGTATTGAATATGAATTTAATATTTCTGAAATTTAAAAGTTTTGTTTACTAAAAATTATTACAAGTTGTCAGAATTGCCCGATGCTATATTCGTGTAACCACCGTAACGGAAATATACAGGTGGTGTAGTTATTGTGAGCATAAACAGAACAGCGAACTGACTTTATATTGTTATCCAAACTTTTCCAACAGGATACAGACATTAAAAACGATTTTTATAAAAAATGGCTGAATAAATTGTACCCTGAACAAATAGAATCATCAGGGGTTGATTTGTCTATTATGAAGATAAATTCGTTTCCTAATCGTGGTGATAAGGCTTTAGAAAATGAAGTGAATTGTGCCAATATTGTTGGCTGCATAGATGAAATGAAAAATCACTTAGTTATATTATAGAAGAATTCGCCAGCTATACAGAAAAACTGAGGAGAACTGAAAAAACAGAAGGAGACTCAGGATGTGGGCATGTGGGCGAACCATTTCACAGCACCGAGTCAGAGAGTTTTTCGACTTCTTCAAGCCAAAACAATTGAAAATCGAAAACCATGGTTTTTATAAAGACAGTTTTTTGAAAACTCTAGTAACATTTTATTGTATGTTTATATAGTTCTGATATTGTATAAGGGCATATTGATAAATTGAGCCAAAGTCCTTTACTTTAATTCCTTTACAAACTTCAATCAAAGAATAAATAAACTTTATGTTTTAAAATCTATAATTCCAACAAACTTTGAAAATTTGCGTAAAGTTTCGGAAAGTATTCTAAATTTCTCAAATACCTTTATAAATTTAAAATTTCGATATTTCACATCCAAAAGTGTAAAAGTATTCGAAAATATTGAATTTTTATCAAGATAAATGAATTCTTATTTTTATCAAATTTTAAAATTTCGAGTTTACCCAACCAACCAGAGCTACGTGTATTTTTAGTATTTGAGGGATATTTTGATAATTGGCCAAAATATTTTGTAATTTGGCTTAATTGCATCAAACTTTACCGGAAACTCCATCAAACCGTGAAATTTCATTTCAAATTACATTGTAAGCTGCCAAGTCGCCCGTGGGTCGTTATATATTGATTTGATCGGTTTCCTTGACCATATCTGGATAAAAATGTTGTCTACAAAAATCTTGTTGTTTGTTCAGTATTTTCCCCGCCCGACATTACTAATCGCAAAATTTTTTGTTCGTGTACAGCAATAAATTAAACATGATATGTATTCTGTTAAATTTCTTACGAGACTTCTTCTTCGCAGCGAACTTTTCCCATTTTTTTTTTTAAGTTAGTGTTTCTTTTTCGTAAAAACAACTCGTCCCCGGCTTTAATCATATTTCTATTTATTGTTTTGTAAATGATCGCGAATTATTCAACAAATATGTTTTCTTTTCAATTTGGACATTTTCCAAAAAAAAAAAAGAAAAATACAAATTTTGTTAGTAGTTTGATAAAAGAATTATGAGAAATATTTCAAATATTTGGTAATACATTCGGCCGCCGAGAATCGATCAGTGGTTTATTCTGGAATTTTAATTTTGATTTATTTATAATTTGGGTCAGTCATCTCTTAATTATTAAAAATATTTCACATGCGCTCGGTGTTTTTATTTAAATGCCTGCGCGCGCGCACGATTGTCTCTTAAAAAAAATCAAACGATACAAATTAAATCGAACAGATGTTTTGATTGCAATCCAACTCAACAAAAAAATAATACGTAGCTCACTTGAACACGATACATATTGTTTGCGTAAAATACCAACACAATCTTTTTAACTCATTTATTAAATTGTCTGAGATGTACTTGAATTCGGTCAAGACAAATCGGTCTGAGTGTCGTTGATGCAGTGAATTCAAAATCAAAAAACTCATAAAATAGGGATTGCGATTTATTTATGCAAATTTTATTGTTCTTGTTTTGGTGTTTTTTTTTTTTTTTGTAACATCGTGCTACTATAAACGCAAAATACTAGTATTGTGTTGTGGCAGCAAATTCTAAATTTATTTTTGTATGCGCGCGAGAGATACGCAAGATACGTAATATGAACTTTTTTTTTTTTTTTTTTGTGAAAATTTATATAATTTTCGTGTTTCTTCTTCGTTGACTTGTTAATCTCTCTCCTAATATTCATTGTGTTTAGTAATTAACTGGTATGTGTTGTAATTTTTCATTGAGTTTTACAGTCTGCCGGTAAAAATCATAAATTTTAAATAAATTCAGAAATTTGAAATTTAATATGGTTAGATTTCTCAATTTTATAAAATTCTCACTTAATTCAGTCGAAATTGTAAGAATTTTCTTTTAAAAATTGCTTGTGAAATATTTCGAGAAACTAATTAATTCTATAAAATGCAAAATTTCAGAATAAAAAAAATTGAGAGAGAAACTTTATTTTTCAACGTCAAAAAATTTGAAAATTTATACTAAAATCTTTCAGAAAAAGCAGCCAGCCTATGTATCAAATAAATGGTTCTCGATTTAGCTTAATCATCAAGGCAGCCCAAAAACCTGAAAAAATATTTTTATTGGCTACTTCCATTCTTTTATTAAACCAATACCACGACACCTAAAGCGAGAAATTTCGTTTCCGTTCGCCAATATATGACATATTTATGAAAAGGAGAATTCTAGACCGGGAAGTCGTCAATATAAATATTTTAATAGAAATTTTAGAAATATTCTATGACCGGGATATCGAGGATGTAGAGCGGGATAACAATCATTAACTCGAAATTTTGAAGCTTAAATTTAAAAAAAATGAAATTAAAAATTTGAAGATGTTCTTAAATTCTAAATATCTTGAATTTTTTGAAAAACTTGTTTGTCAAGAACTTAGTGCCTGCCTCTATTATAGTTCTCACATTTTAGTCACCCGATGACTTCAGCTGACCAAAGTCAAATTTTCGTATTATGGTTGCCACATTTGAGTCAGCCGTTGGGTTTAACTCGCCGCATTCAAATTTTGTGTATTGAGCTTCTCGTGGTGAGTGCGTCCAGATCTATAAAAACACCCAAAATTAATTTTTAATATTTATATTTCGTAAACACTTTATGTGTCTTGTTGATAAACATAGAAAACATTATTTAAACCTCATTGTCGTTAATCAATTACATATAACAAATAACACAAAAATACATGAAATGACGCACGGCGCTATCCGACTCATCCAAATAAAATCGAGAACCATAATACGAAAATATGAGTCACATGAGTGAAAAGACGGGGTGAGTCGCTTGGTCAGGAGTCACTTTGCAAAGAAGTTAAACTATAGCCTCTACAAGTTACCTAAAAAGGATTTTGTTTAGCTTAGGTCATTCAGAATTACTTTGAAATAAGCTTGATAAAGGATTGGGACAGAGAGGGGAGGGGACGAACATAAGAATGAAAATAAAAACAATTTTCAAAATTCAATTTAATATTAAAAAACATTTTAACTACTACATTTTTTAGAATTCCATAATGGTACTTGGGTACTTCCAACGTTGAAGAATTTTTTATTTGAAAAATACTACAAGACCCTAATGATTCAAGCTGATAACTACTGAACAATATTTTCACGTATCTTTTCAAAAGACTAATTTTGTATATAAAAATCAATATATATTTTAATTGTATAAACTTTTGAAAACATTCAAATTTCGAAAAATTGGTTACATCCAAACAAAATTGATTAATCTCACAAAATTTGTCATATTCGCTAAATTCTAAAAAAATCTCCTGAAAAATTTGAGAAAAATAGAAATTGCTAAGAAGTATCGAATAACCCAATTTTTTTGAGAAATAGAAACACAGAATATTTAGGTCTCTTTAGGTTATCTGATAGACAGCTCTTTATTGTTTTTGCTTCGCATATGTATAGGGTTCGGATTTCCATAGGTTTCTTTGTGTGACTAATTAATTTGGCAAATAACACAAATTACAAATTTCTAAGATCACCGAATTTGCAAATTTTCATTAACATATATGTTTTGCTCACGGTGCTTTACATCATTCAAAAATCTTTAAGGTTGATAATTTGCGAAAAAGGTTTAAACTTTAAATATGTTTTTTAAATTTAATCAGTTCTTCCAAATTTAACACGCTCTCTTTAAAGTTTTTGAAGAATTATCTTGAAAATATTTCTAAAATTAAAAAACAAAAAAAAAATATCAAAATTTGATCGTTTCCCAAATTTCGTTAACTAGAAATGATTTTGTGGAGTTTTATAAAATTCGGAAATGCAGAAAAGTTAAAAAATGGAATTATGAACAAAATAATAATGAAAAATTCCGGAAGAGTTGTTCAAATCCTGAAACACAACGGTAATTTAATATTAAATCACAAATCACGTTCTTGATTTCATTAATCTATGAGTTGAGCTTAACCAAAAGCTACTCTAGACCCCCATTATTTACAATATACATAGACTTACTTTCAAAACCATGTACTTACAGCTGATACAAGCAAAATCTATCTGCACATTCAAATACCAGTTAGTTAGCATATCCATTAACAAATCCAACAATATTATTAATTATAATTCTCCATTATTTATAAAATTTATTAATATTTTTAATCCAACTTGAATAATTTTTAATAAATAAACACAAACAAAAAAAAAATTACATTAAAAACCACAAGAAGACGGTGTATTATCAACATGTTGCTAAGTGTCAAGTTATAACTCAAAAGCAACAAATCATCTGCATAAATACGTACTCATGAAAGACAACAACAATAATAAAAACAGGCTATATCATGTTGCATTTAGAATTCAATTTATGCAAATGCAGTCAGTTTTTTTTTTTTTAATATTTTATTATTATTTTAAAACGATGTAATCTACGGTCAGCTAGAATCCTATAAATACGAGGTGAGTATAAATAAAAATATTACAAAGAAGTTTTTATACTCAGGCTATTTAAGATCTGCATGGTATGTTGTACATTCTTATGTAAGACCACAATAAAAAAAGATTATAAAACCACAAGCTTGTTCGATCCTATAAATGGATGTACATAAAGAGATTCTAGAAAAATACTTTATGGTTTTACCTTTGGGCTAAGTGTGATGAAATTTCATCGTAGTTTATTGCAAAATAATTCGCGTATAGGTGGAATTGCCATTTTAACATCCTCTATATAAACGAAGAGATAAATTTAAGGTTAATTGAAATTGACTCTTTTTATACTTCTAAATTCATGATGTTTAACAATAAAAAATTGGTTTTGTAATTCTAAAAGTTCTAAAGCAAAATCTGATAATTCATTACAAAATGGAAAATCGAAAGGCCGAATATCGAAAGGCCGAATGTGCCGAACATCGAAAGGCAGAATTAAAGTGAGGGGAATTAAGTGAATGAAAATTTTCTAAAGTAAAGAATGATTCTGTTAAGTGAAGGAAGTGAATTCTGTTAAACCAAGCAAAATTATATCAAATGAGGGAAAATTCCTATAGGTGAAGGAAAATTCTATTAAGCGTATAAAATTCAGTATAACCAGTTAAGAAATAGCCAAGTCTTAAAATGTACCATTTTGTACTAAATGTCGTAGTGTATCTTATGCCACATTGAAATATGCTAAAGTGTACCATATGCCATAGTGTACTAGATGCCATATTGAAATATGCCGTAATGAAACATGTCGTAGTTTACTATATACCATACTGAAACAAGCCGTAGTGTAACATATGCCATATTGAAATATGCTGTAGTTTACTGTATGCCTTAGTGTACCATATGCCTTAAAATATCGAAAAAATTCAGAAAAAAATCAAGAAACCCAAAATTCAGAATAAAAATCTGAAAAACGAAAACTATCTAGGGTCACACATAGTTAAATTAAAATTTCTATAAAATTCGATTTTTAAGAGAACCTAGAACCTAGTTATCTTATCTAGAAAAAAAATATAGAAACAAAAAAATTCAGAGAAAAATAAATCCAGAAAACTAAAATCCAGAAACATAATTATTAAAGTGCGGCCCAAGTTACAATTAAAATTTACAAAATGTCTTTAAAATTTGAGTTGTCCATTATAGTTGTTAATATTTATGATAATGGATATTGATTCGTCACTGTTTCAGACACAGATCAAAGGAATTGTATTGCTCATATGGTCAGAAAAATGTTTCAAGTTGTGTTATGGTTGGCTTAATTTGTTGGATTAGTATGGTATCGATGAACGAGATATACCACAAATGTTTCATGTGATGACAAAGGTACAAAAAGCCTATAGATTGAATTTTTTTCATTTATTTTAAACAATATATTTTCCGAATTCCGAGTTTTTAATATTTATACACCTGAAAATCGCTTCGTCAACCTTGCAGATACAGATCAAAGGAATTAATTACTGCTGATAGATGTAGGAATTAATTACTGCTGAAAATTCGGCCTTTCGATCCAACCAGCCCTTCCACACGTTTGGCCCTTCGGCCTTTCGACATTGAGCTCTTCCACCCATTCGCCTTTAGACGTTTGACCCTTCGACAGATTCGCCCTTTCGACATTCGGCCTTCCGACATTCGGCCTTTTAGCATCGAACGTTGAGTGTTGGTTACGAAAACCGAATTGATGATTTGGGATCAAGTTGTTACTCTTGATTATCGTATTTAACCTTTTAACTAGTAGCTTTTCAAAGAGTTTGGAAATCACTGGCAATAGCAAAATTGGCCTATAAGATGACCATTTCGAACAAAATTTCGGCCGAAAGGCCGAATGGGTCAGTCGACTTGTTAATTCTACCCAGCGCGAAGTTTTTGATATCAGTTTGTTTTCGATATTAGTTGTTGATTTAATTTTAAATTCGAGGGTTACGAGTTACATTTTCACCTCTGACTGTATGTGTATCTCTTGTTTTATCATTAACCTTAAAAGTCCATCGTTTGTTAAACCTTACCGCAACCGGAACTACCGGGACTTATTGAATTTTCAACTTTTATTCGGTCGACCAAATATGCATCAGCTAGGCTTGTTAAAGCCCTAGCTTAAAATTACGTTTTAGATTTGATGTCTTTCGTCTACCAAATGGGAAGTTTGTCTCCTCGAAATAAGAGACTGTGCACTTGTGACTTTCCTAATGATGCTTCTGTGGACACTACATTAATACAATTATGAAAAGCTTCTGTAGTATGGTAGCCATTGGTTAATCTCAAGACTTCAATTGTTAAACTTAATGGTCTACAGAATATTGCTTTTAGAGCATCTTCAACTCCATTTCTTGCTATGGAAGCTATTCTGTTCCTGCCTTCGCTGCAATCCTTCATTCTAGGAATAGCATGTTCTGTTGCGTTTCTCTTGAAGTGTATTGAGATGTAGAACTTGCTCGGTAAAGTAGTTGGACATTATTACTATTAAAGGGACATGTGGGTGTTCAGCCACCTCGCACTGCGACCTGAAAGATCTTTTGTGTTTGGACCCTGCTTATGGTAATTATCCGTCCAGTCAATATTAAGGTTCTTAATGAACCTGATAATGCTGCCAGCCGGTATGTGATACATACTATCTGGGCTTAATGCTCTTCCTCCTAGATGTTTACTGCAGCATGTAGTTCTGCTAGAAAGACGGTAGTATTGGTACCGAAGGACTTCGAGATGGCTGTCCCACTCTCGTATATTCCTTTCTCTGCCCCGTCTTCCGTTTGATTTTACTCTTACGAGTTGCTGGAAATGGAAAAAGTCGCCTGTAGGTCACCCAGCTTTACTACAGGAAGGCTTAATAAAACTGGAGGGTGCCTGGTATCCAGAGTCCGCATACTTTGGACTGATTAACCTATCAGCCATTCATACATCGGCATAGCTGTCCCACCTTAGTTTTTGTCAAGGATTTCTCCTTTAGCGCCGCACTTTAGTCTGTGACAAATGGCCTCAATGTGCCAAATGGCCTCAGTTACTAGTGGTTGCCACGAGGAGGCAGAACGAATTGTGAACAGGTTACCCCTTACACAATTGTACTCATCACGCCGCTGTCTAATACATGACCAGAACAGCTCATCTGATGCGCACCCTACTGGAAGGTTACGGAACTGGTACATTAATCTACTCAACTTTGGTCCCCCCCTCCAATAAACGCCAAACCACCCCGACGGGCATAGATTAATTCTTAATAAATATATTCCACCGGTACCAGAAATTGATATGGTTAAAGGCAAACTGATACCTGAATTTAATTTCACTAAGTCATTGTCAAAAAATAAAAATTTCGTTATCTTGGGCAGTCAGAAAACGTGTGCTCGATACATTCGACAATCCTTTGAACATTTTCAAACTTTTCAGGATTTGTAGAAACTTCATCAATCTTCTTTCTTCGAACAAAAGCATTTCGGTCGTGTGGTTCCTGCTCATTACGATATTGAGAGTAATGAGCTTTCTGATATGTTAGTCAAAGCTAGAACTCGATAGAAACTTATTGGTCCCGAACCGGTTACTCTCTTCAATAATAGTACGAAAGCAATCAAGAATTTCGCTCTGTGTAAGTTGAACCAGAGATACTTCGAGCTGTCGTCTGGTTAAACACTTTATTCATAGGTTCGATTTGCTCCTGTCTAATTTTGCTTTGTCTTTAAAGAGGGATAAACTAAGAGTTTCGGTCGTGCCACTTTAGTCAGGTTCCAAGTCTTTAATTCGAAATCTATTAATAAAGATCGGTTATCTCCGATCCCTTGGTTCAAGCTCCTGAAGTTTATTAATGTGGCAGAACACTTTGAGGGCGGAACTTCAGTGTTTCCCAACCAATTTCAATAAATAACCAATAAGTCACAATCTCTACTAAACATTTACTAAAATGTCTAGAATCATTCACATCAAGTTTCTAAAATACTGAAACTTGCGTCAACTCGTCATGTTTAACGTCATGAAGTAACGTCCCAATTCCTAACAAAGTAGTAAACTGCAGCATTATTAAATTCTAATTTGATAGAATTTCCAAATCTTAGAAACCATCGTCATAATTTTAGAAATATCAAATAAGAATCTTGAAGCCACTTTTACAAATTGAAATCCTCTTTTTCGTTAAAATGTGGAATTTTAATTAGCACAAATATTTGAAATTTTTAGTTTATCAAATATTTCAGAATTTGAATTTTCAGATTCATATTTGCATTTTATTTTCAGAGGTCTAAATAAATTTTAAAAAAAATTAATTTTTTGATAATTTTTAAAAATTCAGAATTTTTCGAAATAATTTAATAAATTCTGATACTTAACGTAATTTGTAATCGTTTTGAAATTTATTTAACATTAAATCTTTCAGAAACTACAATCTTTTGAATTAAAAATTAAAAATTTAGTGTTAGAATTTTTAAAATTTAACTAAACTTTTAATTCTAGATTTTCTCTACATGATTCTAGAAATGCGATTTAAATTTTTAAAATTAAATTTCTAAAATTTAAAATACTTTATTAATAATAATAAATTGTCAATTTCTATAAAATGTTCAAAACAATTTAGCGAATTTAGTAACATACATTCTAAATTTTTAGAATTCTGAATTTTCAGAACTGAAATTTACGGATATTTTGTTACAACTAATCCGACCAGTAATTTAGAAAGCACATGAAATTTAAAAATTTCTTATGCGTCTCGCAATAGAATGTGAACATCTTCCCTGTTTTTAAGTTTTGAACCAAAAATAGGCGAATTCCGTTCAAGTTTATAAATAAATATTCATAAAATTTGACAAAATACCTTGAAATGTTGATGCTAAATATTTCCAAATTATGAGATATTTATTGTGTTATAAAATAAATTTTGAAAATTCATTCGAAATGTTATAACGATTATTCAAATTCTTAAATTTCGTATTACTAAATCAAGATTGCCGAAGATTTTTAACGAAGGTTAGTAAATACCAGAGCGAGATTCAGGTTGCGATCAATTTTGAAAAATTCCTTGTTATCAGAAAATCTAGGATTTAGAAGTTTCTGGTAATAATTCTATTGTTCATGTTACACCATGATGCCGAATTTATACTCCTAGAAATTGAACAACTAGTAATGAGAAATATGCGCACATCGTTCATTTCTGATGAACACCTTAATGAAGAACCTTTTAAATAAAATGATGTGTTTGTTTTGTGGATCGCCTCTTGAATACTTTTGTGTTTAATCTGTGAAGAGCTTAGCATTCGTTGACAATATAATGAAAATACCGTTAGCGAATTGAAAACGTAAGGACAGATGACCGAGCAATAAGTACTGATTTAGAAGCCCTAAAATATCATAATTGAGCTGAAGGTAATTTAAAATTAATTTTGGTATGTGAATCAATATTCATAAAATTTTAACTTGCTTCTTTAAAGTTACGAATAATTCTTAATAATTTCGATATTTCTCCAGAATTTCATGAATTTTTATTTTATTAAAAATAATTTCAGAATTCTGTAAAATTTCATTAGAAGTGAAATATCCTCAAATTGCGTTACTTCGCTGTATAAAAATGAGAATTTTACATGCCAAGTTTTAGATGTCAGCTTATTACTTAAATGATTGATGCTTTCCTAAAATAAATTCCCAATATGCTAACATTTAGTCGTAACGAAACCCTCTCAATTCGGTTCATTAACTTGTAAAACGGATACATCTAGCGAGACAATGAAAGATCGACATCACAAAACACAAATGTATTCCGGAAACACAAAAAAAATTGATAACAGAAAATTTAGAAATTACTGGTACACATCCCACGTTTATGTGACAGACTATATAAATTTCACTCTGTGTGTACTACTCTATACACTCAACTGTACTACATAATATTGTGTGTAACTAATAGTAGACACAAAAAATATAATAAAAACCCGAAAACAAAACATCAAATACCGGACTTTCGCAGATGATCATTTTTTTTTTCTAATGGGTTTTTCGGTTCGGTTGGACGTTGTTAATTGAGATGAAAATATGCTCAGTCTAGTAGTTACTGTTGTAATGTTACGTTAACGTTGTTAAAATATCTGTGATTTTAATTTTAATGTGATTTTATGAAAGAAAAATAATTTTTTGTGTTTTGAGTTTTGTTATTTTTTAAATCGATTCGAAATATTAACCAGAAATTAAAAAAATGATATTTTAAGGTTTATATAGTGTGTTTTGTTCTTTATTTTTGGCCGAGTGATTTGTGGTGCAAAAATACATTTTTAATTTTAAACATTTTAATTATAATGTGTTGCAAGTGTGTGATTTGTGTTACACCGATTAATTAATTTTGTGAAATTTGGTATATCTTAAACAACCGACGTTTATTAGTATGCCGTTTCCATCGACGACAGTTGTTAACGGGTTTCATCCGCCACCGACAATAAACAATGTTGAACGTAATTTTACTTCAAATACTATGACTGGCCGGTTGCCACCAGTTGCACCTTCATCCACAAAATATCCGACAATTAATATAAATGGTGTAACCCGGTCAAAATTTCGTCCCTTGGGTGGTGCTGCCACACCATTTAGACCAACGAAACAATTGGTGGCTGACGAGATTGCAATGGCAAAACCACCGATTCCACCACAAATTTCGCATAAAAAATTTCAAAGTACCATGATGTCGCATAAATTTGCCGGCCTTTCGTCGAACTACAAACCATTGACTAATGGTAGCAGTGGTGGTAAGGGAAAACCGATCGAAGTTAGTTTAAAACTACCGCTATCCCGTTCGAATTCAGGTGAACTATCAAACGGTGATTCATCATCGATCATGTCACGATCACCGAGCCCCATGTCGACACGATCATCAATCTCGAGTATTTCACGCACCACCACGACTATCTCATCGAAAACGGAAAATGGACCGAGACGCGTATTTCCACAACACTATGACGAAGATGATTCGCTTAGTATGCACGAGCTAAATTCACTGGAACAATCGCCGGTTGTATTCGATGCTAATTTATCATTTCTTCTTGGTTGTAATAAGCAGAGTGTACATCAAACATTTCGACCATCGCCTGCCTATCAAGATCCACAAACAGCATCGAATTATCTTTCCACAAAAATTGAATCGTTTTTGAAACGTACCGATCATGTAATGGATGACTGGAAATTGATTGGTCGCAATAATGGAAAATATCATGATGATCATGCGATCGATTTGATTGAGAAGCTTCAGCGAGATCGAAATGATATGCGGGGATTACGATCGCGCAGTGTCACCAATATTATGATTAAAAGTAAACAAATTGAACAGAATTTACCACCAACGGAACGGGTGCGCAGCCGATGCAGTTCAATTCATCGTGATGATGATCTAACGGATGATACGACAATAGCGGATGATGACTTTGATGAGGTAACATATAGATACTTAATCGTAATGTGACAGTTACATACAATACACAAATAAATAATACGGATTAGTGTGTGCGTTAAATACGATCGGTGTTACTATTTTCGTTATATACATTTGGAAGTTATTTTTAGAACGAAAAACGCATATAACATTTAACGCCGCGCGATCTTTAATTTTTTTAATTTTTCTCTAAAATACAAACACAACGAAAACAAATATCGAATGAATTTATGTAGGCCAATTGGAAAATTTTCATGATCTACATTATATATTAGAAAATATACGAAACGATCTTTAAAAATAAAAACAACAAATACAAAATAAATGGTTACAGTGTTGATTAGTTCCGATTTGAGTACTTTAAAGAAAGATTTATAAGACGAAAGTTTTTTGGTGTGTCGACATTTTTAGTACATACGTCTAGCGTAAAGTACACAAAAAATATTATTTTATGATGATTGTAGTAAGCATTGTGTTTTGAATGGATTGTTACCAGATGCGTATTAATTTTGTGGAAATCTCGCTCGTAATTGACGATTTAATTTGTTTATGATTCATGTTTGATTTTTATATAAACGATCAATCTAAAAACGGTTTTTGGATGGATTTTGACACATTTTCCGATCGATCGTTTCTAAAAATAGCCGTTCTCGAAACATTCGTTCGCTTGGAAAACGGTATTTATCAAAAACCCACGCGTCTTTGATTATAAATAAATCTATAATAAATGGATTAGTGATGATAAGTAACGATCTTTAAAAATGTTGGCTGATCATAAGCATATACAGAAATGTTAATCTATTAAATGTTGATGCATTTCAATTTCATTATGATATAAAAGAAAAATGCGGCCGCGATCTTGAATTTGTAAATAATTTTACTTTTTAAGATCATTCTCATTTTTAGCTTTAGATCCGGTCGAAAATAATATAAATATAAGAAAGCACTTAAGTATCTCGATTTATTATGTGATATATGAGACATTTCAATTCTAACGATGAAGCGTTAATTATTTGACTATATGGTCGATCAGGTAACCTATTTAGTTTCTGCGACCCTTTAGAACTGATCGTCAGATCGCGAAAATTTAACCAAGCGCGGTATGACCTGTTGAAAGCTAAATAAAATTCGATCTTCGATTTGAAGACGAAATTCGTAAAATTTAAAATTTTCTTATAATAAATAGAATCCGATAACTTAAAATTTCGTTAAGAATATTTCCGTTCCCAACAAAATTTGGACTATAAGAAGTTAAATTCAAAATCTAATATTTTTGTTGAGTAAAATTTACAAACAAAGAAATTAAAAATTAAAAATTGTACAAGGTTCAATATTTTTAAAATTCGAATTGAAATTTAATATGGTGAAATAATAAATAGGCAAATTTTGACTGGATTTCGTAAATTTTCAAAATTTTTAAATTTTGAATTTTTTAATTATTTATTTTGAAAATTGCATTCAATTTGTAAAATTTATAATTTTAAAATTTAAGCCTTTGACATAGACATACATTTTAAAGAACATTTCGTCAAATTTGTAATATTCGTTGTTTTATCTACAATATAATTTTAAAAAGCATCGTTGCAAATTGTAAATCGCAAACCTTAGCAGTTACAGTTCACGTTAAATAACTTTTACCTTATGCTTGTAATTTTCGGATTCTTAAAATTCTATGAAAAATGTTGAAAAATTCCGTAATTTATAAGTAAAATTTCTAAAGACTAATAATCATAAAATTGTAAATTCTTAAAATATCTGTAATAGTGTTTCCTATAATTTTGTCAAAATTTCTAAACATTTTTATTTTTTTTTATTTTGGGATTCGTTTCGTTCGTAAAGTTGTTGAAATTTTTAATTTACAAATTTTAAATCATAAATTTGCTGTAACTGGTTTTAAAAAGTCTGGAAATGATGCTATAAATTCTGAAATATTTAATTTTTTTAATATTTCGAAATCATTCCTTAAAAATTAAAAATTAAAAAAAAAATTAATAATTTTTATTACAAATTCCTAAAATTGTTAATGTATACCATTTTTGAATTCGTTTATTTCTTAAAATTCTGTAAAATTATAATATTCTTACAAGCTTTAGCTTGTAAATTCAAAATACGAATTTTAAAAATCTTCAAATTTTAAAATCACAAAATTCCTATAGTTTAGAAACTTCTTTTAATATTCAAAAATTGTTGCCATTTGCAATTTCCTTCCAGCTTACTATAATTTGTTAAGTTCCTTCAATTAAATAAAATAATTAGGATATTTTTTAAATTATTATTCAGAAATTCGTAAGATTCCTGAAAATAATAATCCTACAATTTTAAATTTGTAAAATATTTGAAATTCTGTTTCTTGGAATTAAAATTTTCTTATTTTTACTTTCTACATATAAAATAAAGTTTAGCGTCATGGAAATGTTTCATCTTGAGATTTTTGGGGATTCATTTATTTTTTGAGGTCCCCTAAGTTCGAAAAATTGGATTTCGAAGTGTTGTTTGTCGGTCTGTCTTGTCGGCCTGTCTGTCTCGCTGTCCGTGTCCTCTATGCAGCTCTTCTGGTTTGATCAATTGAACTGAAACTTCATATTTAAGTTTTTTTTTTCATAAACTCGGAGGTTTCAAGGAATTTCAGTGAAAATCGGTCAGTCAGAAGTGGCAGCTTGTTCGGAGCAGATAAGGTAAAAACTATTGAGTACAAAATGTTTCATGTTAAATTTGTAAAAAAAGAAACAAAAAAATATTAAATTTGTAAAAAAGTTTGATTGATTGATTTATTTTATTTGTAAGACCCTTGACATTCTTTTAGGACTAATCTAAAATTATTAAAATGCCAGGAGTCAAAATTATCATCAAATTTCTAAAAATTTAAAATAATTAAGAGAATTTCATAATTACTTTAGATTTTTAGAATTTTTTACAAATATAGACTTTCTCGAAAAAATTTTTAAAATTTCTCCTATAAACCATGCTTCTAGCACCGCTACTGCTCACTTGAAAATATATCGTGACAAGTAAATTAATTTGAAATAACTATTTATTGTCGTAAAACCAGTACGATGCTTTTCATAGTAGCCATCTAGGGTTAATAGAAGGAATAAAACTTGACTATTATTTTTCATGATAAACGATCACGGTGCTCTGGAGTCGGTTTAAAAAAAAAGTGCGATGTCTCCGAAATTCTTTCGCCCAACGTTTGGACACCTAAAAAGGAGTACTTTCAGCCGCTACAGAAAAAAATCGGCTCGGCGCTTTTTTTTCTAGGACGAAAATACGAAAAATAATATGCCTGTAGAAGATAACGCCCTTTCATGTATGATGGTGATTCTGGATATATATACAGGGTTTCATATACATTCGCATTGGTTCATACACAGTATAATGGTAGATATATAGTAGGGTGTTGAAGAAGTGTACGGCAAGTGTTGTCACTCATAAAAGCATTATTTATTATTATTATTATTAAAAGCATAAAAACACAATAAAAATGAAAATTTAGAGAGGTTTGTAAGATCCGTTTACGGCCCCCTAGAGGGCCTTGTCTAGACAAGAAAGAAACAAAAAACAATAGCACACATATCATAAATGAAAACTATTATATTCGCATACAGCTCGAAATAATTTGAATGAATAGTCGGGATGATTTTTTAGTAATTTGTGTCGATTCCAAGTCTTACTAAAATCTGCATGGGTCGATTCGACAGCTTGTTCGCTATAAAACCCTAGTCCTCTTTTGGTTTCGGAACAAAAATCTACTACATGGTATAGTATGCCATGAATTTTTGGTGTCACAGGTATCTCGAGTGCTTGGTAACTAACCTTGAAATCTTCAATATATCTCTTGAAATTGGGGTCTAGTTTCAATGAGAAGCAAGAATCGACAACTTTCTTCAATTTTTTAAATTTCTCCACATACTTGACACAGCCAAGGCATTTCATGGCATCTAAAATATCCACCTTATCGAGCAAGACCTTACACGCATTTCCTTCAAATGTTGGACTACCATAGGTACACTGCCGGTCCACGTGGCACTCCCGGTCCCATTTTAGGCTGACTTCTTCGTTCTCCAACATCATATGGTGGAAGAGGGTATTTACTGCTCCCAACAGTAAATGCAATTCTGGAGGTGGGATTATGTCGATGATCCGCTTATTTTCTTCTGCATTGAAGAGAGGTGGATGTATGCAATTATCAAATAACTTGGCTGACTTTCTAAGTACTCCTTCTGAACGCCACTTTTCGCATTTGGCGCGACAATCATTGATCGTTCTGTAATTGCCCGAGTTGATAAAGTTTTTTTGGGGAGCATCGCACCATGTGCACGGATGTGCACTTGAGTTACTCATAAGACCCGAAATAATATTGGCCAGCTTCAAATCCGTTGCAACTGTTCCAAGAAAGGAATTTATATCTAATGCTGACCATATAAGCGAGACATTATGGTAATTTTCCTGAGTGTTAGGGGCTACACAAAGAATAAATAATCGTTTCACCCCAGATTCGAGAAATTTTTGAGCATATCTTGTACTTGGAAGCTTTCCTTGAGGTGCCATGGGCGGTTCATCGTTCGATGACTGGATGGAAAGAGAAAATTTTAGAAAACCACCCCCACCGTCAATTCCGAATTTGAGTTGTACATTGGAAACTTGTCGTTGCTCTATATCATCTTGAATGAAACTTCGCAGATTCTTGCAAATAACGACAAACTCTGGAGAATTGACAGATTTTTCACCTTTAGTTGTGACAAATGCAAATACTCGTGGCTCAAAATACTTGTCAAACCGATGATTACTTTCTGATATTTTTTTTTTTGATAATTGGGTTCTATTATTCCTGGTGTGTTGGTTTCTGCACGGATGAAAGCAGCAATTCTCAACACTTTTCTGGTACTTAAATCCATATCAGTTTGCATTTGCCGCAGGTAATTTGCCGAAATCGATGGTACCTGCGAATTCCTTGTTCCTCCAACAATATTCACGGTCAATGGTTTCCCGTGATGCTGCGAGAGGGATATTAACCCTTCGTCACGCGAGTGTGAGCCTTCTCCTCCACACGAATTTGTAGCTATCTTATCTTTCAATAAGCGAGTTGATATATGCTCTTTTTGTTTCGAATTGAGCCCTAATTTTTGCATGTTATTTAACAAGTTCGTGCTATTGCACACGTGATTAATTCCTCTGGCCAATAATCCTAAACATTTACCACAACGTTTGATAACTGATTTTTTTTTAATTTCAGAGGCCTTTCCCCATTTTTTTTTCTCTCCTGGCGATTTTTATTTACGACCACTGGTGTCAGATTTCGCGAGAAATTTGGTACTACAGGGCCGGTAACTAACACACAAAGATAACATTGGCACTGGTCTCCTTTCCTAACAGATCTCGTGCTGTACTTCACAGACAGAAATTTTCCAATTTCTGAGAATTTACATCTTTTATCTTCTTTCAATGACTTTCCCAGGCGTAGATTACAAGCTGGGCACAGTACAACTGGCACTCTTGTATCACATTCATCAAAACCCGAGATTACTTCCATCAAGTTTGATTTCATCTTTCCTTGAATGATCACCATATTTTTTGATTTTTTTCCACAACATAGACATATTTTGAAACGGTTTTCTTCGTGATTTCCACGCTTTTTATAATCCGGATAAAACATATCGAAAATAGAAAAATCAGCGATTTCAGATTATTGTTTACACGTCAGTGCCTACCGGAATACTAAATGTAAAACATTGGAATACTAAATGTAAACATTGAATCTTGGCTCTCTTTCTCTCATTCAAAACCAAAACATGCCAATTTTCTTTATAATTATCTCGAGGCGGTGTAGAATGGGTCTTACGAACGTCTCTAAATCTTTATTATTTTTGTTGTGTTTTTACGCTTTTAGGAATCACATCCATTGCCAAACCCTTCTCGGAAACCCTATATCTATCATTATATATGTGTATGAACCAATGCGAATGTATATGACACCCTGTATATATATCCAGAATCATCATCACACATGAAAGGGCGTTATCTTCTCCAGGCATATTATTTTTCGTATTTTCGTCCTAGAAAAAAAAGCGCCGAGCCGATTTATTTCTGAAGCGACTGAAAGTACTCCTTTTTAGGTGTCCAAACTTTGGGCGAAAGAATTTCGGAGACACCGCACTTTTTTTTTAAACCGACTCCAGAGCACCGTGCGATATGACTACTTATAAGGATGATCATAAAATTTACACTTCATTGTAAAATAAAACGTAGGAAATCCTATTATTTCGCTTAGCTCCTAAAATATTGAAAAAGCTTAGTTAGAAATTTTACAGATTTCTGATAAGGACATTTAATTGTAGAACAAAAATTTTAATAGTTCTTAGCATTCTTAAAATTCCTCAACTTCTTGTAATTTTCTCAAATTTTTAGAATATAAATAAAATTGTATTGAAAATTAAAATTTGTAAAAAGTGATTAAATAAATCTTTGTCTTTAAAATTATTTCTTCAAAACACTACCTTACTAAGTTCTTAAATTTCTTAAAATTTTCAATTTTGCATTTTTATTTTACAATAAAAATCCTAACAGTAAATTCCTAAAATTCTAAAAATTCCGGAAATCAGGTATCAAACGTATAAATATTAAATTTTGAAATACTTTTCTCAATTGGCACGTGTCAATTTTCTGTGCCCCAAATACGGCAATTTTGCTTTTGACGTATCCCAACGTTGATCAATCGTATATCGACTCATTTCGTTCATCGCGAATATAATATTGAATTTCTGTTACTTGACAGATGAGATTAGAGCTATGAGCGGCGAATCAACCGCCAGTTCAAAAACGAACCAAAAGATGTACCCTGTATTATTAAATAAAAAGACCAAAATTCTTATAAAAATTTCAAATGGACCAGAGTGCGATTCTGGTTCGATGATATGATGATAATGAAAAAACAAAAATACTACCTTGATCAACAAATTCTCGGAATAACCACCGTGTGGCGCTCCCATCGTTCCGATTTGAGTTCTGTTTTTTTGTTAAGTTGGTACATCTGTTGTTGATATTCCCTCTAAATCTTAGCGTCATAGCTTGACATTTGCAAAAGTTACGTAGTCAAGAGTACATCTATCTCTGTGTGTGTTGGCGATTATTTACCATTTTAGAAATTATTTACAATTTTAGACATGATTTGCGAGGCTGAATCCGATCCCACATTCATCAAAAGGATCATTACTGGAGACGAGACGTGGGTTAATGAGTACGACACGCAATCCAGACATTAGGCAAGTGAATGGCGTTCACCAAAAAAAAAACACGTCGTTTTCAGTCAAAAAAGAAGGCAATGCTCACGGTTTTCATGGATTACAACGGTGTAGTGCATCATGAATTTTTGCCAGAAGGCCAGACCGTAAACAAAGAGTATTATTTGGGCGTTATGAGACGTTTGCGTGAAGCAATTCGCCGAAAGAGACCAGAATTGTGGGCAGAAAACTGTGACTTCTTTCTGTTCAATCGAGTTAAAAAACCATTACGGGGAACGCGTTTCAGTAGCCGAGAGGAAATAATGGAAAAATCGCCAACACACACAGAGTAGATGTACTCTTGACTACGTAACTTTTGCAAATGTCAAGCTATGACGCTAAGATTTAGAGGGAATATCAACAACAGATGTACCAACTTAACAAAAAAACAGAACTCAAATCGGAACGATGGGAGCGCCACATGGTGGTTATTCCGAGAACTTGTTGATCAAGGTAGTATGTATTGGAAATGAGATTCTAAAATGATTGTTGGATGATGTTCTGGAATATGGCCAATCAGGGTGGATCATGGTTCTTTCTCAACCGATTTTAGTGAAATTTCGTGTGCGATATAAATGGAATTCTAAAAGGACTGTCGGATAATGTTCTGGAATATGGCCAATTATAATGATTATAATGAAATTCGGCGTATGCATTGGAAATATGATTCTAAAATGATTTTTGGTAAAAATTCTAATAGTTTTAATGTTTTACTGATTTATTAAAAATTAAAATCAATAATTAATGGAATGATTTAACTTTGAAATATTCTGGAAAATGGAGATTTCCATTTTAATTTTAAAACTAATGCTGTTTGCCTCAGAAGACTTTTCAAACTAAACTTTTCAAATTTTGAAGCTTTCGCTATTTCCGCATAGATGCTAGATGAAAAGTCAATTTACGAGGTTACTTTTCGACGAATTTTCAATTTGTATGAGTAGGCTTTGACTTTAGAGTCAGTCAGTTGAATTTTATTTTGTATTTTATTATTAGAAAATTTTAAATTCATTTTTTTGTATAAATTAATATACAAATGATCTGAAATGGAAAGCAAAATTTAACCGCGAACCCATGAAGTCGCGATGTCGCATTCATCACAGTTACCTAAAGTGAACGGATAATAACCGATGTTGTTAGATTAGAAGCTGTGCTGATTATGGTTAAAAAACAAGCAGCTCAGACAATTGGGATTAGAATTTTTAATCGTAAATATGGTGAACGAATAACTTTGGACAAAATGTAGCGGCTGTTAGCAGTTCATATTGTACTGTTATTTTATGTTGGTCAGTTATGTACGTTCTATGATGAATGAGCTCCTGCTCAAAATAAGGCGTACCATAATTTATGTAATAAATAAATAAATAAATAAATAAAATAAATAAATACTGTTTAAAACATGTAGTATGCGTAATTGCGTAGTATATAAATGTAATTGAAAAACAAAAAATGTTCAGTTCCAGTGATTTCAAAAAAATCGCCCGTCATCGATTTTCATTATTCCAAATGCATTTCCCACAAGGCTTCGTGCTTGGCTATGCATAGCGTTAAAGTTTCTTTCTACTGCGGTTAAGTTGCCTTTTCTTACGAACGCTGCGATAATAGCTACCGGGTCTAATGAACATTTTTATTCACTGTCACCCAATAGAAAAAATCCATGAGGTGGGAATATTTGTTTGCGATATAATTGAATATTCGAGTATCCACAACAAATGTTAATAAATTTACCAGAACTGTCGCATACTGCCCTTAAATTAATGCTCTAATCAAGTTTAAGATTCATATATTGACTGTGTATTGCAGTAGGTACAACAATTTTTATGTGATATCCATCGATAGCACTTAACGCTTTCGAAAATATTGGCCGATATGAATTTAACTTGGCAGTTTGACTAACTTTGGTGCGAGCTTTACAAACATCAAGAATTTTGTGATCAATTGTTCTCACAGAATATCTTTATAGAATGCAAATTATACCAGTGACCCTATAGCCCGCTCTCTACTGTCCATCCAATATAGAAAAACAGAAACACGGAATTTTATTTAAAATTTGAAACCTTTAAAAGATTGATGTTGAGCGAAGAGACCGCAAGTTTTATTAAGCGAATTAGCAGACACTCAAGTGTTTGCGGATATAAGCATTATCATTAACAAATATATGCTTGTAAATTTCAGTTTTGTTATAGTTTCTTGTTACCTACAAATAAAATAAAAATAATACTATAACAAACATTCACAAATTACAAAAAATATACATATAAAAAGTTTAGTTTGGTATAAGGCACAGTTGAAACTTTTAACCTAGTGACATCTATTTAAATATTGCATGAATTACCGTGTCTTACAAAAGTTTAGTTTGAAAAGTCTTCTGAGGCACACAGCATAAATGTCAATTTTCCAGAATACATATTTGTAAAATAAATCTTAATTTAAAAAAAAACTATTAAATAATTTTTGGGGTGTTATTTCATAACCGATATAATTGTTGGGTTCCATTTAACGTGGCAAAGTACACACAAGTACTTTAGACTGCACGCAGCTACTCTTGCTAAATTTTATGAGTAGTTTGCTTTTTGAATTTATGGCGACTTTGTTACCAGAATATTTAATAGAACTAATCGGTAAGAAACGGATTAATAATTAATTTTCCAACTTTCCATGTTGCACGTAAATTTTTTAAAATTAAATTTTGTTTTCGCAACTAATTTTCTGCGTTCCATTTACCATTACCATCTACCCCCAAGTACTTATTTGTACTTTGCCACGTCAAATGGAACGCAGCAAACGAGTCACGACAAAACATGAATATTTCCGATTTGGAAACCAACCTGAATATTTCCGATTGCGCATGCTCAAAACCATTTGTTTTGAAACCATAATAACCATATGAATTGAATTTACGATTGCAAAGAGAGAAACTCTCTTGACATAATTTTAATAAGCAGAATGCAGTGCACGTCGCACGTGCACATACTACTTATACTAAAAAAAACAAACATTTTTTTGGAAAGCGAAAACAATTAACCAATATTATGAAGAGAGAAAACTCTCTTTGAAGAATGATAATTAAATCATTTTTCATTATCATCGAACCAGAATCGCTTTTGATATGTTGATCATAAAATAGAATAAAAAGACAAAAAGCAAAGACGAAAGCAAAATGACAAAAACAATTGAAAAATTCGATGATATTTTTGTTTTTTCATTATCATATCATCGCACCTCGGGCCTATTTAACCAAAAACTTATCAGTTTACACTTTGCAAAATTTTGCTAAGTGCTAAGAATTTAACCGGTCATAAAAACTTTGCAATTATAACTTGTTAATTTTATTATTACAAATTATTAGAATAACAAAGATTTTTTACAATAAACACAAATTAACTTACAATTTCGATCGTGCAAACTGTTACTGAAAAATGCAAAATGAAAAGTGATAAGTGATAAGACTGCAATTATAATACAAAACCAAACAGTTATTGGGTTTTTATTGTTCAGTTGTTTGATATTTTTCATGTTTTTTGCTGTGGAGTTATATGGAGTTATATGTTGCCCGGAAAACGTGACGGACATTGCTCCTAATTTTTATAATAAAGGCGGGTTTCCAAATATTTGTCGCTGTATTGATGGCACAATCATCATTATTGATGCGCCATCAAATAATGAAGCAATGTTTGTGAATAGACACGGAAACCATTCACTAAATATAATGATGATTTGCGGACCGAGCAATTTATTCTATACCATAACTCAGCAATATTTAACAAGTGACTAATTTAAAAGAAAATTATAGTAATCTTATTTATATTGATTCCTCGGATTTACAGATTTGAAAGTGGTTAATACCCTTTGAAGGTGCAGTAATTTTAAGCGATAGTGCATATCCACTCAAAAATTGGTTGATTCCACCTATAAATCGAAATTCTGAAGATTCCGCTGTCCAAAAGTTTAATAATGCACAAAAAAACTCGTTGTCTCGTTGAAGACAGGTTTGGAATTCTGAAGGAAGAGTTCCCTTGTTTAAACTATTTAAAAAAATGTAAGGCCCTAATTTACAGTCGTAACTATTGGTACTATTGAATTTCGAATTAACTTTCTTGTTTTTGCTATTTTGTAGCAATGTTTATAGTGATAGATTTTCATCACTACAAGCGTTGCTACATTACAAACAAATCTTTTAGTGAGGTTTATAAATATAAAAACTGTTACTATGAGCCTGCTCGAATATTGTGGTAATAATTTTCTCGTTGTACTTTCCGACGTAAAACACGAAATAAAACATACTCATCTGAATTACCACAGTCTTACACCATGGTAGAATTTGACAGAAAGGAAAGAATTAACGTTCGTTTGGATTTAAACATAAAATTACGACTAGTTTCGATCTTGTAAAGATCATATACAGGTAATTTTTGCAACGGATTGCAAAAATTACCTGTAGATGACCTTTACAAGATCGAAACTAGTCGTAATTTTAAATGAATAAAAATAAATAAATTCAAAAATAATTTTTTTTTATTTTTAAGTAAGTGAAAACTGTTGGTGTTTTGTAATTGTACAAAATAATATTAAATATAACCATTTTCAGTTATCTTGGAATTATTTGTGGAACTGGAAATGAACCGTCTTGAACGATTGTTTCTTTCAACAAACTACAGTTAATATAAAAACTACATAAGGAAGATTGTTTGGTCATATTCATCCTTTTTTATTAAATAAAATATCATAAATCAATTTTAAATTTGCAATTCAACAATCGAAAACAGTTATATTATTCAATTTACATTTACACAATAATCGTCAAACAAAAATAGTATTCGGACAGCGAAAATAACGAAACTACAAAACTACAACGAGAAAATAATTACCACAGTATTCGAGCAGACCCTATAACAGTAGTTATATCTAGTTGTAGTAAGGACTCGAGAAAACTAGAAACTACAAAAATCCCAAATAATCAAATTTATAAAATTAATTTTGTACAAATTGCTAAAAACTTAAAATAAACTATGAAATTTTTGAAATAACGAGATTCTAAAACCAAATAATTGTTAGCTTTTTAAGACTCGTTAAAATCTTCAAACTTTGAAAATATAAAAACTTCATTTCAAATTTTTATCATCAAATTTTAAATTTATAGTAAAATAAAATTTAGGAAATCCTATTTTTTCGTTGAACTCCTAAAACATTGAAAACCCTTCACAAAACATTTAATACTAGAACAAAAAATTTAATATTTTTGGGCATTCTTAAAATTCTTCAATTACTTATAATTTTCTCAAATTCTTAGAATATAAATGATAATGTTATTCTTTGGCACTTAAAATTTGCAAATTGTGATTAAATCATTTTTTTGTAAGTATTTCTTCCAAACTCTATCCAAATCTAAAGTTCTTAAATTTCTTAAATTTTTTATTTTTTAATTTTACAATAAAATCTCTCGGCAGGTTAATTTCAAAAATATTTTCTTTGTTTCCATTTTTTTTTAAAGAATCTGAAAGTTCATAAAATTTAAATTTATTTTAAATTCTTCAAAAATTCTTTAAACTTTTCACTCTCAAATATTTGTTGATTTTTATGTAGAATTATTAAAATCAAACATAATTTTAAATATATGTAATTAATTTAGAAAGATATATCAAATATAGAAAGTTTAACATTTCTAGAAATTTATAATTTTTTTCCTGTTCTTAAATTTCCAAATAGTTTATGTCTTGAAACATTCCAGAAATTTTTAAAATTCTAGAGTCCAAAGTTTCCAAAAGCTCTTTATTTATTTATAAAAAAATGATCTAGACTTTTTTTATTATTAAAAAAAATCGTTGGAAATTTTAAATTTTTTGAATTTTCAAATCCGTTTAAAATTTTAATATTTTTTATTACAAATAGCTAAACTTATAATAATATTTTAAGAAATATTTGTATTATTCTCCAGAATTCTCAAAAGTTTAAAAAAGTCGTCGAATTTCTAGTAAAGTAATGAATGATTATCACAAAATTCTTAAAATTTAGAAATTCCGTTTAATATTAAAAACTTGTAGTAATTTGAAATTTTCTTCCAACTTAAACTTGTTGAATTTCTTCAATTATTATTTTGAAATTCGTAAAATTCCTGAAATAAAAATTTAAATTAAAAACCGTTTAGTTTTTAAAACAATAGAAATGTTCGATTTACAAATATTAAATTGGAGATTTATTTTAATTTATTTTACAGATTTGTCTTAAACGATTAACTTAAAAAATCTGAAAATTTTTTAAGAATATAAACATTTTAAAATTTTTTTGAAATAAATGAAAAATGTGTTACTTGACATTCTTGCAAAGTTTAAACTGAAATCTCGAAACTCCGGGAAACAATTATGAAAACTCCAGAAATCAAAATAATAATTAAATTTCTGAAATGTAAACTCAATTTTTCAACTGGAAATTCTTGAAATTCTAAAAATTTCGGAAATCGAAATTTTATAAAATTTCTAAAAATGTTTAATCATTTTTTTATTTTCAGTGAAATTTCGAAACAGTTTAAGTCTTCTAAAATTTTCTTAAAATTTTCAAGAGCTTTTTATTTGTTTATTAAAATACAGAAGAAAAAAAAGTGAACTGATATCATTTTCTATTATGTAGAGTTCAATATTTTTTGATCCACTTTAGACCAGTTTTATTAGATAATTTTGAGTCAATAGAATGACATTAGTTTTTCAAACCCCCAAAAGGTAGTCATACATAAAAGCCTAAAACTGCCAAAATGCTTCAAAATTTTGAAAAATTACAAAAATTATTTTTATTATTATGTTCAATTCCATGTTGCAACAACTACTTAGTTTAAATTCGTTAAATTCATAAGCCAAGAGGCTTCCCTCTTGGTTAGTTATGTAGTTCTAAAAATCGTTTAATTTCTTCTGGTACAAAAATCAAATTAAAGAAAAATCAAAATTTAAAAAAGTAAATTTAAACAGGTTTAACAATTTGGCGCATAGATTGATCGAACATTATAGATCGGTACGATCAAAACAAGACGAAATCATTAGCTTAACACGATCTATCTGAGCATTACTTAATGTTTATGTTCAAAAAGTACCGCGATCATATTATCTAGGTCGATCACGATTAAAAATTATCCAACAAGATCTTACCAAGTGATATTTAAAATACAAAGTTCATGACTCTTATTAATTAAGAAAATCACACGAATTCACAACTGAAGATGAGATCACGATTAATAAATTATCATGAAATCTTGATCGTTCGTTACATTGCTCCGTAGTTTTTTTTTGATTTTATAAACATCAAAAATTGTAGAGATCAAAACTTCCGTAATGTCTTATCACCGTACATATTGTACTTATATGATAAGAAGAAATTCATCTTTGTAAATTGTACACAAAATTTAGTATGAGTTGAAATATTCGTCTCAAGTGGATCTGAAATACATAAATGGATCCAAGATTTGATGTATCTGGAGTTCTTGTCTTAAATGCATACATTCTCATCGCATTCGTTTTTTATATCGTAAAATGACGAATTTAATTGAATTAATTTGGCACGTAAATTTTTAATCATCTAACATATTTTTGCTACTTTCAGTTATCCGAAATGACAGTCGACTTAGCCGAAGAACATTCGGCCTCAAATATGACGGGCGAACGTCTTGAAGCCGAAACGGCTGAACGTTTAAAACTTGAGAAGGAACTTCAAGAGCAGCACAATAAAATTCGTAATCTGCAGGAGACATCAGAAAAATTAGAAATGGAACTGATATGTGCCAAATCCGATTTGAATGGTGTGTCCGAGGATGAGGATGGTGATTTGGATGAAAACGGGTCAGGTGGTATATATAAATTGAAATACGAACGGGTTGCACGTGAATTAGAATTTACAAAGCGTCGCCTACAAACACAGCACGAACATGATTTGGAACAGTTGGTCGGTTTGAAGAAACAGTTGGAAAAGAAATTATCGGATGCCTACGAAGAGGTTGAGGAACAGCGACAAGTGGTTGGTCAATGGAAGAGGAAAACACAAAAAATGACAAACGAGATGAATGATTTGCGTATGCTATTGGAGGAACAAAATAGCCGGAATAATTTATTGGAGAAAAAACAGCGGAAGTTTGATTCGGAATGTCAGAATTTACAGGTAATGGATATTAAATGCGTCTCTACTAAGTGATTAGTTAAAATGTGTATTAATTATATTTTATTTCTCTTCCTCATCGCCCACAGGATCAAATTCGTCATGAGAAGCAAGCAAAAGAGCGCCTAGGCCGAGAGAAAGATATAATTATTGCTGAAAAATTCACTTTGGAACAAAATCTAGCTGTAAGTTTATATCAACAAAAATATTCTCGATTAAGTTTAATCGATCTAGCTCATCATGAAATGTTATTTATGTTTATTTACTATTTGGAATGCATTCAAGCTAGAAACGAGATAATTTTGTTATTGTCAATTGAAATAAGTTTGGTGCGCACACCCAGTGCCGAATTTCTCTAATCGCCCATTCAATTGCTCAATTACCTCATTCGTGATAATAAAGACATACACATATTTTGTGTTGTGTCGTTAATTAATTGATAACATATATAAACACATATGAAGTCGACCGCCCCGCTCTCTTTCTTATATCTTAACCATTCAATATTTTTTTTTTTTTATCGCACAACGATAACAGAAACTATAAACAAAAACTTTGATAGTTGACTACGGATGGGCAAACAGACGACGTTTTTGTGTTTACTTTATTATTCATGGAATTTCTCTGTGCCACACCACCCATAAGCAGTTGTTGTGCGATAAAACACACAATTAAATAGGTTTTGTTTGAGTCATTATATTTGTTGCATGCTCAATATGGGCGATTCAACATCATGCAACAATTCATATTTGATTTTTTTGTAAATGGAAGATCACGATGTTTTGTTGCCCACGTTTCGATGTCCAAAATTGAAACGGTTATGATGCAAATGTATTCAAAACCGCCTTTATACCAAACAATTCGTCATTGATATTTTGGCATTTAGCTGTTAATGGACGATAAATTATCAAAGAAAACCAAAAAAATATGTTTAGATTATATCTTATCGATTGTTTGCTTGCTTATATACGACTGCTTAGTCTCTCTCGCGCGCGCATACAGTTTAAGTTTTAAATGTTTCGCTCTCTGAACTACGCGCTTAGCGTATGATGAATTCACGATATTCTTCGTAATTTTTTTTTTAGTCTTGTTTGACATTTAACACACGAAAGTGTAGTTCTTTGATTGAAACCGTATTTAAGTGAAATTTTTGTGTTTTGTTTTTAGGACACTCGTCTTGATCTTGAACTCAAGGAGGAGAAGTTGGCGGCACTACAAAGAGATATGGAAGATATTACGTTTAGTGGTGGCACTGAAGAAGAAATTGCTCAGTTGAAACGCCAAAAAACGGAATTGGAACGTCGTACAAAAGAGCAGGAAGAGGAGTTGGACGAAATGGCTGGACAAGTTCAAGTAAGTTAAAAACTCGGTATATTATTAGCCTGAATTTATTTTACATGTTAAACTATTCCGTTTTTAGTTATTGGAACAAGCGAAACTACGTCTTGAAATGTCATTGGAAACAATGCGCAAAGATGCCCGCCGCGAAGCTCAACAACGTGACGAAGAATTAGAAGAGGCACGTGGTAATTCATACAAGAAAATCAAAACGCTCGAATGCCAATTGGAGACGGAACACGAAGAACGAACTCTATTGGTGCGCGAGAAACATGAGTTGGAGCGACGTTTGGCTGCCCTCGAGGAACAAGATCGCGCTGATCGAGCAGCCGAAGAACAAACAATACAAAAACTAAAACGTGACCTGAGAAAATACAAAGCATTATTGCGCGATTCACAAACCCAACTTGAGCGGCTTAAAGCCGAATCGCCCGGCAAAGCATTGATTCGACAATTACGCAACCAACTAGAAGATGCCGAAGCTACACGTACAATGGCGGTTAAATCTCGTCAAACGGCTGAAGCAGAGCTAAGCGATTTACAACTGATGTACGAAGAAGCACAAAGGACACGCACCGACGCCGAAGAACGTGCAGTAGCAGCACAACGTGATCGTGTTGAACTACAAGCACAAATCGAAGAGAACGAAGAAGAAATGTCTGAACTAATGAAAAAATATTCAGCATCCGTGAAGCAGCTAAATACGGAACACATTGCCGCCTCCGAATATGAACTTAAATTATCTGCACTAGAGACTGAGAAAAATCATTTGAAAGAACAAATTGCCGAGCTTCAAACTCGTTTAGAAAATATTGAAAATATGGCCGATCCATCAACGAATGCACACTCAAAACGTTTAGAGTTAAGGGCGCGCGAATTAGAATCACGTCTTGAACTAGAACAGGCAACAAAAGCCCGCATTGAGAATCAATGTAGTCGACATAAAGATGCGTACGACAAGTTGCAACACGACATCAATCTAATTAAAGCAAAAGAAATGCAAACGAATGAGGCCCTTAAAAAATCACAAAAGAATTTGCGTGAACTACGCGAAGAATTCCATGTTATATCGAATCGGGAGCAAGAGTCGATAACACGTCGCAAAGATTTGGAGAAAAAAATTGAAACATCCGATTCGGAATTGGCATCAGTTCGAAATGATTTACGTTTGGCATTGCAGCGTATTGCTGATTTGCAATCGGCGATGGAGGAGGGTGATACGGATCCTACGGAGAGTGAAAATGAGACGGATAGTTCAGATGAATCATTTACCGAATTGGAACAACGATTAAAGCCGATCAAACCGCTTAAGAGTATAAAGGAGACAAATGGATTTGCGCCAACGTCTGAAACAAAAGTACTATTACGAGAGGGCAAAAGTGACAATAGTCCTAGGTAAGTAACTAGTTACCTCCCGGCTAAATATTTATAACCAAAAATTTTTTTTCGGCCATCTCAACAAAATTTGGTTCCTAATTTCAATGCTAACCAATACTTAATCATCATCTAACACACAATTATTTCTTTCTCTCTTTTTCTCTGTCATCATGTAATTATTACAAAAATCAAGTTTCTTTCCATTCTAGAATTACAGTGACCACCTCGTCAACTGGATCGATGGCCGGTGGGGATAATAAAGGGCATAGTAATGGTGATACATCGTGTGCATAGAACAAAACCGAATAAATTAATAAATTATTTATATACATTTATATTATGATTACTTAAATTAAATTATAATTATAAATAAAATATAATCAATTTTATGTAAATTTTAATTTTAAAAACAATTATTTTTTATTATTTTATTGTTATTTAGAATTTAATTAAATTTTACAAAAAAAAAAAAACAAATACGATAAATTAAAATCGCTTTCCAAAAAAAAAGAAAAATTCAAATTTGAAAGCGGCCTTAATATTAAAAATATATTTAGCAGTGTAATATAAACCATAAATAAAAACACCATAAACAACAAGTTTCATGATCGTCTAGTAGATGGCGAACATATTTATAAAAAAGAAATTCAAACTATTCTCTCTCTATCATATTCGTTATTTTATTACAAATAAATAAATACAAATAATATATTATAAAGCAATAATTATTTAATTAAATAAATAAATAATAATAAAAACGCTTTTTACATAAATATACATATACATAAATATAATATATAAAATATACACATTAAATTGTATTTTGTAACATATCAGTAAGTTCCAAACCATTTTTTTTTTGTTTTGTTGTAAAAATTTAGTATGAAGTTCGTGCGATTTCACATTTTTTGTTTTTTTTAACTTTTATTTAAATGAATTAAATTTTTTGAAATTATTATTTACATTTTGCGGGGTTGAATATTTTAAATATAAAAGCAGACACACATTAGTTTTGTAAATTATTATTTTTTAATTATAATTAATTTTAAATTAATTCCTAATTACTTTGTATGGCCAAATAATATAAACAACAACAACAAATAAATTGTATTCTTAAATATTTGAAATAAAATACAAAATGAAAAATTTAATCAAACTTAAATTGCCTAAAATCATTGTGTGGGTTTATTAATTACGTTTTGAACTGAGATTAATGAGGCAAATGTTGACAGCTTTTAATTTAAAGGGAAGCCTTGTAGTAGCTGAAATTAGGCTGGTTTTGTCTTTTCTTTGAGTTTGGAAAGAAAACATTTGATTCGACAAGTCTTGCGAAGAGGACCTAAAGAATTTAGAAAATTGTAAAGAGCGGGAGTCCATGAATCGTATAAGAATTAGCTACCTGACTGCAGAATAAAATCAACCAGGCGGCGACGAACTACACCATATGCTAATACATTCGCAGCCGAAGACCCTGAACTCTACATTGATAGAACCGAAACTTCGATGATCAAGATCTCAAAAACGATGTAACAACTCGAAATCTGCTGTATTATTCTTGTTCTTTATTACAAGATTCTCATATCTATTATTAAATAAAACACTTATCATGAATTTATTACTTTTTATTTATATGACCACATTACTTCAACACAGTAACACACGAACGAGACTGCTTGTCTTTGCTGTGTATATTTTTTTACATTGTATTTTTATGTCAGCAACACAATGCTAACTTGCCCATATAACCATACGGCCTATGCTAACATATAATACACTATACGAAATAATGATAGGACCAAATTAAAAAACTAATATTTTAGTTGAATAATGGTACTAAAAAAAAGAAATATTTATTTCACAAAATAACTAAATAGTAACAGTTTACTTAAACCAGTACCAACTTCTTGTGTGGTACTGTTACAAATAATTATTTAACTTTAAATATTCCATCCTAACGAAATAATAATAAGACCATAATCATTTTGATCCCAAAAAAAAATATTATTTAGCAATTAAATGTTTTGTTTGTATTTAATAGTCAGTATTGGCACCTTGGTTGATTATTACATGTTGTAAACGACGAGGCATAGAATTTATCAGCTTTTTGATCACTTCCTGATCAATTTTGGCCCATTCGGTCTTAACAGCTTCTTTTAGTTGCCGAACAGATTCGAACTGACGACCATTTTTGAAAACAAGTTCCGATAATATTGCCCAAAGGTTCTCGATCGAGTTAAGATCTGGGCTACAGGCGGGCCAGTCCAATAATGGGATACCCTGTAACCTCATGGCTTGGACGACGGCTGAAACAGTGGTCGCACACTGTTACCGGGTAGCTCCCCGTCGGATAGGGAGGTTCTGTTATCCACCAGTATCAGCAGCCATGCTACAATATTTTCACTTTTTAAAGTGTGCAGAAAAACAAAAAAAATAAATAACATCGTTTGATAAACTCAAGATATTTTATATAGAAAAGCACGGCACACACCCACTGCACATCAATATCCCTCACTAATTTTCGGTTTATTTACCGCATTTTTCACTCACGTGTCAACTCAGGACAAAAAAAACCGTCATAACGAAACATACGAATCCACGTAAAGAAAAAAAAAAAAACAAATTAAATTTAGGAACAAACTCGAAACAACCCAAAAATATTTACAAAATATTTCGCTACACTCAGTTATGGAAGATTATCAAAAAATAGACATTTATAAAATAAATCAAAAACAAAAACTTGCACTCAATACTTAACAATAATGATTAAAGCTGCTAATGACCCTGCAATAAAGTTGATGATGATAGCCCCATCAATGAATGTAGTAACCAACATTGCTTCTTTGACCTTGTCTATTACCACCGGTTGCTTAGTGGTTGTTGGTTATCTGGCAAATGTTCACTACACTAGTGGAAATAAATATAACGGCAACTGCAAAAATGATCTAAACATGTGATAACGATTATAAAAATTAAAAATTCAGTTATTATCTTAAAATAATATTTATTGCGCAATGATTCATAATATCTATTAATTGCATTAAGATTAACAATTAACGGTTTTTAAAATTCAATATTTTTTGTACCAAAATAATTGGAAATAATTATAACGGCAACGAGCATTTATATGATTTGTTGTTTAGCTAATAGTGTGTGCTAGCGCCGCCTTTATTGATAACTTCAAAAATTCTATCGGGCATCGAATTGATTAATTTTTGAAGCTCTGATACAGGTATATCCCTCCATTCTTTTTGAATTGCATCCTTTATTTGTTCGACCGTCGTAAATTGCCTTCCTTTAGCGTATACCTTTCGCACTAATATACCCCATAGATTTTCTATAGGGTTTAAATCAGGGCTAATAGCAGGCCACTCTAGTACTTCAATATTTTTACTTCTTAGCCAATTTTTTGTTGCCTTTGCAGAATGAATGGAAGCATTATCGTGTTGAAATATAAAATTTTCATTGATTCTATCCGCAAACTCCAACAAAACGTTGTCTAATAAATTAATGTAATAGTCGGCATTCATTTTAGTACTTATCCAACAAATTGGGGTTTTACCGTTGTAACAAAAAGCTGCCCAAACCATAAGAGATCCTCCTCCAAAATTTCTGCTCATTCTAACTTCAACATCTTTAGACAAATTATGCCAATAGAATTGATTTCCATTAGGCCCATCTAAATTGAATTTTTTTCATCGCTAAAAATTACATTCTGCCATTCCGACCGCCAATGCATATGTTTTTTTGCGAATTCCAATCGTGCCTGTTTATGGTGTGGTGTTAATTTAGGTTTCTTTTTCCTTTTCAGCCATTTTACCTTCTCAGATTGCTGTAAAATTTGCCAAATCCTTCTTGTTGTTGTTGGTACGTTTAGATCTGCTTTTATCTCAGACGATGTGCTGTGTTCTTTTCTAGCTTTCTCGATGATGGCATTTTTCATTCTTTTTGATATGGTTGGTTTTCGTCCTGGTCTTTTTGTCTTGCCATAAAATTGTCCCAAATTAACAAAATTGTCCACCACGGTTGGATTTCTTCCTATTTCTTTTGCTATTCGCCTATTAGAAAGTCCCATTGACTTGTAGGATTGAATTCGGCCTTTTTATATTTCGCTAAGCGATACTCCTCTAGGCATTTTAATTTAATGTAATTATAACACCACAAAAACTAATAAAAACTATTTTAATTTCAAAAGTGAATAGGTCCTAACTATAGAAGATAAAATACGAAACTAAAATACATTGACACAATAGCAAAAAAACGATAATCGTAAGTGCCGTTATAAATATTTCCTATGGGAAACAAGAAAAAAAACTAAATATTGTTATTATACTCTAATAAGAAAGAAGGAGAAAGAAATAGTAAATAAGAATGTTGTAGAATATCAAAGAGAATTAAATAATACAAAATATTTATTTGCCAAATTTATATTTTTAATAATTTAACATGTTTCGTGGTTGCCGTTATATTTATTTCCTCTAGTGTATAACAAATTTGTGTGTTCCTGCTCAATATTGATGTTGATGGCCGTTCCTACTGCACACAACAATAGCTTTAAGACTATATAGTTGTTGTTTTGGTGTTAAATAGTTTTCAACATTTCATAAACTGCAGTTATCTCTTGTGTTCAAAAATTGAAAGTCACCAATGATAATTTCCTTTATTGTTTTTGTTACATTTATTTTTCGTGCTTTTAAAAATTTTTTTTATTGAAATATATATTTGTTTATAATTGTTATTTCTTTCATTCACAAAAAAAAAAAAAACGTTAACACTATAGCTAATTTGCCTACACCAGTAGTTTACACCATACCGTTAAATATCATAATAATTGTTCAAATTTGTTTATTAGCACTAAAACTTATTAGCTATATACATTAATTTTAATACATTAATTTAATTTTATGCAAAATCTTTCACATTAATCCATAGTATTATTATTAATACATTACTTATATAATTTTTATTATTATTTTATTTACATTTCATTTTCTTAATCAATTTAAAGAAAAATTCTGTTACAACTTTTGGGTCTGATGTTGCTTGTACCCAATTCTCGACTTGACTCCGTTTTCGTATGCCCGTTTCTTTCTTGTCACTTCGCTGTTGACATATTCCCGCGCTTTTTCCCCTCTTTCCAAAAAAAATCGTTACCAATACGTAATCATTATTCCATTGGAAAAAAAAAGAAACTGATCAATATTGTTTATGAATTATTGTTTAAAAAAAAACAGGTGAGTAGGTAAATCTGAAATTTATTGGGCTGGTTTATATATATAATTTAGGTAAGCATGAAATGGATGATTATGAAATGTACATATAAAAAAAATGTAAGTAAGTAGGAAAAAAAACATAAATTGATCATGCACAGTACACGGTGTCAAATTTCAAATTTAGTGTGTTCGTTACAACCCGTAGAGTTAAAAAACTGCTAGGTTAATTTAGCCGAATGAATAGGGGCATTATCTTGTTGAAATATCCAATCTGTACCACCCATTTCGTCTCCAGTTAGTAAATCGTCCAACAATTCCACATACTTTGCGGCATTCATTTTTATTGAGATAATGCATATAGCAGTTTTTCCATAGTACCCCATAGCCCCCCAAATTATCAACGATCCACCACCAAAATTACGAGACATTCGTTCCTGCTTTCTTGCACGTGTGTCATGCCAATACTTCTGCGACCTATCACGACCATCGAGATTGAACTTCTTCTCATCTGAAAAAACGGGGGGTAAGGGGCGCCGGTTTAGATGGTCTTATTATACTAGCCCAAATGCCAACCTCACCTGCACGTGGTACTTCCTGCTAATTAACTAACGAGGCTCTGGCGACCGAGATACGGCGGAATAACCGACTACCGAGAACATAGCAAATGATGTTCTCTTCAATGGCCCACTACCAACTTGTACTGGTTAGGTTGGTAGTTGATACATAACCAGTTTTAAAGCAATGAGTTCAACGCAAAAAGGAAACAATACCCCAGGTGGTAAACCAACTACCCAGTTTGCTAATCCACCCTCTTACGAGGCTGGCTCAATGGATTCTGGGGTGAGCCAATCATTGCTAAACCCATTCGAAAGAAGTTCAATGTTGTTAAGATCACCAAACAATCATACTAACTCTGCAAATCAGCAGAAAGACGAAAACGCTGAACTCTGTCGAAAACTCAGTGAAGTAGAGGTACTTTTAACCCAATTTAGAAGCGAAATTGAAAAGCTGAAAAAAGAAAATGAAGAATTGAAGAAGCCCAAACCAATGGAGATTCTGAAAACCCGCTAACTTGCTATAATGAAACAAGTACTCACACTAGTTATAACAATGAGTTTCATACTGATGAAGAGGATCTCATGAGAGAAACAGATTGGGTACTGAAAAGGAAGAAAAGACCTACCAAAAAACGAAAAGCAGAATTCTCGCCTGAAGTTGGAGATCATTCGCAAGCTAATGTATTAGTAACTGGTGATACTAATACCAAACCAACTCACCAGCAACAGCAACAAAAGGTTGTACCGAAAGAAAAGGCTCCTCCGCCAATTAATGTAATCGGCATAACAGAATTTGCAAGTATACAATCTATAATGAAATCAGTGACAGCTAAGGAATATAGAGTAGTGTCACTAAACAATAACGTGTGGAAAATCAATACACCAGATTCCGACACATATAGAGCTCTAGCAACAAAGCTCAATGCGGAAGGTAAAGAATGGTTCACATACGAAGATAAAAACGAACGCGCAATTAAGGTTATGGCCAGAGGCCTTCATCCAACGTGTAAGAAGGAGGACATAATTGAGGACCTAAAGGCAAGAGATCTGCAAATAGAAGATGCAGTAAACATCCTAAAACGAGAGAGAGGTGAGAACAATCAAGTCAAAAAAAGGGGGCTTCCACTCTTCATGCTTACGTTTAACAAAAAGGAGAAAGTTGAAAACATCTTCAACATCAAAGCAATTCTCAATATGAGGGTTAAAATAGAACCGCTTAAGAAAAACACGAGGCTAATACCTCAATGCAAAAAATGCCAAGGTTTCAATCACACGCAAAAATATTGCAGACGGGAGCCAAGATGCGTAAAATGTGCTGGAAAACACAACGCGAAAGAGTGTACAGAAAGTAGAAACACCCCTGCAAAATGTATAAACTGTAAAGGGCATCGTCCTGCAAATGATAGAGGCTGTGAAGTAGCCAAAGAACTTCAAAGACTAAGACACAAAACGCATCAGTTTCCTCAAAACCCTAGGGTTACCAGAGAAGAGAAACCAAGTAAAACCCAAGTGGAGCCAAAACCACCAGGTATTGGTACAGAGCGGAAAAGTTATTCACAAATTGTACAGCAATCATCTAATGCTACGAATGATAATCCCCTTGAAAGGATTTGTCGAAGCATAGAAGCCATAAATATAAGGCTAGCAAAGCAAGAACGTGGTCTAGAAGCTTTATATAAGCGTCTAGATATGCATAAAACCTTGAACGAGGCAACAGCCCTCATATACTAAAATGAGCAGATCATTAAGAATTGTCACCTGGAACGCGAACGGACTAGCGTAACATGTTCCAGAGCTAGAAATTTTTCTAAATTTAGAAAAAATAGATATCTGCCTTATATCAGAGAGCCATTTGACAAAAACATCATTTATTAAAATACGTGATTATGAATGTTACCATGCTGTTCACCCAGGAGGAAAACCCAGAGGAGGATCAACAGTAATAGTGAAAAAGAGTCTCAAACACTATGAAGAACCTAGTATAGAAGAGGAAAGTATGCAAGTTAAAACCATAAAAGTTGAAACTAACAATAATAATGAATACAGTATTTCCTCTATCTACTGCCCTCCACGCTATAATCTAAACAAAGAAGAATATAATAGACTCTTTAGATCACTAGGATCCAATTTTATTATTGGTGGTGACTTTAATGCAAAAAACACCTATTGGGGATCAAGACTTACAACCCATAAAGGAAAAGAGCTATTCGAAGCCGGACGAATAAATAACTGCGAGTTCTACTCTGGAGGTAAACCAACATACTGGCCTGCTGATATAAATAAAATACCAGATCTCATTGATTTTTATGTAACGAAAGGGATCTTCGAGGATTACATGTGCATCGAAAACAGCGAAGGGATATATTCCGATCATACACCTGTTATCATGACACTCAGCACAATGATAATTAATAAGGATAACCTGTCTAAATGAACAAATAATAGAACTAACTGGGACCTATTCCAAGAACTAATTGAAATGCAAACAAATCTACGAGTGCCGATTAAAACACCGGTACAGTTGGAAGACGAACTAGAGGTATTTAACAGTACTATTCAACAAGCAGCATGGGAAAGTTCTCCTGCTAGTCACACCGAATCCCGTAGCAATCAAAATTATCCTATTGAGGTCAGGGAGTTAGTTAGAGAGAAACGGAAGGCAAGAAAAACCTGGCAAAGGACACGCGCCCCGGAAAACAAAAAAATCCTCAATTTTCTATGCAATAAACTAAAACAACTTATAAAAGAAATTAAGAATGAAACTATCAACAAGTACTTAAATGGTCTCACCGAACATAAAGATACTGATTACTCTCTTTGGAAAGCAACAAAGGGATTAAAAAGAACTAAAATGCATGTGCCACCTATTAAAAATGGGGAAGGAACCTGGGCCAAAAGTGACAAGCAAAAAGCTATTTTATTTGCAGCTCACTTGGAAGACACCTTTCAACCGTTACCTAGGCAAACAGCAGATGAAAACATAATAACAATTAGCAAAATTGATGAATATAATATTCGATGTGTAACATTACAGGAATTAAAAAATGAGATCAAGTGTAATTTGAACGCAAAAAAAGCTCCAGGATATGATTTAATTACTGGACAAGTCGTAAAAGCCATTCCCGAGAAGGGACTACGAAAATTGGTTCAAATTATCAATGCTGTCTTCAGACTAAAATATGTCCCACGGCAATGGAAGGTTGCTGAAGTAATTATGATCCCCAAACCAGGCAAACCAGCGAACGATAAAAAGTCGTACAGACCGATTTCACTACTTCCTGTAATTTCAAAATTATTTGAAAAATTACTGCTCAAGAGACTCAAGCCAATAATAGAAGAGAGAAATTTGATTCCACCACACCAATTTGGATTTAGAGAAAATCACTCTACGATAGAACAAGTTAACAGAATAACGGATATAATCGAAGACACACTTGAGAATAAGAAGATATGCTCCAGTATCTTCTTAGATGTAGAACAAGCTTTCGACAAAGTTTGGCACCAAGGACTTGAATTTAAATTGCATCGAGATCTACCTAAGCAATTCTATCAAATTCTTAAATCTTATATCGCAGACCGACATTTCCGTGTAAAATATAACCAAGAGTACTCTGAACTAAAGAGAATATCAGCAGGCATACCACAGGGTAGCGTACTGGGTCCTATATTGTACATCTTGTACACCAGAGATATGCCAAATACAGAAGGTGCCACCATAGCAACATTTGCAGACGATACAGCTATTCTGGCGACTGGAAAGTGTATATCAGAAGCAACGACCAAACTTCAAAAAGCAACCGACACAGTGAGTAGTTGGACAAAGAAATGGCGCATTAGCCTAAACGAAGCAAAGTCGGTTCACGTAAACTTCACGAACCAGAAAGTTAACTGGATTCCAGTGAAACTTAATTCAAGGCCGGTTCCAAATGCAAATACAGCCAAATACCTCGGCATGACTCTCGATTGCAAGCTTAGATGGATAGAGCATGTTAAAAAGAAAAAAGAAGAATTGAACATTAAATATAGGAAAATGTATTGGCTAATAAGTAGAAACTCTGAGCTTACAATACATAACAAATTGCTATTATATCAGCAAATACTTAAACCAATATGGACCTACGGTATTCAACTTTGGGGTTGTACCAAGAAGACAAATGTACAAATGATTCAATGTTTTCAAAACAAAGTGCTGCGTGGCATTGTAAACGCACCATGGTACATTAGAAATGATAACCTCCATAGGGACTTAAACATGGAATATGTACGTGAAGAAATACAAAATCATGCGAATAAACACATTCAGCGGATATCTCGGCACCAAAATGCAGACATACGAAGTTTGTTGGATACCACCAATGCAGTAAGAAGACTTCAAAGGCAGAAACCTTTGGAATTGGGCAGTTGTATTTAATTCGGATAGAGAAAAATAATTACTATGTAAATTCAAACGGGAGTAGCCATTGGGCTACTGCCCGTCAAATGTGAATCTTCATTTAAGAAAGATAAATTACTAAATGATTTGTAAATCAGTTGTAATATTAAATAAAGGGAAAAAAAAAAAAAAAAAAAAAAATCTGAAAAAACAACCTGGGTCCACTCGTCTTCCCAAAATTGGTGTTTCTCCGCAAAATCTAGCCTCGCACGTTTGTGGTGGATTTTCAACCGTGGTTTTGCAATTTTTTTTGTGTACTCTAAGTTACAATCAGCTTTTAGAATCTGCTGGACTCGTCTAACAGTCACGTTAAGATTGAGAGATCGTCGAATCTCAGCTGGGCTATTCGATTTGTGTACAGCCAATATTTTTATCTCTCGAACGTTTCTTGCCGAGATAACTGATTTTCTTCCTGTAGATTTCTTTTGGCCGTATTGTTCTCTCAATTTCAACAAACTTATTACCACCGTCTTACTTCTCCTAATTTGGGCTGCTATTTCCCTGGTTGTCATTCCAGATTCCCGATATGCCAAAATTTGTCCTTTCTCCTTATCCGTCAACTCCTTACCTCGGCCCATTTTAGTTTTTTTTACGAATATCGTTCAAATCACACTTAATTATTTTCTAAATTATTTAAAAGTCACAACTACAGCTAAAACAAAAGTATAATTGTACATTAATTAATTCCTTACATCATACAATAACAGTCAAGGTGCGTATATGATCCAATTCTGGTGAAAAAATGTACACCACGAAGTTAGCAAAATAGTAAAATTTTTTGTTAAAATTGGTTACCCTGGTGAACTTTTTGTGGTAGTTGGAAATAATTCAACTCATACAGCTAACTTCGTGGTGTACATTTTTTCACCAGAAAAGTATAGCATGTACGCAGCTTCAACGACGTTGGTCCTATCATTATTTCGCACTGAAATTTTATTGAGTTGCTACTAACGCCGAGCACAGACGGAATATAAAATGATGATTTTTACAGGTTTAAAGCTGTTTATGATTATGAGTATTGTGTAGTGTTTATGTAAAAACAAATGATATAACATTAATTATTTTGTTTTTTTGAAATAAATGTGGTTACTTTGTTTGGTCCTATCATTATTTCGTAGAGTGTATATCTTACACGCTAACATTTTTTTTTTTTTTAATTTTAATTTTTTTATTTAATCAAACGTGTTACAATCATAATCGCCCAAGTAAGCAGGTCGATTATATTTTCTTCCCCAACTACTAAGCTGTTTCTCAACATTTTCATTGTCCACAGTCTGATTGATTTCATTCTGAATGTTTACATTATTATTATTTACGTTTTCATAAATTAACTTATCATCATTAACAGTTTGATTAATAATATTTCCATTGAGAGTACCAAACGATCTACCAACATTCAATCGATCTTTAAATTTATAAGTATCAATTAAGATGCTATTCCTCAAACACGATTCATCACTTTCTTCTTTCATCACTAGTTTTTATCCTACGAGACATGATTAATTCGGCAGGGGAATATCCGATGAATTTTAATGGAGTATTCCTGTATTCCATTAGTCCTAGTCTAATTTCATCTAACGTACCACATTTCCTTACTATGTTCTTGGCTATACCTACGCCTTTCTCCGCAAGACCGTTACTTCTTGGATATTTCGGACTTGATGTTACATGATTAAAGCCGTATTCTTCACTAAACAGTTTAAACATGTAATGATTTAAGGGATTATTGTCTGTGACTAGTATATTTGGTATTCCCATTCGAGAGAACACCTCCTTCAATGCCAATATTACTAGTTCAGCTGTTTTATTTTCTAGCTCTACTAGCTCAATCCAGTTAGAATAAGAGTCTATTATAACTAGATAGTTTGTGGTTCCTATTTCAAATAAATCAGAAGCTACCCTTTCCCATGGACGTTCCGTTATCGTATATGGCTGTAATGGTTCTTTACAATTGGCTTTTTTGTATTTCTGGCAATTGTAACATGAATTTATGTAATTTGTGATATCATTAACTATTTTTGGCCAATAAACGTTTTGTCTCGCCTTGAGTATTGTTTTTTCTATACCTATACGACCATTGTGTAATAACCCGAGTATATACTTCCTCAAACTGGTAGGGATAATTAGTTTTTTGCTCAAAAATATTAAATTATTTGATAAAAAGATTTCATCTTTAATTTTAAAATAATGTTTAAGTTCGGGGTTTAAATTACTTGGCCATTGGTTTATATTTTTATACTCTACTACTTTAGATAATATTTCATCATTCTGATAGGCTAACTCGAATTCTTTCCTTTTTTTATCAGAAATTACTGCATTCTGAGACAGTGCATGAACTATATATAACATCTCTGGGTCATCATCTACAGGATCCTTAATGTAAGATCGAGATAATGCATCTGCTATATACATTTCCTTTCCAGGAATATATTCAATTTCTAGATCATACTTTAATAGTCTTAGTATCATACGCTAGTATGTGAACTCCGGGTACCAGGCGACCCCCGGTTTAAAGTAGCCTTTCCACAGTATACCGATCTCTGCTGTGGGTGACCTTCATTTCTCGGATACTCGTGGGATTCAAATGGAAACCGAATCTAAAAAAAACATAGAGGGTGATGCCTCTTTAAAAGCATCAACTTCACCAGCTGTTGAGCTGGGTCTACTAAGTTATGATGGAATGGTAGATGCCACAAGGGCCACCACTCTTGATTATCTTAACGTCCGGACCAAGGAAAAGGTGGAACAGTCCACCTCTTCTACTACGGACACCTTCTGTGATGACAACATAAGTGTAATCTCTCAGTTATCGGGCACCTCAACCATTGGTGTTGATATTGAGAATATGTCCCTCAACGCCGGGGAATGGGTTAAGCTCAACTCCTTCGAAAGAAGGCGTTTTAAAAAGGGGCTCAAGGAAGGCAAAACTAGAGAAGAGGCTCTAGCTGCTGCTAAGTCCGCGACCCCTCTGAAAGCACCCTCGGTGCCTGTTGCTCCTACCCTAGACAAGAGGTCTGGTGGTAAGCGTGAGAGGTCTTTCGAGGTTGCTCTGGAACTAAACAAACCACCTGCCAAAAAAGCAAAAGAAGGGCTTTCTCTGGTAAAGCCCTCTTTCAGCCAGGTAGCAGGCAGTGTTAAGCTGGGCATCTTACCAGGTGATCTCAGTGGCAATCCTCTTAGTATGGAGCAAATGGCAAACATACAGGAGTGTGTCATTGACCTCATTATTGGGATGCAAGGCTCAAACCACAAGCCGCAATTCCTTGGCTGTTTCCGGAGAACAGGTTGGCTATTTTTTATATGTTCCGATCATTCCACAGCGGAATGGATGAGGAACAGTTTTGTAAGCCTAAGGGAAAAAATTGGTCTGAACATAACTTTGGTGGAAGAGGATGATTTTCCTCGGCCAAACATCGTTAGGGGGTTCTTTCCACAGAGCCTTAGCTTAACTAGCGAGAATATTCTCGCTACCATGGCTGCGCAGAACGATGGTCTCGCGGCCAACTCATGGAAGATACTGCAACGGACGACAACTGGCGCACTCGTCCATTTGGTTATGGCCATAGGCGAGTCTTCCATGAAGAAACTGCGCGAATCCAACGGGAACATCGCATACCGCTTTGGTAGGATAAAACTCCTTCTCAAGAAGGATTCCCCCTCTACCAACCCAACCACTGGAGTCAGCTCCAGTAAGGAGGGTACTTTACCAGCCCCAGTAGTAGGCACAATCACAGACGAGGAGGCATCCAGGAACAGCAGCGCTATTGAGCATTCTGTTCCTGCTGCCTCTTCGTCGGGAGCACGATCAACGGATCTCTCCGCAACTCCTACTGTGGGATCGAGTAAATCAGCACTCACCCCGAAAATTAAGCATATGGGCGCTCGGGGTGTTACTGGGAAAAGTGGCAGAAACAGGCCAAATCCCGCAAAGCAGACGGCTGGCAAGCAGCCAGGAGCGTAGAGCTCCTTTACCCTATTCATCCAGTATGGCTGGTACTATTAGGGTACTACAAGCGAATCTGCATCACGCAAAAGGAGGAAAAATCAGAGGCCTCCACCTCAAGTCATGTAAGTTGATTTACGATCGAAGGGAGGAAGTTCCCCGAGCAGCAATATTTGTTTCATCTAATATTAACGTTCTTCCAATTCCAGAGTTCACCACTAAGGATTTGGTTGCAGTAATCCTGGAGGTTCCGACTAGCAGGGGAATGCAGGAGACAATATGTGCCTCTGCGTACTTCCCTGGTGAGTCGGTTAGTGCTCCACCTGTAGTTGTACAGGATCTGGTGGATTACTGCAACCTAAAAAACAAGCATTTCATCATAGGCTGCGATGCTAATGCACACCATATCATTTGGGGCAGCAGTGATACAAATGGCAGAGGTGAGTCCTTTTAAATTATCTTATGAGTAGTCACATAGACATTTTAAATAAAGGTTCGAACCCCACTTTCATAAACTCGACTCGGCGAGAGGTGTTGGACCTCACTTTGTCAAGTTAGTGTATCTCCAACTCTGTTGCAAACTGGCATGTTTCAAGCGAAGCTTCTCTGTCGGACCACATGCACATCAGGTTCGATATACCGGGAGTGATCCTACAGGCAACAGAGCGTCGTATCCCTTGTTTTACAAATTGGAAAACATATAGGGATATTTTATTTATCAAAGCAGACATGCTGCCAACATCTTTGAGTTCAATTAGTAACCTAGAAACCGCAGCTGGTCTGCTTAATGACGTGCTCCTATCTTCCTACGAAAGCAGCTGTGTGGTGCGTAACGTTGTGGTTAATCGCAAAGTTCCATGGTGGAACGAACAGCTGGCTAAACTTCCTAAGAAGGTTAGGAAATTATTTAATAGGGCAAAGCATTCCAATGAGTGGAATGAATATAGGCAAGCCCTAACCAGTTACAACACAGAACTAAGGCGTTCCAAACGCCTCACGTGGAGGAAAAACTGTGGAAATATCGAGGATATACCTACAGCTGCTCGACTCCATAAAGTTCTAGCTAAAGATCAGTCCAACGGGATTGGGCTTCTTCTGAAATCCGATGGTAGTTATACATCAGGTCGCAAAGAGTCACTCGAAACCCTGCTTCAAGTGCACTTTCCGGGCTGCACTGTTTGCGACACAAATACAATCACTAACTCCATATCTGGTACACACATGGGTGGAAATATGGGTTGGGTTAATAGTTTATCCGGTAAGCTTTTTACTCCGGATAAAGTCAAATGGGCCATTAACTCTTTTCAGCCTTTCAAGGCTCCAGGAGGGGATGGAATCTTCCCAGCCCTCCTCCAAAGGGGCCTGGACTTGATTACTCCTGCTCTGGTAGCCTTGTTTAGAACTAGCTTCAATTGGGGTCACATACCACAGGCTTGGAGTCAAGTAAACGTGGTTTTTATCCCAAAGCCTGGCAATCGGCCATGTGAACTTCCTAAGTCATTTCGACCTATCAGTCTTACATCGTTTATTCTCAAAACCATGGAACGACTTATAGATCTTCATATCAGAGACTGGTTAACTGCAACCAGACCTCTAAATCCAAATCAATTCGCCTATAGGAAAGGCAAATCCACAGAGGGTGCGCTGCATCTACTTGTCACCAAGATTGAAGCAGCCTATCGCTTGAAAGAAATTGCTCTGTGTGCATTTCTGGATATTGAGGGAGCTTTTGACAATACTGGATACGACTCAATTGCTAGGGCAATCAAGCGTAGAGGTATTGACGATCCGACTAACCACTGGATTAGTTCCATGTTGGTTAGTAGGAAGATTACATCTAAATTAGGTAATGAGTCAGTCACGATTACGGCAGCAAGAGGGTGTCCGCAGGGCGGTGTCCTATCCCCTTTGCTGTGATCACTCGTGATCGACGAGTTGCTTGATAATTTACATCTACTTGGGTACGATGCCATTGGTTATGCGGACGATTTGGTTATCATAGTCTCTGGAGGGCATGAACGTACGATGTCCGCCAGCATGCAACAGGCTTTGCTTGTTATTTCGAATTGGTGCACTGGGGAGGGCCTTTCGATTAACCCTAGCAAAACAGTCCTGGTGCCCTTCACCAAAAGACGTAATTTGAACCTTGGTTCAATTAGTCTAAATGATATAAATATCGGATACTCCAATGAAGTCAAATATCTGGGTGTCGTCCTAGATAAGAAACTAACTTGGAACTCTCATATTACTTCAACTACCGAACGCGCGGCCAGGGCTATGTGGGCCTGCCGGCGTATGTTCGGCAGGACCTGGGGCCTGAACTCAAAAATGATTTACTGGATGTACATCATGATAGTGAGGCCAATTGTAACATATGGGGCAATAGTTTGGTGGCCTAAGGTACAGCAAAAAGTTATTATGAACAAGCTGACCTCATTACAGAGACTAGCATGTCTCGGAATTACAGGTGCTATGCGCACCTGCCCTACGGCGGCAATGGAAGCTCTCATCGGGCTCACTCCACTTCATATCCACGTCAAAAAATCAGCTGCTACCTGTGCGGCTAGATTGAAGCTAGTGAATCAATACAGTCATGATGACCATATGGGTCACCTGGACATTTTGAATGAACTTCCAGACCTGAATATGTTCTTTAGTGTCCCTTTCGTGGTAACAATCCCCGTGGTAACATTTTGAATGAACTTCCAGACCTGAATATGTTCTTTAGTGTCCCTTTCGTGGTAACAATCCCCGATAGAACAGACTGGGATACTGGGTTACCTCAGATGGAACCTAACAGCCTAGTCTGGTACACTGATGGATCAAAAATGGATAGTGGAGTCGGCATTGGTGTCTTTGGACCCAATCACAAAATATCGAAATCACTGGGTACTTACCCCAGTGTTTTTCTAGCCGAAATTCATGCCATGGAAATCTGGGCCTCTACTATTATGACCAAAGGTCTTAAAGGCGCATCCATCCACATTTTGTCTGACAGCCAAGCAGCACTGAAAGCATTGGCTTCTAACTGCCTGGATTCCAAGTCGGTTCAAAGTTGTTATAAACTGCTACAATCTCTCTCTTGTTAAAACAAAGTAAGGTTGTGGTGGGTGCCTGGTCACATGGGCATCACTGGAAATGAGATAGCCGACGAACTTGCACGGGCAGGCTCGTCGACTACACTCATTGGCCCTGAGCCTTTTTGTGGTATCCCGTGGGCTTCTGCAACCTACACAATCAGTAAATGGGAAAAATACAGCCCAGCTTGACTTATTGGAACTGTATTCCCGGCCTTAGACAAGCCAAATCTTTGATCAGACCATTTCACCACAAAAATTTGGCGATCAATTTCAGCAAAGAAAATATTAGGAAACTTGTGAGTTTTCTCTCAGGTCACTGTAACCTGAGATATCATTTGAACAAAATGAACCTGTCCACAGAGACGGAGTGCCGACTCTGTTTGGAAGAGACAGAAACCGCAGAACACATACTATGTGAGTGTGTTGCTCTGTGCACACGGAGGTGGATTCATTTTGAAGAGAGGTATCTGACCCCGGAGAAATGTAAATTGGCCTCTATAAACAGCATTCTCGCCTTTATTAGAGAGGTGGAGAAGCTCCTGGAGTAACAGTACCCAACAGCACAAAAGATCTTTTAGGTCGTAGTGCTAGCCGCTTTTGGGCAGGGTCAAAAAAAAAAAAAATCATACGCTGTAATCGTGCAGTAACTTTATTAATATCTTTTTTTGCAATTGTTACTAACGGTTTGTGATCCGAATGCACCTTAAATTGTCTACCATATATAAATTGATGAAATTTATCTACAGAGAACACTACTGCTAGTAATTCCTTTTCTATTTGCGCATACTTTTTTTCCGTATTGGTTAATGCTCTCGATATAAAGGAAATTGGCTAACCTGATTGTAACAAGCAACAACCGATTCCATCTTTAGATGCATCAGTTTATATGACTATTGGTTTGTTGCAATCAAAAAACGCTAGCGCGGGTTGACTGGTTATTTCCTTTTTTAACCCACTAAATTCGTTTTCATGGTCGTCAGTCCAAATAAACGGAACATTGTTTTTTGTTAGTTCCCTTAATCTAGCAGTCTTTCTCGACATATTAATTATAAATCTCGATAGAAATTTGAATACTATTTACCCAATATTCGTAACAGTTCATTTTTATCTTTTGGGGTTTCTAATGCTTCTATAGCCCTAATATGCTTGAGATCTGGTTTAATTCCTTCCTTAGAGATTACCATTCCCATAAAACTTACTGAGTCTCTTTTATATTGTAATTTATTCGGATTGAACCTAATATTATATTTTATAGCTGTTTCTATTACACTATTCATTGCTAAATCATGCTCTTGTTCGTTACTACCAGATACAATCAAATCGTCAAAATGAACCTCGACGTTACCAATTCCTCCAAAGATCTGAATCATTTTCCTCTGAAACACTTCTGGTGCTACAGAGATACCAAAAGGCATTCTGAGGAATTTATATCGCCCAAATGGCGTATTAAAGCAACATAAATTGGCGCTCTCATCCTCTAGCTTTATCTGCCAAAACCCTTCGTTAAGGTCTATCACTGAAAAAACTGACTTATTTATCAACCGTGATACAATATCATCGAATGTCGGAATCATGTAGCATTCTCGCTGAATTTGAGTATTTAGTCGCTTAGGGTCTATACAAACTCGAAGGCTACCATCTGGTTTCTCAACAATTAATAATGAATTCACAAATTCAGTAGGGTAGTCTACTTTAGCTATTACTTCGCGAGCTACCATTTCATCTAAGGTAGTCTTTAGTTTATCATGCAATCCAAATGGTATCCTTCTATTTGCATTTACAATACCTATATAATTATTAACTAGTTTAATTTTATATAATCCTGGCATTGTTCCTAATCCACTGAACAGATTTTTATTCACATTTAAAAATTCTTGCGCAGTTTTAATATTTAGTTCTATCTTACAAATATTAGTTTTTTTAAGTAACCCTAATTCTACACATGCCTGACCTGACAATAACGGCTCTAAATTTTCATTGATTATTGCAAATTCAATTTTTTTATTTATATTATTTGTACTTATGGTAATACTAGAAACACCTAAAGATTTTATTATATGTTCACCATAACATTTTAGCTTGAGATTACAATTATTTACAGTTAAATTTGGATCTAATAATTTGATCGGAATTACACTGATATCAGCACCTGTATCTAATTTAAATTTAATAATTTTATTACCAACCTCAATTTCCTCATACCACATTGAGTCGTAGGCAGTTGTAGCTAGATTTCCAATTTGCCGAATTGATTCTATGTTAAACTTTTGCTCAACTGGATCTGCTATCTTAACTTCATGTACAGCGTGACATTGTTCCGATTTACTCTCATTTTTATTAATAAAACATTTTACTGCAAAATTACCCTTTTTTCTGCAATATGCACATGTCAATCCATATGCAGGACACTTGTTCTTTTGGTGTAGTTTTCCACACCTTCCACAATTTATATTTTTTTTTCTTTTTGTTAAATTCATATCAGCCTTTTTGTTGTTACGGTTTATTACATTAACCGTTCTGCTTTCCTCGCCATCCAACATCTTTATGTATATTTTGCCTTCTTCAACTATTTTACAGAACTCGAGCATTTCCTCTAAGATTAACTTTGGCTCTCTTAAGAATTTTTCCCTGCACACTTTGTCCAACACTGACACTACTAGCCTATCTTTAATCATCCTATTTTGGTATGATTTATTACATTCACAAGCAAATTCACATAGTTTTGCTTGTGTGCTTAATCCATTATAATAATTTTCGATGGTTTGGCCCGTTTTTTGACTTAAATTATTGAATTTGAATGTCTCCATCGTCGTGTTCTTTATTGAAGCACAATGTTTATCAAATTTACTCACGGTTCGCTTTAAGGTTATGTCCACCTCATCTTTTATCGAAAATGTATTATATATTGCAATTCCTTCATCACCAATCGAATTTAGGAATATTGCAATTTTCATTCTTTCTTCCACCATCTTCTATTTCCCATCTGACACCATGTATTATTCTTGTTTTTTATTACAAGATTCTCATATCTATTATTAAATAAAACACTTATCATGAATTTATTACTTTTTATTTATATGACCACATTACTTCAACACAGTAATACACGAACGAGACTGCTTGTCTTTGCTGTGTATATTTTTTTACACTGTATTTTTATGTTAGCAGCACAATGCTAACTTGCCCGTATAACCATATGGCCTATGCTAACATATATCTTACAGTTGCGGCTGTTCCAAACACCGAGAAGCCAATGCAAACGAAAACTCTAACTACTTAATAGCGAATCTACATGCAATGTCGCACGAAATTATATGGATATTAACAGATGTGTCTAGATATGTATTTCTAGATGGAGGATCTACAGCAATACTTCTAGAACGCGATTTAACAGACGAATTAGGTTTCGAAGTAGGGCTTCCTGAAAAACTAGTTCTTAGATGGGCGAGAGAAATCACTCGTGACGAGAAGCACAGCTACAAAGTAAGGTTGTATTTTTCTGGGCAAGATCTCGGCAAACAATATGACGAAACACTCAACAGAACGATAAGTGCTAGAAAAGTTCAGCCATTTACGCGAAGGTACAACGACGTATTTTGAATAATTGGTTTAGAATCAGCGGTCAGTGTCGCAAATATAGTTTGTGGAGCATAAGAGGGCTCAGCAGCAATACTTATTTGCATTTGATGGACGCTAAAGGGCGGAGCATGGAAAAAAACATTTAAATACGTGTCACTGAATCATCACAAAGTGGCACAACAAGATCTAGAAGCAGCCGAAAATGTCGATGCACAGATCACCGAGTATAAGGAGAAGGATTGGCTGAAAAAGTTGAAGAAGCACGAACACACGAAGAAACAACTTGGGGCTTATATCCATTCTTGCGGTAACAATCAAGCGGAATGACTAAGACTATCAGCGATGCCTGTAGAGAGGTCGTCGACACGAGGAAGTCTTTAGGTACAAGATGACTGACATGACGTTTCGAGCATTCTGTTCACTGTCTATAGCCCAGAACGTGAAGAATCTAAATGCAGAGGAGTATCGGAAACACAAACCACGAGCGTATAAAGTAATCAAACATTGCCACTATGTCGATGACTGTATCGATAGTTTCAAAACGACGAAAGAAGGGGTTTCGATCGCGAAGTTGTATCTCCAATTCGCTGCCGGTGTTGGAACTAATAAACTCCATTCAGGCTGAAACCGATAGAAAGTCAGACGAAAGCGACAGCGGCACCAAAGTCTTTGGAATGTTGTGGTATATCCGTGAAGGTGTAACTAACCGGCCTGGGTTTTTACGGCACATGTGGTCGCACACTAAATTAGATAACTACCTGTCGGCCTGTGGGGGGTTCCATTATCCGCATGTGCTGTCGCCAGTTTACAAAAATTAATTTAAAAAAAATAAGAGAATAGTGTGCTTGGTAATTAAAATAAAAAAAAATGGCCTACCGCGCGAAACGTCATTCCTACACCCCTGCCTGTTCACTCACCACTAAAACTTAACCTACCACATGGCTTAGGATTCCATAATTAAACACAAAAAAAAAACCTAAACGCCATGTTGCCTTTTCGTTACAAAAAAAAAAACACATACACCTACATTAAAACTAAAACTTACGATTTTTTTTTTTCCGAAATTCCGCACTGCCTAAGGGTAATAATATTTCCTGATGAACAGCTCACTAATTGTTGACACCGCCAACCTATACCGCAAATAGTGTAATCAGATTGTCATTACAAAATTATCCCTGACACGTTCCTGCAGCTTTGTATATAATATGGCCTAATATGGCCTTCAATCGACCATATGATTCACAATCGATCTATTTTAATAACCCTTCATCAAATTGCTAGTAGAATTTTAGGATTATTTAATTTAAATTCATTCACAAAAGAAAACTGAATTAAACAATTTGGTTTTTTTTTTTTTCCTTTTTAACTAAATCACACTCAACACTGTCTTTTTATATCATACCCCACAAATTATTTTATCAATCAAAAAGCAATGCATGTTTTGTTTAACAAAAAAAATTGTTTAAAATCAGAATTCCATTTAAATAACAAAAATACGCCATTTTTTTTTGTTTGTGTTACACACCATTTAAATTTATATTTATTTAAGCTTTTCTTTAAGACTAACTAAGACATTTTTTTTTTTTTTTTTTTGTTATCAACTAACTAAAATTAAAAACATTTATTTGATTGTTTATATTTTATAAACAGTAACTTTTTTTCCATACAAATAATGACACTTTTTTTTTTTTTTTGTACCACGTGAAACTGAGAGTGTATTACTATTATTCACTTATTTCATTTTTTTTTTACTCTTAAATACGCTCAAAATACTATTTAAAAATTGAATAACACCAATGTGTAAGCAGAACATAAACTGTTTTACATGTTACGAACAAATTTATTAATTACCGTATTTAATTTACAACAAAAAGAAACTACTAAAATAATACGATAAAACAGTCACAGTAAATTTAATTAAGTTAAAACAAAATTTTTCTTTTTAATCATTTAAGTTTTAAACTGCGTCCGCTGCCGGTCACTATTGTATCCTCCTTCTCAAAAAAATCTTAACTAACTTAATTCTAAAACAACAAAAAAAACTTATCGTTAACTTACATTTATTATTTTGATCTTTTTTTTTTTCTAATCGCATGATTCAACTCTTCCCTCTCTCTTCCTCCTCCCGTCATACCACCTTACTCTTAATTTCTTAGAAAAAAAAAACACAATTTTAATCAGAAAAAAAAATAAAAAAAACAATAACTTTAGAAAATATGATCCGAAAAAAAATCATTTACAAGACAAAACAAATTAATATGAATTGAAATGTGGGAAGTAGATCATACAGAAAATATGATCTATCACATTCCACAGAAGAAAACAAAAACGATAAGAGTAAAGTACATATGTGAAAATGGGTCACTCAACAAAAAAAAAATTATAATAACTTGATGAGTGAGCATTTCCCACGGGAACAAACGAAGTAGGTTGCATCTTTGAGTTTAGGTAATCCAACAGATGCGCAGATAATTATCCGAAGGATGGAAAAAAAAAATTCATGGACCAGAGCTAGTCTCGCACATTTCCGCGGACGTTACAAAGGCACACTTCGGTTCCGCGTTAAGATGCAGCGAATATTTATAATTTTTACGATGAGAAAAGATACCGACAATGGTGGTTGATCCAGTTGGACTGATCGGAAACGTTAATCCTGAAGGAGATCTGGCGAACCGGAGTAGATTGGAATGAACAAGTTTAACCGAGAAATGGTATAACTGGGTACATGCCTTGTCAGTTATCGAAAATATTCGCTTATCAAGATGCTATTTCTCCAACTACCTCGAAAACGAACATTCCCCAATAAAATGATCTCGATTCCACGGATGGAGTTGCACTTGGAGCTCGATTCGCCGACTTCGGACAGAAGCAACACGCGAAAACTGCCACCAAGAGTACATATTAGCCGTAATCTGTTATGTTGGATTCATTCAAAACGGTCATTTAAAGTTTTCGTGGCCTATTATTGGATTAAGAAAATCCTGGAGACGATAAACTTCCACGGCTAGAAATGGGTTCTGACAGCCAGCGGACCAAGTGCTAGTTGACTAGCCAATATTGTATACCTGATATATGGAACGAGGGGCTTCATAGACCACACAATGAATAGCCTTGCACATCACCTTCATACCGAAATCAGACAGACCAACATTCGACTTCGAGCGGCGTCCGAACATTAAGAATTTAAACATATAGAACGCAAGTTTTGGTGCCGAGGTTCTCCTACCATAAAAACTAGTTGAATAGAATATCGCCGAATTAATCGGACATACCTGATGCGAAGTATACAAAAAGAAGATCAGAGCAACAGCAAATTGATAAAATTGCCTCCATTTGTTGATTCCCAATCCATCATCAAGATGTGGAACAGGCTGCAGAATGCAGAGAATCTTACATTTGGGTAACGATGTCCGTTTCCACCGCCCAATATACCACCAAAATCAAGCTACAGTGTTAAATAAGATTAAGTAGCGATACCACTTACATCGAATAAGAAGTTGCTTCAAAAACGTGCGAGCGAAGTGTGCACGATGTTGCATAAAAGATGTGGAAATTGGGTGCAATTTTTACGTGTTTGACTATAGGAGGCATACATCTAGAATTAGCTACAGGCCTGTCCACAGATGTATTTATTCTTATTCCGCGATCATTCGTAAGAAGATTAGGAGCGCCAGCTGAAATGTATACAGTGACAACAGAACGGACTTCCGCGGTGCAGAAGCACAATTGCAAAAGATCCTGCAGAATGTCAGCAAGGAGGTACAAATACGGTTTGCCAACATTAATTTGAAGTTTAATCTACCGGGAGCACCTCATATGGGAGAACCATAAATCGATACCATAAAAAAGAGCGCCAACGGAAATGTCGGACAAGCCGACGTAAGGGCAGCATCTGAAATATCACAGACGATTTAGTGAGGGAAACGGGGGTGGAGTAAAGGGTGGTAGCGCAAAATGTTAAAAATAAATTTATCAACTAGAAAACCACTATGAAGGACCCTACCCATTCCCATTTAATAAAACTGTTTTAGTGTTTAATAAAATTATGATAAAAAAACTAAAAGTGAAACGATTCACACTCATTAAACGATGTCATAAAGCCTAATTAAAGCGAATACATTACCAAAAAGCATAAAGACTTTTAAATTGTAATCTTCATCAGCCATCAATTATAGGATTTACGAATAATAACGCGATATTAATCTTGAATTATAAAATACAGTGACAAAACCGTCTGTTAAACGATGCGGAAGAGTGCCCGCTGAAAACAATAGTCTACACCATTTCTGTGATCAACTTTTTTACTTTAAAACGATTTTAGTAGCGCTCTACCTTTAAACAATTACCGAATAGTTCAACACACACAAACAAAACGTTGCTCATACGGAGTAGAACCTTCAATTGTGAGGTGATTTCGTTTTCGTCAATGCACATAAAGGTCATTGACGAGATTTAAACTAATGGATGATTTATTAAATGTGAATTGCAAACTGAAATACTACACAGAAGAATGTTAGAAGAAAACACTTAATCTAAAATCTACAATTGGGATTCCATTACGATACATTTCACTATAGGTCTCGGTAACCATAATTGCTGCTCAATAGCGCTTCCTATAAAGGAATGTGGCCGTCTCAACGATGCTTCACCAAAAAGTTCGATCCACGACAAGAGAATACCAAATACGATGACCGGGTATTAAGTCGCTCGCGGAACTTTCATGAGAATGAAAAACATATTTTAGTCATCTTAATCTAGACGATTTTATGAATGCCGATGTTATCCACTTAATCGAGATCTTTTCGGAGAGAAACAAAAAATTATTTTCAGTCGCGGTTGGTTTTTTTTTCTAGGGCAGAAGATTCTAAAATTTATTCTTGATTTTTATGAAGGTCACAATGATACCAGCAGAACTGAGAACAACTGCAGATTTTGGATTTTTTCGCTCAGAATTTGCTAATTTATTGTAAGGTATGGTTTTCAAAAAAATCGAATTTTCAAAGAACTGCAATCGGAGCACAATTGCAGATTTCGGATGTTTTTAATTAAAAATTATAAAATACAAATAAATTTATTGTTAATAAAATTTAAAATTATAATTATTAAATTTAAAGTATAACTACCATCTTCGAAATTATAATAACTTCTTCGACAACTGATTTTAATAATAAATTTATCTTCGAGTTCAGTTCTTCTTCTTCAAAGTTTCTTAATGGTGATGCAAATTTTAAATTCTTCGACTAGCGTCACGATTATTTTGGGTCCTTCGAGCTGGATAGTTGGCTAAAAATTACAGTAAAATAACTAAAGTCTGGCGGATAGTTGATATATTGCATTAAAATAAATATCGTCTGCCACACTCTTTAACTATTTGTTCAAACTTGTAAAATTACGGTTTGTGCGCGTAAAATACGTAAAGTATCGAATGACTACGACGTGTGTAGTGTAACGTGTAAATAGACAGTATTTTCATTCCGTTCAAAGCTGATAAATTGCATACCGATTCAGACTGTTATTGTAAAAAAAAACGATCAAGAGCATTACGACTTCTGTTGGAGTGAGAACATTTTTTATATCCGTGTAAAAGAGATAGATATGTTATGTATATATATCTGCGCTGTGCTTTTATTATTGTAATGAAGTTTATGCTTAACATAAATATATAATCTTTGATTTTGTAACTTGTACAGTCGTGTTTTATTCTAATTGTATTCTCTCCGAACTAATTATATCCCAACAGGTTATGGGACCAGAGAAACACGCTTTAATATATAATTAGTTAAGCAGATAATTTTTTAAACCATGGCAAAAAATTATATTCCTTCAATAGATAAATTGAAAGGCAGAGAAAATTATAACACGTGGCAATTCGCAGTCAAAACGTACTTGGAACATGAGGACCTATAGCAGTACATCCTGAAAGTAGATGATACTAAAGTACAAAAAGATATTTTAGCAAAATCAAAAATTATTTTGCTTGTTGACCCGGTGAACTATGTTGATATTACTGAAGCAAAAAATGCAAAAGAAGTTTGGGATAAACTTAAACAAACTTTCGAAGATTCTGGATTAACACGCAAGGTTGGTCTTCTACGTGATTTAATTACAACAAAACTGGAAAATTGTGATACAATCGATCAATATGTTAACAAAATTATAATAACCGCTCATAAACTCACAAGTATTGGATTTGTGATTTCCGATGAATGGATTGGCACATTTTTATTGGCATAGGATTGTCAGACGAGTATATAGACCGATGATAATGGGGCTTGAAAGCTCTGGTATCTCTATTACTGGTGATTCGATCAAAACCAAATTGCTGCAAGATGTGAAAGTTGAAAAAAAGAATTCTAATGACGCCGCTTCTAATGAACTGTCCCAACAAGAAGGATGATAAAACTCAACATGAGTCGAACCATCAGTATAATAAATCGTCATCTAGCCAAAACAAGAAAAATTTAACCTCACTTTTTGCTAGTCTAAAATCTGGATCAATAGTTGAAGCAGATGAATGGTACATTGATTCCGGTGCCTCATCACACATGACAGTACATGGTGAATGGTTGCAGAACATCAAAGTTCGTCCAAAAAGTGAAATTATTATAGCGAATAATGATCGTATTCAGATAGCCGCTGTAGGTGATGTACAATTTAATATATTTTCGGAAAACACTAATGATATGGAACCTGTTTATGTTAAAAACGTTCTACATGTTCCAAATTTATCGACGAATTTACTTTCTGTGAGCCAGATGTGTTCTAATGGCAAAAGATTAGTGTTTGATGTAGACGGTTATAAAATTTATAATGAAGACAGTGTGTTGGTCGCGACTGCTAAACTAGAGGATAATATGTGTTGAATAGCTACAAAACATTTAAATCCAGAGTAGCCGGATCACCTAAAATAAAAATAACAACATAATTATAATCACAGAATTTGTCATATTAAAATCTATTAAATTCAAAAGACTTATCTTCATTTATGTAAAATGATTGTCAGCTCACATTCCATTAAAAATTCTAAAATATTAAAATAAATAAATCAATCAATTAAAATTAAAATTATATAAAATCAATTGCTTACTAATATTATTGTATCCAATATTTTGAAGTTGACGTTTTATGAATCAACTTAAGTTTTGTATTTATTTCATTCAGCCAACATTCAGGCTAAACATGTTTACATGTACTTAGGTTTTAATTAAAGTGTTATAAGCTCTTAATTTAGATGTCGCGATTTTATACTTAATATTGTAAATATTATAGCAAAATATTAACTAGTTTTTCCAATTTTGCAAATCATTTTATTACGATTGTGATACTCCAAGCCGAATTATCAAAAATTACTTAAACCTTATATTATATTATACAAATAAAAATTGAATTATAAATATACATTGAACGAAGTATTTTAATTGTGAGGAGCAAAAAAATCAACGTGTGTAATCCAAAATACAGTCCACTAAGCAAAATATAAACTTGGGACTAATGCAGAGGCGAGTCATAAACCACAAACAGTGCAGCTTTACTTACGACTGTCGTTGCCCCAACATTTTGGTCCTTCGAGCCGGATTGTCGGCTGAAGTAATCATCCAAATCAACATTATCATCAGTTTAATCTAATTTAATCATCCAGCTAAATTAAAATATAAGCAGCCGGAAGCCATAGAATATCGGAGGCGTGACCGCATGTTATAATCAGATAAGTAGACTTTTATATAAGATTGCTAAAGTGAAATTACATAGTTAAAGACGCTTATTTATGCGTAAATTCCTTGATTGTTAAACGCGAACAATTGTGCTAAAATAAAATTCAAGTGAAACGAGAAAATTTGTGTATTTAAGTCAACGGGCAAACCTCATGTTCAGAAGTAGCCATTTTCTATTATTTTCGTATTTTTTAACAAAAAATAAATTCTTAACAAATTTTGAAGTGCTATTAAATGAATTTTTATTAAGTTTGTGCCTGTGAATAATTGAAAAAACAAATACATAGCTGAAATTTAGAAAATTAACCAGTGATCTAAGACAATTTATCGTGTGTTTTTAGTGCTTTGGGTCTCAACATAAAGGGCTCCAATCGCGTTAACCAATAGCTAATTTGTTAACTATAATTGAATTCTCGATATGGCAGAAAAATTAGCGGCTCTTAAAAAACAGCGCAGCACAAATAAGTGTAAATTGACTAATTTAGTCAAGTATGCTCGAGAAGATCACTCCGCCACCGATGTAACCGAGTTAAACACTCGTTTAAAACGCGTCGAAAAATTAATGGAGGAATTTACGGAATTAGAGCTTCGAATATTCACTGAAAGTCCTACCGAAGAAAGCGATTTCACGTACGAGGAAAACTACTACGTTGCTACTTCGGCGTTAAATAATTTGATTCGGTCAAAAAACTTGAATCAAGGTGTAATTAGTCTTGATGAAACTACCAATGCGACCATGATTGGTGAAAACTCCCAAGTGAAATTGCCGAAAATACACATACCGGCATTTTCCGGAGAATACTCTGAGTGGCAATCCTTTTTCGACATGTACACTACCACCATACATGAATCTCCAAATCTGAACCCAGTCCAAAAGTTTCAGTAATTAAAGGGACTTCTTCGAGGTGAAGCAGCGGTTTTACTACGCCATATTGCAGTGACAGAAAGCAACTACATTGGAGCGCTCAACAAATTAAAAGAGAGATATGATCGCAAAAAATACATCATAAATACCTTCATCCGAACTTTCTTTGAGCAGCCATCCATTCACCACTCTACAGCAAGTAACATCAAACGTCTCATGGATACCTCAGATGAAGTCGTTCGCGGACTTCAAGCTCTTGGTGAAATAGGCGAAACACGAGATCCATGGTTAATCTACGTACTGTTGCAAAAATTAGACGAAAAATCAAAGTCGCTGTGGGCAGAATATTCAGCAGAAATGATCAATCCAAAATTCTCAGAATTTCTGAAGTTCCTCGGCCGAAGAATAGATACTCTTGAATCATTGATTCCCGCTTCTAGACGAACCAGTACCAAATCCGAAGTAAGAAGTCATGTAGTTGCTGAAGATTCAGAGAAACCAATTCAGGGTCATGCTGCGATTAGATCAATGATTGATTATCAATGCGCAATGTGCAAAGAAAAGGGTCATTCGTTATATACCTGCAACGAATTTCAATCAATGGACGTGAAAGGGCGCACGGAATTTGCCAACGGGACCAATAGATGCTTTAACTGTTTCAGCACAAGACATCCAATTTTTAAATGTCCATCAAAACGTCGTTGTCAAAAATGTGGTATGAAGCACAACACTCTGCTGCATTCAGAACAAAGCTCAGATGACTTCCAAAAGCAAACTCAGTCTACAGAAAAAGTAAACGGCCTTCATTCACAATATGAAGCAGCATCCGTAATACTACCTACGGCCATCATAAATGCAGTTGACGATTCGGGAATGATAATCCCTTGCAGAGCGCTCTTAGATTCTGGGTCACAAGCCAGTTTCATTACTGAATCCTGTGCGCAACGTCTTCGCTTGAAAAAGAAAAATGCGCGTATTTCAATAAGTGGGATAGGACAAGCGGGCTCTGGAATATCCAAAGGCTTAGTCACCATTCATGTCAGGCCTAAACATTTCCCCGAATTTTCGATTAATGCTCTTGAAATGGCAAAAATAACCAGCCAATTACCTCCGCAAAAATTAATTATAAATATAAAATCTTATAAAGGGATCGAATTAGCTGATCCACAATTTGATCAGAGCAAAAATATAGACATTTTAATTGGAGCTGACCATTTATTTAACCTCCTCCAAAACGGCCAAATCAAAACCAGTCTGAATGAACCCATTCTTCAAAACACAGTCTTTGGATGGGTAGTTTCAGGGAAATCCAGCAATCGCAAAGATGATCAGCTAATTTCAATGCTAGCTTTGTCCAACCAAGAATCCGAAATGATAAACATCGACCGAAGCTTACGAAAATTCTGGGAATTGGAATCACTCAACAACCAAGAAATCATTCTTTCACCAGAGGAAACATTTTGTGAGAACCATTTTACAAAGAATCTAGAAAGAAATAATCAAGGGCGATATATCGTCAAACTTCCCTTTAAGGAATCCCCCGACCAATTAGGGGAATCACTAGCATCTGCCATACAAAGGCTCAGAGGTATGGAACGTCGTTTCATCCGAGATCCTAGCTTTGCGAAGTTATATCAAGACTTCATGCTGGAATACCAAAATCTCAACCATATGATTGAATTTTCACCACCAAAGGACCAACAATCTCAATTTTATCTACCACATCATGGTGTTCTTAAAGCATCAAGCGACACCAGCAAAATGAGAGTTGTCTTTGACGGTTCTGCGAAATCCAGCTCAGGTATTTCCTTAAACGATTGTTTAGCAGTTGGGCCTAACGTACAATCAAGTTTGTACGCCATCATTCTTCGATTCAGGGAACATAAATATGCACTCTCCGCGGACATCGAAAAGATGTACCGACAAGTCGAAATATCTCCCAGTGATTCAAAATATCAACAAATAGTTTGGAGAGATGATTCTTCAAAACCTATCCGTCATTTCCGCCTAATGACCGTGACTTATGGGCTGGCTTCAGCTTCATTCCTGGCTACTCGAGCTTTAAAACAGATCGCAGAAGACAACAAAAATTCTTCACCACACGTCTCGCATGTGATAGCTACTGATATTTACGTAGATGATCTCATGACAGGAGCTGAAAATGAAGATGAATTACACCAGTTGAGAGAAAAAATCTCTGAAATTTTAGAAGGTTACGGTTTTCATCTCCGGAAGTGGAAGTCCAATAGTAATAAAACATTAAGGAGTATCGCTCATGAACATCAAGATACTGAAAACAAAATAATAAAAGATCACACCCAAATGCCTTCAGAATCGGTTAAGGTCCTGGGAATTAATTGGAATCCAAAAACTGATAGCCTCACCTTCACATCTCAACTACCGGATTCCACCAGCTATACAAAACGGTCTATTCTTTCCGAAGCAAGTCGAATATTTGATCCACTGGGTTGGGTATCTCCGGTTGTAATAACTTACAACATTTTTCTACAGATGCTTTGGGCAGATAATCTAGAGTGGGACGATCCAATTCCGCATGATAAAGTTGTTCTTTGGGAGAAAATGAGAAACAGCTTGAAGGTCATCAACCAAATTTCGATACCAAGATTTATAAATTCGTTCAAAGATTCCATTACTGACATACATGGCTTCTGCGATGCAAGCCAATCAGCTTATGCAGCTGTTGTGTTTTTCAGAACAACCGAAGCAGATGGTAAAGTGTCGGTGCAACTCATTTCCTCGAAAACAAAGGTAGCTCCTATTAAGCAGCAAACACTGCCACGACTCGAACTATGTGCAGCAGTTTTATTAACAAAACTCATCGAAGTTGTCAAACGAGAAACAAATACCAATATAAGCGAAACATTCGCTTGGACTGATTCACAAATTGTTCTCGATTGGCTAGCAAGCCACCCAAGACGATGGAGCACGTTTGTAGGCAACCGCACAGCTGAGATCCTCTCCGGTCTATCTCGAAAAAATTGGAGGCACGTTCCTTCAGCCGACAATCCGGCAGACTGCGCTTCCAGAGATTTATCAGCTAGTGAATTAAAATTACATCTGTTATGGTGGAATGGACCAAGTTGGTTGCATAAAGCTTCTGCTACTTGGCCACCTCAGGCAAGTCATTATGGTAATCTTGATGAAAGGGCCAATAAACCGATAACTTTTGCCTTCATTTGCACTAAATCCAATGAATGGTACGACGAAATGATCAGTAGGTATTGGTCATTTCACAAATTGCAAAGAGTTTTGTGCTACATTTTGCGATTCATCGGCAACGCATCAAAGCCCTTAGATTTCAGAATCGAAGGCAGTCATTTAAGGCGAGATGAATTATTCCAAGTAGTGCGCATAGTTTGTCAACACGAGCAACAAGCATTTTACGAAGATGGCATTAAAGCATTGCAGTTAGAAGGAGAAGTCAGGAAATCCAGTTCTCTTAAATCATTGGATCCTTTTCTTGATGATTCCGGATTACTTCGGGTTGGCGGTAGACTGCACAATAGCTTGGCCCCATATTCAACAAAGCACCCGATTATCATGCATATTAAATCGAGAATTACAGCACTTATCCTTCAAGACATCCATTTGGCAAATAAACACGCTGGTCCAACTCTTCTCCTATCCATTGCTCGTCAAGAATATTGGATACCAAATGGGAAAACGAAGGCAAAAGAAATCATTAGAAAATGCGTTATTTGCTCTAAATTTAAAGCACAATGCCAAGAACAACTTATGGGTAGCTTACCCAGTGCACGAGTAGAATTAATTCGACCTTTTCTGAAAACTGGTGTATACGACTGTCGTTGCCCCAACAATATGTATAAACTAAATCGTGCTCCAGATCACCTTAAAAAAAAATAAGTGTATGACAGCTAATAATGTTTATAATGAATGGATGTTATAGCATCGCCGTTTTAGACCATATGAATTTTGATTACATGAGACAATTGCAGAACATTTCCCTTCCATTCTGTGATAAACAACTACATATCTGTTTATACTAAAAAGCCATATGTAGTATGTTTAAAGGGTAAACAAGCTAAACAACCTTTTAAAAATACTCGTGCAACAAAAGTGCTACAAATTGTACACTTCGCTGTTTGTGGCCCGATGGAGATCGATTCTCTAAGTGGTTCCAGATAATTTGTAACAATGATCGATGATTATACCAGAAAAACTTTTGTTTACTTTTTAAAATCAAAGAATGAAGTAAAAGAATCATTTTTGTATTTTAAGAATGCCGTTGAAAACGAAACAGGACAACGAATACAAATTCTACGAACTGATGGTGGCACTGAATATCAACCACTTGATAAATTACTGCGTGAATCTGGTATTCAACATCAAATAACCGTGCCATATACTCCTGAACAAAATGGCGTAGCTGAACGACAAAACAGATCTATTGTGGAAAGAGCTCGTTGTTTGTTGTTTGATGCAAAGTTACAGAAACAGTTTTGGGCTGAAGCGGTTTCAACAGCTGTGTTTATCATGAATAGATCACCAACCAAGGCATTATCCGATAAATTAGTTCCTGAAGAAGTTTGGACTAATAAAAAACTAGATATGAAATTTCTAAGAATTTTTGGTTGCAAAGCTATGGCTCATGTACCCAGTCAAAAACGTAAGAAATGGGATGCCAACTCAACAGAATGTATTTTTGTTGGTTATCCTTCTGGAACAAAAGGATACCGGTTATATGTGCCTGAAACACAAAAAATAATTCTTAGCCGAAATGTTGTTTTTATTGAGACTGATAATGACATTTTAACTCTCAATGGATGTAACGATGAAGTTGATCTCGATGCTAAAAAAGAATCAGAAATGGAATTCTTTATAAGACCTGAAGAAAATACGGTGCAAGTGGGAGTTAATGGACTTAAAGATGACAATTCTCAGATTTGTTTGAATGAGAATCTGAGTCAGATTATCAATGAAGATGATTGTTGTGAACCGTCTCAAGTTGAAAGTGATTTCTATGGTTTTTCAGATGAAGAAGAACAGAATATAAATGTCCAAGCGGTCGTAAAGAATTCAAAACAACGACATTCATCAAGAAAAACAGAGTTACCAAAGAAATTTGATAATTTTGTTATGAAGGCAAATACAAGTGAATTATCTGATCCTTTGACCGTACAAAAAGCATTAAGTCGATCAGACGACAAATTTTGGAGAGAGGCCATGAAAAGTGAATATGACTCTCTAATCGAAAATGAAACATGGACATTAGTGAATCTACCTTCAGATCGAAAAGCAATTGATTGCAAGTGGGTTTTTAAAACCAAAATTGACGCTTCTGGTAAACTACGTTACAAAGCACGGCTTGTAATCAAAGGATGTGCTCAAACAAAGGGGATAGATTACAGTGAAACATATTCACCAGTGGTTCGATACACATCCATACATTATCTAATGGCATTGGCTTCTAAATTCGATCTTGACATTGATCACATGGATGCAGTCACTGCATTTTTACAAGGAGATTTAAATGAAGATATTTACATGTTACAACCCGTTGGCTATGGTAATGGCACAAAAGTTTGTAAATTAAAAAAGGCTCTTTACGGATTGAAGCAAGCCAGCAGAGTATGGAGTATTAAATTGGACAAAGTTTTAACCAATATCGGGTTTAAACGATCAAAAGTAGATCCATGTATTTATTATAATATAGAAAAATCAAAAATGATATTTTTAGCAGTTTATGTGGATGATTTGCTGCTATTTAGTAATTGTGCCGAAATTAAAGATAAAGTTAAAATGAAACTTAATAATCATTTCAAGATGAAAGATTTCGGTGAAGCTAAATCCTGTTTAGGAATAAATATCACACGTGATCGTGAAAAGCATAAAATTTGATTAGACCAAGAAAAATACATTAATGAAGTTTTAATCAGATTCAACATGTCCAATTGTAATCCTGTATCTACTCCTTGTGATATAAATTTGAAACTGTCGAAAGAAATGTGTCCGAAAACACAAGTGAAATCAATGAAATGGAGTGTATGCCATATCAACAAGCTGTTGGGAGTATTTTGTATGCTGCTCAAGGTACCAGACCTGATATTGCATATGCAGTTAGTATAGTGAGCCGTTTTAACAATAATCCTGGTAGACAACATTGGAATGCTGTTAAGAGAATTCTGCGGTATTTGAAGGGAACGTCCAGCATGAAACTTGAATTCTCAAAATATGGAAAATCAGATCTCATGGGATATTGTGATGCTGATTGGGCTGGTGACATTTTTGAAAGGCTGTCAGTTACTGGTTACGTATTCATGATGCAAGGTGGCCCACTTTCCGCTAAAAAACAACCAACTGTAGCCCTATCCACAACCGAAGCCGAATACATGGCCCTCTCTGCTGCAACACAAGAAGCTATGTGGCTTAAAAATTTTGAAAAGGAATTTCAATTTGGTAAACCGAAATCGGTGAAGATTCTATGTGACAATAAGAGTGCCCTCGATCTTGCTGCAACTAATGATTATCATGCACGGACTAAGCACATAGACATTAGACATCATTACGTACGAAAATGTGTTGAAGATTAGAAAATAAAGATTGCATCAATCTCAACGGACCAGATGGTTGCAGATATATTAACCAAAGGATTAAGTAAGGACAAACATACATCCTGCTGTAGTGGACTTGGTTTACTGAATTGAATACTATATATGTTTTAGTGCGAGTGATAGATATGTTATGTATATATATCTGCGCTGTGCTTTTATTATTGTAATGAAGTTTATGCTTAACCTAAATATATAATCTTTGATTTTGTAACGTGTACAATCGTGTTTTATTCTAATTGCATTCTCTCCGAACTAATTATATCCCAACAACTTCCTACACAGATTTCGTTGCTGTGATTATATGCTCAATTTCAGGACAAAACGAATACCTAAGTTGAAATCAATATAAGATTAATTCATATCGAGTAGCATTGCGGGTTCCAGGTTGCTGATCATCGTGCTAGGTCATGGCAAGGTCCTGCATGGTTATACATACACATAATTTAAAATTGTCCAATTGTTTAAAGTTATCTTTATTGGACTATTTGGGTAATCATATTTATTGGAATATAAGTATATTGAAACCTACACTTGATATGCAAATTGATCATACTGGCTTCATAATTATTCATCATTATATTGACAAACGTACAAGGACATGAAACGTTTTATATGCGATTTTATATACAGCTAACAAAATCGACTGTTACCTCACATTTACTAAGGTTGGAATGTGTATTACATAAAATATGCGTCATCATCTTCGCTTATCTTCTTCACATACATACAACATTATAATAAACCAAATTGAACAAAATTTAGTATTTATACAATGATATCGTTAATTACAAAACACCAGGGTTCATTAATACCGAATTAAATTCTGTAAGTTCAATCAACTTTTAACGATTAAATCATTTTATATTCGTTCTAAAAATATTAAATTTAGATTATTTCTTAAGAAGACATATGTATTTAGATTAAACTATTTGTTAAAGTCAAATCAACCTTAAAATATAAAGGACTGAAACTTCATAAGGTGATCTGATTACTTCGATCTTGATTAATTCAACTCCCAAATCAATCCCGAAATGAACCTCTTAAGTAATCTTCACTTTAACTTCCAACTCAATTTACAACTTAACTTCTACTTCAATCGCAACACAATCCTAAATGCAATCCAGCCATCATTTAAATCACCAAATCAACCCTTAATCTACTTTCAAATCAACCCTTAACTTGATTCCAAATTAACCCTTAAATAATTCCCCAACCGAACAACTCACGCACCAATGCAAGCTAACTAAATCCTAATTCTACATCAACTCAATTTAGCTCGATCCAAATCTTAACCCTCTGCTCAACTCTAGACTTATTTTCCAACTCAATCCCAAAATTAACTCGATTTGAAAGCTACATGGGTGTATGAACACAACTAAATCTAACCTCCCACTAAACCCTAAACTCGACCTCAAATTAATCCCTATCCGAACTTCTCTTTCAAATTCAACTCAATTTCAACCCAAATAATGTACCGCCGTACATATATACCATCTACTAAGAATTTAATTTTTCTGTCTGTAAATCAATTGAATTTTTCGGCTTTTTTATAGACAAATATATTAATTGTTCATGACAATCCCAATATTTTCAATCTGGTAAATCAGAAAAATAAAGAGGCCAATCCCTCATAACATCCCACATAAATACATCTACTGAAAAAAGTAGAAATATCATTCCCCCCGCTCCCCGTAATTTTAGCCCAAGGGCCAAGAATTATACCAATGTATTACTCTTCAAAAATGAGAACCCTCCATGAGTTCTTTATGTTGGTAGTTTGGTTTCGTACTGAAAAGTTGGTCTACTCATCAGGTAGCTAAGACAAAACTACATAAAATACAACTCTCGTCACTGACATAGCGAATTATATTCACTACATCAAATGGGGAAATGATATTTCTACTTTTTTCAGTAGATATGTTATAAGGGATTGGCCTCTTTATTTTTCTGATTTACCAAATCGAAAATATTGGGATTGTCATGAACAATTAATATATTTGTCTATAAAAAAGCCGAAAAAATCAATTGAATTAAACCATCATACAATCGTACCATTGCACCATAATGACGTTATACCGTCATCATATCTTCACACCATTATTCTAAAATAAACACCGTCATACCATCGTTCGTTGTATCGTATATACAATCATACCATCATACAATAATATCAATCCATCATGCCACTATATCATTATAGCATAATACAATCATACTATTATATATACTATCATACCATCATACCAATATACCATCATACCATTATACCATCATACAGGTTTTACACTTGAAATAGATCCTTTTACACTTCAAACTGAACTTTTTACATTTTAAATTGGATCTTTTACATTCCAAATTGAACCCTTAGCAAATTATTTGAAGCGCCAATTAGGATGGAGCTTGGTTATTCCTTAACAGATTCTGATAAAAATTGACATGTGCGTTGGAAATGGGATTCTAAAATGATATTTGGATAATGTTTTGTAATATGGTCAATAAGAATATAATTTAGCTATTAACCTATTATGATGAATTTTGACGATTCCAACGAATAGAACGAAATGTGACCCAAAAATTATTTTTCGACGAGGTTGTGAGAAATATGTCAATATGGCTTCTATAATGTTATCTATTTAGGTTTGTGTGAATCATGCAGTTGTTGAGGTTTCTTTAAGGCAGCCTATTAATTGCTGTACACTATTTCAGTTCCATCATACTTGGCCGTATTCTGGAACTTCTTCCAAAAATCATTTTAAAATCCAATTTCCAACGTACGTGTTAAATTTGATCATAATCGGCAAAGAAATAGGCAAGTTCCATCATACTTGGTCATATTCCAGAACTTCATCCAAAAATCATTTTAGAACCTCATTTCCGAAGCTGATGTCAAATTTGACTAAAATCCGTTAAGAAATAGATAAGTACATCCTAATTGGTCATTCATATAATTTGCTAAAGGTTCAGCTTAAAATGTTAAAGGTTCAATTTGAGGTTTGCGATTTTAACAGTGACCTTTTTTAAGTCTTAAACAATATTTGTGTACAGTTTGGTTCAAATCGGTCAAGGGGTGTGGATTTGTTTAAATATGAGACACGTATGCTGTACATACATACAAACACTCACTTAGATAGATTGCTCAATAGCTCACTAAACACTAATCCAACCCCAACGTATTCTCAATTCAATCCGCAAATGGCCCCCAACTCAACCCTCAACCCAAACGCAAACTCTCTTTCAATGAAATCCGCAATCCAGCATATAAACAAAACATTGGCCAACTGCTCACTATATCTTAATCCAACCCGAACTTAACTCCAACTCAACTTCAACTCAACCCGCAAATTGACCCATACCTTAACCTTCAACTCAACCCCAAACTCAATGCCCAATGCAATAATCAAACCAGACTATATAAAAAATTCGTAAATATCTACTAATATATAATTCACAGTGTGCGGCCGTAACGCTTTTCTTATATTTCCAATTTAGATGCTTGAATTTTATAACTGAGTAGTCCGAGTGATATAGGTGGTGACTTTTTAACAAGGAACTTCGAATAGAAAATGTTTCGGGTTCGATGCTCATCTCGAAGTACGAATTGAAAAACATAAAATTTTATATTGTAAGACAGAAACTTCCGTCAGTTTTGACGGGTAATTACTAGTTTTTATATAACCAGGTGTTTTGGGTCAATTCGTAGGGCAGGTACCTGACTCGATTGACAAGCAGGTTCCAAAAGCTTTTCAAATCTCCGCCTTGACCACAGAAACCGTTCTCGAGATATACCGTAGGTACAGACATCCAGACATCCAAACATCCAAACGTCCAGACAGACGAACGGGCATTTTTTTTTGTTGCTTTTTTAGACTGAGGGACTTTCAAAACGTCGAGAAAAGTGGTTTTGTACCCACCAAATTTTTGGTCATTATACTTGGTCTTTTTGAACCGAAGTAATTCAATTCATATTTATTTCATTACGTTAAAATTTATGTACTTATCATTAAATTTTTATAAAATTACTATGTTCAAGTGTTCTTGTGGAAATTATCTGATCATTCTATTAATTTTTTCGGTCATATTTATCAAGTGAATCAGGATGTCTGGAAGTGAAACTTTATCAAAATTAAAACAAATGTTAGAATAACTTAAACGGCAACGGAGTACATTTAAGGGTTAACTAACTCAGTTCCGAAATAAACTTGTGTCACTTACTGTTAAGAATATTGATCAAATATTATGTTATGTTATGTTCTATGTTACATAATTACGTAAAGTTTCGTTCCACTTTTCTTTCTTAGTTCAGTGGTTCTTTTTCTATTATTTTTGTATGACAAGGAAAACACAGTGTAAATTCATGTTTATGTAATTCGTGGTTAATGGTTGCTGAAGTCGTATTGCGTAGAACATGTTATGCGTGCGAGAAATAAAGCGAGTTTTATAATTATCATCAGTGTGTTTCTTTATTAAATCTAACAGGTTATGGGCCCAGTCACCCAGAACACAACACTGATAGAGATATTATAAAGATTTTAATTAAAAAGTATATATCCCATATAAATCCAGCCTTTGTGCAAAGTGAAATTAATATATAACATAAGAAAAAAAAAAAAGATGGATGGTGAACTCGCGCGAATCACAAAATTAAAGAACAGTGAAAATTGGCCAGAATGGAAATTTCAAGTGCGTATAATTTTGAATTCCAATAATTTTTGGAATGTAAGCAATGGAACAACTCTCAAACCGAAAGCTCCGAACGAGAAGGATGAGGAGAAACTTCTTGAATACAATGCAAACGTCGCGCAGAAAGTTATTGCGACAACAATCACCGATCAACAACTTCTCCATGTAATTAATTGTGGTTCAGCAAAAGAAATGTGGGATAAACTCCTTGTGGTACATGAGCAAAAATCAGATGCCAGTGTACATATGCTACAACAACTATGGTACACTGAAAAAAATCCTACATCAATGTAGGCAAAAACTGCATTAATAGTAAGAAAAATTCGTTAAAACTGAGCCGATACGACCCTTCGTTAATAGAACGAAAATCATACGTTAATATAGTGAAACACATAAAAAATTGTATTTTAATCTTTACTACTTACGAGTACGTTGTAGTATTAATGATTCGATTAATTTTTTGATTTATAATTTTAATGCAGCTGAGGAATAACTTCTTATTATTAACGTAAGAAATAGAAGATAAGATGAAATTTTTCATAATACTAATGAAATGATAAATCACATTAACGAAAAAATTCATACATTTAAGTTAGAAATTCATTATTCGTATGTATGAAGAATGGAGTACTCAGTGGTTATAAATAATTCACAAATATGATGATTATTTTCATAAATATATTGAAAATAATTCATAAAATGCAGGAACGGGTTCATAATTGATAATCAAAATTACATATTATTTATGTATAGTGGTTCATATAGCGTATTTCCTTGACAAATTTACAACGACAATTGCACAGGCTAAATCCCCGCAATAATAACATTAACCCAAAAAAAATTGGATTTAATTGTACATAATTCTAATTCTTGGTTATGATACCTGCCACCAGAGTCAGATTACATATTAAATTTATATTTTATTTCGAAAGGTTGGCTTTTGTCAATGGGGCATGCAAAACGACATTATTACCTTTACCAGACACCAGGTGGCAGCATGTCATTTTAAAGGATAGCTTTAAATTTGAGGTTTCGATTTTACACTGAAATATATGGTTAAATTTAGGTGAATCTAATAAATTTATTCATTTTTACTATATTAAACGTTAAATTATCAACAGCACAGGAGAAAAATATACAAAATATTTGTTACTTTCCTGTTTATTAAAAAAATTGTTGTTCTTTCGTTTAATTTTATTTGAAAAGAAGACTACAAAAATGGTTACAACCTGTTGTGTGCCGAAATGCAACAACAAATTTTCAAAAAATTGGGGCATACAATTTCATCGGTTTCCGTACCAACATATTTTAAAATCAAAGTGGATTATAAAATTACGGCTAGGAAAATATCCCTCAAAATGATTCCTAGAGTGAGAGGTCTTGATACGGCTCCTAATCAACTGGGCATGGCTGCTGAAAGGCTGCAGGGACCACTTTTATTGGATATCGGCTCCTACTTAGGTCAAGACCTTGCCATAAGTTTAATCTAGAAAGTATTTGTTTATAATTTGATTTATGATTAGGTAATAACAGAATAAAAATCACCTGTTTAATAAATCTTTTTTATTTCCTGTGATTTTCGCTCCTAAAAGATTTAATTTTTTTTTTTAATTCAACAACATTTGCCATTTTCACTGCTATAATACTCAAATATTCTGAAACTATTTTAAATGATGAACAACACTAAACTACATGTATAAAACTTAATACTAAGCAAGCAATTAATATGCAACCAAAAACCCAACATGAAATAATTTTTAAATATTTATAAGTAGTGCGATAGAAACGGAGGAAACAAAACTTTTTGAGGTTAACGGTATTTCACTATATTAAATAGAATTTAATTAAAAACCCGAATGGTTTTTTTGTTTAAAACAGTTAACCATATAACATTTCACTTATTTAAAACTATTCTTTTTATTGACACTACTTAGAAATATTTTAAAATATAAAAATTGTTTCATGTTATTTATTTTTACTATAGATTTTGATGGAAAACACAAATGACATTTTGATTCTATCCTGGGGGTCAATTCTCGTTCCGTGAAAAGTAAAATGAAAAGTATTTTCAGTGAGAAATACACATTTCCGATTCATGTTCCTTGAGAAGGAAAAAAATGACGTCAAAATCTTTTCATATGAATAAAACTTTTTCACCGACCATTTTGGCGGTGAGAACATCATAAATATGGAAATAAAATTCTATAAAAACTAAATTTGTATTTTTAGCATTAAATGTGCATTTAAACTATAATATGATTTACTTTAAAATTAACTAATAAGTAACTCTATTAAAAACTATTCCGTTTATTTAAGAAAAGCCTCCAAATAATTAATTTAGTTAAGTTTTAAAAATAATTTGGTCAATTTTATAATTTACTTTATATTTTGACAGCCAATGACAAAAACTGATTAACTAAATCTACTTTATCATTTATTTAGCTAATATTTAAACCAATTGTTGTATCAGCTAGCGGAAATATACATGAAACTCGAAAAAATATGTGTTTACAGTGTAGCTTACTATGGAAATAACTTATTCAGCGTTTTTCTCACGATTCTTTTTCATTTGGACATCGAGAATCGCTTATTGTCGTTGTGTGAAATGTTATAAATGAAAAAGACTTGATGGAATCAAAATGAAAACTTTTTTTTCATTAGGTTTTTTCATAGAACGAGAATTGACCCCCATGAACGTGCTGCCACAAAAATAGCGGCAAGTATTTTTACTATATGCATGCCCAATTAAATCAAATTGACTATTTTCTTGGAACAAAAATAAACCCAAAACAATTCGAATTAAATTTTGGTCAACAAAATACGCTTATAGTAAGAATGTACATTTTTGGGTTGTTTGATGAATAAATTCGTAAAATCTATACAGCACAGTTGTAAAGAAATCAAAAACTTAAAGTTTCGTTTTGTAATTTCTTTATTTTTTGGTTTCTTCTATTTGTTCTTAAAATGTTATCAATTTAATCTCATAAAAATAAACTTTAATTTTAAAATAAATATAATTATTAATTAAAAAATATAATAAGATTAATAATCGCAATGTTGATAAGTTACACTCGAATTTGTTGATTTCTCCAATTTTCCTCTTGAAATTCGATAGTAATTTGCTATTCTGTAAAATCAATAAATTAAATTACAATCACATGTAGGTACTTTTATTTGCTTATGTTTGTTACCTGATCTGACCCAAATAGGTACTCCAAAGCGAGATTAATTCATGATTTTCTCCGCAAGTGTTGCTGATATATCTCGATTTGCAGGATCGGCAAAATTTGGAATAGTAGACATTTTCTTACAAGCGCACTATAATAAAGCAGAGGTATTACTAACACAATAATAAATCACATAAATTATAAATTTACACATTATTTAAACAATGAATTTTAGGGGTTTTTCACACAAACGTGTTTTCATTTTAATTTCACGAAATAAGACTTAATCATCAATCACAAAAGCGATGATTTTATTTAAGTTCTTATTAAAACGAAAACACGGACTTAACATACCATATTTACCTGATTTTCAATACACAAAAAATTATTTTAATGTCTCACGATTTTTCAAACTATGTATTTAAAATGGTCCTTCAAGCCGTATGATGTTATTTAATAATAAAGCGAATGCAATTTAATTATTTTCGTTGCCCCAATTATGATCCAACTTTACGTAATTTTCGTAGATGCTAGAATAGATTAATGCAACCATTAATAATACGAACAAATTCGTATACATTATGCAATTATGAAATTTGATCTTTTCGGACAAATAGAAATGTAATGGAATCGTTACGCATATGAATTTATTCGTGATATTCAAGTATTATTGAGCCACTTTCGTTAATATGATGAACAATAAGTATTTAAAATAAATTTTCATCATAGTCTTATTCATAAATATTATGAACTGTTCATAAATATCTTTTTTTAATAAAATCATGCAAGTGTAACAGGACCTTTTGGTCCTGGTTTTTGAACTTAGGCATAGAGCCTGTTCACAGATTAGTGTCGGTTCAGTGACTTCGGAGCGGTCGGTTTTAGCCGGCTAAAGCTCAGGGAAAGGGAGTGGGATTTTCCGAAGTATGAACCGACCTAGTTGAGACCGCTTATGAAGGACTGGGGAAAAGAAAATCGTCAATCAGGAATAACCAACACCCAGTTCCAATTATACCAATAAGTTCCCACTTACCTCATTTTATTGCCCGCCAACACGCCTTTGGTTTCAGCCACTCATTCTCATATTATTTATTTCACACACAAAAAAAAAAATAATAATAGCCACACCGCGGAACAAAAAAAAAATTCGGAGCAGCGAAACAATCCACTATGTTCACGACAACGATAATAAAAAAAAACAAAAGAAAAGAAAAAAAAAATGCCTTCCTATTTTACTATTAGGTTTTATTTTTAAAGTTAAATAATTATAATTAAAGGGCAAAATTAATTAAAAATACAATAAATCCATCTAAGTTAACTAATACTAAACTAAATCTACCCTACACCCTTGCACTTAACTAAACTAAAAATATACTTAGTACTAATAAAAAAAAACAAAAAAAAAGTTTCCGTACGCGGATCAGCACAATTGTTTCTAACTGTTCGTTAAACACCAAAAAAAAAAAAAACACTATCGAACCACCTTTTTCACCATTGCACTAAATCCTTCAAGTTTATATAAAATTAAAATAATTCTATTATTTTTGAATAATTCTATATTAAATAATTATAACCACTAAAATGTTTTTTATTTCAATTTTATTATCGGCACGTCACACAACATACGCCATACTTGATTTTCTTCGATCAATCCAAAATCCACATTTTTAATGTCTTTTAAAAACAATTTGGTATTACTAATTGATTAAAATACCATTTAGTATAAAATATCAGTTTTTTCAGATGTGAGATTACACATTCGAGAAAGATCTTTTCAAGTGTTAATACGTATTTTTGTGGAAAGAATTTTTTTTTAGTGAAACCTTCAAATTAATTAAAGCGATTAATTAGTTAAAATTCTTATTAAAAAGAACATTATTATTAAAAATAAAAAAATAAAAAATAATATTATAAAGCGAAAAAAGACGATAAAAAAAGTAAAAATTAGTGGACAAGTGGATTTTAAAAATGGCGGCAACCCAAGCCGGTCAAATAATAGTGAAAAAACAATATCCTCTGATAATGAATTTAAAGGATTCGACAAAAGTGAGATAAACAATAAATGTGAGATAAATAATAAACGAAAATTAACAATTAATAACAGTGAAATTGAAAATGAAACAATGAATCCCAAAAAGCAAAACATAGATAAACAGGGTGAAAAAATGGAGGCTACAACAACAACTACTCATACTCAAAATAATATCCCAAAAAGTTTAATAGAAAATAAATACAACGACACAGACAAAGGACCATATTATGTTTTGGTGGACGCTACTACTCCAAAAAATATGTTATCAATAATCCTATCAAAAATTTTTAAAGAAAATAAAATAAAAACCAAAAATATAATCGAGGTTAACAAAAAAATTGCCAGGGTAGAATTTGAAACATATGATAAGGCGAATAAATGTATCCGTAAAGACGATCCCTTATATAAAACACTTACAGAAAAAGGTTATAAATCGTATATCCCAAAAGCGTATACCCATGTAGAGGGTGTTGTTAAAGGAATAGTAGGAGAATTTGATATAAATGAAATCAAGGAAAACATGACATGTGAATATCCGATCACTCACATGGAAACGATCAAATCATGGGACAGACAAACACAAACACTAAAAGATACTAATATCTTAAAAATTGAAATCAGAGCAAATAACTTACCAAAATACATATCATTCTACGATGTTAAAATAAAAACGGATATATTTATTCCCAAATTAAAATTTTGTTCGGTATGCCTCAGCTATGGACATATTAAAAAACATTGTCGTTCCAAAATCAAAAGATGCGCAAAATGTGCAAAACCAATAACAGAAGATCAAACACATGTATGCAGAGATAAACCAGAATGCAGATTTTGCGAGGGAGTAGAACATTTCACAAACTCTAGATTTTGTCCCGAAAAGAAAAAACAAAATAAAATTAAAATATTTATGATAAAAAACAAAACAACATACAAGGAAACAATAATGACACTCTATCCAAGAATCAATAATATAACTAATGAACTAGAACTTCAAAACTACCCGGCAATTAACAAGAATACAGAAGATAACACCCCAAATGTTTGGATAGCTCGAGCTAACAGACACGAACAAATAGTTAAGGAACAGAGAGAAAAAATTGACATGTTAGAAGCATCACTTAATAAATTCATTCAAATAAGCAACAAAGCTTACAAAACTTCGGAATCAGACTTGCTAACTATAGATCTCAAAGAATTAGTTAAAAACCTCAATCTAAATTAAGATGACCAGCCAACTCAAAATACTTCAATCCAACATCAGAAGCTTAAAAAGTAACATAAACCTCATACAAACTTTTCTTCAATCACAAGAAATAGATATCGCAATTCTAAATGAAACTTGGACTCATCAAGGAAATCAACCAACCATAAAAAATTATAAACTTATCACAAAAGACCGAAACGATGGATATGGAGGAGTAGGTTTTTTAATTAAAAATAATATAGGCGCGAAAATAATAGACCTAAACATTAACATAATTCACATCGAAGCCCTTCAATTACAAATTAAATATGGAAATGAAAATCTATTTATAATTGTTTTCTACAACCCACCAAATGGAAACATAAACGAGAAAGTAGAAGAATTCCGCAAGATAGTTAAAATTGCTGAACACAACAACACAACAATAATAGCAGGAGATATTAATGCACACAGCAATCTATGGGAACTAAATAGCAAAGAAGATAGAATGGGAAAAACAATTGCCGAAATAATTACTAACAGAAGTATCCAAATATTAAACAACAAAAAACCTACAAGACAAAATATAACCAACCATACAACGACAGCTATAGATATTACATTGTGTACCAGAGACATAGCCTCCAAAATAACATGGGACTGCCTAGAAGAAAGCATTGGTTCAGACCATCTACCTATAGTAATAAAAATGAATACAAATATATATGCCCTCAAAGAAATTATTGTTTGGAAAAAAGTAACTAAGGAACTAGCCAGTATATGCGATATGGAATGCAACGGTGAAAATAACATAGAATCTAGAATGGAAGAAATAATAAAAGCAAACACAAAAATTATAAATATAAACAGCAGAAACACACCAAAACCATGGTGGAGTGAAAGACTTCAAAGACTGTGGGATATAAAAACCAACAGACAAAAATTATACAATAGATATAAAAATCTTTACACAGCACAAGAACTCATGAGATCAATAGCCATATTAAAGAGAGAAATAAAAAAGGCAAAACGAAGCTCCTGGGAGATAATTGTCAGCAGTATAAATCCATCGGCAAACATTAAACAATTATGGAACAAGATCAATAAACTTAAAAATAAAAAAGAAAAAGGATTTAACCTGTTAGAAAATTACGAAATGACAAAAAAGTTTATGAATGAGAATTTCCCAGAGTCAATCGAAGACACAACACTTCCAATGGAAAAAGCGGTAATAAAAAAACATAAATTTAATAATAAAATAATAACAGACATTTTAAAACATAAACAAAACACTGCACCAGGAGAAAATAAAATTTCCTATAAAACCCTAAAATCAATTATAGAAATAAACCCAAATATAACTAACATTCTTACTAACTATTTCAATAATATATACATAAACCAACAATACCCAGAGAAATGGAAATTAATAAAAATAACAGCAATTAAAAAACCGCAAAAAGACGAATACGCAACTGAAAGCTATAGACCTATCTGTCTTCTAAACACATTTGCCAAACTATTTAACAAGGTCATACTTGAAGAATTAAATGAACACCTAGAATTAAAAAAAATACTATCAAACAATACATATGGATTTAGAAAGGGAATTAACATAATGAATTACTTCATAAAACTATTTAGCGAAATCACAAAAGGGAAAAACCACTGGAAATCCCAAATTCTGATAACTACAGATATCTCCAAAGCCTTCGACCATGTCAATAAAAATAAATTAATCCAAGAATTAATAAAAATTGATACTCCAAGTCATATAACTAATTGGGTCCACCAATTTCTTACAAACAGAACAATAATATACAATAACGGAACATCGACAATAAAACATGTCACTAACAAGGGAATTCCTCAAGGAAGTTGTTTAAGCCCGTGTCTGTTTAATATATACACTCACGAAATACATAATATTCAACAAGAAAATACAACAATTTACCAATTCGCCGACGACATTGCAATACTAGTAAAGGGAAAGGATGAAGAAGAAGCACAAACAACAGCTGAAATAATATTAGATAAACTAAACGAGGAACTAACCCAACTAGACCTTAAAATAAATCCTGATAAATCCAATTACATCAGATTATTCAAAAACAAAACTTCGAACTTTGCGCTGAAAATTAACAACATATCCATAAAAGAAGAAAAAGTCACAAAGTTACTAGGAGTTACTTTCAACAACAAATTATCACTCTTGCCGCACTACAAAAACTTAGATAAAGAAATAATCGGAGCCACAAATCTATTAAAAATGATCACTCACAATAACGGAGGAGCGCACCCACACACAATGACTAACATATATAAAGCAATAATACAATCGAGAATAAAATTTGCAGACACAATTACTCCTACAAATATAAAAAATACAACAAAAATAAAACAAAAAATAATAAACAAAAACTTGAGAATTTGTTCTGGGTTATTGAGAACCACTCCAATTTCAACGATTCTAGCAGAAACAGTTACATTACCAGCAGAGTTAGATAATAAGATAACTACACTAAAATACATTGCTAATAATATAAATAAAAACAGTGAAATTGGTAAAAAAATACAAAACAACGACATTATGGAAAATCTAAAAAAACTATACACAGAATATGAATTTTTATCAAAAATCACACAACCGGATAATAGAGATATCAATTCATCAGAAAATTTAATAATACATGAAGAATTAAATAATAAAAATCAAACAGCCAAAAGAAATCAAATTGAAATAATGGCAAGATACATAGAATTATTAAACAAATACAAGGATTATCAACAAATCTACACAGATGGCTCATTAAAAGAGGGAAAAGGAGGAATCGGAATATTCTTTAGACACTCAGAAACAGAAATCAAAATCAACCTGAAAAATAAAGCAACTATAAAAACGATCGAAACTATAGCAATAAAAATAGCATTAGAAAAAGCCATACAAAAAGGACATATAAAAATAATAATATTCACTGACTCAAAAAGTAGCTGCATGTCACTTAAAAAAGTAATAAAAGAGGGTAAATTTAAATATTATGAAAAAAAATAGTAGACGCAATAAAAAAAAACGAAAACATAAAAGTAGTAATCCAATGGATACCTGGCCACAGCGGTATTTTGGGAAATGAAAAAGCAGACAAACTTTCAAAAGAAGCACTAGAAGATTCAAATGAAGCAGTCGATAATCCAATAACAATAGAAGATGCTTATAGTATAATTGAAGAAACAATATGGCAGGAATGGAAAATAAAGTATAACAACTGGACTACAGAGACAGGAAGATATAACAAACAAATAAACAAGGAACCTCCAAAAAAACCGTGGTATTATAAGGTACACTTAAGCTCATACAATATAAGAACAATTAATAGATTAAGATCTGGACATGCAAAAAATAAAAAATTTAGAAACACCGTAGGCATTGAAGACAATAACCTATGTGACATATGCAACATAATAGAAGACAACCAGCACATAATAGAAAAATGTAAAAAATATGACAAAATAAGGAAAAAATATCCAATAATACAAAATAATAAACTAATAGACATATTAAAATCCGAAAACATAAACAATTACAAAATAATATGTGAATATCTAAAAGAAATAGAATACAATCTATAAAATGAAAATTAATAAAATTGCAAACGAATTGAAAACCCTAACAACCATAAAAACATAGAAAATAAGAAAACCCATTCAACAACAACTATAAAAAGAAAATCAATTTTTTTGACAGAAGCAACATTAGGTCTTATGAATATGTAGTATTCGACCAAAGCAAAAGAAATTAAAAAAAAAAAAAAGTATAAAATATAATATAATTATATTATATATAAATTATTTTATAATTAAAATTAAAAAATTATGATTACGTTCTAACTAATCGCAAGAAGGAAATTCCATTCATTTTCTCTTCTTATTCTTTATTCACTTCTTATTCGAATTTTATCACTTCGCTTTTTATAGTCTTTAGCACGGAATTTCTAATATGGTATTACTTAATTTTATATAACTGTTATAATAGTTTTTTCAGTCTTTTCTTTAAAATTTAATCTATAACATTCTAATTGAACTTTATATTTAATACTTCAACTTTTTTTCATTTATTATTATTTTTGGTTTTAGAACTCCACTTTTATATTAATATATCGGTATTTTTATTCTTATTTCACTATCTACTACTCTCGATCGTAGTCTTTCACCTTCTCTCTGTCATCCCCTTCAAAAAAAAAAAAAATCATCTCGGTTTTGCCCGGGAAAACAACTTTTTTTTTCAAACCCGTTCTTGGTTGAAAACCACTGAACTGCAATTAAAACTAAATTTCTGAGTGACACCTGAGTATGAATTTATACATTACATTTTTACATTACATTTTTACAGTACAGAGACATCTAGCACTGAATAGATCAGTTAAACTTATCTAGTACACTTATTTTGTAATTGAGCTACATTATTGAGTTACAATAAAAGTTTTAGAAACAATAAAAAAAAATAAAATGTCAAATTATTAATAAATTTTAAATGAAAAAAAAAACAAAATAAATCAAAACAACAAGATGAGTATAATTTACGGATTTACTTTATATTTTTATATTTTCTAATTAAGTTTGCTTTCTTTTAGGTTCAGTAGCAGACAACAAAAAAAAAAAAAAAAAAGACATGAAGCGGATGGATTCGCTACAAATCGTGTGGACGTACCCACTAATCCCTGAGGTCTCATTATGCTGGGCCAAAACGAAAATTTAAATGATCATACAACGAATATGTTTATGATCGGATATATCGTTTTGACACTAAGTTCGTACATCCTTGAAGTGATAAATACCAAGGGAACTTCCGGAGTCGTTAACCACCTCACAAGAAACATTACCGATCATCCGTGAGATTGTAGCTTTTACAAATTTTGGAGCTAATTTGGCGGAATAGCGATCGGTGGCCTTGCTCTGCGTGAAGTTTCTGACATAGACCCTTTGTCCAACGAGAAATTTTGGTGGCCGACTACGCAGATTATATGGTGTATTGGACCTTATTAGGGCTTTGGTCAAATTTTCTCGAACCTTTTCGGATATAACAATTAATTCCTCCGGCTTTTCTTCGGGTTGCATATAATTACCGGTGGACGTATAAACTTCCCGCAGCATATCATACGTGGATCCATACATGATAGGGTGTTGTCCGAAAACCAGCAGATGGGGAACAAAACCAGTAGATTCGTGAATGGTTCCACGAATAGCCTGTGTTATAGCGTCAAGATTTAGATCCCACGTTCTATGATCATTGTTAATATATGATCGGATGGACGCCAGTATCGTTCGATTAACCCGTTCAGAGGAGTTACTTTGCGGTGAATATTTGGCTGTAAATACATGTTTGACTCCATATTTATTTAATAGTTTTTTAACTTGCAAGGAGGTAAATTGTCGTCCATTGTCCGTAACAATATTTTCTGGAACGCCAAATAATAGGAATATATTCTTCTCGAGGAATTTGGCAACTTCCTCTGCGGTAGCTTGTCGTACAGCTCGAGTGAGCACAAACTTCGAGTAGTGATCTACCGCTATCAGAATGGAGGTATTACCTGACTTCGTTCTCGGATAGGGCCCCAAGAAGTCCAAATATACCCTCTGCCATGGTCGGAACGTAATAGGTAGTGAACTGAGAGGGGGTCGAAGTACAAAGTTCGGTGCTTTACTACATTTGCACGTCTCACATGACGATATAAAATGTTGGATATCTCTGGTCATTCTAGGCCAAAAGAAATACCTTTTTATTACCTCGGTAGTTTCCCATATTCCCAGATGTGCCGCGGTTGGTGGCGTATGGGCTGATTTTATTAAGGCTGGTCTAAGCGGCTCAGGAACGATCAACTTCCAATTGGGAATATCCAATTTTCCGTCCGGGTCCTGTGGATGTATATTCATATATAATTTCTCGTTAATTACCCTTAGGTTGGTAACTTTTGGCGAAGACGCGACTTGATGGACCTGTTTCAAATAATCGGGGCTTTTAAAGTGTTCAGACGTCATATCCACGTGAGGTGGGTCCTCACCGTCGCATAGGGGAGTCTGACTTACTTTTACTTGGCCAGAAAGTTCATCCATATAAACCCGAGAGAGTGCGTCAGGAACACAGTTTTGTGTTCCTTTTCTATACTCAATCTCAAAGTTGAATCCCTGCAACTTCAAGCTCCACCTTGCCAATCTTCCAGTGAGGTCCCTCTGTGACATCAACCATGTCAGGCTCGGGTGGTCTGTTTTCACCGTGAAGGGTAAACCCTCCACGTATGATCGAAACTTTTTGATAGCCAAGACAGCAGCCAAGCATTCTAGTTCCGTCACACTATAATGTCTTTGAGCCCCGTTGAGCTTATGAGACTTGAACTCGATTGGCGTGTCCTGACCCTCCTCCGTCTTTTGAAACAGAACCGCCCCGACTCCCGTTGAACTAGCATCACATTGTATGTAGAAATGTTTGTCGAAGTCAGCCGTGTTCAGCACAGGGGCGGTGGTGAGGGCTGACTTCAACAAATCGAAAGCTTTTTGGGCTGATTCGGACCAAACAAATTTCTGATTCTTTTTTAATAAGTTGGTCAAAGGCGTTGAAATCGACGAATATTGATTAATGAATCGTCTATACCAGCCACAAATACCTAGAAACCTCCTTACTTGGACGTACCGTTTTTGGCACTGGGTACTCTGCTCTAATCTTCTCCGGATTGGGACGTAGAGTATCCCCACCAACTACATGACCCAGATAATCGATCTCTTTCAGTAAAAATTTACTTTTTTCCACGTTTATGGTGAGCCCCGCTGCTGCTAACCGAGTTGCTACATCGCCCAGAAGAGACAGGTGCTCTTCGAATGTGGAAGTTGTAATGAGCAGATCATGGAGGTATACGAACACTCGATCATGTAGATGGTGTGGGATAACTCTATGCATCACACGACATAAGGTTTGCGGCGCATTACAGAGCCCAAATGGCATCACAGTAAAATGGTATAGCGGGCGTCCTGGCACAGTGAAAGCAGTTTTCTCCATCGACTCGGGGTCTAATGGAATCTGCCAGAACGCAACCTTTAAGTCAAGACTGGACATAAACTGAGCTCTGTCCAGCCGACTTAGCAGACCATCGATTAAAGGTAAGGGGTAGGCATCTTTCTTGGTGACGGAATTCAATTTACGGGCGTCTAGGCAAAGTCGCACCTTCCCATTAGCTTTTCGTACCAAAGCCATTGGTGAACACCCAGGACTCGTGCTCTCTTGAATAACGCCGAGCGACAACATGCGGTCCAACTCCTTATACATTCCTTTTGAACCGCGGGTGACACTGCGAAATACCGCTGCTTAATGGGAACTGTATCACCTGTGTCGATTCGGTGGGTAGTCAAAAAGGTTCGACCAAGTCCTAACTTTACAGAACTCGGAAAAGTATGTATTACCTGTTGTAATTGAGCTCGCTGAGAACTGGTCAAGTCATGCATTTTAGGAATAGGTGCGGATGGACGAGAAGTCGGTTCTGAATTTGCTACTTCAGCCATCATTATGAGCCTAAGACCGAATAGGGTAAAAAAATCGTAACCGAGATAAAGTTCTTGCTGTAATTCGGGAACAATGAACAGCTGCATTTGCAAACTCTTCCCCTCATAGGTCATCTTTACGTCTACGTAGCCTAAAACTGATTGTTTAGCCCCATCGGCCGTTTGTACGGAGGTGGCTAAAGGATGCAATCTAAGGCCATGGTGCTCGATAAATTCTACCCCACCTTTTCCTAGAGCGCTAATTGTAGCACCGCTATCAAGCAATCCTTGAACCTCAACTCCGTTTATCTTTACTTTGGCATAAGGGCGATTGTCTACAGGGAAATCTGAATTAACGGATGCAAAGTTAGCCTTCGCTAGTTTCTGGTATAATTTCCTCTGAAAGCGAAAATATTTAATCGACCGGAGCTTATGACGGGCGGTCGATATTTGCGGGGATGAAGCCGTGAGTAAAATTCGGGGTCGGTATTCGATGCTGCCTCCTCCGTATACTGTCTGGGATGTGATTGAGTTCTTTGGTGGAAATGGGGATTCCCAGTAATTCTCATTTCCGCCTGGGGGTTTCCCGCTCTCCAGTTACAATTTACACAACACTAATATGCACACAACATGTGAATGTATTATACGTATAGTACAATAAACTAAACCATTTTTTACTTTATGAACTGTGATTCGTACTATTAACGCACAAATTTTCATGAATTTTTCTAAATTTTGTTTCTTTTACGTAAATATAGTAATTTTTACATTAATAGTACGAATTATGGTTAATGAACGCCATTCGTAAATAAAATGCACTATATTTTTTTCAGTGTATTCAACAAATAAGAACCCGGTAGACGAAATTGCCACGCCTATTTCAAAATTAGAAGACCTCGCTTATCGCCTTAGAAACATGGGAGAAGAAATCCCCAATTCGCTAACAATTACGAAAATTTTAATGACATTGCCCACACAATATAACCATTTTGTAAGTGCGTCGGATTCAACACATATAAATGAAAAAACGCTGCCCAATCTAACTTCGAGACTTAGTTATAGTTGAAGAAATACGTATCAACTCGCAAACCAATCTGGAAGCAAATGCTTTTGCAGCGAAAAAACGCCACACACATACTCATCACCGAAACAATCTTGGTAGTCAACGCAATCAACGTCATGGTAACATCGGAAGATGCTACAATTGTAATAAACCGGGTCGTTATGCAAAAAAATGCTGGAGTAAGAACAAAACACAAAACAAATCCCAGGATAAAGCACACGGTAATGCGCTGATGAGTAAAACACTGACATCAGATACGTCTTTGGTTGCTGGGGGCACAGAATGGTATTTGGACTCTGGTGCCAATGACCATATGTCAAATCAACGCGAATGGTTTGTTAATTAAATTACATTAAGTTCGATCCACAATTACCAGTAAGAATGGGTAACGGCGAAAACATTTTTTCTCATGGCAGAGGTGATATAAATGTCATGGCGTTTGACGGTAATAAGTGAGTTGAAAGATATTTAGCGGATGTTCTTTATGTACCAGAAATCAAATACAATCAATTTTCGGTGGGTGCTGCACTAGACATAGGGCTACAACTTGAATCAAACGACCGAAGCTGCAAATTAATTCGTGAGGGAAATATTGTTGCAGTGGGAGAAAGGCAGAAGAAGTTGTACAAAATGAAATTTCGAGAAGTAACAGCAACAAGCTGGCATGAGAAGTTAGCGCATCAAAATCTTCTAAACGTGCGAAATTTTCTGAAGAAAGAAAACATAAATTTTAAAGATCAGGAAGACATTTGCTGTGACGCTTGCATTTTAGGAAAGATGCACCGACATCCATTTCAAAAATCTGAAACCAAGAGTTCTGAAGTAGGAGAGCTCATTCATATCGACGTCTGCGGTCCAATGCAGGAAATATCTATTGGGGGATCACTATACTTCTTGCTATTAAAAGATGATCTTTCACATTGGAAACAAGTGTATTTGAAGGAAAAATCCGAAGAATCAGAACACCTTGAGGATTTTTAAAAAAAAAACAAATACAACATACGCACAGATAATGGGTTGGAATTTATCAACCAACAAGTTAAATCAGTAACGAGACGATATGGTGTCGTTCATCCTACAAAGCTATGGGCTGAAGCTGTACATACAGTGGTTCACATATTGAACCGGACTGGAACGAGTAAAGAGAAAGGCATAACACCATATAAACTCTGGATAGGAAAGGATGCTAAAGTTATCGACCTAAAAATATTTGGTCAAGAAATCTACACTCACGTGCCAAAGGAGAAAACACGTAAATGGGACCCTAAAACCGAAAAGGGATTCTTTGTGGGATATGATGACCAAATGAAGGACTGTATAGTATGGTTCCCGTTCGACGATCGGATCAGCATTTGTAGAAACGTAAGATTTACAAACAGGTTCTATCATTCGGACGATGCCATGAAGTTGGTTGAGGATTGTCAAACACAAGTGGAAACATGCAACATTGAGGTACCACCAGTGGTGACAGAGGATGACTCTAATATACAGGACAGTGCAACAATTAAAAATGTAGATGATGGATGATGAAATCCTTACTCAAAATAACACGTGGAACTTAATTGATTTACCGCAAAGCGAACCAACAATAGATAACAAATGGACATTTAAAATCAAGAGACATCCCAATGGAAGTGTAGAACGTTACAAGGCGCGGTTGGTGGCACGAGGCTTCAAACTGCAATATGGAGTAAATTATCTCGAAACGTTCAGTCCAGTGGTTAGATTTGACTCTTTAAGAGTGATTCTTTCGATTGCGGCATCAAAGGGGATGAAACTTCATCAATTTGACATTAAAACTGCATTTCTATATGGAGAACTGAAAGAAGACCTGTATACGCAGCAACCCATTGGGTACGAAGATGGAACAGGTCGAATCTGTAAACTGAACCTTGGGTCTTTACGGTTTGAAACATGCCTCGAGATGCTGGAACCAACGATTTACAGATGTTCTGCAAAAATTCAACTTCAGAGCAACAACAGCAGATCCCTGCGTAATTTCAAATCACCAAGAAGACCATCAATTAATTTTAGCAGTTTACATTGATGATGGGTTAATTTCTTCAACAGATACCAGTTTAGCTGAGACATTACTTGAGGAATTAAAAAAGGAATTTCACATAACTTCCAGTATAGCCAAATACTTTCTTGGTTTGGAAATCGACCAACTTCCTGACGGATCAATTTTCCTTCATCAGGAAGCTTATGGAAAGAAGATATTAGAAAGGTTCAATATGACGGAAGCTAACCCTGTTACTGTTCCAGCTGATCAACACCATCAAATGTGTTTAACCTTGCATCCGAATGGAGATAACAATTTAAGCAATGCACCCTATCGTGAGGCAGTCGGAAGCCTCATGTATCTTTCGACCGGTACAAGACCAGATATCACTTTTGCGGTAAACAGTGCGGGACAATTTTTAGAAAAGTCAAAGAAAATTCACTGGAACGCGGTAAAGAGGATTTTAAAATACCTGAAAGGAACGCTACGCTATGGTCTTTTCTTTAATCGCCAAGAAAATTTAGTATTAAATGCATTCAGCGATGCGGATTATGCAGGCGATGTATATACAAGAAAATCGAGCCATCAAAGTACGCTTCGTTTGTAGCAAACCCAAGGGATTACCCAAATTCAAGAACTTTCATCTATTCAAAGTTAGTGTTACGTACCAACATCATTAAATTCTGCAGATTTCGTTTCGATCACTTCGTGATCTGGTCCCAGTTTTCTCCCAGAAAATGAGTCAAATTGGCCGAAAAACTCAAATCATAAAATTAGCCTAAATTTGTAAGTTTTAGATATTCGGAAAACCTCTTCAAGCATTGCTTGCACTTCTGAACCGCATTGGGATTTGTTCAGCAGATATTCTTCGTTCACAAATCTTTGCCTTGCAACACCTTATATTCGCCGATTCACAATTAATCTCAAACAAAAAAAGAGTTAAGTAGAACTGGAGAACTTACTTCAAATCTGTAGTATTATCCTACGTCGCGGTATCGGTAACCCGTAATTGCTGTATCGTAGCATTTCCACACATTAATAGGAAATTTCGGCGAAATGTTCAGGGTTTTTGAGCTGAAAATCTAACATCTGCAATTGAGATCAGTTTAATACCTCCACTCGGTTTACCATAGTTTCTCCATACATTAATAATAATTAAACTAATTATGGTCAGGTTGCAAACGTGATTTACTGAATCAGTTATCGCAGTACAGTCGATTTATATCCAATGTTGTTCGAGGAAATTCCAAAGACATATATTTTCTGAAAAGTGACCGGTTTTGTCTTAATTGTGAGAGTCAAAGGCTTGATGCGTAGCTTTTTAGAATCGAAAGTACCAAGGATCTCAGTCTTAATTTTTATTTTTAAAAAATAGAGGAATAATGAAATTGGCTAAGATTTAGCAAAACAGGTTTAGTGCATTGTTCGTGTTTAGTCGCAATATGTCAACCTCAGGTTTAGTTAATCTTGTTACGTGTTTTATTGCGTAGGCATATTTTATTAGGACTATATTTTTAAAACTAAATTGTTGAAATTATTTCTGGATTTAGGTTTCTAAATTAATCGATCGATCAATAATTTTGAAATTCCAATCATTCATTTATGTTCAAGCTGTCCTTCCGCGATGAAGATTTTTGAACATTCGGTTGAGTTGGTGGTGTGACTCGTTTCTGTGAAAACACCTTAAATCATTGATAATTACTAGTGTGTTGCTTCTGTTGCGCGAAGTTTTTCTATTACAAGAACTTTCTATTACTTCAATTTGATTTAGAGTTTGAGAATGTTGCAAAATTAGGACGACTGAACAAATTTCTGGTTTTGAAATAAATTTACGATTAGTATATAAATTGGGAGCGTACAATACATTTCCGTTGAAAATTGAACACCAATAAAAATGTTGCGCCCTGCGCGAAAGTGGTTTGCCATAAACTAATCGCTACATAATACTTGGAATTTCCACAAAAGCTTTTCTCCATTCAAAGCTATTTTATTGTTGCTTAACAATCGCAAAACGCTAATGAACTTCAATCTAAAGTGACACCATTTTGTCTTTACTTAACTACCCGAAAACTCTCAATCTTAACAGATTTTGATCAAAGTTGAGTAATTTGCTGAATGGAGTTGGAAACTTTTCCGCCTTCACCTAATTCCATTTTTTTTCAAAGTTTGTTTCGCAATAGCCGTGTTTTCCATGAGAACTGCACTAGAACTTGATAAGCTTAGTGAAATACACAATTTTTTTGATGGCTTTACACTCGACTACATTCAAAAAAATCAAAGGTTTATCGAGTGTAATACAATCAACAAATTTTTTATTTCAAACAGTTTACCTGATAACGGTAGTAACATAGGTGCATACCGGACATATTATGCAACACTTATCTAAATGGAATGTTTCTTCTTTTCCATTTACCAAATCCTTATCATGAGATCGTAATTCCGTAAACTCTTCCTTTCCAAATAGTACATGGAATTGAAGGAAAGATCGTCTCGTGATTAAAAACCAACAACAAAACCAAAACAAATTTTATTTAGTTAGACTACTAATGTACATATGTATGAACGAGTATATACATATATGTATCATAAGTACATTGTTAAAGAAATTGAAATTGTTTGTTTCAATTTGAATGATTTTGTGTCTTCTGCTCAAAACAGCAATTATCCATTGTTCACGAAGGTAATTTTTTGCCTATGAACAGGTAAATAATTTGCGTTTCGTTTTTTTTTCTGTTTTTATATTATGTGCATGCCAGTAATAGTACTTAGGTAGGATTGTGATTATGTTTTCTATGAAAATCTATAAATATTTCTGCACCGAGCATTAGTACCATCAGTATTTAATTCAAGTGCATTGAGTGAAGAAGTCGAATAGTGATAACATTTTTTTTATTTTAATTTGTGACATTTTATATAACACCCGGGCGGAAAACATGAAGAAAAACTATCTATATACCTATACGACCATTGTACTGGTGCTCATATTATTGCAATTGGATTTTATTGTAGGCCAACCACATCCATCGGCGTCAAACATTGATGATCTAACAAATCCACGGAATAATGAAATTGTGGAAAATAATTTAATACGTAATCGAAATGATGTGACGAATGGTATGGGTCGTGCACGGGGTTGGGCACAAACAGCACAGCAAATGCTTGGAGGGCCGACCGGTCAAATTATGGTGAATGTAGCTAAGGAATTAATTAGTCGATCGGCTGGGAATAGTCAGGTATAATTTTGTTTGTGCAACTTTCGTTTTCTAACCCGTAAGTGGGTAAAATGGTTTCGGCCTTTAAAACGATTTAATGAGTTTTAACTCTAAATAGTTTATAATCGAGGGCAACTTCATTTAATTTCCAGGTCTTAAGCTTAAATCTAACAAATTTATTAATACTCATCCTCTTGAAAGGGTTAATATTTGCCGCCGGTTTAATCGGTGCGGGTAATTGGAGTCATTATGCAAGAGGGCGAGGATTAGAAAATCGTAAGTGTGACGTTTTATAATACGCGTAAATATATAAAAAATAGAACAATAGTAAGTGGTTATAAATGCTAAATATGTTTATGTAATAAAATCATAAAGCGCATCTTGTCACTTTTGATTTCAGCTGAAATAATTGCACCACACATACATATATACCCATCTAAAGAAACGCACACAATTCTTTTGTTAGTCTCAAGTCGTTAAACTTTTTTTTTTTTTATTGTTAATTACTTGAACAGCACCATTGTTGGATGCCAGCGAAACACCACTACTTATTGGATTTTTAGCTGCTCAAGGTTCTCATCAAGATGGTTGTTTGCAACGGGCGGCATGTAACCAACCGGAAACTGCATCGGAATATTTACGAGCGGCTCGTGCTATACTAAAAGGTTCTGAAATATTTGATCAGTAAGTAGAAATGTTCGGAGGGATACCTTATCGGCGTAATACTTACCGTTTATTTGTTTTGCAGGAAAATCCAGGCGAACACCCGTTACAATCAATTGGTGTTTATGTTGGAACAGGCAACCGTCGAAGGTATGGAAGGGGCTCCATGTGATATGATCTACTCGTGCTTAATATAGATATAAAAAACTCATTGTTTGACCATTTTCGCGGTTTAAAAATGTTTTTTTTTATTTTTTATTTTTTTGTAAATTTTAGAAAAAAAAAAAACAAAATTTGTATTTTTAGTTAATAAATTAATAAAAAATAATTAATTTTATTGTTTCTCTGGTTTTTTGTTTTGTAATTTTATTTTAAAGTTCATTTGTTGATTCATCATTTTGTATTGCTTTTATGTATTCCGGGTAGTTCAGGAAACCGTCGTGGTTTAAGTCGGCAAAATTAAGGAAATCGTCTATCACTTCTGAAAAATTTAAAATAAATGTTATTTAGATTAATGATCTATGTGAAAAGTATGTAATTGAAATGATTTTTTGAAAAGTGGTAAAGGTAGGTGGTGGTTATCGATCGCCTCTTTCAAAAAAATTCATTGCGTTTTTTTTTTTTTTTTTTTCAAAAACCGTATATTTGGATGGCACAGTGGTTTTGTCACAAAGTGACTGTCGCATTTCAAAAATTTTGCGAGCCAAAAACCAATGAGGTGTATGAAACTTAATGTTTCACAATCGTAAGTTTAGAGCAGGGGAGAACCATTCGATAATTTCTTGCTCTATTTAAAGAAATTAATTATAACGGTACAAAAGCGTCTTCTTGAACTAGCGGACCTTACATTAAAAACAGCTATTGAAATGTACCGCGTTGTGGAGATTTCCAAAACACAAATTGAAGATATTCAACAATATCCTAAACCAACATTAGACGTAGTCCAACCTAAGCATAAGTCGATAATACAAAATAAATGTAATCAACTAAAATTTAGTACTAATAATTCTTTCTCTAATTCAAATTTTAGATTCAACGGGAACAATACTATGAACCGAGTGTCTCGGTCATATTCTACACTGAGAAAAATTTTTACAGCTAATTAAAGACGGCACCTTCCTTAAAAAATTGATTAATAATTGTTAATTGTTCCTTATTAATTATATTAAGATATTTGATATAAATAAATATTACATTCAGTGAAAAAACGTTATTTATTTATGGTGAAAAATACGTCAAATCACAAATTTTTGGAGGTCATGTTTCAATTTTATGATTTTTATGTTTTGAATTTGTAGTCTTGATTAAAAAAAAAATTTTGTAGAACGTGATTTTTTGTTGTTGTTGTTTAAAATACAGGGTGTCAAATTTTGAGAAAAATGATGAACAAGATGTTGTGTTTATGGCTATAAAAGGAAAAATAAATATCCGATATTTATGATATAGGGCTCGTTTTAAAGGTAAGTTAATACGAATTAATAAAAAAATATAAAAATGGTTTTTAGTTTTGAATTTTCTCAATGATCGTCCAATTTTTTTTTTTCGTAAAATTTTACGTCCTTTAATTCTATTGAACATACTAAAAACTTGCGCTAGCAAAATTTTTCGTTTTCGTGCAAAATACGTTTAAGTGTGACTCTACCTATTTTGAAAATTTCAAAAATCGAATGGTAGATTTTTGGCCCTCTTACAAAAACTCGATTTTATTTAATTTTTCTAGGTTAATTTTTTCGCTCGTTTTTGTGATTCAAAATTAAATTTAAAACAAAAAATGTTGACAGTAAAAAAATTTATTACAAAATAAGGATAGAAATTTAAAGATATTTATACGGTTAAAATTTACATGTTATATAATCTTCACTATTTGAATATTTTTTACATTTTAAGTAGCCTTCTGTTGAAGGTGTGGTAACCAAAATACGATAATATTTTTGTCCTACAATTACTACGGCTCTGCGTCATATTACTGATTATATTGTTTATATATTTCAATCAATTACAAAATAATAATGATGTACATGTATGTATATAGTGTTGAGTGATGTTATGTATTAGAATGTATTGACGAAGTATTTACCACTTCTGCATATTTTTATCTTTACCTTTATTGTACTGTATTGTTATATAATTTATATTAAATAAACAAATTTTTTTTTATTTAGAAAAATAAAAACTAATTAATTATAAACTAAAAATAAAAATTAAATAAATCTTCAATAATTTCGGAGTCAATAATTGCAAATAGTGTTTCGTAAAGTGCATAAGTTGGTGTCTCTATAACACAAAAAAAAAACATATTAGTTCGTGTAATTATTATAATTCATTATAATTATAATTGGTGAACCCGACGTGATCCAATGAGTTCCAGATACACAAAAATAATTGAATATCCTGATTAACAAATCACCAGTAAGAAGACATCCGCACGATTTTATTTTTTTTGGCGATTTTTCATCAACCGTCAGCTGCAAAATCATATCTCATCATAACGGGATCATCACGCAACATCCGAAGGTTGGCTGTGTATGATTTTCTAAAGTTTAATTTGTTTTCTCGCTTGGTAATTCTAGTCTGTTTTTCTTTTTTTTAGGTAAAATTCAGTCGAATTATTGTTAACCAATTATTGTACTTGCAAAAGAGGAAAAGTCGGTAAGCAATATATTTTTGTACATATTTATCACTCAAAATCTTGTCGTGTCACAGTCTACAGTACGTAAGATCTCTTAATTATTCAAAATCGGTTCGTGTCTTAGTATTAATTATTATCAAACAAATCTATCGATTATTATTAGTCACAAATAAACATAGCTTTCAGTAAAATGCGTAACGGTGATGATAAAGCTGGTGGAAATAACGGTGCAAACGGTAACGATAATGCGGATCAACAAAACATACAAGCAGTTGAAAATGCTTCATTACCGCAATTTTGGCACCATAAATGCCCGAAGGGTGTTGGGTGCGTCTCAATAGGGTATGGGTTGACCGTCTATAACTGTGTATCTCGTGGTCTATATTCCAACGCTGCAACTATGTAGAAACCACCAAATGTGTCTAGTATACCTCCACGTGGTAACACCCGGGCAACGATGTGAAGCATCGGCGAAATACTAGAGGCGAGTGCAGTACACTATAAATGAGCAATCAGCAGAACAAATAAGGAAACTAATACCACAGGTGGTACACCTGTTGCTCAGGTAAATCCACCCTCTTCGGAGGTCGGTCTCATGGATTCTGGGGGAGACCAGCCATTGCTATACTACAATTATTTTAACCAATCTCAAGACATGTTGGTGAATAAACAAGCTCATTTGAGTGAAACAGAAAAGGATAATTCACATCCCTTCCAGAGGAGTAACAAAATCGCGTATTCTCCGATAAGAGGCGGTAGTCCCTCCATTGGGGCCAGCAGCCACATCACTCGTTCTACAAACGAAGAAAAGCTTCACAATTAATTGTGTAAAGCTAATAATGCATTAGTTGAAGCCAACAATATAAATAAGCAACTGAATATTACAATTGCATGGATGCAGGAGCGTATGAAGACGCTTGAAAACGAAGTTAAAGCTCTTAAGCCACAGGAGGACATCGGTTCTACTCCTAACCAGAATACAACTCCACAAGAGTATCATACGGATGAAGAAGAACTAGCTCGAGAAACTGAGTGGATTAAGGTTAAAGGTGGGAGAAAAAAAAAGGAGACGGAATAATACGCCCTCCCCACCCACCTCAATTAAAGGATGATATTCCAAATATTATCCAGAAACAAACAAAAAATATACCTCCACCACCACCAATAGTAATAGATGAAGTCAAAGACTACGATGTACTTTATGAGAAAATAAAAACAATAACTGCTACTGATAAGTTTAATGCAAAGGTGATGGATGGAAACACCATCAAAATAAATTTAGAAGATGCTGAAACATACAGAAAAATGACAAAAATGTTAAATGAAGAAAAACATGCTTGGCACACGTTTGAAGATAAACAAACCAGACCAATTAGGGTCATGGGTAAAAACTTACACTCTACGTGTAAACCAGATAAAATAATTGATGACCTGAAAGCAAAAGGATTTAAGGCAACTGAAGCATCGATTAAGTTAAAACGGAGAGGCAAAGTACCTCTCAACATGTTTATGTTGACCTTCGATACTGATGAAGATATCGAAAAAAATTATCAAATTAAGTACATCTTGGGGTGCAAAGTGGTTATTCAGCCTCTAAAAAGATCTAAGCTTATACCACAATGTAAACAATGTCAAGCCTATGGACATACACAAAAATATTGAAACAGGGAACCTAGGTGTGTCAAATGTTTAGGTAAACATCATACCAAAGATTGTGTTGTAAAAGCCCAAAATGTTCAACCTAAATGCGTTCACTGTGGAGAAAACCATCCGGCTAACTACAGAGGATGCAGCGTTGCTATTGAACTGCAAAATATCAAAAATAAGAACGTGATTGCTAAAAATCCAAGTTCATTCAGGAAACAAGCGGTTAAGATGAACCGACCCGAAGTAAATCGTAGAGTGTCGGGAACTACTCAAGGACAATTTGGTAAAATGACTTATGCTCAAGTAATGATGAGCAACGGAAATCCACGAAAAACTGCTCAAAATGACGATATAAGTCAAACACTTAAATTAATTTTAAGCAGACTAAATACATTTGATGATCGATTACAGAAACTAGAGTACAGCACTAAGGGAGCCATCCCTAAACAGAAAAATGCCCAAAGATCTTAGAATCTTATGTTGGAATGCCAATGGACTGATGCAACATCAACAAGAACTGCAAGTGGTCCTGGACACAGAAAAAATCGATGTATGTCTCATCACGGAAACACACTTCACTAGACAATCAAACATTAAATTATATATCACACTATTCACCCTGGAAACACTGCTAAAGGAGGTAGTGCTGTTATAATTAGAAATAGTATTCATCACTATGAGGAGTTAAAATATGAAACGGAAGAAATACAAGCAACTGCTGTTATTGTCAAATCCAAAAGTAGTTCTATTTGTATTGCTAGTATTTACTGCCCACCGAAGCACTCAATGAAAGAAAAAGATTATCTCGAGTTCCTCAGTAAATTAGGAAAACGATTTGTACTTGGAGGAGACTTTAATGCAAAAAATGTCCACTGGGGATCCAGATTAACAACGACTAAGGGTATAGAACTCCTAAAACCTATCAGAAAATGTAGTTGTGAAGCCCTCTTAACTGGAAAACCAACCTACTGGCCAACTGATCCAAACAAAGTACCAGATCTGATTGATTTCTTTATAATAAAGAACATATCTGTAAATTATGTACAAGTAGATGGAAGCCACGACTTAAACTCTGATCATTCAGCAATACTTCTAACGTTAAGTGAAAAAATCATTCAGAAAGAAAAAAACCGATTCCTAGTAAATAATCACACTAATTGGGCATGCTTTAGACTATCGCTATAACAAAAAATTAACTTAATGGTTCCGTTAAAGACTGAAGAACAATTAGACAGAGAAGTTCACAAATTTGTAAAAGATATACAGCAATCAGCTTGGGAAAATACTCCTGAAATTAAAACGAAAATCAAGGGAAACAACTACCCTATGGAAATTAGGGAACTCCTCGCAGAAAAAAGAAGAGCGAGAAGAGTATGGCAACAAACAAGGGCCCCCCAAGATAAAACTCATTTGAACAGTCTCACTCAACAATTAAGAAGAGAGATCAAAGAATTGAAAGATGAATCAATCAGCAACTATTTAAGAAAATTAACTAATGATAACAGTACTGATTATTCTCTTTGGAAATCAACCAAAAGAATCAAAAGACCAATAATGCAGATTCCCCCAATAAAAATAGCAGGTGAGAAATGGGCTAGAAATAATGAAGACAAAGCTCGAGAATTTGTCGAACACCTCGAAAAAATATTCCAGCCACATGAAGACCAAACGTTGGAAGCCGAGATAATAACTGAACAAGCTGTGCAAGAAAGTAAAGAAATCCTACCGACAACACCAAAAGAAGTCATGCGTGAGATAAAAGCTAATATGAATACGAAAAAAGCTCCTGGGTACGATCTTATTACTGCAGAAATCTTAAAAGAACTGCCAAGGAAAGCTCTGGTGAAACTCACCAATCTTATAAATGCAGCTTTAGAATCAAATGTGTACCAAGCTTATGGAAAATTGCAGAAGTAATTATGATCCCAAAACCTGGGAAACCTCCACACATAACATCGTCTTATAGGCCAATTTCGCTATTGCCAGTCATGTCCAAACTCTTTGAGAAGCTTCTGGTAAAAAGATTAAATCCGATAATCGAGAGTAAAAACTTGATCCCAAATCATCAGTTCGGTTTTCGCAACCAACACTCAACAATTGATCAAGTACACAGAATAACCAGTATAATTGAGAAAGCATTAGAGGAGAAAAAAGTCTGTTCAACAGTATTTCTAGACGTTGCACAAGCGTTTGATAGAGTGTGGCATGAAGGACTTAACCACAAGTTAAGGAATCTTCTACCAATGCAATTTTCTAAGATACTAGAATCATACTTGAAAGATAGGTTCTTCAGGATTAAGTTAGATGATACATTTTCTGAATTGAAAGAAATCAATGCAGGAGTTCCACAGGGCAGTGTATTAGGGCCGGTTTTATACCTACTATACACTTATGATCTTCCTACATTAGAAAACAACACGGTGGCAACTTTTGCAGATGATACGGCGATCTTAGCTGTTGGAAAAAGCAACGAAGAATCAACACAGAAGTTACAATCAGCTATAACTCAAATATATAAATGGACAAAAAGATGGAGAATAAAACTATGTAAATGAAGCTAAATCAGTTCACATCAACTTTACAAACAGACGAATCGAACATATTCCGATTACCATAAATCGGCAAATAATACCGCATGCGAACACAGCTAAGTATCTCGGCATGACCCTGGATGCTAAACTACGATGGAAAGCACACGTCAAGAAGAAAAGTGAAGAATTAAGACTTAAATACAGAAAAATGTATTGGCTGATGGGAAGAAACTCTTCTTTATCAACATACAACAAGCTTCTACTTTATAAGCAAATATTGAAACCGATTTGGACTTATGGTATTCAGCTTTGGGGTTGTACCAAACAGAGCAACGTAAATATCATCCAAAGATTTCAGAATATGGTATTAAGGAATATCGTTGATGCACCTTGGTATGTCAGGAACAATGACCTTCATAGGGACCTTAAAATGAACCTCATCTTAAATGGAATCCAGGAAAAAGCACGGAGACACGAAGAAAGGCTTCGCCAACATGTGAACATTGAGGCAACTCAGCTCCTAAGCATCACGAATTTAGTTCGCAGACTTAAAAGAACCAAACCTTTTGAGCTGGTGTGATTGTCAGTTTAAGCAGCATTATGCTGATCTAAAATCCACAACAAAGATGTGGTTTACTTCAATTTACCAAACACTATGGAACGCCAATGGGAAGAATCCATAGATTAATTTAAGTTAGTAAATTAAGTCAGAAACAAATTGCTCATTAGTCCAGGAGACTAGATTGTAATTACATAAAATAAATAAATAAAATTTATTTTAAATATATAAAAAAAAAAATATGTGCCCGAAACATGGTTCAAGCTTATCGAAGCACATTTCCAAACGAAACGCATTTTAACTGATTTCCAAAAATATTTTCATACAGTTAGTGTTCTTCCCGTAGACATCATCACGCCTGTGTCCGATATTATAGCTAATCCTCCCGAAGTAGATAGATACGAGAAGCTTAAATTAGAAATAATTAAACGAAAAACGTTATCAGAAACCAAACGTCTAGAACAAGTTCTTGCTACAACCAGTATGAACAATCGATCGCCTTCAGAATTTTATCGACATTTAGAGAATTTGGCAGGTACTTCAAACGCAGTAAATGGATCTCTTTTAAAAACCATCTGGCTGAAATCTCTACCAACTAATATTGGGTCTATCTGTGCTGTTCGAGAGAAGGACGCTATTTCAGATTTATGTGAGATCGCTGATAAAATTTGGGAATTGAGTACCCCGCAAACACCAACAGTTTCTGTAGTTAGTACCAATTCGCAGTCCGAACTTGTTTCACTTAGTGTCCTTCAAACATCAATAGAGGAATTGAAGCGTAGCATTAATGAAATTAATGCTGCAAATAGAAGTACGTTTGACCGCAGTAGATCAAGAAACCGATTTAACCATAACAATTACTATTGTCCTAGAAGCAATTCCTCATATCGCTCGTCCAATAATTTTTGTTGGGATCATAAAAGGTTTGGTATCAAAGCTAGAAAATGTACCAAAATTAATTGTGGTTTTAATAAGCAACAATCCACGAGTACCTTATTTTCGAAAAACAAAAATAATGATTCGGAAAACTAGATTCGTCCAGCGTTGATGCGACGTGCCCTGGAACTATACAAAACCGTCGTTTATTCGTTAAATGTTTTAAAACTAAATTTAATTTTTTGATAGACACAGGTGCTGACGTTTCAGTCATTCCAGCCAGCGCATTTTTAGATTCAATCCAAGATACGGATAGTAGTCTTTTCGCAGCAAATGGTACAATTATTACAACATACGGCACTAGGTTATTGTCTATTGATTTAGGTTTACGCAGAGAGTTCAAACACATATTTTTAGTAGCATCAGTTTCCAAGCCCATAATTGGAGCTGATTTTTTGATTAAGTTTGGAATCGACATGGAAAATAAATGTATTTGAGATAATTTAACATCTCTTGTTGTTGGCGTTATCAAAATGTCATTTCAAAATTCTGTGTCACCCAGAATATTTAATATTAGTGATATATTTGGTAATTTAATTAAATCTTTTCCAAGTCTTACCCAAGAACCACGATACAACATGCCAATCAAACATGGTGTTGTACATCGGATCGTTACTACTGGTCACTTACCTTTCTGTCGTCTAAGAAGGTTGGATACTACCAAACACAAGATAGCTAAATTGGAATTTGAGCATATGGTACAGATGGGATTGTGTAGACCATCTAGTTCCAGTGTGTCTTCTCCATTACACTTGATACCGAAACGAGACAGCAACGACTGGAGACCTTCTGGTGATTATAGGCGGCTAAATGCAATAACAGTGCCTGATCGTTACCCACTGCCGCATATCCATAATTTCTCCTTGGCACTACGAAATTGTAAAATATTTTCAAAGATCGATCTGATAAGAGCTTTCCATCAGATACCAGTTGCTTCAGAAGATATTTTCAAGACTGCCATTACAGTTCCACTTGGACTATTTGAGTTCGTGAGAATGCCAGATGGGTTGAGAAACGCTGCTCAGACGTTTCAACGTTTTATGGATGTAGTTACTAAAGGTCTAAATTTCGTGTTTGTGTATATAGATGATATCTCAGTGGCAAGTTATGACGAAAAACAACATATTGAACATCTTAACATACTCTTTCAACGTTTAACTGATTATGGAATCAATATCAAACCTTCAAAATGTCAATTTGGTGTCAATTGTCTAAATTTTTTAAGTCATAAAATAACACCTGAAGGAATTCAACCGTCAGAAGACCGAATGGAAATTATTCGAAATTTCCCGGAACCAACTACAATGTACAAAAGTTTATAGGAATGATAAACTATTACCATCGGTTTCTACCAAAATTAGCAAATTATTTAGCTCCACTTCACAATCATCTTAATAATCTAGCTAGAATGCCTAAGAAAACTCCATTCTTTTGGACTGACGAATGCAGGTTTGCTTTTGAAAATGCGAAAAATGCACTTGCACAAGCTACACTGTTAGCTCACCCGTTAGAAAAAGCCAAATACATTATTACTACTGATGCATCTGGTGTAGCAATGAACATTTCAGTGGTCGTCGAGAACAATTAGGGTATTTTTCCAGAAAACATTCCCTAGCCGAACAAAAATATTCCGCGTTTGAACGCGAGCTACTTGCTGTATATTCAGCTATAAAGCATTACAGAAATTTTGTGGAAGGCCGTGATTTTATAGTTTACACAGATCACAAACCACTTACAACAGTTTTACTATCGAAATCTAAACGAAGTCCCCGTCAAAGTCGACAACTAGATTACATATCACAATTTACAAATGATATAAGACATATTAAAGGTGATAGTAACTTAGTTGCGGATACCTTATCCCGACGTTTTGATCTGGATATTTCATCAATAGTTCAAACTGGGATTGATCTAAATAAACTGATTCAACTACAAGAGGCTGATCAAGAGTTGAAATCATTAGTCAAAACTGTAAACAATAATTCTAGAGTAAAACTTCAATTATTAAAGGATACTAATACTGGGAAGTCGATATGGTGTGAAACTTCAACTAAGGTAAATCATCCGTATGTTCCTTTGGATCTTCGTCGATCTATTTTTGATAGCTTACATAATATGGCACATCCAGGAATTAAAACTAGTCGCAAATTGGTTCAAAGACGATACTTTTGGCCCCGCATGAATTCTGACGTTGTAGATTGGGCAAAAACTTGTATTAACTGCCAACGATCTAAAATTCATCGCCATACTAGATCTGAATATGTTCAATTTGATCTACCAGCAGGTAGATATTGTCATATCAATTTAGACTTAGTTGGACCACTTCCACCATCACGTGGATAATCATATCTACTAACTATCGTAGACCGATTTACGCGTTGGCCAGAAGCCACTCCCCTAGTAGATATAAAAACCTCGACGGTGGTACGTGCATTTATAGAACAATACATTTCCCGATTTGGAGTTCCAACTGAAATTACTACTGACCGAGGAAGCCAGTTTGAGGGCTACTTATTCGGTGAATTACGACTAGAACTACGACTTACCATCCTCAATCGAATGGTATGGTGGAGCGATTTCACCGCCATTTAAAAGCGTCAATTTACGCTCAGGATAATATCACTGATTGGATTGATTCATTACCTTTCATACTTTTGGGTATACGAACTTCAGTTAAGCATGATTTGGGTTGCACACCTGCCGATTTGATTTTTGGACAAACACCTAAGTTACCTGGCGAACTTTTAGTACAAACTTCCAATGCAACGGCAGATCCAACCACTTTAGTTCGTAAACTAAAAACGGCTATGAAATCAACTTCGCCAATGAATAATCGAATATGTCCGCAAGACAATATATTTATCCCAAACGATCTAGACACGTCTGATTTCGTTTTTGTAAGTACGGATAAGGTCAGAGTTGGTCTTACTCCACCTTACGAAGGACCCTTTAAAGTGTTGAAAAGGATGCGTAAATATTTCGTATACTTGATTTAAATGGAAAGAACACATCTATATCTGTAGATAGGCTTAAGCCAGCATATATTTCTTGCGAGTTGGAATCAAAATATGATATGCATGAACGATGTCCTCGTAGAGTAATTTTTAATCATTAAACTTCTTTATCAATTGTTTCATTTCATTAGTTCTTTAACTATTTTTCGCCGAATTTTTTACTGGAAGGAGGGTAATGTGGTGGATGAATAGTCGCTCCCTCAGTTTTGTAAATTACAAATGGATGAACAGTCGCTTGTTTGTTGTTCCAATGAAAACCCTGTGATGCATTTTGTATTATAAACGCATAATTTTCTGCAAAATCACAAGAAACAAGTACCTCTGTTGGCTCCAGAGTTAACTTCTTATTTTTTATGAAATCGGATTGTGTTAGTGATACGAGTATAAAGCAATGAGGAATCAAATTTTTCAGCTTAATTATGAAGTAATCCAGAAATTCGTCTAATGGTTTTGAATATTTTTCCAAGTTGCATCGGTCAGTTGAAACCCACTGACTAAACGATAGTTCAGCATCCAGACAAGTATTGTCCAAAAATGCGTTTTTTAAATATTCGCGAAAATTATCCAATCCTGGACAGTTCTCGCATTGCAGAAGATAACATGTTGATCTTGGATCTTTACGTAGTATTAATGAAATGCAGCCCTGGTATCGCGAAATTTTTCCATTGGTGACAGTTTCCATCCTAGTTCCATGAATAACTAATTTGACATTTTGATGTATTATACAAACGCAAACTGTATGCGTTCCGCTGCTTCCTTGTTGAACACAGTTTTTAGGACGTAGCAGGAAAATTTAGAAAAACCAATTTTTATTTGATTCATCATCCTTAAATTTCAACTTGTACCCCTCATAGCACTCCTTTAATGTGCACATCACTAGACGCTTCTTAACTTTAACTTTATCAATAGTTAAACAATCGTAACAACTAACATCATTATCGTTATAATATTCTAGCACTGAATGCCCGAGTTCATCACTGATCCGTTTTCCAACGTTGGGTGCTGGAAGGCTCAGTGACCCATTCTTGTTTTGAATAATTTTAGCTGTCCGTACCATATATTGGGTTGTGTTGAATTCTTCCTGGATTTGTTGTATAGTTAGAGATTTCGGCAGGGTAGGCAGCAGCTGATTTCGATTTTCCTTTGAGTGAGTCAAAAGAGGTTCTATTCCAGATAGCAAAGATGTTGATGATGTCGGTAATTTGGTAGTTAAATTTAATAATTTTTTCTGCTCATGATATTGCCTGGATTCTAACTTACCGAATATATAGGGGACATGCCAATGTCTGGTAATATCTTATTAAGTTTTTCACGAACGAGAGCACTTTTTATTTGGCATTCCTCTCTTTCACTCATACTCGAAATATTCTCGTCATTGACTGTTGATGATGTCTCCGGAGTAACAGGTGAATTTAATGAACTATTACCTGGTGATACCTCGTTTTCAATTTTTTGACGTTATTAGTATTAGTCACCCGGTAATAACATGATGTACAAATCGATAAATTTTCAGTTACATGTATCGAGCGCGGCAAAGGAATTTTTATATAATCATTAACATTTTTTAAACTTTTAGAACATTTCAACTCAGGAAACGGCTTACAACACTTTTTGTACCCAACCATTATTACACTTATTATTTGAAATCATTTTGATGTTATTTAAATAAGCAAATGATTTAAATAGAACTTCACAAGTTTAACTAACTGAAATATTAATTTAAACACTAATTTATACCAAAAAATGTTAACAAAAACCACTGGTTATATTTTATGTTGTTTTACAGGCCTACCTACCCCTACTTTTATAATTAAATTTTTAAATATGCGTCATTTTGTTCCAAAAGATTACGTTACGGTTTATGTACCTGAACGTAATATTTTGGGATGCATTTTTAGGGTTGGAACTAACAAAATAAATGACTCATACCAAAATTTAGTTTTTTACTAATAGCTTAATTAAATGCAACCAATTAATGGATTGATGTAACAAACGGCAACTAGAGGTAGTTCAATAATAAAAGGCAAAAAGATCGTGAAAATAAAGATCGAGAGAACTCTTTTCCAACACGAAGTGCTGATTGCAGATATTGTGGATGAAGTCATAATGGGGATGGACTTAATGAGGGCAAATGGCTTCGTGGTGGATGTTGGACGAGGAATTTTAAGTTGCGATAACATCGAGTTGCCACTTCAATCTAGCAGTGCAGGAGCAACTACCAGGTGAATTATTATTGATCATCGGAAGAAGCTGCCACCGAACTCGGAGACGATCATATGGAGAAGATTGGAGGGAGGTTCTGGGTCACCCAGGTTGTGGGTTGTTGAAGCTAACGAAGAGGAGATCGGAGCCAAGGAAATTATAATCGGAAAAGCCCTAGTTAAACCAGATAACGACTATAGAGTACCAATTAGGACTCTAAATCTCTCGGATAAGACGAAAACTATTATAGTAATCATTATAGTACCAACTATAGTAAAGTGTGAACAGAAAAGTCCAATTGAAAAAGCCGACATGCAAGGCCAGAAAGAAATGGTAGAACAACTTATGCAGAAATGGACCGAAGATCTTACCGAGGCACAGAAAAATTCTGCACATCAAATACTCAAACGGTACATGTCCATATTCTGTAGTACATCGGATAATAACGGAAGGACCACAATGATAAACCATCGAATTGATACGGGAGCGGAGTTGCCGTTTCGTCAACCACCCAGGACCAGGAGGCTACCTTTGGCAAAACAAGAAGAAGTCAATCGAATGGTAACAGATATGCAGGCAGCAGGAGTCTCATCTAACAGCCCATGGAGCTCACCGGTAGTATTGGTCGAGAATAAGGACGGTAGCATGAGATTCTGCGTTGATTACCGAAAACTCAATGCTGTAACTAAAAAAGATAGCTACCCATTGCCAAGTATCGACAATACATTAGATACATTATCGGGTGCTCGAATATTTTCTACATTAGATCTACAAAGCGGCTATTGGAAGGTGGAAGTCCATGAGGAAGATCGCGAGAAAAGGGCTTTCAGTGTGGGTAATGGACTTTGGCAACTTAATGTTATGCCGATCGGATTATGTAATGCCCTTGCGACTTTTGAACGATTAATGGAGCGCGATATAATATAATATATCTGGACGACATCATCGTCATAGGGAAGGATTTCGACGAGCATCTAAAGAACTTGGCAGAAGTTTTAGATCGGATACAGGCCGCCGGATTGAAGTTGTCCCCAAAGAAGTGTAAGCTGTTTAGAACTGAAGTAAAATATTTGGGTCATTTGGCAACGACTAATGGAATTCACACCGACGAAGAAAAGATCGCAGCGGTAAAGGATTGGCCAAAACTTAAAAATTTACATGAATTACGAAGCCTTTTGGGATTGTGCACCTATTATAGACGCTTCGTGCCAGGATTCGCCAACATCGCCAATAGCTTACATGAGTTGACCAGGTAGAACAAGGCACGGAAAGAATTGTTGGCTGTTGTGGAGTGTGTCAATCATTTTCATAAGTATCTTTATGGCCAAAAATTTCATTTACGGATAAGATCACGGCACTTTACGGTGGCTGTTGCAATTCAACAATCCAGAGGGACAGGTAGCACGCTGGATCGAACGTCTTCAAAGCTACGATTTACAAATCGAACATCGGAAGGGAAGTGAACACGGAAATGCCGACGTATTATCAAGACGGCCGTGTCCAGTAGAATGTAAACATTGTGGCCATATTGAAGCAAAGGAAGATATCATCGACGTAAGGCTTACGCAAGTGCTGCCTGATGAGGAGTGGACCGACGAAATGATCAGGAAAGAGCAATTGGATGATACGGATTTATCAGTTATAATGGAATGGAAGGAAAAGGAACACCGGCCAACTTGGAGTGAGATCGCGGACAAAACTCCCATTGTCAAGGCTTATTGGGCTCAATGGGATAGCCTCCGTCTTGAGAATGGGTGTTTAAAACGATTGTGGGAAAGCACGGATGGCAAAGTGAAGCAATTGTTGCTGGTGATACCAAAGTGCTGCATTGCGGAAATCCTGAATGAGTATCATGGAGGACCAAGTGGCGCCACCTAGGAATTAATAAAACACTAGCAAAGATACGTCAACGATTCTACTGGGCAGGATGTAGGCAGTCTGTGATAGGATGGTGCTAAAAATGTGACCAATGTGCGGCGGTGGAGGGACCCGCATGCAAAAGTCGTGGAACCATGAAACAATATAATGTCGGAGCACTATTCGAAAGAATTGCAATGGATGTAGCGGGGCCATTTCCCACCACTGAGAGCGGCAACAAATATGTGCTAGTAATCATGGATTATTTCAGCAAATGGCCGGAGGTGTACCCCATTCCCAATCAGCAGACGACAACAATAGCTGATGCCGTGGTAAACAACTAGATATGCAGATTTGGAGTGCCGATTGAGATTCATACCGATCAAGGAAGGAATTTTGAATCGGTGGTATTTCAAGAAATATGCCTGTTGCTCGGTATAAATAAAACGAGAATAACGCCTTTGCATCCACAGTCTGATGGTTTGGTGGAAAGATTCAATGGTACATTGGAGGAATGTCTAGCAAACGTCGTTGAGAAAAAACAACGCAACTGGGATCGGCATATACCGATGTTTCTGATGGCCTATTGATCAGCAATGCATGACACAACCGGAATGACACCAGCTAAAACGTTATTTGGAGATAACCTACGATTACCTGGAGATCTAAAGTTTAATGCAGTACCATCTGCGGCTTTATGTGGACAGGATTACGTAGACCGAATGAAAGAGGAACTTAATGACATTCATCATTTTGTACGGGAGAAAATACAGATGTCAAGTGACCGGATGAAAGCTCGATATGACATACGAGGAAATAACCAAGGTTTTCAGGAAGGGCAATTAGTACGGCTTCACAACCCGCAACGGAAGAAGGGATTATCACCGAAGCTGCAACCAGCATGGGAAGGACCTTACACTGTCATCACAAGGATGAACGACATGGTTTATCGGATACGAAAGGGACATCGAGGTATACCAGAGGAGGTGATTTGGGTCCTGTTCGGGACGAACTTGGCTTTTCCATGATAAAATTGTTATAAATGTTTCTACGCTATTCTAACTAGAAGGGTCATGAGCTTTCTAGAAGTTTGGTTTGTGTACATAAAAAGGCGAACGAAGTCGAATTGGATTAGTAGTATTTGGAAGGCGACAGTGTGAAGATTAAAAAGTAATTAAAAAGTGATTTAAAAATTGTTGTAGTGCGAAATAAAAATTATAAGTGAACAGTAAAATTGTGTGAAAATTATTTAAAGTGATTTTGTGAATTATCGTTTATAAACAGTGTTGTTATAATTTTTGTGTGACATAAATTAATTCGTTGGTAATAAATTGAATTGTTTTGTTCTTATTCACAATCCAGTGATTCGAACCTTAATTGACATGAGTGTGAAGTTTATGCTAAAAAAAATAACAAAAAATTACACTGTTAAATTAGCTATTTTCCAATTGGAATTTAAATTATATGAAAATTTAAATTTTTATGTAATTTTGGATTTTTAGTACCACCAAACAGATTCTTTTCATCAGAAAACAGGTTCTTTTCATCCTTTCCAGATAGCTGGGCCATCTGTTTATATCGTTAACCAAAAGCATCCAATTATGTTGAACATTACTATATTTCAGATAATTTAAAAGTTGACTGAATTTTGATGGTTTAAATAATTATTTAGCGCCGATCCTGGAAATGTCCCAAAGGCCCCGCACATTTCTTAGAATAGCTAAGCCATATAGTGGTCAATGTCACAAAGCCGATCCAATTATGATGAACTATAATATATTTCACAGTTTTTGGAATTTTTAATAATTTTCCATTATTCCCATAATAAAATTATTAAAAATTCGAAATTCTGTGAAGTATAGTATAGTTCATCACATTTAGATAAGGTTGACCACGTAGACTGGCACATGGCCGAGTTATCTGAAAATATGGGCAAGACCTTGTGGACATCTCTGCGGTCGGCGATATAAAACTTTTAAAATAATGGAAAATTATTAAAAATTCCAAAAACTGTGAAATATATTATAGATCATCATAATTGGATCTGCTTTGTGACATTGACTACTATATGGCTTAGCTATTCTAAGAAATGTGCGGGGCCTTTGGGACATTTCCAGGATCGGCGCTAAATAATTATTTAAACCATCAAAATTCAGTCAACTTTTAAATTATCTGAAATATAGTATGTTCAACACAATTGGATGCTTTTGGTTAACGTTATAAACAGATGGTCTAGCTAGCTGAATAGGATGAAAAGAACCTGTTTTCTGATGAAAAGAATCTGTTTGGTGGTACTAAAAATCCAAAATTACAAAAAATTTAAATTTTCATATAATTTAAATTCCAATTGGAAAATAGCTAATTTAACAGTGTAATTTTTTGTTATTTTTTTCACACTCATTAATTGACAAGGCAAAAACGTAACAGAATTAAACGAAGTAATCAATTCGTTTGGCTCATTATTATACATGCACTTTTACTTTTTTAAGTTGTTTTATTGACGAGTGGTAAAGTGTTTTCAGTGCCATCTCTCATAAAATTTTCGCAGATCCATTTTGATAAAAAATAAGTGACAGCTAATTATTCAGTGCAACGCTCATATAGCAATGAATGAAAATATTAAACAGGTAAATATTATTTTAATCTATTAAAATTGTGTTGATTGTAAAATTAAATAATTGCAATATGTACTTTAAAGTGTATTTGTTTTTAATTTGATTGAATAGTTGTAATTATTTTTCTAAAAGTGTTTGAGTTGACACCTAAAACAAAATATAATTAAATAAAAAAACAAACTTTGTATATGTATTGTAAACTTATCATTTATATAATAACTGTAACTTGTTTACAAATGCGAATGACATCACAAATTATTGTCAAATCAGAACAATTTGTATAATTAGGGTTACATAAAATTTTATGGTCTTATTATTTTTGTAGTCACATTTAATTTATGTTGCTCTACTGGAATGTGAACGAAACTTATTTTTAAGGCCGTTTTCCAATTAAATCAACATATTTGTCGCGAACAATAAGTTTCGGTAATGAAGCAAAAAAAAATTGTATAAAATAAAAGAATAAAATACATTGTAAAATTAGACGAGGAGAAGTGAACATCAAATTTTGTAAAACCTAATAAAAATTCAAAACGTTTCTTAAATTAATTTATAAACAAATTTGAGATTAAATTTCAACCAAAAACCAACTGAATAAAGGTTACTTAGTCTAGTTGAAAGAAAACCAAAATAATTCGTAAGCCTTCAACTGGAATATTCCTCAGCGGCGTATCTAAAAAGTGTTATAAAACTTCGTAAGAACATTAAAAAATTTCCGGCTGTGTGAACGTCATTGTTTACAAATTAGACTTTTGTGATAAATATTATGTTTATAAATATTATTTTAGCAATTAAAAATGTAATAGTTACAACATTTTCATAGTATGTAATTGTAATTTAAAGTATGGTTATTGTAAATCTATGCTCATATTTTCGATTATATATGTATTGTTAAAAATATTGTAAAAGTAATATAAAAAATGTGAAATTTGAGGATAGATTAAACTAAATGTGTAGAAATGAATTTTGCTAATATGTAATTGATTAGAAATTTGATTTTGATTTAAAATTGTTAATGATTAAATTAAATTTTCGATATTTTATTTTATAAATTTCAGTTAGGTGAAAATGGATGCAAACAACAATAATCAAAGCAACATTGATAGCCAAAACATAAATATTTCTATTTGTGATATAGCTGACTATTTTGGGGATGCTAAAAGACCCTTACGTGAAGGAGAAGAAATTTTAAATGTTGGTTGGATCTATGCATTGGGAGTCGCGCCTCCTCCAGCAAAAGGTCGCGTAATTGGCCTGGTTATTCAAACATCAGCCATGTCAGATTCCCCCCATGAGATTAAACTGGACAACTTAGACAAGCGAAGCTGCCAGTGGAAATGTGTCTGCTCATGTAAAGCCGGGCAAGGCGAAAAATGCAAACATATAGCTGCATGCTTACTGAGCATTTTCCGGTAATTTAAAAAGCATATATTATGTAACATAATCATTTTAATCGTAACTTTTTTTATTTTAGAGCACCTCGTCTAGAAGGCATCAGCTGTACCGAGCTTAAGCAGAAATGGGGCAAGATTTCGAAATCTGTTTCGGTGCAATATAGTGCGGTTACTGTGCAGAATATGTGCCATATCCTCGAAAAAGATCAGGCAAAACCCGAAGAGGCTCCAACAGCAGAACAGAATCTGCTACTCTTATCAATGTATATAAAAAGTAAGTAGGCCCTTATCACACCAATAATAAAAACCAATAACCAATATGATTTATAATATTTCTAGCTGCTTTTAAATCTGAATTGACTAAAACGAAGGCGGCGTACAGGTCAGGAACTTCACACTACAAAAGCGATTGTTTGTGATAATAACGACGAGCTGTACAACCAACTTATATGCCACGATGCTTTAAAAATGTTTGTGCCTTTTTCACAAAACTTTATCCACGATACGACGCCAATTCAATATGCCAATCAAGTTGTTAAAAGTGCTAGCGAGGCACTAGCCATATGCAAGTCAACAATGAAACAATCAACTGCGCAATGGCTCGTAGAGCGAGAAATCCGGATAACAGGAAGTATGTCCTACAATTTATTTACATATGCCTCCAACAAAAACCCCAATTGGAGCCGTAAGTTAAAATCCATTTACAATGGAAATTTTGCCGGTAATGATGCAACTAAATACGGCCAGTTTGCTGAAAAACTTGCTAAGCAAGCTTTTAGTAAAGATAATAAAATTGATGAAGCAGGGCTAATCATTTCGCTCGATCTTCCATTTCTTGGGGTAAGCCCGGATGGATTTTTTTTCACCGGTGAAGAATGGAAGCTGTTGGAAATAAAATGTCCCGTAAAGGGGAAATTTTTAATAGCTGATGACTTACTTCCAACTTTACCGTATTTGATCTTAAATGACCGTAATGAATACCAGCTTAAACAGAAGCATGAATATTATGGACAAATACAACTTGGCCTTGCATTGACAAATTTAACAAAGTGTGATTTACTAATATATAGCAACTGTGATAATACGTATAAATTAATAAGAGTTTCAAAGAACTTAGTGTTTTTAGAAACGTATATAAAGACTCTAATAAAAGTTTATTTTGAAAACGTCGTACCATATTTATTTTCATAACTAAAAATAAGAATTAGGCCCTTTCCGAAAGTTATACTTATTTATTTAGACATACTTATTTGCCACCATCTTAAATAAGTATGTAAATACATCCGAATTGATTTCACATACTTATTTTTTATTTTGACTATTTTGTAACTATAAAATAATTTTTAATTAAATTTTTTATAAAACTTAATTACTACATAATATCACAATATGTATGCAATGAAATTAACAGAATTTTGGTTTTCGTTTAAGATTTTTTTTTGTAAGAACATACTTATTTTAAGTTACCTCGTCAACATACTTATTTAAATAAGTAGGTCTAAATAAATAAGTATAACTTTCGGAAAGGGCCTTAACCCTGAATTTTTGGCTGTTGTTTTGTTAACATATGTATATTTTATAAAAATACATATAAATTAATAAAGTAGGCATTTGATTATAAATCAACATTTACACGCAAATGTCAAAAAATAGTTTATTTTTATAAAAACAGATGGCTAAGAAACAATACGCCTACTAAGATTTCAAATTTATTTAAGCAAAGACACGAACCAGTTATTTTCAGGCCAATTCTGATGTTAAGACTCTGATGGCCGGTCTCCATTCGTCGCGGCGAAATTGGCATGACGTCATGACAAAATTGGTACATTATACTTACAACTACTAACATTACAAATAATTATATTTTCTTTGGTTTGTTTATAAAATGCAAATCTATTGCATGTGTCATGTTAGATAATGAGATAACTCATTTACACGAAATCAAGACTTGTCTCCCGTTTATATTAGTAGTTTTTATTTTAGGATTTTTTATTTTATGTAAGTAAATTAAAATCAAGCTGCTGACAAATATGTACATACTTATGTTAAGCTGAAAGAAATATATTAAACCTTTAATAAATATGAATGTCGCTCGTTTTGCCACCGACAGCAATCAAATAAAATTCTCTAATTGAAATTACAATTAAACTAATGTATGCGTATGAGCCAAGTCTTGTTACGAAAACCATTATTAAATTAATATAATTTAAAAGGAACATTTCATTATCAACAAATTATGTTTATTGTTATTGAACAAATAAGTCCATCAGTTTAGGGAGCGAATTGTACGCAGACTTAAATGAACTAACCCTTTGAGCTGGTGTAATTGGTAGCTTAAATAGCATTGTGCTGATCTAAATTCTACTACAAAGATATGGTTTATGTGGAAGAAGCCATAGATTAATATATGAAAGTTAGTAAATTAAGTCAGAAAGAAATTGCTCATTAGTCCAGGAGATTAGATAAATCAAATTTATTATAAATAAAAAAAAAAAAAAAAAATTAAGCAACACAATAGACTTGTGTCGTCATTTGAATTTGAATGATTTGGACAAACTAATGCATTTCGTCGTGTGAGTACTATATGGTGTCCTATAGAACATTTTTCTAAAAACCGAATTTTATATTTCCAGCTAAAATTTGTTCATATTCCAAATAAAATTTTAATGGATTGTCAATTTTGGTTTAATGTTCGAACATTTCTGAATATTTTACAAAACAGAAATACGTATTGGATTTCCTTTCAATTAGAACCGGAAACCCAATTTTCTCTTACAAAATCAAATAAAATAAAAAATGGATACAGAATACGTCAAGTACTAGACACAAGGTACACTGGACACAAGATACAACAATTTAACTCCATTGACAGTTCTTTTTTTTGGCAGGAATGATAAACATCATGGAACAAATAGTTCTTATTTATATTTATTCGGAACGATATACTTCGTTCCCGGCAACAGATCGGGTAAAGGAAGGATTATGCCATTGAAGAACCTACTGGATATTCAGGAATGCTAGTAGACAGCTTAAAATCCAAAACAACAAGTGGTGAGGAGCTCTCCGGTCCGGTAGGAGGCCAACAGCAAACAAGGTTATCGTATATGTAAAATTCAGTAAAATGAATTCAAAAGGAAAGCAAATCTTCATTAAATATTTAATCGTAATTAAAATGTTTCCCGATTACCAAACAAGAAACAAACCGAAATTCTTAAATTTCTAAAAAATTGTTAACTTCTTATCCGCAAAATAAGATCCCTAAAATAAGACAACGGTCTTATTAGACAATTAAACAGAAAAATATCTTACCAATAATCCGATCCAATTCATTATCTACACTATTATCTAGTTCATCACCATCCTTCTCATGATGATGCAAATGCCCTGAACGATGTGTCGCCGCCTGTAACATTTCCAAACCGTCCAGCACATCATTATGATCTGAATCATGTACTTTAAAATAGTAGAAATTTTTCTCGTCGTTCGTCATTTCGCTCAACAATTTACTATCTGCTGCCGCCCATGGTCCTAAATCATCGCGCAAATGTTCTCGCTCATGTTCTACATGCTCATCCAATTTAGGCGGATGTAATTGTGCTTCTTGTCCACGCGGATGGTGTGGACCACGTCTACCCTCAACGCTTTCGATCAATTTCATCAAAATGATAAGAATAAGAAATTTTATTGGCGTTGTCATTATTATTGTCATCATTGTCGGTGAGTACGTTAGTATTATCCGCTGTGCATACAAATCTGAAACGAGAAATGAAACAAAAAAAAAATATAAAACCCCCTCATTGTTATATCCGTTCGCTCGTGTTGCACCCCACATAGAAAACCATTTTTTTTTTAAATTGATTTCAACTTTGAAATATAAGAAACACAAAAAGGACAAGGACGACCCTTTTTTTTTTTTTTTTGTTGTGTACTAAAATAAAGTTTTCAATTATCCTTAAATAGAAACATATAATTTAAGGATGCAACATAATTTCGATTTTATTTGAAGTGACAACAATCCTTATTAAGAGTGAGGATAAAACACAAAACAATTTCAACATTCTGTGATCTGTAATTATTCATTCGTCAAAATTGACGACAAAGTGGCTAAAAAGTAAGACAGTTAGTCCGTGTGGTGGCTGTGTATCTGTAATATAATGGGGCGGGAGTAAATGGACACAAATGTTACGATTTAAATTTTCGTTCTTATCAATTTATTACTATTTTTTAAATTATAGACCTTCGATACGTATATAATGTTCGGGGTTGAATTGATTAACATGTTCCTTCGGTATTACGGAAATTATAGATGCAAGAACCTGTAAAGTGGATATGTTTCGAACGAAGAGACACAATTTTTGCATATTTATGGTAATTCGAAATTACCCTAATTTCAAATAATAATATCGAGTAGATGAAACTTGAAATTATTGGATCGTTTTGTGCCTTTAGGGCTACAGTTTGTCAAACGAAAATTATGGTGCACAATACGTGATACGAGAGGTAATTGATGGATACAAATAAGTTTTATTTTTCAATTTTTTCAATCCTTACATTTCAACATATGGTTACATAAAATAAAGTAGGGTGGATGCCTTAAAAATAGTGATAAAATGCAGGTTGATGTTCAAACTCAGAACGTCCACGCATAAATGTAGGCTTCACTTCAAACGTATAAAGTTTTATAACGTCAGTCATTCATCGTAATTTAGATACACAGGGAAGGGTTCAGATATAATAAATCATCAATTTTTCTTTGATAGTGATAATTTTTTCCTTGCAAAGTTGAAAGCACCGAATAAAATCAATCCAAACTTGGATGAACATCCAAAACAGCACAATTGATCTTTGTTGCTCAAACCGCAGATGAGGAACAATTCTGCTGTTTGTTAAGTCAATTGAAAGGCAAGTTCAAATAATCCGAATTGTTCGGTATATTTCAGAATTCTAAAATTGAAAGTGGAATTTATTATGTATTTATTACACACTCACAGGGTAATCCTTTTTGGATTAGGGAACAATTATTTTATATTTTCTTAATTTGCTTCGAAAAATTTTGTTACGGTGACACCTGGGGTGTAATAGAATAAGTTAAATTAATAGCTCAAAGTTTTACTGTACTAAAATGGAATTTTTCATGATGAAACTGTTCTAAATGTTTCTACACTATTCTTACTCGAAAAGTCATGAAATTTCTAGAAATTTGGTTTGTGCATATAAAAAGGCGAAGGAGATCGAATTGGAATTCATTAGTATTTGGTAACCGATCATGTGAAGATGTGAGGAATTACAAAATGATTTAAAAGGTGTTTTAGTGCGGTAAATAAATTAAAAGCGATCAGTAAAATTGTGTGAAAATTATAAAAAGTGATTTTGTGAATGATCGTTAGTAAATTGTGTTGTAATAATTCTTGTGTGAAATAAATAAATTCTTTGGTGATAAATTGAATTGATTTTGTTTTATTCACAATCCAGTGAAACAAACTGAAGAAAATGATTCTCTATGAATTATAAGTTCCAGAATTAAAGAGAGAACTTGAGATACGTATTTTATCCACTGATGGTAGTAAAGAGGCTTTACAAGCACAACTACGTGACGCCATGGAGAAAGAAGGGTTATTATTATTATTATTGGAGAGCCATGCGGGCGATCAGCCACTTCGCACTGCGACCTAAAAGATTTATTGTGCTGGACCCTGCTTAATTATTCGTCCAGTCAATATTCAGGTTCTTAATGAACCTGACAAAACTGCCTCCCGGTACGTGACACATACTAACTGGGCTTATTGCTCTCCCTCCTAGATGTTTACTACAGCATGTAGTTCCAATAGAAAGACGATAGCATTGGAGCCCAAGGATCTCGAGAGTGTTGTCCCGTTCCCGTATATTCCTACTCCTGCCCCGTATTCCGTTTGATTTTACTCTTACGAGTTGCTGGGAATTGCAAATCGCCTGTAGGTCACACAGCTTTACTACAGAAAGGCTAAATAAAACTGGAGGGTGCCTGGTATCCAGAGTCCGCATATTTTGGACTGATTAACCTATCAGTCATTCATCCATCGGCATATGCTGTTCCACCTTAGAGTAGGGTTTTTTGTCAAGGTTTTCTCCTTTAAGGCCGTACTTTAGCCTGTGCCAAATGACCAAAAATGTGCCAAATGGCCTTAGTTACCAGTGGTTGCCACGAGGAGGCAACACGTACACTTGCGAATTGTGAACAGGTTACCCCTTACACAATTGTACCAATCACGCAGCTGCCTAATAACAAGAGCAGAGCAGCTCACGTAATGCGCACCTTACTGGAAGGTTACGGAGCTGGCAGATTAATCTGCTCAACTTTGGTCCCCCCCCCCCTCCGAAGTAAAAGATGCGGCAACCGTAGAGAAGACAGAAGTTAAAACAGAAACATTGATCGAAACAACACAATTACCATCTGCTGCTTTGAAGCAGATGATGGCGCAAAAAGGAGAACAGTCAAACCAAATGAAGGGACAAATGGAGAAAATTAAACAGTCAAATCAGGAAATGAATCTCCAGATGAAACAACAAATTTGCAATACAGAAAAGAGAAATAGAGAAACTGCAAACAGAATTTAAGACAGAGATTCAACAGGTTCAATAAAAATTATAAACCAAAGTTCAACAGGTTGTAGAGAAATTTCAACGTCAAGGCAAGTGGAACAACAACGCAAGTTGTCGCGGCGTTAATAGTGGGCCGCAAAGGCGAAGCAGCGGAGGATTTACAAACCATTCTGGAACAAAAGCGCAACAGTTATCTCGAAATTATGAAGGCGCTGGACCGGAGGTACGGCAGTGACTACAAGCGGGAAATCTATCGCATGGCGCTACCAAAAGGGGAGAATCGCTTTAGGCATTTAGCGCATACCAGTACGTCGGCCGATTATATGGAAAGGCTTAAAATCAGACAGCAGACTATCATCAGATCATCAATATTTAGGCGCCAAATGAATTCAGACACCAATGGGAACATCGAGCAGATGGTACCAATAATCGGAAGAGGCAGGCTTAGGTGTTGAGAATGTGACAAGTTGGGTCACATCTCAAGGGACTGTCGGAGAGTAATTTAAGGAGTTAGAAGATCGCCACCTTTTACGCGGGCGAGCGTCGAACAGTCAGGACAAAGATCTAGAGGCAGCGAACTGAGATGTTGGGTATGTAATAATATTGGCCACATCTCGCGAGATTGTTCGGATGTAAGAGGAAAACGGCAGGTGAGAGAAGTTGGTGAGCTCAAAGGAGAGCAGGATTCGGACGAACGAATGACACCAGTCGGCAAAGTGCAAAGGTTAGAAGTAAGTTTGAAGGAACGGAAGCTGGCTTCGCCGTCTGGTTGCCCGATAGCTTATATCCCTATCACGAGTTGATGGGAGGAAGTGTATCATTACGCTGGATACTGGAGCAACTTATATGATTGTCCGGGAAGACTTCCGGGCTGATGGGTTGGAATTAAGAATGGCAAAATGGGGCTAGTACAGTGATGAAAGGGGAAAGATTGTGAACATAAGGATCGGAGAAACTATTTCCCCACACGAAGTTCTGGTCGCAGATATTGTGGACGAAGTCATTTTGGGAATGGACTTCATGAGGGTGAATGGCTTCGTCAAGAAACCACATCAAGCTGCCACTTAAATTCAACGGTATGGAAGCAATGGCAAAGCGAGTGAAAGTCAGCAATCGCGAAGAGCTGCTATCGAAGTCGGAAACAATTGTTCAGTCAACACAAATACAATTCAACACACTGAGATTGTATTTTTCTCTGTTGCTCCATCTCGTTTTCCATATATTCCTCAATTCAAATTTGAATTGATATTTTCTGTGGTACCATCTCGGGAACAATAGAACGACGATTTTTGACATGACGATTCTTCTCGTGTATCAACAGTGGAATTGTAATTCACGAAAATACGCGAGAAGAAAAGTATTCATCGTCTCGGTTTTTTTACATACATACATTTATGCTTTTTAGTTTTTGTGACGAAAACAACTTTTTCTTTCAAGTTGTCAACAATTATGTTTCACGATTCGGCGTGCCTCTTAACTACTGATCAAGGAACGCACTCACATCGTATTCGTACAACGGCTTACCACGAATGCTTCCACCGTCAACTAAAAGCCGCATTAATGGCCAGAGGAAACACAATCAACTGGAGTTCGGAAACACCAAGCAATAGTAAAAGAAGATCTGAAGTGGTTTATGGACAAACCATCAAGCTACCAGGGGGTCTATTATGAAATTTTCGACATCACAAATTTTCGACTTTGTCGACTAATTCAACAACGTCGAAAATAGCTAGGTATTATGAATTATTCGACAATTTTGAAAATAAACTACAAAAAAATTTAAAAAAAAAGATTAATATTAATTTATTAATTAGGCGGAAAATTCAAAAAAATTCAAAATTAAAATATACGTTACGAACTGAATAACTGAAGTTTTATTATCTCACGATTTATTACTGTACAAGCGTACGCATTCGTCACCTCAAGAGCAGTCGCATATTGTTCGACTTTATCAAAAACAAAGCGCGGTCGCCAACTTTTTTAGTTTCATAAGAGGAAGTCACCTGCCAACAGTGATTTTGTGTTCGTCAGAACAGACAGCGGTCGAACCGGATTATCTCCTTCTTATGAAGGCCCGTTTAAAGCCATTCGACGCCTTCGGAAACAATTCAAGGTGTCAATTAATGGGAAGAATCAAACCATTTCAATTGACCGGCTCAAACCGGGTTATGGCATACTATGTTCAGCTGATGCAAAATCTGGTCATCGGAACATAAATCTGTTCGTTTTTCAACCTGACAATCATTTTCCTTAGGGAGGGGGATTCACTTGCGTCGGAGTTCTGTAGCGGTTTATTCATTTATATAAATTAAACACTGATTTATATAAATTGATATACGCTAACCCCTATAATATAGGGTTAACGCATTAAATATCTTTTCCGTTGTGAACTGCAATCTAACGAAAATAGCGAGTCAACAGAAATACAATTCATCACACCGAGTTTGTATTTTTCTCTGTTGCTCCATCTCGTTTTCCATATATTCCTCAATTCAAATTTGAATTGATATTTTCTGTGGTACCATCTCGGGAACAATAGAACAACTATTTTTGGCATGACAATTCTTCACGTGTATCAACAGTGGAATTGTAATTCACGACAGTAAAAAAAACAACAGAAAACAAAATTCATTCGCGAGAAGAAAAGTATTCATCTTCCCGGATTTTTTACATATGTATATGCTTTTTGGTTTTTGTGACGAAAACATCTTTACGATTTTATTACGTTTCACGATTCGGCATGCCCCTTAATATCATTACTGTTCAAGGAACGCATTTTAAGCCCAAGCTTATCCTGGATTTCATCTTTTGATCACTTTTTAAAATTTCTCGAGATTATTGGAGTATAGCATGGAAATGGGATGCTTGATATTCGAGACTTAATTGGTGATTCGGTGTTTCGAAACAGTCAGGTTATTAAAATTTTTTCGAGATTATTCGAGTATGAAGAGACTGTCGGGTGTATTTGATAGTTCGATGTTACTCGCGCATCTTTGAGCCGAAATTATCCGATAATATTTAATGGTTTCATTATTATTGCAAATCGTTTTGTTGAGCTTAGTAGTATTAACTTACTTAGTAGCATTTTGCTTTGTAGTATTCGTAACATTAAATTTCTTGACAAATAATTCAATATGTACACGAATTTTTGGAAATTATCGTGAGTTTTCTAGATTTTTACAGGCTTTTCGAAATTATTCATTAATCACCAGATTTTTTACCAAGAGATTATTCGAATTTTTCTGGGTTAATCCAGGTTGTTTTGCGGTTTGTTCTAGATTTCTTAAGTTTTTCGACATTTCTAGGATTATTCGAGATTTTTAAAGATTTTCATATTTATTCGAACTTTGTATGGCAATGTTCTGCGCTTATGCGAGGCTAGAGAATAAGAAAAAGTAAATTTTTAACTAAAAGCTTTACTTGTTCATAGAAACAAAAAGCATTTTAGGGGCTCAAGAAAAATTTTGCGGGGGGTCCGAAATTTGTAGTTGCGCCACTGTTAGGAGACACCAATTTAATTTCAAATGCAGTTGCATCAAGAATGCAGTACTTCTCACTTATTTAGTAAAGGTGGATTCCTTAATAAAACTTCATGAAAAACCATGTAAACCATTAAATTTGTACCAAAATATTCTTGCAAAATTGTATGAAATTTTGTATGGAAATTACCACGTAAAATCACCTCTGTAAAAAATTGCAAAAATTTAGTCGTAAATCTCTACAGTTCAGGTAAAATTACACGTCTTTTCATTTAAGCTGCTATGTGACTTTGATAGTGAATTTATGTTTTGTAGAACGCACTTTTCAATGAATAATTTTACATGAAATAGTATGGCAATTTTATCCACTTAAAAAGGCACGTAATATTCAATGGAAATTTTTTACTTTGTGCTTAATTTAACCAAAAGACCTTGAATGAGATTCCATACTTTAATTCAGTAGGAAAAACACAAGAATACGGTTTACGGCAATCCAAGCGTAAGGATTGGCACGTGGCTGACGCACAACGACTTCAATCGGGAAACCGAAAAAAATACAGCGAATATGGAAACAAACAAACAGAGTACAGAGCAGAGTTGCAACCACATTTTTAGTGTTTAGGATTAAATGCAAGCTTATTTTCTAGACTCATCTGGTGTACAGGAAAAACCTATTTCGTTCTTGGTGGTTCTAGTAGAAGGTAGGCGACGTCATACTTGTTCAAAAACCCATACCAAATTATAACTCAAGTTAAACGGAAAACTTGAAGAATATTATCATGAATTTTAAAAAGGTATCTTTAATACCTTAATTTGAAAATATTTCAATTTTTTATATCGATAATCCTCTAAATTGACTAATCCAACAACTTCACATTACTATTCCCCTCTATTAATTTTCTAAAACACTAATTTTTATTATTTTTGACTAGTCGTTGACTATAATAAAATACATATAGGAGTATATTAAATGTGTGCTTAGGCACAGTATATTTGTCGGATAATCCCCTTAAATTATATAAAAAGAAAAAAAAACACCGACCAGAATAACATAAAATTCACCCCTGAGGTGTTGTCAGTCATTTGGAATAACTTAGCAGTGGGCACAAAAAAATAAAATCTATTTCAACAATTTTTTCTTATAATACATAACATCTCTTTTTCAAATATCATCTGTGTACAAAATTCGGGAAATTCGAGAGAACAAAAGTGAAAATGGAAATTTAATCGGATTTCATTGAAATGAAACTGTGAAAATGAATTCAAGAAGATTTTTTTTTTGTTTTTTGTTTTGTATTGATGTTGGTCCCTTTATGGGGTTGAATTTACATTATTTATTTGTTGGTGGACGTCTATATACGGTTAAATATGATTCTCTGGGTATATTAATTGGTGTTAAGGGATGGTGAATTGAATGTGAATCAAATTTTTATGTTTGTTTGATGTGTGTGGTCTTAATTTTTGTGTAAAACACGAGATAAATAGATTTGGGTAAACATTTTTTTGTTTTGTTTATTTTGATGCACATAATGTGACAGGTTAACCCATATTGAATGGGTTTTTAATGAGATAAACGGTTATATGTAAATGGAAATCCAGAACATTTTACGAAATTCACTAATAAACACTAACCTTTTTATTTAGAAGCACATTACCAAAGGTTTATTTCAATATTTGCACTTTTACTAAACAAAACGAATGCACTTGGGATGAAAAACAAACTTTTTATTATTATGATAGTGTTATGTGGACGACAGATGCGAGACATGCGCATTTACCATTCTACACAAAAATTAACAAGAGATGGCAGTAGCTTATAATGAAGTGAAAAATCGTTAATAATTTTGGGCTAATAGAAAGTAAAAACTTTAACAATATTAACAAAAAAGTTTATTTATTAATTTGGCCATCAAAATCATCATTTTGATTTAGGTACTTCCAAAAGGGGAATTTTCTTTGAAAATTTAAAATTGTATGGTTAAACTTTTCCCTAACTTTCCGTAAAAATTATAAAAACAACATTAAACATTGAAGACATTTATACGAAACTCGATTTAAAAAATTTAAATAAAATTATTCAAGGATATTGATCCATATTTAAAGAACTGTTTAATTTATTTTAGGTGTTTAAATTTCACCATCCCTGTGAAATACTTTACAAAATAAAATCCCAAATTTTCCGTATACGTTTATATTTTATGTATGTGGTGGTAACTTATTCGCCTAAAACCCATTTTGAGAGATAAGTTTAATCAACTAATCATCTTTTAGGAGAAATCCAATATTCGATTTAATTTAAAAGATAACATTTAAACAATTTTTATTAGCAAAAATGACTAAAGCAAAAATGGTTCAGCAAAAATCAAAATATTGATATTCGAATGTAAAACGTAAAATGTATGTAAAATGTCACATGGTCGATCTTAGGGGTCAGCGATATAAATAACAGGCAATAAATATACGGCATGCTGCATCAAATTTCAACGATGAAATCTGTTGAACAGAAATCAAAAGATTGATATTTGACTATAGTTTCTGGGATCTCTATTGTAAAGGCCTTGTACGTAAAATGTCACCTGGTCGATTCTAGAGGTCAGATTTATAAATAACAGGCAATATATATATATATATATATATATATATATATATATATATATATATATAATATAATCAAAAGTTTGATTTTCGACTATAGTGTCTGATAAAAAATAAATATGTCACGAATGATTTCAACTGCAGATTGATTTGTTCTAGCTAGATGTTGAAGTTTCCAACCCTTGTAATTGTAATTTAAGGCGCTGTAACCTGTATGTCCACCTTTTAGCAAAGTTGGTGCTATTCCTGTTGTGGTAAATGATATTTACATTTGTCCATTACCTTTATTAAATTGCATCAACATATCGTAAAGTTTATCATACTGGATCCTCCTAGGGCATCTAAAAAGAAACGGCCCTCTCATTATTTTCGAAATCTACGTATAGCGATAAAAATATTTGTGAATGCTGTCAACTGCTGCTGATTCAAATATGGAATGCGAGGTTCTTCTTTCTTTTCTTTCTCAAGTACGTTGAATTGTTTAGGAATATTCCGAGTTCCCGTTGGTTGAGGTTACCAAATTTAGGACACTCAGCACCATGTTGATGCAGCACATTAAATTACATGCCGCTTCACTGTCAAAATCTTGCAAAAAACTTAAAGCCAAATCCAACTTGAATTTATTCCAAAGAACCAAAGCATTGGAAGGATTGCAGAAAACACAAATGAAGCGGAAGCTTGCTGCATTTGGCATGACATTTGAAAAACTAATGCTTGATCAAGTGAGTCCAACGAATTGCGATAAAACGCTGCTTCCTTAAAGTTTGAATATTCAAAATAATTGACAGTTCGCATAGCTACTCAAACGATGTCGCTTCAGGAACGTGAAGAAGAATCAATCGCAAACAAAAACGTGTACATCTTCCAACCATTTTTTGTCGTGCTCCTCGACGGTACACGTGATAAGGAATTTTTGTATACTTGGAATTCATTTTAAGTCTAGTGATTTCATTTCGAGCGTCGTTTAAAGTTTTATTTTCCTGACCATCTTCAAGAATTATTCTCCGCTGTTATGGAAATGATGAATGAACTCACAGTCTTATTATTGCTTCTCGTGCATTCACATATCTACAATCGATGTAATTGGCAATTTCATAATGACTTTAGCGTTTTTGTTCTTCATTTCATTCAAGATATCAACGTTGGTATCAATTATGTTCCATCATTGGTTGACAACCACTTATGTCAACCTTTTGATTTTTCTTGAATAGATTTCGTCGTTGAAATTTGATGCAACATGCCGTATATATATTGCCTGTTATTTATATCGCTGACCCCTAGGATCGACCATGTGACATTTTACGTTCAAGACCTTTACAATAGAGATCCCAAAAACAATAGTCGAATATCAATCTTTTCGTCGTTGAAATTTGATTCAATATGCCGTATATATATATATATATATATATATATATATATATATATATATATATATATATATATATATATATATATATATATATATATATATATATATATATATATATATATATATATATATATATATATATATATATATCGCTGACCCCTAAGATTGATTATGTGATCGACCTTGTGACATTTAGCGTACTTGGTTTACATAGCTAGTTGCGTAATACTACTAATACAAAATTTGATTCTTTTGATTTCAAGTTCAACTTTTTGGAGATTTATAAGCGACATTTGATGCACTAAATATCGCCTGAATGAATGCAATTTGTACAAATACAAACATACATATTTTTTGTTATTTGGGCAGAATTTCCCTTCGGCCTTTCATCACATATTTCAAATACCACATAATTTCATATTACGGTACCGTGTGTGCAAAATATAAAAAAATGTTAAATATTTATATAATCTGGATTTTGGCTCAATTCATATGTCAGGTACCCGACCTTCTTGACATTTAGAACCTAAAACCTGTTCAAATCTCCACTTTGACCATAGAAACAAATTGGCAAGCAACAAAAAATCCAAATCGAACAAGCCGTTATCGAGATATCATGGGTATAGACATCCAGACATCCAGACCACCAAATTTTTGGTCATTTTTGACAGGATTTCAATACTTTGGTCTTTTTAGACCTAAGTAATACAGAAAAAAAGATTTAGTCATTATTCGGAATTCTTTCTTAATCTAACTATACATAACCGAACGTGATTTATTTCATAAGCAACTGAATGTTGCACAAAAATTGGCTATAACTACCCTACATAAAGAATATAAATCCATCGGATACATTTCACGAAAGGTTAGCTTTGAAGTACGTTGCATATACTTGTCTCGTAATATAATGGTAATGTGACGGTGACACCTAGTGTGTAATAGAATAAGTTAAATTAATAGCTCAATGATTAACTGTACTAAAATGGAATTTTCCATGATAAAAATTGCTCTAAATGTTTCTACGCTATTCTAACTGGAAAAGTCATGAACTTTCTAGAAGTTTGTTTAGTGTATTTAAAAAGGCGAACGAAGTTGAATTGAATTATTAGTATTTGGAAGGCGATAGAGTACACTTGTAAGATTAGTAGTATTTGGAAAGCGACAGTGTGAAGATTAAAAGTGATTTAAAAAGTGTTTGAGTGGAAATAAAAATTATAAGTGATCAGTAAAATTTGAGAATAATTTATATAAAGTGATTTTGTGAATTTTTATTGAAAAACTGTGTTGTAACAAATTTTGTGAAATAAATAAATTCGTTGGTGATAAATTGAATTGAGTTGGTATTATTCACAATCCAGTGATACAAACCTTAATTGACAAGGCAAAACGTAACAGTAAATAATTTTACGGTGACACCTAGGGTATAATAGAATAAGTTAAATTAATAGCTCAATGTTTTACCGTACTAAAATGGAATTTTCCATGATAAAACTGTTCTAAATGTTTCTAAACTATTCTTACTGGAAAAGTCATGAAATTTCTAGAAGTTTCGGTTTGAGTTTATAAAAAGCGAATGTGATCGAATTGGATTTATTAGTTTTTGGTAAGCGAAAGTAAAAGGATTAAAAAGGAATTAAAAAGTGATTTAAAACGTGTTTTAGTACGAAATAAAAATTATAAGTAAAATTGTGTGAATATTAAAGTAAAGTGATTTTGTGAATTATCGTTAATTAATTGTGTTGTAATAATTTTTGTGTGAAATAAATAAATTCGTTGGTAATAAATTGAAGTTATGTTCTATTACCAATCCAGTGATACGAACCTTGATTGAAAAGGCAAAAACCTAACAATATTTCGTCGTGTCCAAATAAGAGTATTACATCTACAAATCGCTATTTTTTTGAAGAGGCTTTAAAGTTGTTAATGCTAATTTCGGCTTAATTTTTTTTTTAGATAAAGTTCTTTCCAGATAGTGTGGCAAGAATTTTATTCAAAAAAAATTAAGCCAAATTTAACATTAAAGACTTGAGACGCCCCTTCAAAAAATTAATGCAGATGTAATACTCTTATTTGGACACGACGATTTATACTTTAACTGCGGAGATCTTTACTGTGAAATACACACCAACAATTTTTCCAACACTATCTTTTACTTCATAATTCACATTACCAACCTTGCGTGTTGTTATTGCTGCAGAATAATTAGGTGCAAATTTTGCACAGACCCTTTTAGTTGTGTTATTCTGAGGGTGTGTGCGAATAAAAACTGGTTGTCCGACATCAAACTCAATTGGACGAGATCGCAGATTGTACCGCTGAGCACACTTGTCATACGCTTTCTTAATGTTCAATTTGGCTGTCACGTGAATTAATTTTAATCTATCCGGCAGAAATCTTAAAATGTATCCTTCTGAAACATCTCGCAGTTGCTTTAATAAGCTGTAGTCGCTGCCTTGGTTAACCTTTAAGGGAATCGAAAATGAGGAAATATGGCGTATTTTCTATTGATTCGTGTATCTCGTTTCTTAGAGCTGCTGCAATTTCATAGATATACTTGTCTCATGTGGTATATATTTTTCGATTAAGTACGCTCTAATTGCTGATAAAACGGAACGGTTCACTCTTTCCGAGGCATTCGACTGGGGTTAATATACAACCGTTTTTTACCCGTAATTCGAAACTGCGTAAGCATGTCTTCATATTCGGCAGTCTGGAATTGTGAATTGTGAACCGTTGTCGGAGTGTATGAATTACAAGTGGAACTCCATATATGTAAAACACATGATTCTTTAAAAATTCGTCTCCAACACACTTAAAATCACTGTTTTTTCCTGTGTCGATCGGGGATACGGGCTGAGAAAATCTATTTGGTGCGCTGCCATGGTCTTTCGATTTGATATGCCACGCCCATTGGTGGTCTTGATTGAATATTCGTGGGTTTCGTAGTTATGTAAACTAAACATTTGCTGATATATTCAGTGACTTGCTTTTTCATTCCTGGCCAGACGTAATACCTTCGTAGTCTCTCTAGAGTTTTGCTGATCCCGCCATATGATGAAAGAGGATCATCGTGATTCCCGATGATCAATTTTTCTCTAAGAGCCATTGGTATCCAAAACTTCCAGACGGATAGGTCTGGGAGCTCACTGTTTTGTTTTGGCTCCAATCTGAGAAAAACTAAACCTTCGTGTACTTTAAATGCAATGTATTTTTCTGGGTTCAAAAGTATATTCTGCCTAAGTGTTATATAATCATTGTCCTGAAAATCTTCTAGTTTGAATTTGTTCTTTTCATCCAGTTTATGTAAACAATCCTGAAATTCTTTATATTATAACACTCCTGCCACAACATTATCCTTTCCTTTTATGCGTTCGATGTTAAAGCTAAAACCTTGAAACTTAAGACTCAAACTTGCTAACCTGCCTGTTAAGGCGCATTGGTTCATCAGCCAATTTATGACTGTTATGAGCGTGAAATCATGTCCGACTCCTTCGGTGCTGGCATCAATCGAATGCAGAACTTCTTGTTGTAATTTGGACTAACAAAAAAATTGGAGCTGTACTGAGTAGAACTTTCAATTGCTCAAATGCTTGTTGAGCTTCCTCTGTCCAATGAAATTTTCCCTTTTTCAAGCATTCTGTTATTGGTGCAGCTAAACTTGCAAAATGTCTAATAAAGCGATGATACCATCCAGCCATCCCCAACAGTCGTCTCATTTGCTTAATTGTCCTGGGCGGATCTAAGTTCACTACTTTTGTCTAAGTTGATAGTGAATCCAGCTGTATGAAGTAAGTCGTCTGCTACCAACTCTAACAATTCAAGATGATCCCTCAATGTGTCGCTCGACAAAAAGATCATCCAAATAGACGAATACCCTATCGTGCAGTTCATGAGGTTGTGCATTAGATGACACATTGCTTGGGCTGATTGTACATAAGGCGACACATTAATTGTCTTTGGCAGATTCCGCAAGCGGTATTTCGATGGCGAGTCTACTCCCATAACTTCTCATTTTCTTGACAAAGAACGCACAACTTTTCGATGGATGTGATAGAGTTGTGGTAAGGCAACGTTATATTTTTGAGCGCGGGGTACATATTTTGGCAAAGCCTATAAATTAACTGCTGTTCTGACCAAAGATTTTGAAGTCGTGCGTTCATTTTCTGAATGCCGATAGAAAAATCCGAAAATGATTCTCTGCTACTTTCGGACTTTTTCAAACTATTCTTTTATATCCTCTACAAAATTGAAGCTACTAAGAAAGGAAAAAATCACAGACGTTGGACGGATTTGTAAACTGGGTTCAGTTTCCAATCCTCAGTTTTTTTTTGAAAGGAAAAGGTAAAGAACTTTTGTTAGATACTCTAGAAGAAGATTATCTTGTATAGTCTATATATAAAGTCATGAACATTTAGATTACACTTTTGCCGAATTTTGTGGAAATTATCAAGACGGTACTGTGGTACGTTCATGAACCAACCAAGCATTAGTCAAGTAAAGGCCGAAAGTATTCATCAGTTGCTTGACGTGTCCGACGAAATTCTGAGAGGATTAAAGGGGTTGGGCGAAGAAGCCGAATCAAGGGATCCATGGTTCTTATATATTTTAATCAGCGAAATAGATGCGGGAAACCGTAGTTTATGGACACAAAAGATTGTAGACGACGATTACCCAACCGTAAATAATTTTTTTTTATTTTTTTGCAAGCTCGGGCTGATGCGTTGGAGTAAATCAAGCTATTAAAACACGTAAGACCAATACGTTCGTAACCAGTTTTACCTGCTCCATTTATCACACAAACCAGCATCAGCTTTATTGAAAGCAGGCGAGAGTTAATGAGAAATGAACGGAGGTGTTTTAATTGTTTAGCTGATAACCATTAGGTTCAGTGTATCAGATCAGTGTAAATCGAAGAAAAGTTGCCGTTTTTGCCGTGGAAGACATAATTCCCTATTACATATTGATAATCAAACTTTTATTCATTCACAGAAGCAAGTCAATACAAATTTAATAAGTGCAGATATGGCCTCACGAGTATCAAATAATTCTGTTGAAACTGTTCAACAAACATCCTCAGTGACACAAGGAAACCAAAGGAATGAGGAAACCAATAACTAGAAAATCAAATGATGTGACAGGGAAAACGTGTATGCAACAATCCTTAGACCCAACCCATGACGTCACTATCAACTACCTTGGTAAATATATGTGATTCAGTCGGACAGTGGCAACCATGTAGAGAATTACTGGACTCCGGTTCAGAGCCTTAATTTATATCAGGTTGAAAATTTTCGGTTTAAAGTTTAAATCAATTAAATGCCGGATACACCAAGGGTATAACATCAATGGTAATAAAACCACATTTCAATTCAGAATTCCAGTTTTTGGTTAAGGCATATATTACACCTGCAATCACTCACGTAATAACACCAGTATCAGCAAATATTTGTTTTGTGCAGCAACTGAAAGGCAAACATTTGGATGATTCCAGCCAGTCCTCCAATAAACGGAATTGGAGTTGAGCACTTTTTCTCATTAATGTTTAGTGTACAAATAAAGGCCAAAAATAGTTCGGTGATAGCCCAAAAGACCAAATTGGGTTGAAACGAAAAAAGGATTTCATCATTATGTACAAACTGAGCGAAGTAAACCTATCATTACAAAAAGTTGGGGCAGCCCAAAGTATACCTCACTTTGAAAGAGCCTAATTAGAACCAAATGAAGAGTACTGCGAAAAATTGTTTTGTCAAACTACTACAAGGAACCAAGATGGTCATTATACAGTGCAATTGCCATTTACTGATATAGCCAAATCACTTGGTGAGTCATATGCTACGGCTAAAACCCGATTATTATCAATGGTAAGAAAGTTCAACCGTGATAGCAATTTTCATCAGTTATACAGAGAATTTATGTCGGAATATGAAAAATTGGGTCATATGATCATAATAGGCACCAATAAAATCGATTTTTTTCTGTTTTCCTACCTCGAGGCCAACCTCAAAAACGAGCACTGGAAAATCTCTAAACAGCATTTTAGCAGAAGAACTAATAATTCAAAGATCTTTATATTTTATATTATTGCAGTTTAGATGTCATTCCACGTCGTTCCACATAATTCGTAATAATATATGTAAGGACGATCTGATGAGTGGTGCTAATTCAGTCAACGAAGCAATCCGTCTTATTATTTGAAAATGCGGGTCTAAAGTTAAGAAGATGGATAATTCAAAGTCGGAAGACCAAAGGGTTCGACAAAAGGAGTTTAATAGACACTCTGATACAACCAAGGTATTAGGGCTGTTACGGTCACCTACTGAAGATGCACTAACCTATTCAGTACATCTTGATCCACAACCAAGCACAATCAAGAGAAAGTTATTATCAGGATCCAATCGTCTGTTTGACTCTTTGGGCCTCTTATCTCCGTTTACTATTAGAATAAAAATAGTTTATCAAAGCCTATGGCCATTGAATCATGGTTGGGATGACCAAATACCACTCACAAATCCAATATGAGTTTACATGGTTTTTGCGACGCCAGCGAGAATGCGTATGCCGCCGCAATCTACATTTGTGATAGCACAAACCAAAGCAGCAACTTATTAATAGCCAAAACAAACAAAGCTCCACTCGAAAAAAAAGTCTGTCAAGGGACCGTTGGCACTATGTATGCGCCAATTACACCCACCATCTAATTTTCCTTCTTTACAATACCTATAGTTTAAAATAAATAAACCAATACAAGAAACACAATTCAATTGTGAGGTTATAGGTTCTTTAAAAGTTTTTAAGGCTAAAGCTGAGACCGATTTAGGCTTTTCAGATAAAGTGTTATGGTTTGTATAATCAGAACCATCTTGATGTAAATAGAGCCGGCAATTCATTAACATGAATTCAAAGTTTAACGCAGTTAAATAATTTTTTCTAACATCGCTATAAAACAACTCAATCTTTTACTCATTTAAAACAGAGGTTCTCAAATTTCCTAATTTTCCAGCAATAATCAAAAGAAAATAAGGGAATTTAAATTAAAAATCATTCTACAACAATAACAATATTGATTGATTGATTAATTGATTGATTTCAATGTACGATCAAGCATTAAGCAAGTCTCCCGTATTATAAATGCAAATACCACACCACTATACCCATGTTACAACACGACACCATAACTCTCCATTACCAAGGAAATATGTACCATCATACTCAGCTTTTCATGAAGCCAAACATAGCAATATTCACCCCGTAAAGAAAGGCGCCACATTGAAAACCACATAAGTCAATAGTGTGATATCCGCCCCTGGCCAGGCAGCCATCGTACACCTTTTTACATGTAACAAAATCGAGGAATGGGAAAGGAAAGTTAGTGAGGACAGACTCGGCCCGGTTACAGACACCTAATAAAGCCGATAGCTAGTGTTTTATGACAGCACAATGACAACACAATTAAAATATTAATAATAAAACGTTGGAACCTGATCGATCTGAAATAATATCTTACATTAGAATTTATATTTATATAATACTCCAAACTCCGATTAACAAAATTGATCATAAAATATATTACGATGTTCTTCTGAAACTAAAAAACAAATTAGTTATTTATTTCTACTCTCACTTAGTCCAACCGCTCTATAATTTCAAATATTTAAGTATTAGCTTTCAACAATTAAGAGAAATATTAAAACAGCAATAAATATAATCTAATCTAAATTCAAATGTAAAGATGTTCCTGTCCCTAAAAATAACATTACCATTTATTAATCATAAAATTCATCTAATCCTTACAACTAAACAGGCAATTTTAAATTAAAATTAAGAATCTAAAGTTAATTATTTAAACCCACCTTGAATCCTCAAACTGAAAAACTATAAGTTAATTAGAATTAAAGTAAAATCCTTAAATAAATTATAAACGTCCGTCTACTATATTGGATATTTTATGATGTTCATATACGGATGAATACAACTATTTCTGTTCACTACTAAAATTTTTAATGTTACTGACCATTTTCTGCTTTCCATTTGCAGCCCCGCTGTGTGCATCACTAATTTCGTTGACAGCATCCGGAATTCTTTCAAATCCCACAAATAAACATGAAATTTCCAAATTATAAATTTAATCTTCTAGTATTTTAGAATAGGTAAGATTTTGAAAAAGGAAATTGCAAAATAATTGACTTAGCGAAGCAAAATAATTGATTAAACCCGAATTGAGCGTAACATTTTTAAATTATTTAATTTATTTAAATTTTCACCGATAATGCACATGGCTGATATATTGAATCATAAATAAGAAAATGTTAACATATTTTTGGCACAAAAATATTTACCTTAAAAAAACACTCAAACATTAAACCTATGTAAACTGTATACATACATATTTCGACTGCTCTGATTAGTTTTGGCCCCAATCTAGTAGATATCTCATCAAAAATCTACTCGAAATTATAATTCTTGCTTTAAAATCAATGTTTTACTGACTAATAGCAGAGCCTTCTAGAGTATAGAGCCATAATCATAATGACGTATTTTTTAGAAGCTTTTTTAGTGGTATAACTTTTCATTGATTTCCATAGGAATTCATAGTAAAAATGGTGTTTTTTAGCTTCAAGTTTTTCAATGAAAAAAGCAAATATATTATAAAAAGTTTATATAAATGTTTTCTACATACCTTGAACAACAACATTCAAGAAGACTAAATTGTTATTGAATAAATATTAATTGCAGAAATATTAAAATTAAACTATGCCTAAAATATATTTTTCGAATTTCCATTTTGAAAAATAAATCAAAGGTGGCTCTGATGAATTAAAATAATACTTGCTAAATTTACCTTTAGTTTTACTAGGGTACGTAAGATGTCTAAAATATTTACAGAAAAATACGAAAAAAAATTATTTAGTCACAAAATTATCACTCGTACTTAATATTTTATGAATTTGTTTCGCTTTTCCTACAATTTTTTTACTTGAAATTTCCTCAGGTGGTAATTTTTGGTATGATTTTACCAAATTTTTACGGCCATCACTGCCATCTATGTAATGTATATATACTTAATGACCAAATGAATTGTAGTAAGCTTTTATTTTAATTAGACCAGAATGCTGTTGTTATGAAATTTTTTTTTATTTTGGTTTAAATAATTCAATTATTACAAGAAAATGAAAACGATTTACTTAAACGATATTCATATATGTTGAAATTCAAATATTAATGAAAGTATTTCAGAAATCATAATTAAGAATTTGTAACGTTTCCATTCAAAAATTTGTCTTAGGAAAAAAGGTGATTTCCCATATGTTTTGCGTATTTTACTATGAAAAGTTGGGTTTTTTCCTCGTTTCTAATTCCTTTATAAAAGCTGTAATTTTTAGACTATGGCTTTGTATAATCAAGGTTGCTTTGCTAATAGGCATAAAAACGCTTAAAACAAGTTACAGTTATCAAAGCTTACCTAAATATACAAGCCGTCAGGTTAAAATTCGAACTTAAAATAAGGGGGATAGAAAGACAAAAAAAATGAATTTTTCATACAAATCATATGAAAAGTTATGTTTTTTAATATCGTTTTTCTTAAATGAAAAGTCTTACAAAAATGAATTTTGATTTCTACGTTATCAAGAAGAATGATTGGTAAATATACGATTTGAACATCAATTAATAAAATCTTGTTTAAAGATATTTAATTAATGTTTTACTAAAACCCCTTTATTTACAAACACATCTTTACACCTCATGACATCATACCTTTCGTTCATTTTTTTTTTTGTAATAAGCCATTAGTGACACCTACTTATAAACTCAACTAATTAAATAAGTTAAAAAAAAAAACAAAATGACCGTGTAGTTTTCGTGTTTGAAATCAGATGGCGGTAATAAGAAATTGAAATAAATTCACATTTCAGAAAAACAATTCAAAATAATGTTTTAGCAAGTTAGGAGTATAATTTAGTAAATAAAAAGTTTAACGAGCATGCGGATCTATTTCATCCGGACATTATTGATTTGAAGTCGAAAAATTCGGACGATGCGTTTGTTTTCAACATTCAAAAATTGCAATAATGATTTAAATGATTTATAAAAATAAACTGTAATACTTTCCAATTAAGTACTTTTCAAATTGACGTCGTAAACACTTTCACAAAAGATTTTAAGTTTTTGATTGGCTCTGATAAATTGTTTATTCTTTATAAACTAAAAAATATTAATAAAATTGTTGTTTTTTTTTCAAATAATTAATACTAATGCACATAAATTTCGCACATAAAAACCACTCTGACATTTGATTGCTCTATTAAGCATAATAAGTCCGGGGAAAACAAAATAAAACGGATTATTAATTTTTATAAATCATTCGAACAGAAATAGTAAAACAACTTACGTTATTTTTAAATAATTTTAATTGAAAAAATTTTTTCCTTATAGTAACAATATTTAAAAAAATTTTTTTTTTTTAGAAAATCGATTTCGGATTGACTCCTTCTTCGGTTCTTTTTTAACAACTATTATTTATTCTTAAAATTACACTATTTATATATATATATATATATATATATATATATATATATATATATATACATATATATATATATATATATATATATATATAGATATATATATATATATATATATATATATATATATGTTTTAGATGCGGTTATTAAATAATACCGCATCTAAAACATATATAAATAGTGTAATTTTAAGAATAAATAATAGTTGTTAAAAAAGAACCGAAGAAGGAGTCAATCCGAAATCGATTTTCTAAAAAAAAAAAAAAAAATTTTTAAAATATTGTTACTATAAGGAAAAATTTTTTTCAATTAAAATTATTTAAGAATAACGTAAGTTGTTTTATTAAAAAATTTATAAGTGATAAAATATACACAAGCAAAATGGATATACACCATTATAACTCATATAGAAATAGTAACCGAAATATGTATTTTTTGTGGTAAACTACAGATTTCACTAATTCCTGACTACACTTGACAGTGTACAAAATGGAAAAGCTAATTTTTGACATATTCTCAACGAATGTCATACTTGTCATTGGAGAAAAGTAGTAAGTTGAATTTTTTTTTTTTTTTTTTTTTTTTTTTTAATTATTTAAATTAATTTATTTATTTAATTCTTCAGGATTATGGTCTTTTTGATTTCGGAATGAAAGATCCTGGAGTTTATTCATCCGTACTAACGTTTTTACTAAATTTAGTACACGACAAAGATGATTCCAAATTTAGGCGGCGATTCAGTTCAAACGACCAACTCGTGCAAACTGTTAATGAAACTTATGAATGACTGTATTTTGGAGCGGAAAATTTTAAAAATTTTGATCCCATTACCGCATCCGTATTTGATTTTATTTATCAAGTATCACAATCACCAGATAAAGTAACAGATTGAATATTATATGAAATTTTACAAAAGATCGAGAAAAATCGATTGAATGGTTGACCGAGGACGAGAAGAATCATAATGTTGGCGGCGAGATTTTGAAGCTCCCCGCTTGATTGATGACACGGACTAATTACTTGATTGGATATGTGGTCATGAAGGAAATGATATGAATATGGATGTGTACAGCAATACAAAATAAAATAAAACATTAAATAAATTAACTACATACGTTAGTTTAAATTACTTGTAAATTCTTAGTTTCCATTTAACAGAATTATTGCACTGTTAAAAATATATTCAAAATTTAAAAAAACCTTGTCTAACCAACTTCATAATATCAAAAAAAATTTTTTTTGTTTTTACAAAACAAGATCTTACGTCATTGATTTCGTTTTTATAAGTTTATACTGTATTTTGCCAAATTTTTCACATAGACATACAAAGAAAAAGTAAATTTGTACAATTTTATTTTAATTTTATTAATCAAATTACTAAATTTAAGTTATTGGTTTTAAAATATGTTATACTCAAAGGTTTGATTTAAATATATACCTAAAAATATTTTCTGTTACGAGTATTTTTCATTCATAAAAGTTTAATCAAAAATGTTCAATTTTACTTGGGTTCTTATGGGAAATCGTAAAATGTATCCCCCTTAAATTAAGCTTGTTTTAAAATTGGTCTGAACCTGACGGCTTGTTTAGGTAAGCTTTGCAGTTATGATGCCACTGTATAATCCCATCGTTCATTGTACCATATGAGAACTCGTGTTTACATAAAAGCTTATTAATCATCATCGTGTAATTCTCTTACCTATGAATTGGTGAAGCACCAGTTGATACACGCTGCTGGTATCTACCAATCGTGGAATTTTGCTGGGGGGCCTTGTATCATTTCTTTGGCCAAGTGGCCCAACCTGAACTAATCGTACTGCCGCTTCCATTTCATTCCGACGTTATCATTTTATAGATATTTTATTATAGATTATTATATAAATTACACAAGAAATAGATATAGAATATTTAATTACAACGCATTTTTCATAAACTGATTTTTCAATTTTTTTCTTATTTTCATGAAAACATATTTTTCATGCTATTTTTTAACACAATTGATTTTTTCACATAATAATATCTATTTATTTAATATATTTTATTTCACTTTTTATCACTAAAAATATATTAAATAATGAACCGTGTAATTAAGAAAAACAAAACCACTTCACAAAAATAATTTTTCCCGAAAAAGCACGTGTAAAAGAATTATATTCACACAATTATGTCCATTCTACAACAATAACAATATGTATTAAAAAAAAAATTCAATTTAACGAAGTTAGGATTTGTCCACATCTAAAACCAATGGCAACAATCGAAATTAAAATAAATCAAAAAGAAGCCAAACAGAAAAACTTAAATCAATCCAATGAACGTGAAGAAAACAAAAAATCGAAACAATCTAGCATGCTTCGCAAATTCAAAATAACAACAGAACGATATTCAAATTCAAATTTGAATAGAGGCAATGAGAGATGATTATTGTATTGTTTGTAAATTTTGATTTATTAATTTATGACGTAAGTATATTACAAAAACAACAACACTTAAAAGTTTAAAATACCTTATTTTTGAAGACGATTTTTACTAAGAAATAAACATTTTCATGATTCGATTTTAAAAGCTCATAATTCTTATAGACTAAAAATGGAAATGATAGTTTCATAGTAAGGAAATAATTTTATGTACCTTATTTTAAGCTTAGTAAAAAATACAGTTAACGTGGAGGCTCTTATTTATAGAGTAGGCTCTGGTATAATTCACCATCAAAAACTGGGTACGCTTTTGCTAGTAGGAACAAATTGGAATTTGACATGCTGCGTTTAAAACCGCACATGTGGTGTCACATTGTTTAGATGTCAATGGCTGCACAGTGTATTTGACTTATTTTAGATATAAATCATTATTATCACGAAACAAATCTCGATCGCCCAAACCAAATGCTCACTAAAATCTATCGACCAACAATATTAGCAAATTTATTCCCTCATTTATATGCTCACGTCATAAAAATCCCTATAATTTAAATATTAATTTCAAAGGAACAATTGGATAACATTTTACTGATACAAAATAAATGCTTTTCAATGATAATTTTCAGTCATATGAAATTTTATCGTATCACTTAATTATTATTATCCTCTCATAATAATCATAAAGTTGCTCATCCTTATATCACCGATGATAGAAAAAGGGTACCTAATTTAAAATTCATTTTTGAATATTATTTTACCTAATTATTTTCAAATAAACTATTTGAAGTCGTTTTTCCGTTTTCCCATACATAGTTAGATTTTTTTTTTTTTTTTCAAGTATCTACATGTATGTACGAATATTCATTTAACAACATAATGTATTATAGAAATGTACATGTTTTATGTTATTTAATGATATTAACCGTTTCATATACTCATAGTATGTAGATGAAAATATTCGATAACGAAAAGATCAAAAAATTATGAATTCAAAGGGACTCATAATTTTCATTTTACCTAAAATGAAAAGGGTTGGAAGATTGAACATTAAATGTTTTAAAGTTTTGTTTTGTACCAATATCGGGACTAATATTTACACCAGCATAGATTTTGGTGCCGTGTAACAAACTTTATTAAGCTTCCGTTGTGAATTATTCCATTTCAAAGAATGGCATATGTTTCACAATATACTCGCACACAAATTTTTAAATCCATAAAATATACAAACGATACACATATGTTTATATGTTTATTGTATTCATGATAACCTCAAAATTTAAATCTGATTGAATATTAATGAGATATATTTTTACTTTGAACATTTTTCCGAAATAAAAATCTCAACAACAACACAAACACAACGAGGATGTAGATAGTAACTTTTCAATCTTTCTTTTTAATTTGTGTTTTTGTAAAAAACAAACAAACAGACATAAAATGAAAATTATCCGATTTATTTTCATTGATTCGGAAAAGTTTTGTGTGTTAAATTTTGTAGAGATGTTTTATAGGTTAACTTTAAGTGAAAAATATAGTATACTTATGGTACATGAGCAAAGAGGGAAGTTTGTTTTGTAGTAATTCAAACCATCTATCCCACGGAACACAAACCAATAACATTGCTCCCCCTTCGGAATATTAACCCTAGTTGACGGCGATTAAAAGGCAATCGTACCCCATGCGTATCTGAGCATGCCATTGTATTGTATGTACCTTTAGAAATGTTTTGGGTCACACGAAATATTTGCGCGACTCGTCAAATGGTTTTTATGAATTTTTTAAAACTGCCTACTAAAGAAAAGGTGAAGGTGTTCGTTTGACGGCCATTGACACGCAATCTTAGAGATGGCTACGCGTATCTGAGTATGCCATCGTGTTGTATATATCTTTAGGGATGTTGTGCTCTACTAAAAAAAATGTGTAGATAGGTGTTTGACGGTCATTGAGTAGATCTGATTATAAAATTATATTTAGTTTTTAGGTGTTAGGTGAATTTTTGCGTGGCCCGTTAAACTGTGTTTTAATAATGGTTTCTTAAATCGAAAGTGCCCACTTATGAACTACTTGACAATCCTGATTTCAGGTTCCTTAGCAAATTAAATGGCATTTTACGGCCTACTGTCAATGTAAATTAAAGATACAGGGTTAATTCTAGTTTTCGCGTTAGTATCCATAATGAATTTCCTACGATCCGATTTTTCTTTTTATGAATTCAGTATAATGTCCCAACAAACAGCGACTGTGTGCATGTTGATAGTGAATAATACCAATTAATACTAGCTTAGTGGACCCAAAATTCAGCTCTTATTGAATTTCGTTTATTTTGAAATGTTACCTTGTATTGGGAAGCAGTTGTTGAACATCTACTAGAGCAAATCCATTCCGAGTCTTAAGTTGTAGTTCATCGAGATTTTCGATTGGCGATTTACAATTAGTGCAGTTTGAACTGTAAAATTTAAACAAATCTCTAATTGTTTTAAGATCTCTTTCTTTGAAATTAACGTAGTCAATTGGAATATAAAAACTGTCTCTTTCGTTTGGTTTTAAGCATTTTGGGCAATTATAGTTTAATTGAATGGAACGTGATAACAAATATTCGATATATTTTGAAATATTACAAACACAGCTTTGCTCGACGTTTGTAGACAAATTTGTTAAATTAAAACACTCGCGGGGTCGCGCAAATATTTCGTATGATCCAAAACATCCCTAAAGGTACATACAATACGATGGCATGCTCAGATACGCGAAGCCTTCTCTACGATTGCGTGTTAATGGCCGTCAAACGAACACCTACACCATTTTTTAGAGGATAGAGAAATTTTGAAAACCCGAAACATCCCTGAAGGTACATACAATACGATGGCATACTCAGATAAGCGTAGCCATCTCTACGATTGCTTGTCAATGGCCGTCAAACGAACACCTGCTCCTTTTTTTTGAGTAGAGAAATTTTGAAAAATTCATAAAAACCATTTGACGGTCGCGCAAATATTTCGTATGAACCAAAACATCCCTAAAGGTACATACAATACGATGGGATCGACGGCATCTACGATTGCGTGTCAATGGCCGTCAAACGAACACCTTCACCTTTTTTTTAATAAAGACATTTTGAAAAAATCATAAAAACCGTTTGACGGGTCGCGCAAATATTTCGTATGACCCAAAACATTTCTAAAGTTACATACAATACGGTGGCATACTCAGATACGCGTAGCCATATCTACGATAGCGTGTCAATGGCTGTCAAACCCCCAGTTATTTTAACTATTGGTTTAAACTGTAGTAAGGTTTTTTTTTGTACACCGATACACTTTTATTACACATACAATCACATATTTTGTCATTTGTCATAAACTTCACGTTAACGTGTCATTTGATATAACCAAGTTCTGTTCTAAATTTACAAGCAATATTTTACTAATTGTCTTGTTGTTAATGTAACTTTCCCGTTTATTAGCGGTATATGCTCATTTTCGATGCACACCATTAAATTGGTTATTGCTTTGGTATTTTCACCACTTGCAATTAAATATGGAGCTGAAATATTAATGCTTTTCAGAAATTCTTCATTTTTTAAATTAACCTGTAATAAAGAAACATATTAATAAATATAAAATTTGTTTCTATCTAGGCAAAACTACTTGAACTAGAAAATATAATATAATTGAACTTTGTAACATACACTCGCCGATAAAAGCCCACATACACTTACCTTGTAAGAAAACCAAGAAAAACCATCATATTAAACATGAAAGCAGAGGGTTAGATAATATGAAAGATAGCAGAACCATCGCCAGATTGTATATTTGAGATTGTAAAGCAAAGATGAACATCGAGTAAATTTATTAACTCAGCACAAAAGGGAAAATCAAACTAAAGAAAGGAAAAGCAGCCTCTACCCTACTTCAAGCTGGTAGCACTAAACAACGATTTCTGGAAGGTAGATGTCCCAGACTCAGTTACTTTTAGAAAACTTACTATAAAGCTTAACGCTGAGAAAGTTCAGTGGAATATTTATGAAGATAAGCCCGAAAGACCAAATAAGTTATGGCTAGAGGATTACCCAAGAAAGAGAAAACTGTAAATGATAAAGGCAACGACGTCCTCATAAAACGAGGGCTACCGTTTTCATGCTAACGTTTGAAAATTGGGAAATTATCCAAAAAATCCGTAACATTCGATCAATTAAAAATATTGTGACGGTGACACCTAGGGTGTGATAGAATAAGTAAAATAATAGCTCAATGTTTTACTGTATTAAATGGAATTTTCCATGATAAAACTGTTATAAATGTTTCTACACTATTAGTACTGGAAAAGTCGTGAACTTTCTAGAAGCTTGGTTTGTGTTTGTAAAAAAGCGAACGAAATCGAATTGAATTATTAGTATTTAGAACGCGATAGTGTGGAGATTAAAAAGGAATTTAAAAGTGATTTAAAAAGTGTTTTAGTGCGAAATAAAAATTATAAGTGTTCAGTAAAATTGTGTAAAAGTTAAATAAAGTGATTTTGTGAATTATTGTTAAAAAATTGTGTTGTAATAATTTTTGTGTGAAATAAATAAATTCGTTGGTGATAAATTGAATTGATTTTGTTTTATTCACAAACCAGTGATTCGAACCTTGATTGACAAGGCGAAAATATAACAATATGAAGGATGAGGGATCTTATAACCTTCGAGGGAAAACACAATGAAGAATTAAAAGTTGAAATTGAATCTATTTAAGTTACTACTATCAAAATTCAAACAAATCATAAAGAAGAAAATATAACCGCAATATACTGCCCGTCAAGACATAAATTGTGGCGGGTGACGATGCTCGAATATTCAATATGTTATCGCCGCCAATTACTTGTTACTTTATTTTTATTAAAAAACACAATATTTTATGTTTCAAAATTAATTTGTGTAATTTTATTTTTTTGTTTTATATTTTTATCAAGTTTTATGTAATTTATCTGACCAATTTATTACAAATGTTCGAAGTACAATAATAATAAAAAAGAAAAAAGTTCTTTTATATGCAAAAAATTAGTACTAAACTTAACCTAAAACGATTGACGCGACGTCCAACGCAAAAAGAATGAACTTCTTCGAACTCATGGATGCAACCAAGAATTTTCGAATTCGAAGACGTCCATTTTTTCATAATGGCGTTGTGTTTACATTTTGAAACGTCAAACTAAAATTAACAATAATAATAGCAACGTAATAATAATGTAATCCGAATATAATATAATATATGTAATATACATACCATATAATCCTAATATAATAATAATATAATAATAATCTAATAATAATACAATAATAATATAATATAATACCAAATAAAATTTGTAAATGTTTATGTATTTATGTAATATCAAAATTGGCGTTAACATACCCGCGGCCTTAAAGTCCGAGTACTTTAAAACAAAGATTACGTTTGAATTAAAGACGCCAGTATGTTACCCCTTCATTGATTACTAAATTAAATTAAAATAAAATATTCAAATTATTCCTAATAGGAAACAAGCGTGTTTGAATTGAAGTGTCGATTGGATGAATTTACAGTGTTAGGCATCGTCAGGTATTGGCAAAACACTGACTCGATTTGCTGCCCGTTTGAAAACTGATTGCGCAGTTTTGACCGTGACGACTCGCACGATACCGTCCTTTCCTGGATGGATTTCTGTGATGCGCCCGAGGTGCCATTTCAGTGGCGGCGCATAATCATTGTGCAGAAGCACTAACTTTCCGACTTGGAGCTGTTGATGACCAGTTTGCCACTTAGTACGACGTTGAAGATCAGTCAAATATTCACCTTTCCATCGATTCCAGAAAACTTGTAATTGTCGTTGGATCAGTTGATATCTCGACAATTTGTGTACACGTAAATTAACCAATGATGGTTCCGTCAGTGCAGTTAATGGTGATCCGATAAGAAAATGACCAGGCGACAAGGCATTTAGGTCGGATGGATCACTGGACATGTATGTTAGCGGACGAGAATTTAAGATCGCTTCGATCTGCGCCGTTAATGTATATAATTCTTCCATTGTGTATGACGATGCTCCCGCTACTCGTTTCATATGGTGTTTAGCGCTTTTAATGGCCGATTCCCATAATCCTCCAAAGTGTGGTGATCGTGGTGGTATAGTGAGCCATTCAATTCGATGTGAGGCGCAATATTGATGTGTCTTGTCCTGAAATGATTGTGATAAAAAAAGATCGGCAAGTTCTTTAAGTTCGGAACGAGCCCCAACAAAATTGGTAGCGTTGTCTGAGTAAATTTTGTCGCACATTCCACGACGTGCGACGAAACGACGAAGACAGGCGATGAATGATTCTGTTGTTAGAGCCATTACTATCTCGAGGTGAATGGCCTTCGTTGCAAAACATACGAATAAACATATGTAGGTTTTCATATTTATTTTTGATCTGACAGCTGGTTTAATCATGAATGGCCCGCAAAAATCAATTCCTACAATTATAAAGGGTCGCATTGATGCCGTTACTCGATCAGTTGGTAAGTCACCCATGATTTGGTTTTTTGTGTGAGGACGAGTATGGAAACATCTGATGCACTGGTTAACGACCGTCCTGCATAGGTTGCGTCCCCTGATTATCCAAAACCTTGCATGAAGATTAAATAAAAGGGTTTGTGGTCCAACATGTAGTAACCGAATATGTTCATATCGCACAATCAGCTTGGTTAGTATATGGTTTCCCGGAAGTAGCATCGGGTGTTTTTGACTATACGACATCGAGGCATTACTGAGGCGGCCACCGACTCTTAGTATACCAGCATTATCTAAAAATGGAGATAGAGAGCGTAATGAACTTTTATGTGATAATTGTTGATTGGCTTTGAGATATTTTATGTCGTCCGGAAAATCACGTAGTTGAACTAAGCTTACCAATATGTTCAATGCGTCATCAATCTCACTGGGTTGCAAAAATATCGACGGCTGTACTTCACGGTGAGATTTGTTTTTCGCATTGTTAAAAAACCGACGTATATAAGCTACAACACGTAGCAATTTATCAAGTGATTGAAACCTGTTGAAAATGTCTTGCTCACAGGGATTCGTTTTGTTGAGCACAGCTATCGAAGACATGCGTGTTTCTAGATCTGTCAGAGCTGGACTGAGTAGATAATTCGAAGACTTCGGCCATTCTTGTTCTGACTGATATAAAAATTCTGGGCCATTCCACCAAAATGTTGCTTCACCAAACTCCGATGGCATTAAACCTCGGGAGATGCAGTCGGCAGGGTTTACTGATGACTTCACATAATACCAGTCCGTAGCAGACGTGTATTCCTGAATTCGGGTGAGTCGATTGGCCACAAACGTAGTAAATTGCTGAGGGTGTGCTCGGATTCGATGTAACGTGATTTCAGAATCTGACCATAAATAAATTGCGTCGAATGATATGTCAAGTATCTTTAGCAATTTGTGGGTCATCTCGGCTAACAGAAGCGCTGCACACAGCTCTAATCGAGGAATCGTTTGTTTCTTCAATGGTGCCACCCTTGATTTAGCACACAGTAATTTTACCTGATGACAATCTGAGCTATTGGTCACTCGAATGTAAAATACGCACCCGAATGCTCGTTCTGAGGCATCACCGAAACCATGTAGCTCTACTCGTTTGACATCCTGTGTGAGTATAAATCTTGGCACTGTTATTTTTTGTAGTTGAATGAGCTCACCCTTGTAGTTGATCCATTGATTTGCAATTTTATCTGCAATCGGGTCATCCCACCCAATATGCTGAAGAGACCATAACGCTTGCATGAATAGCTTTGCACTTACGATGATAGGCGCACATAACCCCAATGGATCGAACAGCTGACAAATTTCGGACAACATGTTCCTTTTCGAGCAATATGTAGATACGGATAGTTTGTCCAATTTTGTTTCGAAGTTGTCAGTTGCAGTATTCCATGATAAACCCAATATCAACGTAATTGGCGAAGTGGTTGGACTTTCTGAAGATTGTGATGATTCATTCGAGTAGAATTTGCGAAGGTCGAATCCTCCTAACTTCAGTAACTCAATCACTTCGGTTTTCAGTTTTAAGGCCTCACTGATAGTTGGTGCTCCCGTTAGAATATCATCGACGTAGAAATCACTGGCTGCTATCTTTGAGGCTGCTGGAAATTGGTCGTACTCGTCTATAGTTAATTGGTTGAGCGTTCGTGTCGCTAAAAAAGGTGCACTTGCTATACCATACGTAACGGTTCGTAATTTGAACATCTGCAATGGGTCCGACTGTTGATCCCGCCACCAAATTCGCTGTAGATCTTGTTGATCGTCTTGTACATAAATTTGGCGATACATTTTCGCAATGTCGCCACAAAATGCATAATTATGTTTCCGAAACCGAAGAACTATAGCGAATAGAGTGTCTTGAATTGTCGGTCCGACCATTAAACAGTCGTTCAATGATAATCCTGATGATGTTTTTGAAGATGCGTTGAAGACGACTCTCAGCTTGGTTGTGGTGCTCGTATCTTTGAGCACGTAATGATGTGGCAAATAATAATTTTGTGACTCGTTGACATCCGTTACTGGGACGATATGACCTAAGTCGATGTATTCGGCCATAAAGTTTCGATACTGTTGATAGAGTTCTTCCTTGATGCGAAGACGTTTCTCGAGTGATAGGAATTGACGACGAGCTGACAAGTATGATGACCCTAAATCAACTAGATTAGGTTTGACAGGTAATGCCACTGCGTATCGTCCATCTGGTGCTCTCTTCGCAGTATTACGATAATGTTCCTCGCATTTTTTCTCTTCCGATGAATAGGTATTTTTAACGATGATGGTCTCCAACTCCCAGAACTGCTTCAGTTGTGTCTCGAGAGTTTCAATGCTACACAACGTAGTGTGATGATTGATTGGGTTGATCTTGCTAGACTTGTTCATAGCCTTACCGCAAACGACGTAACCTAATGTGGACTCATGAAATGGTGGTAGCTCCTTGAATATTACAGTAGACTGACCTGAAAATAGTTGATTATATATCTCAACTCCCAATAATAAGTTGATGCGGTCGGGTATATAGAAATATGGATCAGCCAATTGTATCTCCGACGGTAATGTAATGGGTTCGAAGTTTAGGCATACTGCCGGTAGATCGTGCGTAATCTTGGGAAGGATATAAAATTCTAATTCTACACTATAATCTGAAACTCGCGACGAAATAGTGAGATAAATTTTGTGCTTGATGACTGATTCCCTTCCGCCAATGCCCGTAATTGATTTCATGGTTGGATGTCTTTTAGCCCTTAAAGCATTGCATGCATCCGTAGTAATGAAATTTAGATGAGATCCACTATCAAGTAACGCTCGAAGTTTTACTTGGGTACCATTGGCAGTCGCAGCGTTGACGAGTGCTGTGCCGATCATTATGACTCCCTGGTTTGATGATGCTTTGGATGGATTTGGTGAAGTTGGATTCAACATGCTGGTCATAGACGTCGATGTAATTTGATCTGCCTTGTTAACGGGGTTTGTTGTTGAAGCACTCGTTTTCCTTGTTGACTCATTAGTTGATGAGCAGACTCTGTCTGAATTGGCGACTTCTGCTTCTTTGGATGAATAACGATTTGGAAAATGGAGCAACACATGATGCTTCAATGAACACAATGTACAAGATTCCTTTATGCAGTCTCGTACACGATGGTTCTCCATGAGACAGTTGACGCACAGCCTATTGTCTTTGATGAATTGGAAACGCATTTTTGCCGTCAAATTCTCACCTTTAAAAGCCGGACAGTGTGTTATGGCATGTGATCCTGTGCAATAAGCACACTTGGTGTTACTTGACACTAATGCATGTGGTTTAAAATTTCTCGACGGTGCTTTTCTTGGCTCTGTAGTTGACCTTGATGCAGATGATGGATTGCTGAAATTTAAAGCTTGTAGTAACTGGACACGGGTCCTAAGTATAGTTATAAATTCAGCGAACGCAATGATCTTGGTTAAGCTTGAACCTTTGGTAACCGCGATGCGCGATGAATTATCCAATTTCTGGATTAAATGATGGATCAACATAAGATCCCATTCGTCCACTTTCACCTTTAGTGATTTCAGCGCATTGTAGTGCTTCACTATTGTATCGATGAATGTTTGCAATGCTTTGTATGAATTCTCAGTCGGACCTCTCACCTCGTAGAGTTCTCGCATATGAAATCTTTGAATAGAGAGTTCATTGTTGTACTTATCGCAAATTGCTTTCCAGGCGATCTCATAGTTTTCCGCCGTAACCGAGATATGTTCAATTACACTATATGCTGACCCTGCACGAATTTGAGTAATTAGATAGACAAACTTGATAGTAGATTCGATATTTTTAGTGTGGATCAAATCAGTAAATATATCCCGGAACGCTAACCACTCTGATTCCTTGCCATTAAACAAAGGCAGGCTCAGTTCAGGCAACCGAATTCCCATGGATACTGAACTATTAGACGAAGCCTCATGGGTCGATGAATTTTGAAATGTGGCTGAAATGTCTTCGGACTTTTTTAACTCGTATATTTTATTTATCAAAGTGGATTCTAAAACGCCGTAGTCATCTTCAAATGTGTCACGATCAACTGCAGTGGACTCATCGATGGCCTCTATTTTTAATTGAACCGAATTGTAGTTATCATAAACCAACTGAATTCTACGCAACAATGATTCGAAAGATCCTAACGTGGAGGCTGAACTGGATTGGTTTTTAAAATAGGTAAATTGACCTTTAAACGCGGCGCGTTGTTTTTTGAATAAATCGAGCTTATTTACCTCGTCGGCCATAGTAAACGAAAATTGATCGAGGTTTAGTAACACAAATGTTATGATAGACGATTAAATTATTTTTGTTTTTCACCAATCAACACTTCAATCACACGACTATAATTCACCAATGATATCAATTAATTTTCCCCAGAGTGATATTGACAATAGTGTTTATAAATGGATTATTACAAATTCTTAATAACTAAATAAATTTAATTTTTATAGCTAATTGTATTACCTGATGATCAAAGTTGATGATGATATTGATGAATCACGACTCGATGTTGTGCAACATCAGTATTCGATAACCTCTGCTCCTTTAATCTACCAAATGAATCTTCATGTGGGCAAATTTATGACGCTTGGTTTTAATGAAGATGGCCGATGGAATAACGTTGATGAGGTTAAATTGATATTGATGAATAACACTCTCATATGATGATGAATAACTACGCTCTGCTACCACAAAATGGCGTACTGCTTAGTATTTTCTTCACAACTTATTTTTTTTTTTTTTTTATTATTGTTAATGGATGTTGAACCACGCGGCTACCGTCAGCGTACACAATTTTAACTTCTCAAAGTTTAACAGTATATGTGTTAACACGCTACGAATCAATGGCACTTGTTAAACACGCGGTTCCATATCCGGCTCGAAGGACCAAAATGGCGGGTGACGATGCTCGAATATTCAATATGTTATCGCCGCCAATTACTTGTTACTTTATTTTTATTAAAAAACACAATATTTTATGTTTCAAAATTAATTTGTGTAATTTTATTTTTTTGTTTTATATTTTTATCAAGTTTTATGTAATTTATCTGACCAATTTATTACAAATGTTCGAAGTACAATAATAATAAAAAAGAAAAAAGTTCTTTTATATGCAAAAAATTAGTACTAAACTTAACCTAAAACGATTGACGCGACGTCCAACGCAAAAAGAATGAACTTCTTCGAACTCATGGATGCAACCAAGAATTTTCGAATTCGAAGACGTCCATTTTTTCATAATGGCGTTGTGTTTACATTTTGAAACGTCAAACTAAAATTAACAATAATAATAGCAACGTAATAATAATGTAATCCGAATATAATATAATATATGTAATATACATACCATATAATCCTAATATAATAATAATATAATAATAATCTAATAATAATACAATAATAATATAATATAATACCAAATAAAATTTGTAAATGTTTATGTATTTATGTAATATCAAAATTGGCGTTAACAAATTGAATAGGGGAAACTATGATGAACTGTTTAACAACATGAGTCAATGTTTCGTCGTTGGCGGTGACTTCAATGAAAGAAATACCTACTGGGGTTCCAGAGTTACAACACCAAAAGAGAGAGCTGTTCGAGGCAGGAAAAATATTTAAATGCGATGAGAATTTTATGTAACAAAAGGTGTATCTGATATCGCTCTCCTGTTATTATGACAGTCAGTGAAACAATAATTTTAACGATAAACCGATATTGAGGTACTAGCATTTCTTTCGCCATTCCTTTTAATTTTCAATATGAATTCAGGGTGTGTATCTTTGGAATTTTTTTTTAACAAAATCATTTCCGGGAATGACTATTCTAAAATTTCTGTGATGGATGGTGGTATTTCAGCGGGAATTCCAACGCAAAAAATTAATATTTTTTTACAACAAAGAGATTTTTTTCTTAAGTCAATCACAACGTAAATACAACACTATTCTATTTGAGTTTAAATCCGTTTTATAAAACGCTTGAGCTTCTTCCATTTAATTTCAAGTTAAACTAAATGTAAAATCTTAGACTTTTGTACTTAAATTGTAAATTTAATATAGTCTTGATTTACAGTTAACTAATAGATTACCACGGGTGGGGTCTATTTAGTTATTGAGAATAAACAACTTGTTGTTAATATTAGAGTTAAATTCATTCTATTTTATTTTATTTAATATTCACCTTTTATATACAATTAAATGCTACTGTCAGCAACTTAGAGAAAAAGAAAATATAAAAATAAGAAATAAAATATGACACCAAACATTCCTATCCAGTAAATTTAAATGTTGTAATGTTGATGAGCCAAGGTTGCTTCAACATCATTATTGTTGTTGTAAGTAGGTTAACTGCTAGTATCAGCAAATTAGATAAAAATATAAAAATTGGACGTTGCACTGTTGATCTCAACATATTCCCGGGCCGCCATTTAGATTGTTATACTGTGAAACTTAACATATTCCGGGGCTTCCGTTGCTGCTTTCATGCTTCCGAACGTTGAAGAGGTGAAGGGGTGGGCGCGTTGTTCGCCTTTGTTTAATATAGTTGATGCCCCAAATAATACATATGGCTACACCAATCCAAAAAATTGTGTGTATCATGGTGTAGTGATGGACATGATGAAAATTCCCCTCATGTAGTCGTCCTTCCTTTTCTCTAACCGCTTGTATTTCTTGTTCCAGTTGCGTGGTATCCTGAAGATTTACGAGCTGAGGCTCATCGTATCCTATCGTTTTATTTCGAACCCGTGTGATGAACGTCCTTAAGTTGTTGGCTCCGTTTAATGTGCTGAGTGGTCTGCGGAACGATTCGCTTATGTTGTTGGAAGCTGAACCGATGGCGACGATGTACAAATTTGTGTCTCGCAGTACGCATCCAGCCTTGATTTCTAATATCCCTGATCCTTGGAGACTGAGTGATGTGATGCTTTGGCCGCATATAACATCGAATGTTGTTTCATTTGGAATGGAGTATATCCACTGATTCGTCGCATGGAGCTTAATCCAATGGTTTGATATCTTAACTGACTTAATGGTACATACCCTTCGAGATTTGCTATTCGTTGTAGGATTGCTAATTCGCATTGATTTTGGTTAGTCATTGCGTTATAAATTGGCGATATTTCACATAAAAATCGGTTATTTTGGAATAGTTGGCATTGTTTCACTTCTTCTCTCGTTAGTAATGAAAAATGTTCCCGGTGATCATCTACTGCTAAGTATTCCGAATTGGTGGTAATGTACGACTGCGTGTTGTTGTGCTCTATATTAGGAACTGGAAATAGGGCCAGTAGGGTATAATCCAGCGCAAAGGATAGAGGAATGGTGATTTTTATTATGATGTTGCCCTGGGTTACTCTACTGCGTAATCTCATGCTGCGATATATGTGAAGGAGATCAGAGATGCCATGCCCATGTATGGTTATGGTTGTTGGTATGTGTTGTTTGATTAATTCGAGCTCTTGTTGTAATTGAGCGGGGGCGAGTAATGAGGGATGCAATAAATTCTTGTGTGCGTTCTGGACCACATCAAGTAAGGCTTGCTGCGTGTCTTCCAAATTCTTTAGAATTAACATCAGTTCAATTGTTGATGTTAATATCGATCGAATCTTTTCTTCTCTGATGGAGTACTCATTTAATAGTTCCATTTCAGCATTCAGCCTTCTCTGCTGCTCTATCAGGTTGTTTAATGATGCCATGGTGAGCTTTGAATTATGTTTTACCAGGTTGATTGTGTTATCTATTATGGTGGTATGACTCTTTATCAATGATTCTAATTGTTGCTCATCGTTGTTTATGGCTTCAAATTGTGCCTCATAATATCTTGCCTCACGTTCTGTCAAGATCCCAAACATATCGCCTAACACTAGGCCTATGGTGTCTCCTAGGCCTCGTTTTGGTCGTTGTACCTCCTTGTTGCTTGCTAATAATAATTCATTGTCCGCAATCAAATTGTTGTATTGCCATTGAATTTGTTGAAGAATTAGGTCGCAATTTAACCCAGCTATATTCAAGCATGCCGCCTTTAATTCATATTGTGTTTGCTTAAAGGTTTCAATTTCTTCCCAGTAATTGCTCATGTTGTAATAAACCACCAATGTCCATTTCATAGCTACCACTTCGAGTTTACCTATTTCTTCGAAGTAAATCCCTGTGGAATGCTTGAAAGGGGTTATATGTACGTTGGCCTGTACAAGTCCCATAAAACAACAAATGGATAATATGGCTAGTGCTAGATGATTGACGGTTCCCCTGTTCTTTACGCGTCTATGAGGCTGTCGCCTTAAAACTTGATTGTTCTTCTCCGGTGATTGCAATTCTCTAGGTTGACCTCGGTTTGCTTTCATGGGCATAATTTTTTGTAAGCCTTCTTCAATTGGTAACTTACACAATTTCACAATCGGTCGCTTATATGTTGCGTTTTCGCATTTGACTGTCGCTACCCGAACTAAATCATCTTTTCCAGCGTGTGTTTCCACGATTCTCCCTAGCTTCCACCGTGTGGCAGGTTGTTGGTCGTCTTTTAATAATACCAGGTCGTTGATCATTAAGTTTGACTGGCTGCTCTTCCATTTAGTTCGTTGTTGTAGTTGGTGAAGGTATTCGGAGGACCACCGTTTCCAAAAGTCCTGAACCATTCTCTCGACTACATGCCATCTCGTTCTTAACGATATGCGGTCAATTTCTACGGCTGGTAGCGCCTTGAGAGAATCTCCTATCAAGAAGTGCCCCGGCGTTAGTGCTGACATATCTGCAGGATCACTTGTCAGCGGTGTTAGAGGGCGAGAATTGAGACATGCTTCTATTTGGGTAGTCACGGTACATAGCTCTTCGAAAGTGAGTGTTGTTTCGCCTATGATCCGTTTGAGATGGAATTTCATTGATTTAATTCCTGCCTCCCATATTCCACCGAAATGAGGCGTAAGAGGTGGTATGAAGTGCCAATTCGTTCCATTGTCAGCTATCATAGTGGCAATGTCGCTTGGTAATGTCGCCATTGCGCGACGGTAATCTCTCTGCATTACGTTGTTTGCTCCTACGAAGTATGTTCCATTATCAGAGTAAATGTCGGTGCATAATCCTCTCCTGGATATAAATCTTTTGTAAGCGGCAATGAAGGATTCAGTTGTTAAATCGCTTATTATTTCAATATGGATGGCCTTCGTTACTATGCATATAAACAGAGCAATGTATGCCTTATATGTCTTGTGACCCCTGCCTTTGGATGATCTTAATTGGATGGGCCCCGCATAGTCGATTCCCGTTTTGATAAACGGTCTTCCCGGCCTCACTCTTGCTGATGGTAGGTTTCCCATTAGTTGTTCGGATGAATGTTGTTTGTGACGAAAGCAAATAATACATTTTTGAATTATCTGTCTGACAGCTCGTTTACCATCAATGATCCAGAATTTGTTTCTTAATGTTGCTAATGTCAATTGTGTGCCTCCGTGTAATGTACCAATATGAGCATCTTCTATTATTCTTTTCGTAACTATGTTGTGCCTGCTCAGTATTACTGGGTTTTTGCTTGAACTTGGGAGTATTGAATTTTGTAGCCGTCCGTTTAGCCGTAGCAACCCGTTTTCATCTATAGTTGGATTTAGTGATAGAATTTTGCTCTTCGTGCTGATTTTTTCAGCTTTATTAAGACAGTTGATTTCCTTATAGAAATCTTGTCTTTGTACGAGGTTGAGAATTATTATTTCTGCGTTTTGGAGTTCTGCACCAGTTAGTTCATTTCTATTGTTGTTTCTACGCGAGCAGTTGTTGATGAACCTTTTGCAATATGCGACTATACGCTTCAATTTGTTGTAGCTGGAGCATCGTTCGAATAAAAGAAAAGTGTGATCTTCCGTAGTTATTGTCATAATTTTTATTGCTTTTTCTTCTAACTCTTCTGGTTTAAGGGTGTTATTTTGCATAATAGGGTTGATTGCCTTCCATCTGGTGAGCTTTTGTCGAAGAAAATCTGGACCTTCCCACCACAATTTGTTTTTTATGAGTGCTAACGGTGTCATGCCACGTGAAGCTATATCCGCTGGATTATCGCATGACTTTACGTGGTGCCATGTTGCTTCGGGTAGCATAGTTTTTACTGCCGAAATTCTGTTTGCCACGAACGTTTTAAATTTGTTTGGTTCCCCTGTGATCCAACATAGTGCAATGGTCGAATCTGACCACGCATATATTTTGAGGTTTTTGATTTCCAAGCTTCTTTGTGTGTGTTTAAGTAATTTTGCCAATAGTAGAGTTGCATTTAGCTCCAATCGAGGAATGGATAGCTTTATTTTGGTTGGCGCGACTCTTGTCTTCGAAGTTAATAATTGTGTTGTTATAATCCCTTCTTTATTTGTTGTTCGACAATATATTGTGGCTGCGTATGCGTATTCTGAGGCATCAGCGAACCCGTGAAGCTCCGTTTCGACCTCGTCTGTTGTATTTACCCATCTCTGGATTGTTATGTTTTTGATTTCACTTAATTCTTTCTTGTATTTTACCCACTTTGTATTTATGTTTTCTGGCAAGGGTTGATCCCAATCTATTCCTGATGTCCATACTTCTTGCATCATGATTTTTGCTGTGATTGTTATTGGGGAAAGCCATCCAACGGGATCAAAGAGCTTGGATGAGTCGGATAACAGCGAACGTTTTGTTGACTGCTTGTCTGATAGTTGTAATGTTTCTACGTTGAATTTGAAAAGGTCCTTTTCTGGATCGAATAGAATTCCCAATGTTTTAATGCAGTCATTTAACTTGATTTGAACGTCACCCGTGCCGTGTAGTTCTCTGGGAATATGGTTCAATACTTCTCTTGAGTTAGAAAACCATTTCCTTAAATTCAGTCCACCTCGTTCTGTGAGCATCTTTAATTCTTGTACAGCTCGAGTGGCTTCCTCTATGTTGTTAGAACCTGTTAACAGATCATCCACGTAAAAATCTGTCAGTATGATGCTTGCTCCTATTGGATAATCATTATTTCCGTCGGTGGCTAGTTGCTTTAAGGCTCTTATGGCTAAAAAACTGGCGGCTGTTGTTCCGTATGTTACCGTTTTTAACTTGTATGCCTCCATTGGCTTGGAGGGGTTGCTTCGCCATAGAATTCGTTGATAGTTCTGGTCTTGTTTGTTAATCCAGATTTGTCGATACATTTTTTCTATATCTGCTGTCATTACGATCTTGTGTTTTCCCATCGTAGTAAAATATCTGCTAAATCTTGTTGTAATTTTGGACCATTCATCATGCAATCGTTTAGAGATACTCCCGTTGTTGTTTTGGATGAGGCATCAAACACTACTCTTTGCCTTGTTGTTGTGCTGTCTTTCTTGATTATGCCATGATGCGGTATATAATAGATATTGGTTGATTTACCATCTTCTGGTTTTTCTTGTACTTGTTCCATGTGCTTCAAATTTATATATTCTTGCATGGATTGATGATATAATTGTTTGAACGGCGCATCTTTCTTGAATCGTTTTTCTAATTGTATCAATCTGGCAGCGGCCGTCTTCCTGGATTCCCCTAGTTCGGTTTGGTTATCCTTAAAAGGGATTCTTACTGTGTATCTGCCGTCTGGACCTTGTTCTACATTTGACTCAAAATGCTTCTCTATCATGATTTCTTCTTCAGTGGTAACTCTCTCTTCAGGTATTGAGTCGTTTTCTACCAGCAATCTCAGTTGATCCTCTATACTTTTAGTTGCAATCATCGTTGTTTTATGCTGACTACCTGTGTTGTTCCTGCTGCCCAATATAATCCAACCGAATTCCGTTTGTTGTGCCATAGGCTCTAGTTGACCTCCCTTGATGATGTTGTTGATTAGTATTGATGGATAATAATCCGCGCCAAGTATAAGATCAATTGGCTGTGACTGGTTGTAGTGTGGATCAGCCAGTTGTATTTGGTTGAGATGCGTCCAGCTGCTTGTGGCAAAGTCTACCTCGGGTAATTGTTGGTCGAGTTTGTCGAATATCAATGGTTTGATATTCATTTGGAAATCTCCATGAAATCTTGGCGATATTTTTAGATTAATGGTGTGACTGCAAATGCCTGCTTTTTTCCCACCTACTCCTGAGATGGTGACGTGTACTTTCTCTTTTTTAAAGTTGAATAAATTTGCGGCCTTGGAGGATATTAATGTGGCCTGTGATCCTGGATCAATTAGAGCTCTTAGTGTGAAACAAACGCCTGTGTCAGTTGCGGCTCTGACTAATGCAGTTGGTATTAAAACTTGTTCTAGCTGACTGATCACGAATGTTTTGGCGGCTTTGACACTACTTCCGGTGGTTGATGCTGCATTATTGCAGTGTAGAAGTGTGTGGTGTCCTCCTTTACACACAACACATGTTTCTGCCTGGCAGTTTCTTCCTTGATACTGGCTTAAACATCGTATGCACAAGTTGGATGAGTTGACGAGCCTTGCTCGTTCTAATGTTGACATCTTTTTGAATTGCTGGCATTGATTTAAACCATGATGCTCCTTACACCCTTCCACCCAACATGTTTTGGTTAACATGGCTGTATTCACTCGTTTCAATGGTGATATGTATTGCATGTGTGGTCGTGGTGCTGTTGCTCTATGATTGCCCATGGCTTCCAAAGATTGAAACCTTCTCTCCAGGAATCCAAAGAAATCTTCCAGTTGTGGAATTTCTCTGGGCTTCTCTATAGTTGTCTCGTATATCTTAATGGATTCTGGGTCTAATTTTTTGTTTAAAATGAAACCCACGAATGCCTCGAAGGGCGAATCCATATTTAGCCGCTTTATGTTGTGTAATATTTCTCGCGCCGTATCGTGCAAATTTCTCACTGTTTGGACGGATGGTATCTGAATTGTGGCCAATGACAATATTGCATTAAACTGATGGTTTGCCAGTAGCCTCACGTTGTTGTACCTTGCTTGGATTATGTTCCAAGCGGGTTGGTAATTGTCACCTGTTGTTGTTAAGTGACTAATAATTTGGGCTGCTCCCTTCTGCAGGTGTGATTTCAGATACGTCATCTTTACCGTATCTGTTAGTTTGCTGTTTTGGTGGATCAGCTCAGTGAATATATCGTTGAACGTTTCCCACCGTTCATAATCACCATAAAAGATCGGGATTTCTACCTTAGGCAGTTTCACCTGTGCTGCTGATCCTGCTGCGGTTGTTGTCTGGGGCTGAAACGGTTGTAGTTTGATTATTGCATCTTATACCCTCTCTTGAAGCTTCGCATAATAATCTTCTCTAAAGTAGTTGGATGTTTGTTCGTCTTCTTCCAGCTCTACTAATAATTCTGTGTGTTGGGCTGCGATTTCTCCCATGTCTTTTTCTAATTGTCTCGTTTTGATATTCACATATTCCTTAGATATGTTGTTGGTTTCCAAGGAATAATTTATTGGCGCCAATTTCTGATATAACTGCCGCATGAGCACGTCTTGCCTCTTGAACAATTTTGTGTTGTTGTTTCCTTCAAACTTTGCTGCTTGAAGGGCCTCGATTGAACTATTCATCAGTGGTTCTTGTTGTTGATTTGCCGCTGAGTGACCTTGTTTAATTTCCTCATTTTGGGAATCGGTTGATGAGCTTTGTATGGTATCCAACCGAATTGATGGTGTTGTTTTATATGATGCCTCGACAAGTGGGTTTGGTAGTTGTAGGACTTCTTGTGACGTTGTTGGTGTCAATGGCGGTCCGCTATTTAGGCGATACCGCATTTCCTCTATCAACTTATTGTAAACATCTGTCATGTTTTTTCTTGTTGTGAAATAAGCGTGATTTTGGCCCAGAGGCGGGACCATTCCTAGAATTTTGTCATCGATTCCAACGAATTCGTTATATAGCGTTTTTAGATTCGCTATTCTCTTCTCTAAGTAAGACTTCGTTTTTCTGTCTTCACCGTCTTTTCGATAGTTTCTCTCTAGCTGAACTATCTTTCCACTTGTTACCTCTTGGTATTGAAGTAACTCATCCATCTTGTTGTTGTTTGGTTTGTTGTGGTGGTTTTGATGCTTGTTGTTGCTTAGCTTCTCCTTTGACGGTAAGTTATGTGCCTGTTGTTGCTTGGCTGCTAGTGTCGTCACCCTTGACGACGTTACAGACTGTCCGTCTATATTTCTATTTGTCGGTTGTTTTAGTGGCTCGAAGGACCATGTAAAATCTTAGACTTTTGTACTTAAATTGTAAATTTAATATAGTCTTGATTTACAGTTAACTAATAGATTACCACGGGTGGGGTCTATTTAGTTATTGAGAATAAACAACTTGTTGTTAATATTAGAGTTAAATTCATTCTATTTTATTTTATTTAATATTCACCTTTTATATACAATTAAATGCTACTGTCAGCAACTTAGAGAAAAAGAAAATATAAAAATAAGAAATAAAATATGACACCAAACATTCCTATCCAGTAAATTTAAATGTTGTAATGTTGATGAGCCAAGGTTGCTTCAACATCATTATTGTTGTTGTAAGTAGGTTAACTGCTAGTATCAGCAAATTAGATAAAAATATAAAAATTGGACGTTGCACTGTTGATCTCAACACTAAAGAATACTAAAAATTTATTTTTTACACACTGTCCGCTCCAAATTTATCAGCACAATGAGGATAATGCATAAAGCAGTGTTGTGCTAGTAAACTACGTTTGACAATTTACGTTTGGTATTTAGTGACATCTGTTAAGAAAAATTAAAACTGGTCGGCCGTTGACGCTCGAAGAGGATAGACGTGTTTTTTGTCGTCCTCTTCGTAAATTTAATTTAATTATTATTTATTTTAAATATGTAAAGTGTTTAATTTAATTTATTTTGTGTATATTTAATTAGTTAATTAGGAAAGTTGTGGAAAAGTGGTGTGAAGTTTTTGTGTACATATCTACATATATACATTATACGTATATTGATGGAATTTAACTACAAATTTCGTCTGTTATGTCATTGTTATTATTATGATTAGTTTCGTGAGTGTTTAGTGAGTGTTTTTGTGTTAAATTTCGTGTGAAGAAACATTTTGGTAGTGAATAATATTCATTTGTGAAGTTTCTTGTTATCCATTTTTACAAATGGTAATTTGTTTTAAAAACAAGGAAACATGAACAGACGTGTTCAAAAAAAAAAATTAACGGGACTCTCAGTTATCGTTATACAGAATATTGCGTACTACATACATATGTTGAATGTACAACATTTTGCGAACGGTGCGTGTGTGTATATAAAATGTATTATTGTATTGTAATGAATCTCGGTTTCGTTTAGGTTGTGTTGCTTATTTCTAGAAATACCGTTGTTTATAGGAGGAATTTTCGTCAGTTTTGTGTGTATCAGATCAGTGCTGTCGCTCTGAAAACTTTAAGCGGAGTGCGTTCCAGGTTTTCGGGGGAGTATTTCTAGACAAAAGGGAGTACATACGAAATACAATGGTTGGACCTTGGACATAAAGAATTGTTGTTGTTTTGTGTTTAAAAAAGGTCAAGATCCAACAAATTATATACTGAAATTGTTTTTAGTTTTTGATCCTAATTTAAATATTAAAAGAAAACTGTTTTAGTTATTGGTTTAGAGCTCTTTATAAAGCTCTTATACTATTAAAACGTTAAGTTCTGTACTATACTGCGAGCTAAATGGTTTTTAACGCGGCCACAACTCTCCACGAGATCGCAGACATTTTAGGTTGTCGTTTTGAGACTTTTGAGTTTTTGTCGTGGAGAAGAGTACCGATCAGCGAAACCGGAAGTGAAATTTTTAATTTTTAACTATTTTTAAATGCTACTATTTGCTAAATGACTGCAGAAACTATCTTACAGTACTATTTTTATATAGAAGTGTTAATCTAAGCTTAAAGAAGGATTTGAGTTTTTTGTAAATTCAGTCCTTAGTTTCTGCTCGATGCCTTGGTATCTGCTGGCCTAAAAATCAATCCTCAAAAATGCACCACACTTATCAGAGATCCACAAGTGGCATACATTACCCGCTCTAGCATAGTTTTAGACCCAAGGAGCGAGGACGACCATGTTTCACCTGGAAAAATTCTCTTAATCACGACTTAAGTTATTATGACAGAACTTTCACCGAATGGGAAAACCTGCTATCAAATCGGAGTGAATTAAAGAAGGCTGCTGAAGAGCTGTATTTACTCGAAGAATCTGATTGCAGTGAAATGTTTAAGAGCGGAGACGGAGAGGATGTAACCTCACACCCATTTTATGCACCATAGTACAAGTCGAGAGAGGATAAAATAAAATGAATGTGAAATAGTTAAGATAAAATCAAATGAACTAAGATCCCAACTAAGGCTCTCCCCTCTTTCATTCCCTACTTACAGACTGAATTATTATTATTATGACGCTCGCTGTTGATGGGTTGCTGATGAGTTGGTTCAGGAGCAAGTGTGTGTCTTGTGTAGTTATAAATTTCAAGTACTTTTCCGAGGATGGTAGAAGGATGTAGTCCTGTTTAGCTTTTGTACTGTCGATGGTGTAAAGACAATAAAAGTTGAGCCGAGATTTGTGTTGGGAGTTTGGCGTTGCATGGCGGGTGGGGTAGCTGGATGTAATATTGCTGGTTTGTTTAGACCAAGGCAGGGGTGACTAGATGTTTCGTTCTGTCAGTGCTGACAGGTTGTGGCCATCATTGACCATTTATATTGCAATTCTTTTAAGTTATCTAGATTTAAGCTAAATTAGGCGGTTTGGAGCGGGAAGCAGTAGAATTCGCAGATGTCTGAATCGCCGAGGCGCAGAAGTGGCCGGAAATTTTTGGTGGTGGAGCAGTGTGGGGTTGCTGATATCAAATTCATTGGTTGTTAGAAATATTAATCGTAAATTTGTTTCAGGGATATAAATGTAAATTAAAATATAAATTGTGTTTGAGTCTAGATTATTAAGCAGAATTTAGTAAAAACTGAGTCTGTGTCCAAAAGCGAAAACCACATAAGTGCACTTAGCGATTTAACTATTTTTATTATTTTTGGCTTATGTAATACAATTTAGGTCTCCATTACACTGGCCAATTTTTTAATCCACTTATAAGTCATAGATTTTGAAAGAAACACTAACCCAGTTTTTCAGAAACCGATTTAAATCTTTATTTGGCGAAAACATAAACAGCAATTAAACTTGCAGTAAGAAATTGCGTTGTCTTTGCTAACTTATTTACTATATTTATTAATAACAGGTTTGCTAACTATCAGCTACTTAGGTGTCTGGAACCGGCTTGTTTCTTTGTGACTAATTTAATATATTTTGTTTAATTTTAGTGATTTATTTCATTTATTTATTTAAATGTATGGGCTGTACGTTAAAAAACTTTAATGAAATTTTTTTGGTATCAAGGTAGGATGCGGCATTATTTTGCATTTTAGGTTTTACTCCTTGGTGTGAGACGGGAAATGGATAGATGGCGAGAGCCGTGACAGCAAAATAATTTATGAAAATTGATATTTATTTATTTTTATATATATTTTATTGGATGTGAGGATTCGGAAGATTAATATTAATTTAATTGTAGTACATAAAGATTAATTTATAATTTATTCCAGAGAAATGAATGAGGGTTTCATAGTTTAAATAATGCTTTAGTTTAACTTTAAAGTAGCAGATAGCGATAATTAATTAATTGCGATTTGGATTTTCAAAAGTACCGGAACAACCTCGCTCAGCTTCCAGAAACTTCCAGCGAACATGTATAGTTTAGAAATTATATTGTCTTGGGCTAACTATTTTATCGTATATATTACTAACAAAAACATACTAACTATCGACTACTTAGGTGTCTGGAACCGGGTCGATTCTTTGTTACTAACATACCTTTCCTTTCCTTCGGTTTTATTATATGTGAAAAGGGTGTACGGTGGACCCGGCGTCTTTCCGGGAACCTTGCTTAGTCTTGATCGTACACTCAAATCAATCAATCAATCAATCAATCTGTTAAGAAAAATTAAAACTACGGCAAAATTCGTATTTAAAAAATATTTTAATGTATGATTTTAGTCGATAAAACCTCCCTTTGGCAAAATTCAATCTATTGTAAAGTAAATTACTCGTAAAATTTTTTTGATGATGTTAGCTTAAATATCAACAAAGAATGATGCTATGTCATAAAACTATGTCTTTACCTTCGTGCTATACATTGTGCAGGAAGTTGACGAAAATATCTCTCGATGAAATTTCCTCGTGAATTCACATGTTGTCAACGAAACTTGATTAACTCGCCACCAAAGGTGGATTTTCCGAATGATTCAATTATTAATGAAAATGATACCATAATACCATCGTAACATTAAATCATCATACCAACTCACCAATAAACTATTGTACCATCACACTATTATACAATTATACAATGATAACAAAATACCATCACACAACCACACTATTGTACCATTATACCATCGTACCTTCATACCATCATATCATTGTACCAGCATACCATCACAAAATCGGGCCATTGTATAATCATTCTATCATACATTCATAACATCTTACCATCATACCTTCATAAAATCATATCAACATACCATTTGATCATCGTACCATCATACCGCGACCATACTATTATTCCACCATACCATCATTCAATCATACCATCTTAGCATCCCACCATCATATCACCGATATGATTGACCGACATTTTACGAGTAATTTACAATCAACTATCATACCATCGTACCACCGTTCCATTGTAACATTATGCCACTAAAACATCATATCATCTTAATATCAAATCATCATACCATTATACCTTTAAAATCCCACCATCACACCATTATACCATCATACCTTCATATCAACATATCATTAGACCATCGTATCATTAAAACGTTGGTATCGCTATCCGAAATAAAATAATCCCAAAAAACCAGTATTTAAAATTTTATTTTAATTCGTCTTATACCTTACAGATGGGGCTGCCGTACATAAATCTCCGCTTTAACGATTTTTCCCGCTTTAATTTTAACATTCATGGAAATTGGAAAATTTTTAAAAAAAAATTGTGTTTTTTAAAAATTAGTCACATAAAATGGGAAACTGCCCAAAGCCGCTTAACATTGGTCCATTCTGCGCAAGGATGACAATAAATTTTATTGTAGTTAAACAAATTTTAATGGGCTCTTTCTTTTTAATGGGCACGTTGTTTTGCAATTTTTTGGAATTATTTTTAGGATTTTTTTTTGGGGATATTATGGTATCCCACCATACCTTGTACCATCATTCAAGCAAACCATCCTACCTTCGTATCATTATACCATCATTCTTACTTACAATCAAATAATCATACCATCACAGCATCGTCCAATCGTACCATCATACCATCATACACCTATACCAACCATCATTCCATCATACCATTATTCGGTATATGTAGTAATTTTAGGCCTGATTACGAGCCCCCCAGGAGAAGGAGATGTGAGATATTAACAGGGAGTGACCTTCTTTAAGTCTTAAACAATGTTTGTATAAAGTTTGGTTAAAATCGGTCGAGGCATGTGGATTTGTATAAAGATCATATGTACATACAAATACAGACACATTCTGTCAAAAAGTACCGGGAAGTTCAATCAGAAAAATTTATTTTGTCGCCCTCAAAGTATTCCCCATTCGTGGATGCAGTTGCAATTTGAGTCTGGGAAACAGGGAAAAGTCACCTGCTACTAAATTAGGTGAATGTGGTGGTTGATTGATGGTATTTATTGTGTTGTTTTCATTATATTCGTTCACAATCGTAACTCGGTGTGATGGCGCGTTAATCCCGGTCACTTTTTTCGCATTAGCACAAGAAATTTCGTTTGCAATACAAAATTTAATGCAAAATCTTTGTTCAATAATTTCGTTACTCGTGAAAATCACTGTGCACTAATGAGATCGACTGACTTAACCAACTGTTGCAAACAAACTGGTTGACAGATCGCGCTCAAAGTTGGCATCATAATGAAAGACAGTCCTACGACCCTAGGAAAAAAAAAATTAAAAAAATTTTTTAAATCTCTTCAGTGCGGGCATTTTAAATTAACAATTCCCGGTACTTTTTTGACATAATATACAAGCATTTACTTTTTGCTGTTTGGGAAAAGTGTGATTCGAGGAGTCGGATAGACCTACATAATTTATTTTATAATGTTTACAGATTGAACAAGAAAAAGGAAATATCTTGGTTATTCAATTTTGGTTTACCTACAATTCATTTTTGAAGAAAGATTCAAATTCATTTGGAAGAACATTGAGTAATAGAGTAAGAGATGATATCTCAGCTAGTAAAACTGTGATTTGAAACGAATCTCTTCGTATGGTAATGGGTATTATATTATCGACTGCTTTAACAAACGAATAATTTATAAATTGAGCTAAACAATATTGAAAACATAACATAAAAATAACGTTTTTCCAAACTATCATTTCCCACCTCCATCTCTTTAACTACTTGTTTTCCAAAAAAAAAAAACCCAGCACAGAAACGTTTCATTTATACCCCATTTTTATATTAATTAAAGTTTCTATTTAGAATTGTTGGTGCTTTTTGTTGTTTGTTACCGTATATTTATCGTTCAATTGTTTTTACCAACTTTTTGTTCATATCTGTAGTTTTTGAGTTCATCAAATTTTGTTGGGAAAAATGAAAAATTTGAATACAAATTTTTCTTTTTTTGCTTTTCATTTGATTTATAACTAAGTTTATATTGTGTATAGCTGTTAAATGAGTTCGAGCGTGTCGTAAAAAAACATACAGAAGTTCAGTTGGTTGGATTAATAAAAAATTGATTTTAGGAACCGTAAATACACTTTATATAATTACCTACCTTGATAGGAATTACCTTGTTTTTCATAGCAATTCACAAAATCATTTTTGTCTTTGGCAATCAAATAACATTTAGATATACATAAATGATAGCAAATGAAAAGTCTTAATGCACAAAAAAAAAAATGACAACAATTAATTTTTAATATTTTATTCACAAAATACATCAAAGCTTGTTTATCCATTCAGAAAGCTTTTATTAGCTGCGAGAACTTGAATCACGTTATAACTCGCAGACGGTAAGCATGTAGGTGGATTTTACTTGTAATACAACAAAGGAATTCCATGAAGGCATGACATCTAAAATTCTAAACATCATTATCAACTCTTAACTCTCTCAACTAAACCCATTAAATAATTTATCATTATCATTATCCTTTTTTCATTTGTTTTTAAATAAAAAAAATAAAATTTTGTCTGATGTGGTCACTCTAATGCTTTTATTTTGCTATTAAGCTTTTATAACAAAATACAAAACAAAAAAAGAAAATAGAAAATGACCGTATATTTGGTCGCATGTACGAGAATATTATAGATACATCACGATGATGCCTGGGGTTTATATTTCTTTTGAAAATTAATCGCTGAGTTTAAATAAATGTGTACACATGGCAAAAGATCATCGTTCAATTTTCCATTCAATGTTACATAAAAAAAGCACTTTTGGTATAAATTCATCTAAAAGTAAAATAAATAGAAAAGCTTTTAAAGCACATAATAGAGAATTTTTATATGGGTGGTGTATAAGTAAGTTTATGTTTGTACATGTGAATATATCCAAAGAGAGTGCCGAAATTAGCTTATGTTGTTTGTCTACGATAATGGCTGTGGAAATTTGTTAATCTGAATAAAGCAAGTAAAAATAATGAAAATAAAAACCGTAAACGGTAAAATGTATTTCCCAAAAAAAACAACAAAATTTTACCACAAAAAGCTTGTTTGATTTCAAAGTTTCATTTACCATATATTGGGGATTATCTATTTGACTCTATACAAAATGAGATTTTGTTCAACGACTGTTTTAGATAACAGATATTTGGAAAAAAAATCGTCTTGAGCAACTGGCAGACAAATATTTATGTAGGTGTCGCAGAAATACACTTAACCTTAATGCCTGAAATCTCTACCTTTAAAGTGCATAGTTCTGAATATTTCCGTCAGCGATTGATAATTTAATTTCCAACTCATAAAAAGTTAATGTGAAAACACAACGCTTGATCCCGTCTCACTCTCAAATTGGCAAAATTTTCAACATATGATCAACTAAACAGTCAATAAAAAATGGAATTAAACCTACTGTTCTACATTTTGCCCAATTGCTTCTTCATCAAAGTTTAAGCAATTTCCTCTTCCGCCCATGCTGCACCCTTTTATTGTTATCTTGTTGTTAGCAATCTCTCGGAATTTAACTTGTGCTGTCTAATATGATCCCATACACAAACCAAGATATACTTTTTTAACATATTAATCGTTGTTAACGTGGTGTGACATTACTTGCCAAACCATACCTGGAACAGTACCGTTATGTACCAAACTTCATTTTTATTGATTTTCTTCAGCTATTCTTTTTGTTTTTCAGTATCATACGTATTTACCACTGTATTGTCACGGATTAAGGCTTCCAATCCAAATCTATTACCAACGTTGCTAATCGGGAGAACCATCGTTCCGTATGGGGTTAGAATCAGACAAAAAAAGTTCAAAGGCGAATACGCAATATTTGACTTAAAATATCTAATGCACAGAAGGGTTACTATCGAGGAACTTAAGAAAAGATCTGGGCCGGTACATTGTATTAAATAAATGCCAAGAATATGGACACACTAGAACACATTGCACCTTGAAAGATTTTTGTGGTATTTGTGGTAAACTCTATAACTCACAGTTTGCAATTCCTCAGAAAATGCGTTGATGAAGTTGGAGATCACACTACAAATTATAAAGCATGCCAGATTTATCTAAAATTGAAAAGAAGAAGCAATCGAAGGCAGCGAGCAGAACAACAAATGCTTAATCCTTAATCTTCAATTAGAACAGAAGCACGTCCAGGAGTTGTATTCACAAACGCTCAAAATGACAACCAGAACGCAACTGTAAACAGTTTTATGCACCACAGGGTTTCAACTATTTCAAAATTAATGGGTATTCTATTTATGACACTAAGGCTTATTTCATACTTATTAACTTATTTGCCGCCATCTTAAATAAGCATGTAAAATGGTTCGAATTGATTTCGCTCACTTATGACAGCGGCAACAAAAAATTATTTGTTGTCTAATTTTCCAAAGTGAAGATATTGCTATTCGCAATAAAATACAAAATACGCTTTTGCTTGGATATATTTAGAACTAGCGGGGTATCCGGTATTTCCCGGGTGAATATTACTTTATATTTCTGGATTCACAGTCTTGGGTGAAGAATATTGTTGGGAGCAAAAATTTGAAGAATTGTGCGATTGTCAACCGTTGAGCCACATCACTGTTAGCTTCAATATAATGATAGTGTCTTTTACGACATTCCTGCCAAGTTAAGTAATAAGTAATCTTGTACTATTACACAGTATTACCGCATCAAAATTGCGCATAAACAAAATCGGCTTATCCATTTTTAAGTTAATTATGTGCGAGGGTACACCAGATATTTCCAATGAATTGAAAAACTCAACTATGAATATGAGGTGCTATCGTCAGCATTCATTACCGTATCCATGGAAGCTTATTTTGTCCCTTCTTCTGGTATTATACTAGTATTCAACATTTTTTTCTTTATTTCAGCAACCGTTTCATTTTTGGGTGCCAATATTACTCTTTCACGTAATCAATTCTCAGAGTGCAATCGTGAATTGTATTTCATCACCAGCGTCTGTATCAATTTCTCCTTAGTTTATTTTTCGCTTGTTGATGGTTAAGGGTAGTTTCTGTACACTATGTCAGAGGGGAGATGCCTTTAAGCAAGATTTTTTATCGCCCGCGTGGGTTTCCCTAGAATAACTGGTAAAATTTGCCGGAAGTAGCCTGCCAACAGGACCATCATATTCGCTTGCCAAATTGAGTTTCAGTGTTAGGACCTAGTGCACGGTGTGTTCACCATAAGAAACGTGGCAGTAATGCCGAACGATGCTACGGCAATGCCTATGTTTTTGGATTTAAGAACTTGGGCCAGCAGCAAATTGAGTAAGAAAGTCTTTCCAGTACCCCGGTGCGTCTAAACAGTGCACCTCCTCTTTCACCAATCTGCTGCAGAACTCTGTCGAACACTTGTCGTTGTTCTGAAAGAAGTCATGGAGTCATTGCGATCATGTGGGCCGTGGAGGTATAACCGGGTTCTCTGGTAATTTCATCAGATGTTTCGCTCGTAGAAATCACTTTGTCTTCAATCATAATCAAATCCTCATTATAAATGTCGTCGTTAAACGAAAAATCTGGGTCTAACCCTCAAAGTCTGTACAATATATCTTCTGACAGGGTAGGGTTTGACAGACCACATGATCTTATCAAAATTATAAACAGTTCACGCACTTTTGCTGGTGAGTGACATTGAGCAGCTTCTGCCATCGAAGAATCTCAATGGTCGCGATTTTCCAGTAAACTTATAATACTTCACACGCCTCTGTGTATAGGTTGCTCGTTTCTTCTCATTCACTATTTTGTGGTCGCAAAAATTTGTTGGTCCACGCACTTAGTTAAGCAGTAATCGCAAACAAGAGCACTTAAAATTGCTTTTGTGCACGGTGTACACACGTCCAAGTGCGTCTCCTGCTTTGACCTTTGGTCAATTGGTCAATTTTCAACTGATACTAACGTAACGTCCAGCTATAAATGATTTTTTTGTTGTACGTTAAATAATCCCTGGTCACTACCTTTATTTATATACTTGCAAATATACTTTCTTGCCTGTACTGAAATATACGCTTCAATTGGTAGTCAATATTGGTGAATAAGGCATGGCCACTACTGTCGTTCATTTTTTACATTTATGCCAGTTGTTCGACCACCGTCCTCTGGTGCTCTGCGGCGATACAAAGGGTAGCCCTTGTCGTTGTGTTTCGTTAAACATTAGCCTCGGAAACTTTTTATGCATTTTCCATCTTTCATACAATGGCGATGATGTATTGTAGGGACGTCCGATATTTCAGCTCTTATGACTTCGTCGATCTGATCTGGGCGTTACTTTTCCTTGAGCTATAGTAAAAGGATCGAATACATAAAACATCTAGTTTCACCAAAACTTTTGCCTTTCTCTCACTCAGGTATGATTTCTTTCCACATATATACATATGTAACTGCAGCCTCTCTATATTCATGGAGATATAAAAGGGGAAGAATTACTATTTGGTCCAGTTCATTTGGACTTACGCTCGTGTAGTTCCTGACTGCCGCTTGTAAATGGAATATAATTTTCTGAACACAATTTACTTTTATTCAATGAAATTGAAGTTTCTTCTTTCACTTCAGTGCTTTACAGAATCAACATTCATTAATTATTCGTCCCGTAGCAATCTGTTTGTGACTGCCATTATCTACACTTAGGTGCAAAAAAATCGTACATTGCCCAATTTTCCACAAAAGTGCAAAAATATCAAAAAAATCCAATATTTGTTTAATTTTTTTTTAATGCAGATTCAAAGTCTATTTCAATACAGTCTATTCAATACAGTCTATTTCAGTAGTGGTACCTTTTTTGTATTTATACGTGCCATCAAACTGATTTTTGGGGGTAAACATCTGAGGTATGTATGTATATGTTTTTGTGAATTTGTCAGCATGAAAATTAGTAGTAAAAATCGAATTAAAACATGGAAATCAGAAAAAATATTTTTATTAATAACGAGTATTCCCTCCTCTGGCCCGAATGACAGCTTCCATTCGATGAAGCATTGATTTCACCAAAGTTTTCACAAAATCTTCAGATATCGCCTCCCATTCCTCTACGATCGCTTGTTGCAGCTCCTGGAGACTCGTTGGAGCAACATCTCTGGCTCGAACCCGCAACATTGTGCATATCGCTCTCCTTGTCTTCTGTATACTCTTCCGCGTCCATGGTCCGGTGCCATATAAACACATCCTGCACTCGTCAGAGAACAGGACTCTACTCCATTCTCCTTCTGTCCAATTCAAATGCTCTCGAGCGAACTCACGACCGGCTCGTCGGTGGGATGCGGTCAATTTCGGCCCGTGTGCTGGTCTGTGAAGAAAAGTTGCGCTGTGCTGTAGCACGAGGTCGGCCAGATCCTGGTCGCTGTCTAAAGCCACCAGTTTCCTGATATCTCTGCCACACTCGACGAACGGAGAATCGGCTCAAATTTAGTTGTCGAGCCACTTCACTTTGGTTCTGCCCCGCATCAATTAGTGCAACCACTTGTGCGGCTACCTCTGGTATGGTATCCATTTCTTTGCTCCGGTTGAAGACGTAATTAATAGAGGACCGTTCAGACTAAGCGAGAGCGCCAAATACAAAAGGTCAGTTGAAAAAACTAAATCGAAAAAAAAAAATAAATTTTCCTCGACTGTTTCTTATTCGGTTGAAGATGAAGATTGAAGTCACCAGTAACAATTAGTTGTTCACCAACACGAAACAATGGCGCAATTGTAATTAGGCTTTTTGTGTGGATTTTGATGATTAAACATAACTAAATTATCTAATGCAGAAAGGGAAATAAAAATGACTTCTCATTTTTTTTAAGACCCCCCACATTTTAACTACCCAAATAGAGGAAACGTCTCATTTTTTACCGTGAACAGCAGAATCGATGAAATTAATAATTCCAAGATAATATTCCAGAGTAGATCTGCAGGGAACATATGCAGCAACCACGAGGATGGAGGCACTGGCTACATTATTACATACAGCAATAACATCATAAGTTGGATGGTATGCAATGAGCTCGTTCGAAATCGATCATTTAACAGCGATCAACACATCTCTCCCTTCAGGCTGGTACAAAAATCATATCGATCATTCCTGTGAACGACGTAGTTAGGTGGAAAATATTCCGCCGAATTGAAACTTTTAGTAAGCCATGTTTCCGAGATAATGATCACATCGTAATCGTTGTTAAGCACCAGTAAAACTGGTTTGTCCGGAACTTATAGGCGGCATCCTACTTGATACTACCTCACTTAAATTACGGGATAGTTGAGTGGTACAGCTGGTATCCGAAATTTCACACAGCAGGTTATTACATGCGATAAATTTACCACTTAGTAAGCTCTTATAATTTATTCTGCTAACTTGTTGAGAGCATCAGATGTTCGAAACTTCACCTGTGGAGGCAATGCTGTCCGAAAATTTTTATCGTAAAACTCCCGAATATGTACACCGGTTGGCCAGCTATTAGGGTCTAGGGCCTTACTCAGAGCCTTCTAGAGTATAGAGCCATAATCAAGCATGAGGTATTTTTTAGAAACATTTATAGTGGTATAAACATAAGGTAAGCCCTAGTCTAAAAAACAAAGCTTTTACAAGGCAATTAGAAACGAGCAAAAAACCAAACTTTATGAGAAATATGAGAAATCACTTTTTTTCCTAAGACAAACTTTTAAATGAAAACGCTACAAATTCTTAATTATGATTTCTGAAATACTTTCATAAATGTTTGAATTTCAACAAATATGAATGTTATTTAAGTAAATCGTTTTCATTTTCTTCTAATAATTGATGTATTTAAACCAAAATGTAAAAAAAAATTCATAACAACAGGATTCTGGTCAAATTGAAATAAAAGCTTACTACAATTCTTTTGGGCATTAAGTCAATATATATTACATAGATGGCAGTGATGTCCGTGAAAATTTGGTAAAATTGTACCAAAAATTACCATATGGGGAAATTTCAAGTTCAGAAATTGTAGGAAAAGCAAAACAAATTCACAAAATATAGGAACGTTCTGTAAACAGTTTAGACATCTTACACTAGTAAAACTAAAGACAAATTTAGCAAGTATTATTTTAATTCGTCGGAGCCAACTTTGATGTATTTTTCAAAATGAAAGCTCGATAAAAATATTTTAGAAATAATTTAATTTTAATATTTCTGCAATTAATATTTATTTAATACCAATATAACCTTCTTGTATATTGTTGTTAAAGATATGTGGAACATTTTTATATAAGAATTTTATAATAGTTTTGCTTTTTTCATTGAAAAACTTGAAGCTAAAAAACACCATTTTTACTATGTATTCCTATGGAAATCAGTGAAAAGTTATACCACTAAAAAAGCTTCTAAAAATTACGTCATTATGATTATTGCTCTATACTCTAGAAGGCTCTGATATATTCCGTGAAATTGAGTCTTTAGTTGCTCTTGTAGGAGAACTTAAAGGCATAATGATGTAGTAGTCGTGGATGACAACTCAGGTAGACGATCGAGGATCATGCCAAGTACGTAAGGAGCGGAGCGGAGGTAGGAGAACAGGTAATTTCGCCATGGGGCGTTCGACATGATTCCCTGGCCTCTCTTTCTGAGAGTATCGTTAAATTTATATTGTGTTTTTTTTCCTTAGTCTTTTTCTCGCTTCGTCCTCGTGGTTACTGCCAAAATATGTCTATAATTATAATTAATATTATAATACATCTGTCCCTCGATTAACACGGTAATTACGTTCCGGCAAATTACCGTGTAACTCAAAACCGTGTTAATCGCGACTAATACACCTGTCCCTCGATTAGCACGGTATTTGATTAACACGGCGAAACTTATGTGCGTGTTAATCAAGACTTTGTCCCAATTCATTGACCGTGTTAAATCAAATCCGTGTTAATCAAGTACCGTGTTAATCGAGGGACAGGTGTATTTATAATTTGATGTCCGGCTGCATCAGGGAGGGGTGCTCCAGCGGATTCCGGCGCTAGCGTCGTGACTGCTTCCTCCTCGTTGTCCCTTGCACTCTGAGCGGGGGGACGAGGATACAAGCCACTCCCGGTGGTATTGACTATGGCGGTTCCTCGTCTCGGCGCTCGGCGGTGCATCACTTAGCCTCCTCATTCCAATTCCGTTTTCTTCTGGCGAGGTCCTCCATTGTTGGCAGGAAATTTAATATTAAATTTTTTTTTCTGCTAATACATGGGCGGTTCTTTGTCTTTCTCTAGTCCTTGTCATCTATGCGGTCAAATTTATCACGAATTTATGTCCGGAAACTCCATGCCGCACCCTCAGCCTAGCCCGCCAGTGATACGGCACCGGACCTCTAAATTCGTGTTCTGATAACGGAATCATTGTCTCTTATCCTCGGAGGATAAGTCGATACCTTGACAAAATAAATTTTCGTTACACATTCTAAAACTGATTTGGTTGTATTTATCAGGCATCGAGATGTTGGTGGTCTAACTGTGCCCTTTCTGTGCCTAGGCGTAGACGAGCCTTTGGCTTATGGACGTTATGTTATGCTTCCTTTTTTCTAAACACTGTCTTAACATTCATGATCATTTTAATCATGAAATGATTTCCAGACAAATTCTCTTCTTCTACATTGTAAGTGACCCGGCCGGCCAATTCAATAGATGTCATAGACAGATCTAATACACTGGACGTATCTTCCGCATTCACCTTTCTAGTTGGCCCCCAACATTTAAGATCACCAAATCGGAGTCTTGAATCAGGTAAGCCAACTGATTTCCTCGCACACAGTGTTTAAAACCACTCCATATTCTCGCACGTACATTCATATCACCACAAACAATCAAGTCATTTTTACCTCTTACCCACTCACACAGTTTCTCAAAATCATTCAAGTCTTTTTCCTTTCATCTTCATTACGTGTTATTTACAAGCCTAAAAAATTTTCAAATGATTTGGTTCAAATTCTTTAGAAATATTTCGTATTTAATCAGTCTTCGTATTTTATTGTCACCCTGTACTTTCACATACTCAACACTCAATCGTGATACATTTTTTCTTGCCAGTTACAAATCAAAGTTCACTTTAAACTATCCAAATCAATTTGTAAATAAGCTAAGATTGCCAAAAAAAAATCGATTTATTGCAAGCGTAATAATTTAAATCAGAAGCGCGTGGCCACTGGTTATTGATTTTTAATAAAGTGTATATGGGGTCGATAGGGGTCTGGGATATATTTTGTTCTCCCCTTTTGTCACAGAGAAATCTTAATGGGATAAAAATTTGAAATAACTTTAAAGTGAACAACAAAAGTTGTCCATGTGGAAATAGTAAGAAGAAGCTTCTATTGATTCCTACAAGATATTTTTCCAAAAAAAAAAAAAAAACTTTCTCATGGTAATGCAATTTATTTAGCGATCAAAATAACATATTTTTGCGTTTAGTATGAAGTTTATTAATTAAAGTTCTCAAGAAAGCATGTCAGTAATTCGCACGGTGTACGAAACACATCTCCACTCTTATGATTATTAAATCCCATTGGATCAATTCCCAATCCCCTTATTAATTTTATCCTGTTTATATAAATAAATTTATAGGATACAGTAGTTTTCATAAAAAAATGGAAAATTCTTGTGTCGAGCGTATTTTGTTTATGTTTCGATGCGAGTATATCATCCAAGACAATATTGAGAAGAATCGAAAATCTATATACCAAAAATAGAAATAAGATAAGATAAAGTAAGTATGATGTATAAAGAAAAAAATAATTATTTCCATCTTATCAAGAATTACAAAAATTTGTAATGACAAAAATGAAAAAAATCTAGGAAAATTCCAACCACCCCTATACCTACCCACATTTTCCCCGCATGTATATACCATATACAGATTATTTATAGGAGTTGTTTGATAATGATGAGCTGATGTGTTCTAGCTGTGCTCCCTTAGTGTGGGGGAATTTAGTATATGTGCGGAGATACAATTTATATTATTATTTATTTATTTTATACACAGATAGAGATTATGTTATCATGAAAATATAAAGCAATGGAGAAAACGAAAATGAAAACGTAAAAAAAAAGAAATTTCTGACTGAAATTATCATTTCGTATCATCTCGCATTAAAAAAAAAAAAAGCAAAAACAACAACAAAAATAAAAGTATGTATACGAGCGTATATAACATAATACCATGTGTATACACAAATTATGTTTCATGTACGACGAGTATACATATGGACAAGCATATATGAAGGCAAAAACTCGTGTATACGTAATATACCAAAATGAAAATGAAAAATTCGACATATGTATGCCTTTAGGGTTTCACATCGGGAGGGCGGAGTTTTCTGTTTTTTTTTTTATTATTATCATTATTATTTCTATTATGATTATATTCATAGTATATCTTAACATCCGATTTTAACATTTTCATTTCACCATGCATAGCTGAGGAGTATAATTTAGTGCACATATTTTCATATCACCATTCCAATCCCTTAAATTTGAGGACCAAAAAAAAATCCACTTTAAAAATACTAAACGCATTTTAGGTTGTTGTTGTTGTTGTTGTTCTAGTTGAATAGTATATACTGTAATTGTAGGACGAAAAGATGTATGCATATAGAGAGAGATCTTAATGACAACCCCCTTCGTTTTTACAAGTATACGTGTATAGTGATGAAGTGAAAAGTTTTCGAGTTTTGTGAGGGAACATGAGCAAGTTGAATGGTTATGTATTGTTGTTGTTAAGCATATTTTAATACTCTAATTCAATTGCACTTCAATGAATGGTATAAATATAAACTATTTATAGTTTTTATTTTTGTATGTTAATTGTTGACAGAAATTATTGAAACTAACTTTTTGAAGGTCGTTTTATGATGTAATTACATTGATAATCGTAAACAATCGCAGATGATTCTATGATAAATTGTATGTATAAAGTATAGCGAATTTAACCGCGGATTAATTCGGTATTAATTACCACTGCCACACTGGACTATTAGGTAATATAATTGATTACATCTGTTGGGGTGCACTGAGGAAGTCTAACACAGAAAATTTATAGGAAACAATATTCTGGAAACATTTCCCATGCAACGAGAAATTCAACCAACATGTATTTATCACAATCCTATAATGCATAGGATAAGCTTCCTTATAAGTTAGGTAAACAATTTTAATAACCAGAAATTTTCGATTCTATAATATTTTGAAGAATCCTCCGATTGATATTGGTTGTTCTACAATGTATATAGCAGCTTCACACTAACTTTACTTCTGAACTAAAACTGAACTAATGGTGTAGAAATTATACCAACTCTTATCGGTATGTCAATTTTCTACATGGTAAACGGTGAACAAATTACAATACGGTACAATTCAGTATTAATTAAATTCAATGGCCAACCAGACAACCTATTTGCTAATTTACATGCAGATACGGCAATGATATTTTATTTGGGATTTATGTATAATTTCAGGCATAAAAATAACTATTTATGCAACCAGTTAGGAAATGCTGAAGCGAGTTGCTCACAAGTTGCACACAATGACATTTCTTAACGTGTTGTATCAGATCCTTCTAGAGTATAGAGCCATAATCATAATGACGTAATTTTTAAAAGCTTTTTTAGTGGTATAACTTTTCACTGATTTCCATAGCAATCCATAGTAAAAAGGGTGTTTTTCTGCTTTAAAGTTTTGAATGATAAACGCCCAAATTTTATAAAAAAGAATAACAAAGCTGTTCTAAATATCGTGAACAAAAACATATATGAATCCTGTGTGGTAGTACTAATTATTAATCGCCGAAATAATAAAATAAAAGTATGTCTCAAGTTTACTTTCCAAATAGTAACGGTGTACCTACAAAAAATAGTGAGGGCGTTTTCTGTATTATTTATTTTGAATTAAATAATATTTTAGTTACTTTAAACTTGCTTCAGGTAAAACATTGCAGTAAGCTCATTTCTAAATGAAGTAGATTTTTTTTAACCTTTTTTTTTTTACGGGGTGAGCTATACTAGCCCTGTGCACCGTTACCATTGAGGTCTATTGTGCATCCCCAGAAAGTTTGGAGGTTCAAGTCTTTGATAACCGCCACCAGCTCATGCATATTTAAAGGGTCGACGTTAGGCCACTGTATTGTGTATGCATGGAGGAATTTAAGTCTTTTATGGATTATAGCATCACACGTAAATAGTAGATGTTCAGATGTTTCCCTTTCCAGGTTGCAAAATCTACAACGGTCTGTAGGGGACTTTCCCATTTTCTCCAGATGCCCATTAAAAGGGCCATGTCTTGTTAAGTACTAGGTGATGGATTTTAAAGACTGTCTTACCGTCTTGATTGCCTGATCTAAACGACTAATATCATAGCTTAATAGTTTTTTGGTCTGTCTCATCCCAATGGAGGACTCCCAGAATATTTTCGTACGTTTTTGTTCCCAATTCCTTATGTCATTTGCCAGATGGAACTTGGAGTAGCCAATACTAGGCTCGGGGCCAAGGAAAGGGCACTCCGCTGCCTCTTTTGCACAGCGGTCTGCCGCCTCGTTTCCCTGTATATCGGAATGGCAAGGGGACCACAAAAGGGTTGCTTTGTTCTCCCTGCTGAGTTCTAGAAGGTTGCAGTAGCAGCTCCAGAATATTTTGGAATAGAAGATAGATGGTTTTTCTATATTTTTTGTGAGACATCGAAGAACACTTACCTTGATCGCACAAATCTCTGCTTGGAAAGCTGTGGGGGTTTTACCCAATGGTTCGAGACCCGGCCCGATTATACCCGCACCAGTGCCCATCCCTGATTTTGAACCGTCAGTATACCATATGGAGGCGTGACGAGTGAAGGAGGAGATGATACTCCCCGCTAGTTCCCTGTCGGGTATTTCAATCGTGAAATTCCTCCGGCAGTCAATAGCTTTAACCATCACGTCTGATAATTAGATTATTTTCTCGTCCAGATTCAATTTGTCCAGGATGCTATTATGTCCTATCTAATAGTTTTAATTTGAGATGTTATTTTTAGATTGACTGCCCTTGAACCAGCTACTCTTTTAAGGTACAATTATAGTGGTGAGAGCCCCAATAGCTTCTCAAGAGCAGCTGTAGGGCAGGTTTTCATTGCTCCCGTTACACTCAAACAAGCTAGCCCTTGGATCCTATCCAATATTGAGCAGGCACCACTTTGCTCTGTCGTAGGCCACCACACAAACGCCGCATAAGAGATTATTGGTCTTACGATGGTTGAGTATAACCAAAGTGCCATTTGGGGATTTAGACCCCACGTTTTGTCAATCATTCTTTGGCAGGTGAAATGCGCCCTATTTGCCTTGTTTGTGATATATTTTAAAAACGGGTTCCATGTCAGTTTCTGTTCAAGTATCACTCCCAGGTACTTAACCTCCGTCGCCATTTGGAGAATTTCCCCATTTAGAGATAGAGGTGGGAGAATTGTTTTCCTCCGTTTTGTAAAGAAAGTACAAATCATTTTGTTGGGGTTTACTCTAAGGCTCGTCTCAATAAACCAGTCGCTTACCAACTCGAGGGCATATTGCATACGTTCCGCTATTGTACTCTCGAATTTCCCCCTGACCATTAAGACTAGATCGTCCGTGTAGGTGATATTCGAGAAGTGAGAGTTTTTTAATCTGATAAGTAGTCCATCCATCACGAGTAGCCACAAAAGGGGTGAGAGAACTCCCCCCTGGGGACAACCCTGGTAGCCGCAATCGTGATGGTTTTATCACCAAAGGAGGCCTTTATCCTCCTGTTTCTAAGCATATTGATTATCCACCCTATGGTGGAGGAGTCTATTCCCCTTGCATGTCCTTGTTCTTGAATCATTTCGATCTTGGTATTGTCAAAAGCCCCTTGAATATCGATGAAGGAGCATAACAAAACCTCTTTATTCCGAAGTGTATCTTCGATATTTGTTGTCAGCTCGTGGAGCGCTGTTTCTGTCGATCTCCCAGCCTGATATGCATGTTGGCTGGGGTCTAGAGGATGCCTTAGGAGGGCATTGGATCTAATATGTAGGCCCAGTATCTTCTCCATGGTTTTCAGAATAAAAGATGTGGGGCTAATGGGTCTATAAGACCGGTCTCTGCGGATCTTTTTCCCGTTTTCGGGATAAAAATCACCCGCACCTCACTCCGGCTTCTAGGAACATATTGTAAGCTGTAGCTGGCTCTAAAGAGTCTAATCAAATAAGGCAACAGTATTTGTAGGCCTTGCTGTAAAAATGCAGGATATATAGAATCCTCTCCCAGCGATTTAAAGGGACCAAAGGAATTGACGGCCCATCTTATTTTTTCGGGAGTGAAGATATCTCTTGAGAACCTGTAAGCTTCCCTTGGAATCAGGTAGGGATGTTCGCTGTCTACATCGAGGTCTTCCTGGCCGCCAAGGACAGTACACTCTGGGAAATGACCTTTCACCAGGCATTCGAGAGTTTCCTCTCTGGATGTAGTTGTCTCTCCATTTGGTTTCCTTACAGATCCCAACGGATTTCTGTGGTCCAAGGAGAGTGCCTTCTGGAGTCGACAAGCCGCAGGCAGCCTATCTATTTTTTCACAGAAGTCTCTCCAGCTCGACCTCTTGCTTTCCCTAAGAGCGGCGTTATACTGGGTAAGAGTCATTTGATAGGTTGTCCAATCGCTTGTCCTTTTAGCCCTGTTGAAAGTTTACGAATCTCTCGTCTTTTGGTTTCCAGGGTGTGGTTCCACCAAGGAACTCCCTTGTACCCCTAATACGAACCATGGGTGAGCTTGAGTGGTAGGCATCAATAATTGCCTCGGTAACATTGCTTGAAACTCTATCGAGATCCTCAATAGAGTTGATGTTGGTCTGTAGACCAGTTACGTTATCATAAAGTGTTTCATTATAGACTGGCCAATTAGTACGTTTTGGTATTCTTACTACCGATTCTTGTTTTGAAGGGGTTTTAATATCAAACCTGATATAAATGTGATCTAAGAAGGATGCTTTCTTTGACACATGCCAGTCGAGAATTGTACCAGAGGTACCCATGTCAGACAGGGTAAGATCTAGTACCTCCTTCCTGACTGCATTCACAAAAGTCGCATCGTTCCCTTTGTTATTATTAATTATATTTTTTGTTAAACAAAATTCAAAAAGTTGCTCACCTCTGATGTTGGTGTCACCAGTTCCCCAGATTATGTGGTGTGAATTTGCATCGCAACCGATGATGAATTTTTGGTGATGAGTCGTGCAGTAATTAACGAATCCCCGTACTGGTTCTGCAGGTGGGTCGTCTTCGTCCCCGGGAAAATATGCCGAAGCACAGTTGAGCGTGCTTCGGCCTCCTTTGGGTAAAAGCGTCTCTATCGAGATCGCTGTTATGTCCCTGGAAATAAATTCATTAATGGAGAATATGTTAAGTGTCGAGCGACAAAGAATTGCTGTCTTCGGCCTATCCACTTCCGTGTTGAAAATTAGCTTACCTGTTCTATTCGGCAAACCTTTGATTTTTCCATTGTGGGCCCACGGCTCCTGAGTGTCCCAGTTCTCTATTAAGGAAAGGCGGCTTAGGTTATAAGTGGCCGCCTTGGATTGATGAAGATTTATCTGTACACATCTCAAGGATGTGTGGTGTGTTGAATGGTGCATCATCTTCCCGTTTATTTTGCCATGGGCTCTGAATACCCTTGTTCTCCCTTTTTGGGCTGTGATTGTGCCACCCTGCCCCTTGGGCTCAAACCGTGGCTTTTCCCCTTCTTACTCTGGCTCGGTCTTGGCCTTGTCACACCTGATGTGCTAGGCCTTTTCGTCCTGCCATGCTCAGAGGCAGCTCTGGCGCGTTCCGTGTCTTTCGCCGCCGCCATATTTGGTGGTTCCGGTCTCCTCCGCATGACCGCTCTTGTGGTACACCCATCCCTTGCTCTCTCCTTCTTGGGGTGAAAGTGTACGGCACCGAACATTCAATTTACTCTATAATTGGAGCCTTTAAGGATCTCCGTCGTTTTATGGGAAACGGACATCGTCACATGGAGGAGGTCGCCCTTCCGCTCTTTCCTCGCCACAACCTTAGAGTCCGCTTCTCTCAACCCTTTGTTCTGAAGCGCCAACCGGCGAAGTATCTTCTCATTCGTCTCCTTGCCACAGCGTGGCAAGTATACGAAAAAGATTTTGGGGCGAGGAAGCTCGTTTTCCCTGACCACTTTGATGGTTGCCCCCTCCCATAGCTTTAGTTTAGGTACGACGGCTGTAAGCCACTCCGCCGTGTCCTCGTCCGCACAGTTAACTGTGAGCCATCCGTTCCTAGTACGGCAGCCCAGAATGTTGGGGCTGACTCCGTCTAGCGGCAGATCTGCCATTGTTTCCATAATGGCATCCTGGATTTTCAAGATCTGGGTTAATACCCAGCTTGACCAGCTGGGTTAATACCCAGCTTTGATTCCTAGGACCCACACTCGCCTCGACTCTGGGGGCACCTTCCAATCCCTTGGGTGAGGGGCTGAACCTCTTCTCCCGTTTTTGTGCTAGACCCTTAAGGGTAGATCGTTACATTAGGATCTCTGGCCTTTATCTTCATTCGGCACTGCTCCACGGCGACATCGTGAGGCACACCTGACTGTCTTAAGTGGGCCAGGCGCTTCCTTGCGGCACCGCTAAGGCGTGGCCTTGTTCTGGTTTCGAGCTCCAGGCCCGCGAGATTCTCTCTGACCTCTGTTGTTGTTGAGGTAGATTGGGTCTCAACCTGTACTGGCCAATAAGTGCCATGAGTCGGTTTTAGAATATGGCCAAGTAGGATGGAACATTCATATTGTTTAACCGATTATAATGAAATTCGAGATTGGGAATGAGGATTTAAAATAATTTGTCTAATTCCAAAACTCTGCACTACACAGAAAGAAATGAACTTACTTAGAATAGAAAATTCCATTTTTTAATTCAAGAAATTTATAAAATTTAAAAATAAATTAGTTTTTGCTCAAAATAAACTGAAAATATTTGATTTAACTATATTTATCTTAAAATATGAATCTAAAATAATTATAGAATCAAGAATTTAATATTTAAATTAAGAAATGTAATAATTGATTATAATTAACAAAACCTGACTTAATACAAGAAAGCGGTTTAATCAAGTTTACAATTTAAATTAAGAAATGTAATAATTGATTATCATTAAATTAACCTTGCTTAATACAAGAAAGCGACTTAATTGGCAGTACAATATTAAACAAAATAGTGGTTAAAATTAGCATGCGTTTTGTATTTCTAACCAGAAAGATTTTGCTTAAATCAGATCACTATTTTTAATATGGTATTAAAAATATAACTTTATTTTTTTTAGACTTTTTTTTTAAATAATGAAGCAAAACTTAAATTCAACATAATTATTCAGTTACATGCAAAATTTGTGCATATTCATGCATACAGAAAAAAATAGATTTCGATATCTATTCTATAAAACAAATCCCATATTTACTAGTTTATACCCTTTGATTTTCAGCTAATCAAGCCCCTTTATTAAATGGAGTGTTGGGTCGAATAGGGTATTACATTTTGGTGTTTCATTCAATAGAAAATATCAATTCTTAAATCTATAATTATTTTCCTATACATATGTATCATTTAACGCTATTGCAGCTTTCCATATTAAGGTACGTTAATTTGTAGTTTTTTAGCAGTCCACTGATGATGACTGACCAATCGAAATATATGGACCAAATATAACATTTTTTTTTTAAAATTTGAACTTAATTTTGTAAGAATCAATTTTTTGCAATTTTTAAGCACCACTTCAACTTCCCTGCGTTTCTTCGACTTAGACTACAAGCTAATTACCTCAACATTGTTAAAAATTATATATAAGCTTGAATCATAAATCTGTGTACCTAGTCAAAAGTTTGTGATGTAAAATTTCTTTTTGTAAACATGATTGTAAACGATCACTATTTTCGATGTTCGATAGTGTTCACGTCTCACTTTTCAAGAATAAAAATGTACACCATTGCATTTTTAATGATTACTTTATTGCTTCATGGTATACAATGTTATCCTTGAAAAGAGAGACCAAATTTAGCCAAATTGAAATTTTTTTTTTTATCATCTGTTAGTTTGTGTATGGTACTACAACTACTGTACTGTGATTCCTCTTAATTTAAGTTTATTCTGGTCATGTGGCTCACGGTTCAATGTTACATATACTTAATGTGAAATTACGGCATAACGATTATACGTGTTTTACGACATATCGATTATGTGCGGTAAACGGAAATAGAAATTTCAGCAATGAATAATTAAATAAATTAGCCACTTATTTCATTTAGATGGTTATGATAATTTTTTTTACTTTAATTTCGTTTGACTTTAAAAGACAGATAGTTGATATTGATGAAATCAGAACCCGCTAAAACTATTTAATTTAATCTACAGCTGTCTTAGATTTGTTAATTCGTTATATCCAAATATCTGTCATTCTAGTATAAACCTACTTGATTAACATGCTGGTGGTAGCATTAGCCGATTTTAGACAATTTTACGTATGTTGTTTATCCAAAATTTCATCCTTTGTTGCTCGCGTTTTTCCATTTCACTGTATGACTACTATAATAATTGCATAAATGTAATAAATAAAAATGTAAGGTTGAGCTTATCAGTAATTGTCATAAGTTTAATCAAATATTTCATAGTTCATTAGAAAAATTTCATTAAAAGAAAATGTTAATTTTTTAAAATGAAAATTTTTCTAGTAAAATTATAAAGTTGGTTTTGTAAAAAAATCCTTATATTTATGCTCAAACTATCGTTTATATTCAAGGCACGCCGCAGCCGCTTGCTGTGATATGTATGTCCTTAAGTTGCTTCAAATAAGCATTGCTTAGTTAAATTAAAAGAAAACATAATAAAATATAAAAACATATTTTAATAAACGAGAAGGGCCTAGTAAATTCTAGCAAAACTTTCTTAACTAATAACATATTTTAAATACAGTTGCTAATATTTAGCAAGCTCTATTTAAAATTATTTATTAATTTAGCAATATTTCTAAATTACAGCAACCATTTTTTGCAATAAACACACACTCGCTTAGTTCTATAACGTAATGCTTTTAATAAGCAAGTCTTGCTAAACTTACGCATGCGCATCAATATTTTAAAACGGTTTTAAAACCGAAAATATTTATGATTTCAGACCTTCTTGTTCTGTTGAGTTGAGAACGTCCTAAGTGCTAGTTTGATTTTTGTGTTTTAATACATTTTTAAAGTTTCTTATTGTGGAAAAAGTGAGAATACATTTATGTAAGTATTAATTGTGTAATAAATTGTGTGTCTAAAATCTCTTTAGAATTTTCGGCGTTTCTGTTTTTTTATCCAACCCGATTATTTTTAACGTAAATCTGCAACATCAATTATGTTGTAGAAAAATGCCGTGATGCACACCATCTTTGTGTCCTTCTTTTTGTTGAGTAGTGCGTAATTTTTTTGTTGTGTATAAGTGGAAATAGTGGGGGTTTCCGAAATGCGATTTGAAATGCACATTTTGTAGAATACGAATTTTTGTGATAAATTACGTTTCATTAAAATCATAAAAATATTTAAATTCGGACCATTCGAACAATACATATTTAAAATGCACGCAAGAACTACGTCGCATGCAGCTTTTCAAATGTTACTTCGCTAAATGTGCATTTTGCATTTCGGACGCATCCAGTGTCTATTTAATTTATAGTTTTATTTGTTAAAATTGTAATGATTCAAATATAAATATTTAATTATTTCATTACGTAGTTTAAAGATGTTTTATATTTGATTAATTTGGAACAGCTTCGTCATTTTGAATAACATAAATTTGTACTTAAAATTGCAAAAATTTGGTAATAAACTAGTGACACTAAAAGTATAACACTTTTTAATATATTAACATTTAGCTAACACTGAAAAACACTGCAAAAGGGCGCCTCAAAGAATTCAAAGATTCATCAAATCCGTTAAAGGCAAACGAGATAATTAATAGGTGACCTCTTTTGAAATCAGCGAATGGCAGTAGATTAGTAAGTCATTTAAAACTAAAACGAAATTTATTTATTACAATAATTACAATTATTACATATTTTCAGATCGATATTGACTTCCAAATTTTGTATCCGGGCTCAAATTTTTTCCTATTTAAAAAATGGAAAAATTTTAGTAAAAAAGCTTCCCTTACTCTTACTGAAGAAAATTAAATTTAAGGGAGTGTTTGAAGAGCTGAAGTCTCTCCCTTTTAGTCTCCGTTGGACACCGTTGAAATAAAATGGAACAACACTGCAAAAGGACGCCTTAAATAATTTAAAGATTCATCAAAAAATACATTAGAAGCAAACGAGATGATTAACAGCTGACATGTTTTGAAATTTATTTATTACTTAAACACAATTAAGTATTATAAATTTTCAGATCGATATTGGTTTTCAAATTTTGTAACCAGACTCAAAATTTTTGCTATTTCAAAAATGGAAAAATTTAAGTGAAAAATTCCCCTAATATTACTTAAAAAAGTAAAATAAGGGAGTGTTTGAAGTAGTTTACTTAAATAACTTAATATTTTATATTATATTTCTCTATGCTTCCTAAGTCAAACTATATTTTAAGCTCCTAATTAATCTAATTAATTAACATTAATTCTCTCCCTATTTCCAGACTACAAAAATATCAAACTTATCAAAGTAATCAAAATTACTACATTTAACCACTACATTTGAAAGCCTGGTAGAAGAATAACCAGCAAGAAAACATAATTTTTTAACTTTTTTTAACTTAATGCGCCACCTTACAGCTTTTATTCGGGATGCTAACGGTAATCAAATTTCTGTATTAGTTTTAATAAACTCATTTAAGATTTTCAATTTGGTGAATTTTGAAATTATTTATAGTCTTTATTATAATGCCATTATATTATAAGTATTAAAGTATTATTGCCTTTATGTCTTTACTAGAATAACATTGTACATGATATATGTATATATCATATATATATATATATATATATATATATATATATATATATATATATATATATATATATATATATATATATATATATATATATATATATATATATATATATATATATATATATATATATATATATATATATATATATATATATATATATATATATATATATATATATATATATATATATATATATATATATATATATATATATATATATATATATATACATTGAGTTCTTATTATCTAATTAACATATTTTTCTCTCTATTTTTAGACTACTTCAAAATTAAAGCCTGTTATAAAAATAACTAACAAATTCAATATTTGGAAAGCGTAATACACAATTCAGCAACATTGTAATCATGTTGAATTGTTTCATGTTTCCAATGATTTCAAACAACCAATATTTATGTATGACATTTAAAATATACACATTTTATAAAGACTTCTGATGAATATAAATGTCAATCTAGTTGTCCATCAGTGTTTAAAAATATATCATCATTTAAGGGACATTTAATCAAGAACCACGAGAGTGAAAATAATACCTTTCCGACAAATTCGACAGTACCATTGATGTCTGAATCCAAAAATAATTGTGAGCTTACTGAGGTGCACAACCTTAATAATTCCAAAAAGGTTTTACAAGAAAATAATATTAACATAGAGCAATTTAAAAAAAAGTAAAAGACTCAGTGTTGGCTTTTGTTACAAAAATGTCTAGTAATAGTAATTTTACAAATACGCTACTTGAAACTATACTAAACCATCTGACAAAAGACGAACCAGCGCTCATTTAAAAAAAAACTTTATTATAATTGAGGCTTTATTACTGTAATACAATATTACTATAACTATTATTATAATTAGATTAATTTTATATTTATATTATTATAACATTATATTACCAAATATTTTATTATTATTAATATTATAGTTATGTGTATTGATTTTATATTAATTATTATTTTATATAAATTGAATTTGAATTAAAAACGAAATATACTGTTTTAAAAATTATATTATGCATTTTTATTACTACATAATTCTCATACTACAAAATACTATTTTCCCAAAAATAAATATTTTCTTAGTACATATTTGACATATCAAGCTGCAGTTAAAATTAATTTTGGTAAAATTTAAAGCGTCTTAGTTCACATCCCAATTTCTATGCAATAATCGAAAATTTTTATCAAAAGCTAATTATGATATTTCTTAATTCTATTATAATTGAATTAAGAAAAAGTTTGCTTTTGATAATAATTTGCTATTAGATTTTAATCGGAATATTTGCTTTATTTGAGAAAGTGTAAGATTAATTTAATACACCTTCATCTAAAATCTAATTTTAATTTTACTTGAATTAAGAAATAAGTTGCTTTTGATAAGGATTCCTATTAAATTTAAATAAAAATACTTGTTTTATTTGAGAAAGGGCAAGATTAATTTAATATCATTTTTGCTTGAATATAGATAACCCATATTCTATATTCAAGCAAGAATGATATCGAATTAATCTTACCCTTTCTCAATTAAAGCAAGTATTCCGATGTAAATTTAATAGAAAATTCTTATAAAAAGCAAATTATTTCTTCATTCCAGTAAAATTAAAATTTTATTTTAGATGAAGACGTATTAAATTTAATCGAAATTGTACTTCGCTTAAGCAGGAGCCACATTCTTGGCATAAATAATAACCATTTAAAAATAAAAAATAAATCTAGCAAAATAATTCTAGATTTAAGAAATGATATCTTCCATTGAATTTAAAATGAGTTTCTTAAAAGAAGAAAAACGAAAATATATTATATTATTCAACCCATTTTTCCATTTAATCAAGGGGCTTGATTAGCTGAAAATCAAGGGGTAAAAATTATTAAATATAGCAAGTTTTGTTTAATAATAGCAATCTTTTTTTTCTGTGTACGTCCATTACGCACTATATTTTTCTAAACAAGGCTAAACTTACCGCTCTGACAGGAAATACGCAGAAAACATAACACAAAGTTTAAGGCGAAGGATTGGCAAGAAAATTGCTAATGGAACTTGAATATTATTACGGAGATAATCTTAATCGGTTAGCAATTGAAACAGTATGTTTAGGCTATCTTAAAGATACCTCAACAGCTGCACGATTCACAGAACCTAAATAGGCAACGCAATAATTTTTGAGTCACATTTCCTTCTATTCGTTGGAAACGTCAAAAATCATTATAATCGGTTAATAGCTAAGTTATATTATTATTGACCATATTACAGAACTTTATCCAAAAATTATTTTAGAATTGCACTTTATTTAATATTACAACTGATTTACAAATCATTTAGTAATTTATCTTTCTTAAATGAAGATTCACATTTGACGGGCAGTAACCCAATGGTTACTCCCGTTTGAATTTACATAGTAATTATTTTTCTCTATCCTAATTAAATACAACTGCCCAATTCCAAAGGTTTCTGCCTTTGAAGTCTTCTTACTGCATTGGTGGTATCCAAAAAACTTCGTATGTCTGCATTTTGGTGCCGAGATATCCGCTGAATGTGTTTCTTTGCATGATTTTGTATTTCTTCATGTACATATGGTATTCCATGTTTGAGTCCCTATGGAGGTTATCATTTCTAATGTACCAAGGTGCGTTTGCTATGCCACGCAGCACTTTGTTTTGAAAACATTGTATCATTTGTACATTTGTCTTCTTGGTACAACCCCAAAATTGAATACCGTAGGTCCATACTGGTTTAAGTATTTGCTGATATAATAGCAGTTTGTTATGTATTGTAAGCTCAGAGTTTCTACCTATTAGCCAATACATGTTCCTATATTTGATGTTCAATTCTTCTTTTTTCTTTTTAACATGCTCTTTCTATCTAAGCTAGCAAACGAGAGTCATGCCGAAGTATTTGGCTGTATTTGCAATTGGAACCGGCCTTGAATTAAGTTCCACTGGAATCCAGTTAACTTTCTGGTTTGTGAAGTTTACGTGAACCGATTTTGCTTCGTTTAGGCTAATGCGCCATTTCTTTGTCCAACTAATCACTGTGTCGGTTGCTTTTTGTAGTTTGGTTGTTGCTTCCAGTTTCCCTTACTTTCCAGTTGCCAGAATAGCTGTATCGTCTGCAAATGTTGCTATGATGGCACCTTCTGTATTTGGCATATCTCTGGTGTACATGATGTACAATATAGGACCCAGTACGCTACCCTGTGGTATGCCTGATATTCTCTTTAGTTCAGAGTACTCTCCGTTATATTTTACACGGAAATGTCGGTCTGCGATATAAGATTTAAGAATTTGATAGAACTGCTTAGGCAGATCTCGATGCAATTTAAATTCAAGTCCTTGGTGCCAAACTTTGTCGAAAGCTTGTTCTACATCTAAGAAGATACTGGAGCATATCTTCTTATTCTCAAGTGTGTCTCCGATTATATCCGTTATTCTGTTAACTTGTTCACTCGTAGAGTGATTTTCTCTAAATCCAAATTGGTGTGGTGGAATCAAATTTCTCTCTTCTATTATTGGCTCGAGTCTCTTGAGCAGTAATTTTTCATATAATTTTGAAATTACAGGAAGTAGTGAAATCGGTCTGTACGACTTTTTATCGTTCGCTGGTTTGCCTGGTTTGGGGATCATAATTACTTCAGCAACCTTCCATTGTCGTGGGACATATTTTAGTCTGAAGACAGCATTGATAATTTGAACCAATTTTCGTAGTCCCTTCTCGGGAATGCCTTTACGACTTGTCCAGTAATTAAATCATATCCTGAAGCTTTTTTTGCGTTCAAATTACACTTGATCTCATCTTTTAATTCCTGTAATGATTTTAATATGTTTCGAAGATTGTAAGAGAATTCAATCCAGTTTCGAACTGATGAGCTTATGATTATGAAAAAATCAATCTTCTCATCAGGCCGGGGCGACTGGACTGATTATACCAATATTTACATTCTATATATACAGAATGTGCTGTGATTTAAGTACTAGCGAATCGTACTAATACAGATCAATTCTCTTACAATTTTTTTTCTTCTTCACGATATTCACACTGCTCTGTGTGTAAGCTAATTTTTACTTTTTATCAATGTTTTTGTTGAATGTTAATTAATTCATGTAATTTCTAATATGCTACCGGTGGTTAGACCATTTTAATTGTGTTTCGATTAACACGAGAAGTATATTAGTATTTACGAACAGTAATTCAACGAAACTGACTAATAGACATATAAATAGTTTCATTCTTAATTTCTTTTATAAGTTGTTTTAGTTTATTACATAGAAAATTGAGGATTTTTTTGTTTTCCGGGGCGCGTGTCCTTTGCCAGGTCTTTTTTACCTTCCGTTTCTCTCTAACTAACTCCGTGACCTCAATAGGATAATTTTGATTCCTACGGGATTCGGTGTGACTAGCAGGAGAACTTTTCCATGCTGCTTGTTGAATAGTACTGTTAAATACCTCTAGTTCGTCTTCTAACTGTACCGGTGTTTTAACCGGCACTCGTATATTTATTTGCATTTCAATTAGTTCTTGTAATAGGCCCCAGTTAGTTCTATTATTTATTAATTTAGGCAGGTTATCCTTATTAATTATCATTGTGCTGAGAGTCATGATAACAGGTGTATGATCGGAATATATCCCTTCGCTGTTTTCGATGCACATGTAATCCTCGAAGATCCCTTTCGTTACATATAAATCAATGAGATCTGGTATTTTATTTATATTAGCAGACCAGTATGTTGATTTACCTCCAGAGTGGAACTCACAGTTATTTATTTGTCCGGCCTCGAATAGGTCTTTTCCTTTATGGGTTGTAAGTCTTGATCTCCAATAGGTGTTTTTTGCATTAAAGTCACCACCAATAATAAAATTGGATCCTAGTGATCTAAAGAGTATATTATCTTCTTTGTTTAGATTATAGCGTGGAGGGCAATAGATAGAGGAAATACTGTATTCATTATTATTGTTAGTTTCAACATTTATGGTTTTAACTTGCATACTTTCTTCTTCTATACTTGGTTCTTCATAGTGTTTGAGATTCTTTTTCACTATTACTGTTGATCCTCCTCTGGGCTTTCCTCCTGGGTGAACAGCTTGGTAACATTCATAATCACGTATTTTAAAAAATGATGTTTTTGTCAAATGGCTCTCCGATATAAGGTATATATCTATTTTTTATAAATTTAGAAAAATGTCTAACTCTGGAACATGCTGCCCTAGTCCGTTCGGGTTCCAGGTGACAATTCTTAATGTTCTGCTCATTTGTATGTATATAAGGGCTTTTGCCTCGATCATAGTTTGATGCATTTCTAGACGCTTATATAAAGTTTCTAGACCATATTCTTGCTTTGCTAGCCGTATATTTATGGCTTCTATGCTTCGACATATCCTTTCGACATATCAAAGCATTAGATGATTGCTGTACAATTTATGAATAACTTTTCCGCTCTGTACCTATAACTGGTGGTTTTGGCTCCGCTTGGGTTTTATTTGGTTTCTCTCTGATAACCTTAGGGTTTTGAAAAGCTGATGCATTTTGTTTCTTAGCCTTTGAAGTCCCTTGGCTACTTCACAGTCTCTATAATTTGCAGGATGATGCCCTTTACAGTTTATACATTTTGCAGGGGTGTTTCTACTTTTTGAACACTCTTTCGCGTTGTATTTTCCAGCACATTTTACGCATCTTGGCTCCCGTCTGCAATATTTTTAAGGAATTTCGGTTAAGGAATAAATAGCCAAGCTACATCCTATATAATTCGTTAAGCGCTCAATTTGAAATGTAAAACGTTCAATTTGGAATGTAAAAGTACCCATTTGAAATGTAAAAAGTTCAGTTTGAAGTGTAAAAGAATCAATTTGAAGCATAAAACCTGTAAGATTGTATAATGGTATGATCGTATGCTGGGATGATGGTATGATCGTATTATGGTAAGATGGTATGATGGTATGTTGGTACGATGATATAATGGTACACTGAAAAAAATCCTACATAAATGTAGACAAACACTGCATTAATAGTAAGAAAAATTCGTAAAAACTGAGCCGATAAAACCGTTCGTTAATAGTACGAAAATCATACGTTAATATAGTGAAACACATAATTTTTTTAAATTTTAATTTTGGACTACTAACGTTGTAATAATTATGAATTGATTCATATATGTAAGATACGAAAAATGTTATTATTTTAATGCTGTTAAAAGCATTTGTGGATGAACAAGTTCTTATTATTAACGTAAAATTACTAATGCAATGTTACATAATATTAACGAATAAATTCGTACATATAAGTTTAGAAATTCATTATTTTTGTTTACGAAACTATTCGTTTGTAAGAAGAATGAATACTCAGTAGTTATGAATAATTCACCAATATGATGATAATTTTCGTAAATTTACTTAAAATAATTCATAAAATATAGGCGCAATTGTTGTGAGGAGTTCAGTTAATTTAGAAGCCAACCATATCTAATGAACAACAATGGTTGGAGAGGAATATAAATGTTTTAGTTGCAATCCTACCAAGTGAATGGAACGAAAACCAATTCGTAGTCAAATTTTGTTCTTTGCAACAACTTTATTGCGTATATCCCCGACCTAAATTCGACAGGTAATAAAATAAATATTCTTAGCAAAATAAGTACGAAAAATGAAAAATGAATACTAATAACTTTCGAGAAAATCCCATAGTTTGGGTTAATTTTTTTATTCACACATACAAATTGTTGACCAAAATACACAAAAAACCTATACATTTCGTTGATCCAAGATTAGAGTACGCTAACCACAGTTGATCAACCATTGACAACAGCCAGGTAAATTTTTATTTTACTTACTTTTTAACAGTGTACAGGATAAATTTAAATCAATTGATTTTTTCGGCTTTTATATAGACAAATATGTTAATTGTTCATGACAATCCCAATATTTTCGATTTGGTAAATCAGAAAAATCAAGAGGCCAGTCCTCATAACATATCTACTGAAAAAATTAGAATATCATTCCCCCCTCCCCGTAATTTTAGCCCAAGGGCCAAGAGTTAAACCAATGTATTACTCCATATGTACTCGTAGGTAATAAAATAAATTTTATTTTTATTTTGCGAAAGTAACAATAAAAAATATTATATTGCCAGCGATTTCAACCCTTTAAATGAAATTTGCTGTACTAAATGATTTACCCGACTATTAGTCCGCAGCCCAAATTTGTATTTTCTAAATTTTTATTTACATACGAGTATATGGCGCTTTTTTATTACATCGGAGAGATTGCAGAGATATAAAAAAAGCTTTTTGCGTTATTTTATTTTCTCGGGTCGATCTCCGATAATTTTGTTCCGTTTTTTATTATATCTAAACAATAGATCATATCAAACTATCAAGAAAATACTACTTCCGCGAACGGTGCCATATGGTAGAAAACATTTCCTTTCAGATGATGTCACTAGTTGTCACTACTAATATAATAGAAAACAGTCTTGTCAATACTCTACTGATAATTTTTCTTATAATGCTGTCCAATTGTTTTATAAAGAAGCTTTTTGGCTATGTGAGATTTTTTTCGATTTAATAAATTATTAAAACAATTTAAATTATTAGCCAGCTTAAATTATTTATAAATACTATTAATGCGCAGTTTCGCTACTTTCGCTCGACCTGCCTCCTTTCGGAAAACATGATCTATTATAGATTGCTGTTTTTCGATCTGAAATTTATTTCAGATAGTACAGAGAAATACATAGTCTGACGTTCAAAATGGTGAACGCTATATACTGACACCAACAATGGAAAATTAATTTTTTAAACTTTATTGAAATAATTTTAATTAATTTTATTAAATCTTTAACGTGTTAACGTTTAGTTTTATTTTTCTATATTAGTTATGCATAGGTAATCAATTTGCTTGATCACAGTGTGCTGTAACACAGTGGTTAGCCAATTTAAATGGTCTAGTTTTTAAAATCTGAAGAATATCTTTTCAGATCAAAAATTATCGATTATTTCAGATAAATTATCTCTCTGATCTCTCTCGTCTCTCTCTATGTAATCAAAAGTAAGCCAATAATAAAGGTTGTGTCGAAAAAGACACGCGCAGGAATTGAAAACTGACCTTATCACCTTCATATATAAAACAGAAATTGAACTATTCACATATTCACATTCCGATTTGAAAATTTACATTTTCGACACTCTTACACAATAAAACTCATTAACATATAATTACACCATTTAAGTCGATAATAAATATTACAGAAAGAGAATTAAAATCACGTCCCAGTTGAAAAAAGAACCTGCGTATCAGCGAATGACAAAATCTAATTTGTTTGAAGTAAGACGCTAAGGCGACTATATCAATCAAATAATGAATTTATTTTGTACTTGTCGAAACTTATCATAGGAATTGATTTTGTGTGTTCAGTTTTTTTCAAATAAATCTCAAAAATTCGTATATATATGTATTAAGAAATATTTATCACATGTTTCGAACACTGTTTTCAATTACTGATTTCGAAGCAGGAGGAAACATTCTATTCTAAGTTTTAATTTTTTATATGGAGTTAATTCAGCAATTTATAGAATCATCATTTCTTGAGCCTCTGATATGTTCCAATTGTAAATACTAAACAAAATGCGAATAAATTACTATGCGATACTGTTGCGTTGTTAAGTAAATATTACAGAAGCCTATGGACTTGCAAGAGAATATTTACAATGCTAAATGTTGAGCCGGCGATGAGTTCATCGATCATTTGGGGTTAACTGGTAGAAAACGGCAAATGAAAGTCTGCTGTGGTGTTTATTGTTCTTATGGTTTCAACGAAGAATATAATTTAGCAGAGAGATTAGACATATTCGATCATTTAATTGGATTATTATTATTATTACTAGTGTAAATATAAGGTCCACAGTTTTTTTTTTGTTGTCTAAGTTCAAGACTCAGTCTAAATTCAAAGAAATATCAAACACTTACGATTAACACTTCTTAAACATGGTAAATTAAACAGAGTGTGTCAAGGTTTGTTCACCATAACCAAACTAGGATACATTACTATGATATTTTAATTTCCTTGTTGATAAAAATACTTTGACCCAGTGGCGTACAAATTTGTGGCCTCCAGCAAAATGTTTCTTGGTCTCCTAAATATGCTTTTTGACCTTTGGACAAGTAAAGCTTTTATTTGTATTCTTATTTTTTAAATTAAAAACTTATTCCTTGATTATTTTCTTGTTTATTATCCAGCCACCCATTAATTAAAATAATTTGATTTCGAAAGAAGGATTTGAAATTGCATTTAACGAGCGCAAATTGCCTTCGTTACAACCTTACAAGTTTATATTTCCTTTAAATTTTGAAGGTGCTACAGTAATTAAAAAACATTCAAGTTGCAAAAATCGAATTTTGAAACGCCTAAAGACCCTGTTACGATGCGAGGCATCGTCGGAACTTCCAAATAGATCACACACCAAAATTTTCTTTGAATTTTCAAAATTTTCGTTTGTTTGTCATTTTTATTTTTGTCTACATTTTTTTCTTTGGCTTCGCGCACCGTACATATATTTCGTGTCCGTATTATCTATCAAAGAAGAAGAAATAAATAAATACCAAATATTTTTTTACATTTACCGATCACAACGAATAAGAACCACCAACACCAGCTGTCTGGTAATTCGTGTTTTTTTGTTTGTTTGTTGTCGGTATGTTTTTGATGACCTTTTCTGTAGATGGCTTGGTGTGTGTTTTGTTTTTTTTTTTTTTTGTTGCGTGCGCCCGTCGTAGCTGTGGTGTCGGTATGTAGAGTATGGTGATCGTCCAAACTACACATGGAAAAAAGTATATAAGCGTATGACAACTGGTCATTCGGCCTCTTTTGGTTTTGATGTTTGATCGGACCACTCGTTACATACTTATAAATTAATAAGCATACGACGAACCCCAAAAGCGGTGTTAAGTATCTGCGCCTGTAGCTGATTCAACTGGATATACGACGGATTCGAAAGGCGTTCACGAAAGTAAGTAGTGGAGGAATTCCTCTGTAGTGGGTTGACGATTGAGCGCGAGAACAGATTGCGTGTGGCGCAAACAGTTTTTTTTCTTCTTTCATTTCAGGGGTCTACGACGTTGAGCTCATCGTCCGCAGATCACTCTGCTATTTTTTTGTTTTGGAATTCTACACGGTGCTAGATGGCTCGGTAGTAAGGACTACAGACGGGATTTCGGTCCAATTACTTGCGTGCGTGAAAGTCGACATACCGATTATAAAAAGAAAAACCAAAAAAATACATATTGTATTAATTTATAACCAAACACAATTTATAATAAAACTTGAATTTTTTTATTGATTTATAACGTGGCTAAAAAAATAATAAATAGGTGTTGTTAATTTGTGCAGTGAAATGTGAGAGTCATCGTGGGAATGGGCGTATCGGGTAGGTAAAGTGTTGTGCAACTTGAATCCATAGCAGCAAATTAATCTACGGTTGGCCCTTCATCAATTGACCTACTTCCTCGGGACTGAGGACAGCCGGACATCTAGCTGCAGGTGAAGGACTCCGTGGAGAAAATTTCTGTGTACGTGATGGGGAGGCGGCACGCACAGCGGACGATCCAGTTCGAACATCATCCACTACAAGGGTGTTGTTCACGGCAACGTGCGACACGTAGGGGTGATTGAATCGGGGTTCTGCGATGACCAAGTGAGGACTCGTTCCTGAACTCGACTTACTTCTAGGAGTAACTTGGGTAACCTGGTTACTGAAGTGAGTCGGTGTTTTGGGTTCTGGTTCAATATCCGTGGTTCCCCAAATTGGAAAGCGAGCTGTGCGGGGCTTGTATAGTATTTGTATATTAACTTAACTTATATCGTAATATACATACATATCGACATTGGCAGTTATGAACAACAAAATGATAGTTGCAAAAAATTGTTATGAGATATGATGAAAACGAAAATACAGCCAACCGATACATATACTACATTAGTTGCTGATTTGAAAGAAGCAAATATTGAATCCGAATATGAAATAAACTATTCACAACTAAAACAAGAACTTCAGACACTTCTGGTTACTGTTATCATCCACAATATACCCGATTCCATACAGCAAACAACAACCAAAACACAAAATATATACATACATATTTATGTAAATTTCCCATATCAAGAATCTTCATCTTCATCTTAATTTATTGGCGGTGTTTACATCCATTTTATTAGCTCATCTAACGCTCGGTTATGCCGAAGATGATAAACCACCAGGCTGATGTTTTCAGCAAGACAACGACTCGAAGAATACCCCGAGGTGAACAAAATATTAGTTTAAGGATTATAAAGTAAGAGTCGTGCAATGGCCAGGTCAGTCGCCCGATCTGAATCCGACCAAAAACTGTTTGAATTAAGTAAAATCAACAATCAACAACGAGAAAAACAAAAATAAACAGAAATTTTGGAATACAAACTTGTCGAACCTGGAATAAATTACCGTTCAAAAACGGCAGGAGCTGGTGGGCTCAAGGGATGCGCCGATGCAGGGAAGTTACTCGAGAAGAAGGTCGCACGACTAATACCACAATTATTCACAAAAAAGATTAAAACTGATTTCCGAAATTAAGTGTGGCAGTACTTTGAACAGCCCATTTGTAAAACAGAAAGTATAATTATTTTTCTTTAATACTCCTTCCATAAACCAAACATGGCCTTCCATATCCAATTGCAAGTTCATATCCATTCTATGCAAATTTTAAAAAAAAAACAATTGAAAATTGATGAGTAGTTTTCCAGTCAACTAAGAATTTGAAAAAAAATCACAAAGTGTGCCATTCCATTGAACACCACTGTACACATATGGTATATATATATAGTATATCCACATAAATATATACCGATATACATAAAAGCTAGATTGAACAACAAAGAAACAAAAACTCATAAATCGCAGCACTATATCGACACAAATACAAATAAAACCTTTTACTTTTATAAGCATTTGTGCCGTGACGCAGTGTAATCTTTATATACTTATAAAATACCTCTGATATAATATACATTGACCTACATAATTAATAAGAAAATAAAACATGTCCACACCAGGGGGCCTATTCTCGAATTCCACGTCCATTTTCCACATGTGGACATCTGTCAAAACTCATAAAAATTGAATTTTTTCGGTACTAAGGGAATATTTCCGAATGGGTATAAGCATGTGGAAAAATTCCCCATACAGGAAAATGTCAATGCCGCATGTGTTTTATATACGAATTACAATTTTCGAACCATTTTTTGACAACTTTGACAGATGTCCACATGTGGAAAATGGATGTGAAATTCGAGAATAGGCAGTGGCGGTTCTACGTAATGGGCTAGGTGGGCTAAGCCCAGCTTAAAAATCCAAACAAAAAAATCATTAGCTGTATCGTTATATAATAGTTTGGACTAATATCAAATCAGTCCATTATGTAAGCAAAGCGGCATCATCTAATCTAACACACAACACAAAAAACAAATTTTAAATTGTTTACAGGTGTGTGCGTGTGTATGTATGTTCTATTTTCATTAACATTACACCGCTGTGCTGTGGGTTAATTTCAAATCAGTCCGCGTTACATGCAAAATATGAAATAAAAAAAAATATATTTCCTTTCCACTTCTACACGCAGCAAAGAGAGTAATTATTTCTACACAAAAAATCGTCATCTTCTTCTTCTATATATATATAAAAATAAGTCGGGTTTTCCTTCCTGACGCTATAACTCCAGAACGCACGAACCGATTTCCACGGTTTTGCATTCGTTGGAAAGGTATCGGGCTCCGTGAGGTTTATAGCAAAGAAAATTCAGGAAAATTTTCAAGAGAAAAGCAGGAAAACAGGGAAAATCATTTTTCACATACAGCGCCATGATACATAGCATGTACTACAACGGCGCAAGTACGTGGTGTGTGAGTATACCTCACGAAAACAAGTACGTTTCATTTCAAATAGATGTCGCCGGTGCGTGATACATTGTTTGACAGCTACTCATTGTACTCTGCTAAGTTAATTTTATGTGACATTTATTATGCGCACGTTCTTTCAAACGCTAACTTAAAACCGGTATTGTGTTCACTGTGAAATTGTGAAATTGAGGTTAAAGTTATTCGTTTCCTAACAGTTCAATTGGAAACCATCAAATCAATCACGCGTATTGTGCAAATTTTTATTCAATTTCAACAGCAGGCATTTGTTCTTAAGGTGGTAAGTTGAACTGTGTAAATTATGTGGATCGTGCATTTGAGGTTAACACCCCAATTCCCATAGTCGTGTCATTTCAGGCGACATGACTTCAGTCACGTCACGTCGCATGAAAATTGTTATTCTTGAAGTCGGTTCAAGTGACACGACTGTAACTATAAAGATGTCGGCCAAATTACAAATAAAATCGTTTTAGAACAAAAAAATATTAATTTAAACAACTTATTTAAACAAGTGAACAAAGTTACACAATTAAAAACATTTAAAAAAAATATTAGGATTAAAATTTCGTCCTTCTATTTTGTTGTAGTCGCCTGTCACTTACAAAATTCAAGTGACATCTGTCGTATCAAGTGACTTTAGGCGTAACAGGCGACTAAGAGAATAGGAAAATTCATGTGACGTGACTATAGTCATGAAAAATGACGTGATACGACTATGGGAATTGGGGTGTAAATTCACCAGTCTGTCCATAGTCCAAAATGCCGAGAGGACGACGTGCGAACATCGGCCGCCGCACTAGACATGCAAGCCAGCAACAAGTGTATTCACAGAACTTAAACGAAGAAAGACAAAATATAATAAGAGAAAATGCCCGATTGAGACAACGCGTGAGCACACGAAAATCATTGGCATCATACAATCGCTTGGCTTTCCAATATGATCCCACTGCGAACTACAGTGATGATGACAATTTAGATATTGGACCAATGATGACTGTATGCCGATATTGCAATGCGTTAAAGTTCAAAAGAGAAACGGCTGGATTATGCTGCGCAAGTGGAAAAGTCAAACTGGATCCATTACTTACACCACTACAGCCACTGAAACCATTGTTCGATGGAACTGATCGTGATTCCAACCATTTCCTTCAACGCATCCTTGAATACAATAACTGCTTTCGCATGACTTCCTTTGGAGCTAATATCATTCAAGAAGGCGGCTTCATGCCGACTTGCAAGGTAAAAGATACAACAGTCACACCGTATACTTAAACAAATGATTGTTTGCCATTACAGATACAAGGACAAATATATCATTTGCATGGTTCAATGGTGCCAACACCAGATGAACCGCATCAATTTCTGCAAATATATTTCATTTCGTCGATGGTGGATCAGCTGAATGTGCGGTGCAATATACAGGGAACACAACAGTTAAAGAGACGAATTATTGAACAGTTGCAAGCATTTTTTCACGCTAATAACGCTGTGGTTAATATGTTCAAAACAGCATTGGAACGAATGCCATCGGATACGCACAAATTTGTCATAAGAGCGGATCGTACCCCAAAAGGTGAACATGTGCGAAGATTCAATGCGCCCACCGTTGATGATGTTGCTGCAATTATTGTTGGCGATCCAACTACATCACGAGACATTGTCGTTCAGCGAAGAAGCAATATCATGCATCGTGTAAACGAAACACATCGTTTGTACGATGCGTTACAATATCCAATCATTTATTGGCAAGGGCAAGACGGATACGACATCACGTTGAAGATGGTCGATCCAATTACAGGTATAATATTCACACACTAATTATTGCTATTATTGGTTTCCATTAACAATCCATTTAATTTTGCATTTTCAGGCGTATCAACGAACAAAAATCTAAGCGCAATGAATTACTATGCGTATCGTATGATGATTCGTACACATGAGAAGAATGTCATTCTGAAGTGCCGTCGGCTATTCCAGCAATTCGCTGTCGACATATATGTCAAAGTCGAGACCGAACGTTTAGCGTTCATCCGATTCAATCAGGCAAAGCTACGATCTGAGGACTATATACACTTGCGTGATGTTATTCATTCAGATGGTAATGTTCAGAATATTGGATGCCTGACGATTCTCCCATCATCTTATATCGGAAGCCCACGCCACATGCACGAATACGGTCAAGACGCCATGACGTACGTGCGAAATTATGGAACTCCGGATTTATTTATTACGTTCACATGCAATCCGAAGTGGACGGAAATTGAACGTGAGTTGGACCCGGGCCATAAACCGCTAGATCGCCATGACATAATCGCCAGAGTATTTCAGCAAAAACTCAAGGTTATGATGGATGTGCTTACTAAGTATCGAGTTTTTGGTGACACACGATGTTATATGTACTCGGTGGAATGGCAGAAGCGTGGACTACCGCATGCTCATATCCTAATTTGGTTGCTGAACAAATTACATTCAAATGAAGTGGATGACATTATATCAGCTGAAATTCCTGATCCAGTCACTGATCCCCATCTACACGACATTGTGACGACACAGATGCTGCATGGACCGTGCGGTGCATTAAATCCATTATCGCCTTGCATGGTTGATGGAAAGTGCACAAAATGATATCCGCGACCGTTAGTTGCTGAAACAGTCACAGGGAACGATGGATATCCAGTTTATCGTCGGCGTTCAAAAGAAGATAATGGTCGAACTATCAAAGTCAAGTTCAAAATCAAGAGATTGAGATCGGGAATGAATTCATTGTACCATATTGCCCGCTGCTATCACGAATTTTCAAAACACATGCGAACGTTGAGAGTTGTCATTCGGCCAAATCAGTCAAATATTTGTGCAAGTACGTCACAAAAGGCAGCGACATGGCTGTGTTTGGTATTGCGTCGGAAAATGCGAATGACGAAATCAGGAACTTCCAAATGGGCAGATACGTCAGTACTAATGAAGCACTGTGGCGATTATTTTCATTTAAAATTCAGGAAAGATATCCCACAGTTGTACATTTAGCAGTGCATTTGGAAAATGGACAAAGAGTTTACTTCACTGAGGCTAATGCGGCACAACGAGCTGAGAGACCACCATCGACAACATTGACTAGCTTCTTTGCAATGTGTGAAGCAGATCCATTCGCAGCCACGCTGTGTACGTTGAAATGTCCAAGTATTACACTTGCAATCAATCAACAAAGAAATTCCAACGTCGCAAACAAGGAACCCCAGTTCCAGATTGGCTACAGGTGTTTTCCACTGATGCGCTAGGTCGCATGTATACTATTCATCCTAGAAATGATGAATGTTTTTATTTGCGACTGGTGTTGGTAAATGTACGTGGACCAAAATCATTTGCGCATTTGAAAACTGTGAATGGCCACCAATGCCAAACATATCGAGAAGCATGTCAACTATTGGGTTTGCTGGAGAACGATTCTCATTGGGATTTAACACTTGCGGATTCAGTTGTTTCATCAAATGCGTACCAAATACGAACGCTGTTCGCAATTATCATCACCACATGTTTTCCTTCACAACCAATTCAGTTATGGAACAAATACAAATACGACATATGTGAAGATATCTTGCATCGTTTGCGCATTCGAACGAATAATCCCGACATGCAAATAACCGATGAAATCTACAATGAAGGATTGATTCTGATTGAGGATCAATGCTTGACTATTGCAAACAAGCTACTGATTGAAGTAGGAATGATTGCGCCAAATCGATCGATGCACGATGCATTCAACCAAGAATTAAATCGAGAGCTGCAATACAATGTTGATACATTGCAGGAATTCGTTCGAAATAATGTGCCGTTGCTGAATGAACAGCAAAAACAAGTATACGAAACATTAATGCAAGCGGTGGACAATAATACTGGTGGTCTATTCTTCCTGGACGTACCTGGAGGAACAGGGAAAACATTTGTCATTTCATTGATTTTGGCCACTATTCGATCAAGATGTGACATAGCTTTGGCGTTAGCATCATCTGGAATTGCAGCGACTCTTCTAGATGGCGGTCGTACTGCACATTCTGCGCTTAAGTTGCCACTTAATTTAAACACAATTGATACTCCAACATGCAATATTTCCCGATCCAGTGCAATGGGAAAATTGTTGATGCCATGCAAGCTCATTGTTTGGGATGAGTGCACAATGGCACATAAGAAATCACTTGAAGCACTTAACTTCACACTGAAGGATCTTCGGCGAAATAACAACATCTTTGGCGGCTTGATGATATTGTTGGCAGGAGATTTCAGGCAGACGTTGCCAATAATTCCCCGTGGAACGCCTGCAGATGAATTGAATGCTTGCCTGAAGGCATCACCTTTGTGGAATAACGTAAAAACATTATCGCTAACCACTAATATGAGAGTTCAACTTCAAAATGATCAAAGTGCTGCACAATTTTCCAAACAATTGTTAGCTGTTGGAAATGGAAAAGTCCCAGTTGATGCGACAACTGGATTAATTACTCTTACCAACGACTTTTGCCGATTTGTACACTCTCAATTAGCTCTTATTGAAAAAGTTTTCCCAAATATTAGTGAGAATTATCAGAATTATGCTTGGTTAAGTCAACGAGCAATTCTCGCCGCAAAGAATAATGATGTACACGCACTGAATTTCACCATTCAATCAAAAATCGATGGCGATTTGGTGACATACAAATCCGTTGATTCCATAACAAATCCCGATGATGTAGTAAATTATCCAACGGAGTTTTTGAACTCTCTGGAGTTACCAGGATTTCCACCACATAACTTGCAACTCAAAGTTGGTTCAGTTATTATGATATTGCGTAATTTGAATCCACCGCGACTTTGCAACGGTACTCGACTTGCGGTGAAAAGACTTATGCCGAATTTGATTGAGGCAACCATTATTAACGGAAAGTACGCAGGTGAAAATGTATGTATTCCTCGAATACCAATGATTCCGACTGATCTTCCGTTTGACTTCAAACGATTGCAATTTCCGGTTCGCCTTGCGTTCGCAATGACAATTAACAAGTCGCAAGGCCAATCGCTTAGTGTTTGCGGGATAAATTTAGAAAATCATTGTTTTTCACATGGGCAGCTATACGTTGCGTGTTCACGAGTTGGGAAACCATCCGCTTTGTTTGTGTTAACGTCAGACCAAAAAACAAAAAATGTGGTTTACCAAAGAGCACTTCAATGAAACGGATAATTTGCGGACACGTATAACGCTTCGATTCAGTATTTACTTTGGATTCAATTTCATTTTTTACTTAGAGAAGTTCAACTAAATTACACTTCATTTTTGTAATCGAAATGAATTCATTACTGTTGTGAAATGAAATAAAATTTTTCCTTTTCAAATATAAAACAAAAAAAATAATTTTTCTTCATCTTTTAATCCCCAAACGAAATGTTACATAAAACGAAGCGAAAACGGTGGCGAAACGGAGTTCGCCGGGTTTGCTAGTAATATTATGAACGAATATTATTCGACTCTCCGGACTGATTTCGAATCAGTCCTTGTATAATATATACGCTGCTACACCAATACCTCGTTAAAAATCGTCTCCATGTGAATGTTTGATTGTGCTTAATATGACACCTTCTCGGACTGATTTAAGATTAGTCCGTGAATGATAGTTGAAAAAAATTTTCTTATTCTCTTTTTTTTTCTCTTCCCGATGTTTATGACAATATTGTTGTTGTAATTTGTAAATGTAATTTTTTTATTTTGTTACACCTTACAAGAATATGTATAAATATACATAATTGGTGAGTGGTGTTATACCAGTAATTTGCGAGTAAATAAACGAATTTAAATTTTAAATAAAATATAAATGGTACTCGTATGTGAAATTTAATAAAGTGATTTTAGAAAGTTTAACATTTTTGTGATTAGACGTTGACATAAAAGTTGTAAGTCAATATTATATCAATAAAGTAGAATTTATTATTTTTAAAGCACAATTTATTTGCAAAATGAATTATGTTGATTATCTTCTAGAGAATTCATTTAGTATGGCATCACTAGAGATAAAATTGAAATTAAAAGACTCGGATCACACCAGCCAACTGATTTCAATTTAATTATTAAAGATAAAAGACAGAATCGAAAATTTAGTACAGAGTGGTTCGAGAAAAAACCATGGCTCACCGTAAGCATTTTGAAAAATTCGCTTTTTTGTTTTTATTGCACTTTATTCAAAGGTGATAGTATTTGGACACAAACAGGTTATCGCGATTTAAAACATCTATCCGAAGCCATTAAAAAACATGAAAATAGTACCAAACATATTCAATCCGCGTTAGATTTTAAAATGTTTAATAAAATAAATATTATGAGTGCAATTGATAGTGGTTACGCGGCATCAATTCGTAGACATAACGAAATCGTTACTAAAAATCGCATGGCTCTCAGTAGAATAATTGATATTTTAAAATTTTGTGGAGGTCATAATTTGGCCCTTCGAGGTCATGACGAAAGAAATGAATCTATCAACCCCGGTATTTTTCTAGGTCTTGTTTCCTATACAAGACAAATAGACTCAGTTTTTGACGAATTTTTTAAAAAATGCAACGGTTGTGCAAAATACTTCAAAAATAATTCAAAATGAAGTTTTAAATAGCATAAATAACGTGTATTTAGAATTAATTAAAAATGAAATTGCTGAAAAAATTTCGTAGCCATTCAAGCAGATGAAACCACCGACATTTCATGTAAATCGCAATTAGTTGTAATTTTAAGATATATTATAAATAATAAACCAGTCGAGCGATTTCTGGGATTTTTTGATGTTAATGATTTGTCGGCAAGAGGTTTGGCTGAGGTGATCCGTAGTGCTATTGAAATATATAGATTAAAAGACAAATTAATAGCCCAAACCTATGATGGCGCTGCTGTAATGAGCGGATCGGAAGGCGGTGTGCAAACCATTTTAAGGAAACATTACCGATACGCTCATTTTGTTCATTGTTACGCTCATATGTTAAATCTCGCCTTAAAAACTGCATGCTCATCGGTGCGACAAGTTAGAATTTTTTTTACGAATTTATCGGGGTTTTCAACTTTTTTTTCTGCTTCTTCTAAGCGTAAAGATTTGCTTCTTGATGTTTGTCAAAAGAAAGGTCTCCCTCGAACGGTAGAAACGCGATGGAATTTCAAATCTCGCGTAATACAATCCGTTTTTGAAAATAGAGACAATTTATTACAAGCATTCGATTTAATACAGCTCGAAAAGTGGGACGATATAACTACTCGGGAAGCTAATGGTCTTTTAAGACTACTTAAAGATGACGAATTTAATTACTTCCTAGACCTATTCTATAAAATTTTTGCGCACGTCGATGTCTTTTTTAATATTTTACAATCTAGGGATTGTACGGGCTCATACGTTACAGATAAAGTAAATAAATTCATTAGATCGATTAGTTTGATTAGAAATAGTATAAATGTATCCACATCCGATGATTCTTTAAATCAGGCGAAACGAATTCGAACTACTCGCTTTTCGCTTGATATTATTGCGGTAGAAGTTTGCGATATAATTACCAATCAAATAGTCACGCGATTTTCTAAATATGACCTTATTTACGCATTTGACATTGTAGATCCTAAAAAAATTAAAATTTATAGTAAACATTTTCCTTCTGAAAATTGTCAAACTATAAGTAATAATTATAATTTTCTTGATAATACACTATTAAAAACTTTTTTTTTTTTTTTTTTAAATGTTGCCAATGGCTTTATTCTTGAATCTTTCAACATAAGAAACTAACAAGAAGTAATCAAATCTTAAGCTAAAAATTATTACATATTTTAAGTCTTAACCAATGTTAATACTTATTGTTAGGGCTCACAATTTAATTAATTTAGACTACACTTATATGTATACATCGAATTAAATTTACAGGTTCACAGGTTCATTAGTTCGAGTGGATCTGTTCTTCTCAGACGTCTAATTCGCGGCTGTTTTAGTATCTCCCTGGCCAATTCGTTGGGATGTGCTACTAGTTTTGAATAATATTTCGAACTGAATTCTTTAATTGTTTCTTTAACGGTTTTAATCCCAAGGTCGTGATGTATATTACTATTTCGAATGTACCAAGGAGCATTGGTGATACTGCGAAGTATTTTCGCTTGGGTTCCTTGCAGGAGTTCTCTGTTTGAAGCGCTGGTGGATCCCCATAACTGAATACCATAAGTCCATATGGGTTTGATTATTGATTTGTACAGTAAAACTTTATTGGCTAATGACAACTGAGATTTTCTTCCCATCAGCCAATACATTTTGGAAAATGTAATTTTTATTTGGTTGCGCTTTGTTTCAATATGATTTTTCCACGTTAACCTTCTATCCAGATGCAAACCTAAGTATTTTACCTTCGTTTGTTGAGGAATATTTTTATCGTTTAATTTCACTGGTGGGCAGGTGCGTTTGTTTAGCGTGAATGTGACGTGAGTTGATTTGTTTTCGTTCACTTTTATTCGCCATGCCTTTAGCCAGTCCGCGACCTTGTTTAAATGATTCTGTAATTCCTTTGAGGCAATTTCAGGATTAGTGTGAGACACCAGGATGGCAGTGTCATCGGCAAATGTTGATATTATCACTTTGTTGGTTACAGGTATATCAGCTGTGTACAATAAGTATAATATTGGTCCTAGAACGCTACCTTGCGGGACACCTGCATTAATATCATTTAAGCAAGTAGTTGCACTGTTTTGTTTGACCATGTATTGCCTTTGAAGAAGATAGTTTCCCAGAACTGAGTGAAATTTTTTCGGTAGAAGCTCCTTAATTTTGTAAATTAGTCCATCGTGCCAAACTTTATCAAAAGCTTGGGCGATATCCAAAAAGGCAGCAGCACAATATTTCTTTTCCTCGAAGGTGATTTTGATTGCATTTACAATCCTGTGTACTTGCTCTGTAGTACCATGTTGGTTTCGGAACCCAAATTGATGGTCTGGAATAACGCGCCGTTCTTGTAATATTGGTTTCAATTTCATTAGTAACATTTTTTCAAATAGCTTTGAGATTGTGGGCAGCATGCTTATTGGACGATATGATGAGATTTGCGTTTCTTTTTTCCCTGGCTTATGACATCATTAAAAACTGAATTGAATATTATATACATATAATAACGAGTTTTTTCAAAATTTAACTTCTGTATTTGAATTTTATAAATTTTTAGTTGATATTAATTTAGATTTTTTTGAAACCAAAAAAGTTTTACAGAACGTTCTGACAACTCCGGTAACAAGCACTGAATCGGAACGGTGCTTTAGTACTCTTAAGAATATTAAGACATATAGATCTAGTACAATGGGTCAAGCTCGTTTGAATTCTTTAGCAGTTTTGTCAATCGAGAAAGAGTTTATTTCGAATATTCCTAATTTTAATGAGAAGGTAATTCTTGACTTTGCCGCCCAGAAAAATCGGCGGGCTGATTATTTATTTAAATAATCTTATTGTCTTTTTTTGCTATTTTGTTCAATTGTAACTGTTGTGATATTTTATTAAGTTTATATTTTTATTATTATTTTTTATTTTAAATGAATTGTTCTATTTTAATTATCGTTATATTTTTATGTTTTGTTGGTTTTTACATTTTATTTGTGATTTTGTATGTATGAATTTTTGTAAGTGCATATAGGCCTTGAATTACTTTTTTTAAACGTATACGGGGGAAACTGTCACTAAAATCCAGTTAACGCTTTGAGTGCCGTACGTGTGCATATAGTCTTTAGATTGAAACCTCAATAAAATGTACTATATTCATAAGGTGAAGTGGAAAGCAGCACAAATTTGTACGTATGGTCTATATAGCTTTAAAGATTTTTTTTAGCCCACCCTGAATTTATTTTCGCAAGCCGCCACTGAGAATAGGCCCCCAGAACAGAAATTTTACAGCGAGGCAAATTTTTTTTTTTGGTCTGCATAGATTTTGGGAAGGAATATTTTGATTTTTTTTGATTTTATGTCCATATATACAAAACCAAAATTCCCCCACCGAAACAAATCATATAATAAAATATATAAATAAAGAATTTTTATTTTTTTTTTTATACGATTCATATCACATATAAACATGTATATATAGTATACCAATATATGTGTTATGAAAATACCTGTACCACGATTTCCTCATGTTTCCTCCTGTAAAACCACACTTTTTTTTTTAATATATGTGTATTATTTTATTATTACTAATAAGTATTATTAATTTAATTTATTTCACTTATAACACTTTATGTTATGCTTTTATATTTATTTATTACACCAAACACAATACAACACAACACAAAAACTCAAAAACTTAAAACAAAAATAAAAATAAATTATATTAAATTAAATTAAATTAAATTAAATTTACGAAGAGGACAACAAAAACACGTCTATCGATATTTCTAAACGCTATATGGTACAAAACGCGATATAGTACAAAACGCGATAATTCAAAAGGTGATATGTGAAAAGCATATCCTAGTTCCATCGTACATGTTCAATTTCATCATAAAGATGAAGGAAAATTTTATATGTGAAATGAAGGAAGATTAATAATTTTAAAATATCGTGTTTTGTACCATATCGCGTTTTGTACTATATCTCGTTTCGTCATATCGCGTTTTGAAATATCACGTTTCAAGCGGATCCCCTAAATATGTCTACATAGTTCGTATAGTCTTACTCAGATCTTAATTTTTTTTTTTTTAAAGTTTGCGCATCCTTCAGTGATGTAGATAAAAAAATTATAAAAATTTTGATGGGTCGCATTTATTTTAGATAGTAATCCTAAATAAAATAATAAATAATGATTAAAATGTATTATATTTCTTTAAAACATTTAACAAAACATTCAAAATGATTATGATTTTATGTCGTTACAATCACATTTCATGTGAACATTAAGAGGTGTGAAGAAAAATTGCACTCCTGTTGAAACAACGTTTATGGACAATTTTTGGCTGAACTAAGGAACCTTAGCACGGTTTAAGCACACCGTTGTTTGACATGGAACATTGCAAATAAGCCGAGGAGAGTGTTGTGTAAGAGCAAAGTTGCATAAACTTAAATATAAACGAGCTCAACTAAATGGTATAAACAATGTTTATACCACTTATATAAAAAATGATTGTAAACAATGAGTTTGTTTTAATAACCTTAACAAAATTTATCCAAGTTGTTCCTTTTCGAGCCTCAATGCGAGAATAAGTATCGCTCCTAATCCCTCCTTATTGAAAAACGAAAATCGGGTTCACTTTTTCCGATATAATTCCAAAATTATTGCTTTGTTTTCATTAAAATCTTCTGGATCTTGACCGATTGTTCCATACAATACTATTTTCAATTTAAAAAATTAAAAAAAAAGTTTGAATTGGCTGAGAAAATTGGAATTTAATTTTTCTCGTCTGAAAAAAATTATTTAGAAACGAAAAAATTTAATTTTGATTTTTCAGCCAATTAAAAATTTTTTTGAATTTTTTAAATTGAAAATAATGTTGTATGGAACATATCGGTAAAGAGCCAGAAGATTTTAACGAAAACAAAGCAATAATTTTGGAATCATATGGAAACAATTAAATTCGATTTTTCTTTTCGTTTTTCAGTGAGTATAACGCGTTTTACTTACAAATCTTTGTCATTTGAAAAATGTGGACGCACATATGCATGAAACTAAGCACATTAGAAACATTCGTCGGGACGGAAACCGACTACAATAATTTATATTTGTATTTTAACCATAACAATTAAATTATATGCTCTTAAAATCCAAAGCTTTTACATCCCAGTGTATCAACCATCCACAGAGTGAACACACTCGTATATAGTACAGCAATAAAAAAGAGCTCTTCATTTTCTATATTGTTGTAAATATATATCCACTCGTATCCAGATATTCTTTCACATGATGAATTTATATTGTGATCATGATATAAAAATGTTATTTTATTCCAAAAACGATACCAAAATTATTAAATATTCAGCCGCGAGATACACAATTTTTTTTTCAATTTTAAACTTTTTTTTTTGTCATTATAAATTGTACCAACGCTGTGTGTATAAACTCGCAATATATACAATATATAGCAAGTATACATTTATGGTATATGGTTTTGCAATTACTCGAGTGAGAGACAATCCTAAATAAAAAATAAAAAGCTCTAAAGTTATTTTAATGAATATTTTTGTGTTGTCTCGTTTAGCATATACGCGTATAATATATACATTTTCATTGATTTTCTGGCCTAATATTTCAGTTTCATAACCATTTTGGTCTATTTAATTGTAAAACTAGTAAACTGTACAATGTGCGACAATCTAAGACCATTAAAAGGTATTATTTATCAACTATGGTGGTACGCTACATCACTTGCACATTATTAAAATTGTATTAATAAAAGTGTCAAGTTACAAAAAAATGTTAAAAAACAAAATCCTAAATGTTTTTCAATTTTCCTTTTAATTTTCGATTTGTGTATACGAACGAATTTTAACCCTCGATTTAATTTTCTATCAATAACAATTATTTTATGATTATTTCGTTGACATATGGCCCAGATGTTACAAGAGTACTACATAAAGTATTGTATATTATACATAAAGGAGGATAATTGTGCTAAATTTGACACTTTTAAGGATAATGTGTCTTCTAATCAACTCCGTTGTTAGTGTTAATTGATATTTTGTATGTAGTTGCTACGAGTATTATTGTAATTAACATGACACAGTAACAATACTTTAGAGTAAAAAACAATACCTTCGGGAGCAAAAAAGAGCCGACAAAATGATAACAGGAATATTATAGGAATTAGCTGGACACCACCAAAAACTAAACTAACGTTTCAACATCAACGAATATTTTGGAATAATACGTTAACAAGAGAAAAGTAAGAAATTTTAGTTTTGTAATATTCCCGAGAATATTTTTCGAGAGGAAGCCCTATACGCGTTCGATTCATTATTTTCTTGTCTTTTATATGAAAAGCGTAAAATTGGAAAAATGGACACACATTCTTGCAGATCCAGAAAAGTTATTAACATTAGAACAAATTTGAATTTTGTTTTAGTAAAGAAATTTTAAATTAATTCGCTTAATACTGGAGCGGAAATCCCCAAACCATCGACGTTCAAGACACTTCACGCACAGACTCAGAAGACCTATATGATGTGTGAGCAAGGATCAATCGAAAGGATTGCTCCAATTTTAACAATGTCAACCATTAAAGCTCAAAGAGCCATGGAAGTCTCAAAAGAACGAACGACTTTTTTGATGATTTCTTAAGTAGTTACGTGGATCGTGTATTTGCTGTTTGCCATTTATTAAATGATAGTAAGTATTAGGTTAGATAAAAAGCAGTGTATAGTAAGTTGAAGCATTTGTAAACGAATTTCTGAAGTTTAGAAATTAACTAAAATTTAATTTTGTATTAAAAAATAAAAATTAAATTCTTATTTTCCTTTGGTGCTTGTGCCGATACACCAAGAAACTTATTTAACACTTGAAAAATGGTTCTGTTTCTTAGAAGTTAACTCAATGTACACGCTCTATTGTATGTGATAGGGAAGATTTGGTAGCAAGCGAAATCAAGATACTACACATGATATTAAAAACAATTAGAGAATAAAGCGTTTTAGCCCTTCAAAACCTATGTAACTCCTTAATTCGTTTAATGATATCAATTATTTACATCATTTACATCATTTTCTGGTGAGGCGATTCGAATTTTGGAGTTTACAGCAAAGCTGATTTTATAAATAAATTTATCTTAATTACTTCGTTTCAAATGGACGAAATCCTGCCAAAAATGACCAAAAATGTTTTTGGCTCAAAACCACATTTGTCGATGTTTTAAAAGTAGCTGAGGCCGAAAAAGCAGAAAAAAAATGTCCGTCCGTCTGTCTGCACCGATGGTATCTTCAAAAGCGAATTGACCAAAAACTACATGATGGTATAGTATTATCATGTTGAGATTTTTTTATATATACTGGTTTGAGGATTGAGTTGGGCGTTGTGTTTGCGGTTGAGTTGAAGGTCGAGTTGGGTTCCATTTGCGGGTTGAGTTGGAGTTGGATTAGTTTTTAATGAGCAGCTCAGCTGGGGATTTAGAGTTAGATTGAGTCTTGGATTAAGTCGAGTTCATGTACGCGAGCAGCAGGTTGTGTTAAGATTTAGTTGAGGTTGGAGTTTGGAAGTTGAGAGTTGAGTCTGGAAGTTAAGGGTTGAGTTGTGGGTCGGGTTAGAGGTTAAGTTAGGACTAGTTGAGTTCACAGACACATGCAGTTTTCGGACCGTGTTGAGGATTGAGTTGGGAGTTGAGTTTGGATTTAGTGAGGGGTACTACTAGTAGCGTTTGGGGTAGGTTAGGGTTGAATTGGGATTGAGTTGTGGTTCATTTAGCCGTTTATATGGGGATTTATTTGGGGCTAAAGTGAGATTTGAGTTGGAAGTTAGTTTGACTATAATTTGAGTTCATATACACATATAGTTTTTCGGTCGGTATTTAATTGAAGATTGAATTGGGCGATTAGTATAGGGTTGCGTTGCAACTTGAGTTGTTGAGTAGGGTATTCAGTTGGGGTTGAGCGGTGGTGTTCAGTTGGGGATTTATTTGGAGGTTGAGCCGAGGATTCGGTAAAGGGTTTGAGCAAAACGTTCAGTTAAGGGTTGAGTTTGAGGTTGAGTTGGGAATTGCGTTGAAGGTTAAGTTAAGGTTGAGCTACGGTTGAGTTTTGAATAGTGTTTGAGTTGAAGTTCAGTTCGATGAGTGACGTTCGGCCTGGGATTAATTTGGGGTCGAGTTGAGGGTTTAGTGAGAAGTTAGAATGAGTTGATTTGAGTTGAGTAGAGGGTTGAAATTTGATTTGGCTGAGTTGAGTTTAAATTGAGTTGCGGTTGAGTAAGCTTCTATTGGGGTGAGTGAAGGGTTCAATTGAAGAATTATGTGGGTGTTGTTACTTGAATTCAGTAGGCATTGAGTTTGTGGTTAGGAGTAAGGTTGCTTTCAAAATTGATTTCATGTTGAATTGGTGATTGAGTTCAAGGTTGATTTGTCGATTCATTTGGTGATTGCGTTGCGATTGAGTTTGAGGCTAATTTGTAAATTAAGTTAGAGGTTGTACTAAAGATTGAGTTTAAAGGACATGTAATGATTAATCTGGAAGTTGAGTTAATTATCAGGACTGAAGTTCTGATCACCTCGTAAGGTTTCAGTCGTTTATATGTTTATCCATTCATTTTTTGAATTCCGCCGAGAATTTCCATTTGTTTTCTCGTTTAGAATGACAAGTTGGTGATTGCAGCATAGATTTGAGTAGATCAAAGTTAACATTTCTGACTCACCTAACTTTTTGTTTCTGTAGCAACCCACACCAATTTCTGTCTATTTTCATGTATTTATGACATACACAACATTCCAGAGTAGGGAAATTGTATATTGAAATTTAAAAGAATCATAAGAGCAAATGTTTTTCACTTAGAACACTGGTAGCCCGTTATCACTATGCCTTTTTACCCAATAGGTTCTGAAGGATGACAGAACCTTGTCAAATAAAAAAAAGTTAACATTAACATTCAACAAAAAATTAATAACAAAAAAAAGTAAAAATTTGCTTACACACAGAGCAGTGTGAATATCGTGAAGAAGAAAAAAATTGTAAGAGAATTCATCTGTATTAGTACACGATTCGCTAGTACTTAAAGCACAGCACATTCTCTATATATACGTAGAATGTAAATTGTGGTACAATCAGAAGATTGATTTTGTCATAATCATGAGCTCATCAGTTCGAAACTGGATTGAATTCTCTTACAATCTTCGAAGCATATTAAAAATCATTTAAAAAAAAAGTGTTAGAGATAAATAAAAATTGTGTTTGAAAAATAAATTATGGTTAACTTTATTAAAATAAATTCGCCTTCATTGCTATCATTAAAATTCCTTGATAATCATTTAAAACAATATAGAAAAAAAAATTTAAATCATGTCATTATATATGTAAAGTTAGTTTTGTAATACTCGCCTCTGAATAAGGCATTAACCTCAACATTAGCTTTATATCGATAAGTTTTTGAGATGGCAAAACTCTTTTGTTTAGATCCACTTTAGATCACTTGTAACAAAGAGGAAACTTTCACCTTCCTTTTCCTTATTATGGAGGGCACTTTCTAGAAATCTTATACATATTAGCAGTTTCGTATTCTCTTTCTGTTTGGTTAAGTTTATATTAAGACCCGGGTAAACTTTAAGGTGGTCACTTTTAAAAAAGGTACTTCTTTAGAATTAAAGAACTTTCAAACTGTGATTTAACCCTTGAAATTTCTCGTCTTCGTTTCGATGCCCTTATATGTTTTTTTCGGATTCCATAACTTTAAGAAATTAATGGGACTCATTGTAGAATAAACTTTCGTCTTTCGCTTCTCTTTCTCAATACATGAAAGCACGTTGTCCATCTCCTGAATGCATGAGTGCCCAGGTACAGAGAATTTCATCACTAAATTGTTTGTATCTGTTTAGATTGTTCTCTAAAAAATCCAATATGTATTTAGACATGTGCGAATTTCGTAAGTAACACGCCCTTTATACACGAAATAAGGACCGTTGAGATCGACGTAGGTGTCTCTGGCGGGTCTGGATGAGGTATTATTCATATTTAAGGAAGATTTGAATAAGAAGCAATCATGATTATTTTATTGGTAGGGATAGAATCAAATGTGGTAAGACAGTAACAACTCTTCATCTCGGAGTAGATTCTGTAACATTTTCCGCTAACACCGTTTAACACCGACTTTGCGTTCATTAAATATCACTATAATATGCAGAAACATTACTCGGAAGGCTGAAAAATAGTACAGCATACTCTCTTATAATTAGAAAAATCATTATAAGCAATAACTGAAACGAACAATTGTTAGCAGTAAAGAGTTTCTCGTTTATTTTGAAACTTATTAACTATGGGGAGCCATCGACCTAATTACGAATGTTTTGATTTATTGTGGAAGCCAAACTATTTCCATTTTTATTCAGCTATAACTTACACCAAACATTTTGGAAATATAGCGAGTTTCCTTAGTTTTAAGCAAGAAAATACAAAAGCGATGTGTAAGGCTACCTGAAGAACATGAATATCCGGTACAACTCTAGACTATCAGTCAATATTAGGGTAGATGAGCATCGGTAACCATTTAGACGTCACAATAAATTTACCCAATGTATCTGATCAAAACAAGCCACGTATGGCTTTAAATTGTGGTGGACCTGCGACTCTATAGCTCCTCATATCCCCTGACTGGTTAATTCGATTTCTTAGGGAGATGCAAAATTGGAAATCATGTAAGGATAAGGAAAATATAGCTGCGAAATATGAAAATAATGATCTTATTTGCCTTCAGAATTCCAGACGTCTTCTTTCTTAACGAAAGTCGTCTTTGAGTACATATTGGGAAGTAAAGCAGGAGCACTGCAATGACAATGACCGTGGCAATTCCAAAGTAAAAATGGATTGCTTTTTGAGTTTCCGTGAAGATTATAAAATGTAGGTAACTCGCGAAATCTGTGTAGGATGCAGAAACTCTGTTTCCCTTGAGGATAGTCTGACGCAGCTGTGAAAAATGCTAACAAGCCACAATGTTTCTAGTTTACTTTATTTATTTATTTTTTTTTGTTTTTTATTTATTAATGTGTAAAAGTTGTACAACTTATAAACATTAGCCAATTAGCCAAAAAATACCTTTTTCATGGAATTCGTAAACTGATTCCTCTCATTAAAAGCAAGTCGGTGAAGTTAGCCCGAAATATCAGCCCGAATGTTTGGTTCATTTCATGGTTAAAATGTAGTTATCCCGAAAAAGTGTAAATTTTTGTAAAAGGTGTAGGCTCATCCCGAAAAAAATATTGTAATTAAAATGTATCTAATACAAAAAAAAGTTTCAACCAAATGAAAATTAATAAATTTCTTAAAAAATATTTGTAATAAAATAAATAAATTTCTATAAGAGTGAGGCTATTCAACATACTCTACAAATTCATTTTTTTTTTAGGGTGGGTGTTGTAGCCCAGAGCACTGCGACTATTGAGGCCTATTGTGCATTTCTAGAGATTCTTACGTGAAATGTAGGTTAATAATTAATTATTTAATAATTTAATATAGGTTATAAACGCCGCTACCTGATGCATATCCAGTGGGTCGGCGTTAGGCCACTGGATTATGTACGCATTGAGGAACTAGAATCTTTTTAGGATGATAGCATCGCATGTGAAGAGCAGGTGTTCCGATGTCTCCTTACCGCAATCACAGAATCTGCACTGGTCCGTAAGGGACCTTCCCATTTTTTGTAGATGGCCGTTAAAAGGGCCGTGCCCTGTTAAAAACCAGGTAAGGGATCTTAGGGATTGGCGGTCCATCATCGGTGCCTCTCCCAGACGTATAATATTGTAACTGAATAATTTATTGGACTGTCTCATCCCAATGGAGTACTCCCAGACTAATTTCCTATAGTTCTGCTTCCAGTCCCTTATACCATCTGCCAAGTGGGTTTTTGAAAAAGCAATTCTAGTACAGGGACCCAGGAAATCTCGGCTTGCTACCATTTTTGCACATCGGTCTGCTGCCTCATTTCATTTAATAGTGGAGTGGCCAGGAGACCACAAAAGGCTGACTTTGTTTGCTTTACCCAGTTCTTATAAATTACAGTAGCAGCTCCAGATCAAATTCGAGTTGAACACTGAAGTTCCTAAGGCTAGCAGAGCTGCATGGCAGTCCGAGATTATATAGATCTCGGTCTTCTTATATTTCTTTTTGAGACATTGAATCACACATACCTCAATAGCAAGGGTCTCTGCCTGAAAAACTGTGGTGGTGCTACCCAGTAATATGCTTAGTTCTAGGTCGGGCCCGACTATCCCTGCATCGGTACCCCCGTCTGTTTTTGACCCATCCGTATACCATACAGAAGCATGGCGGGGAGGGAGGAGATGATATCTTAACATGAAAATGATAAATTTCAATTTAGAACATTAGCGGATGCAGTCAAGTTTATTGGGCAGGGTCAGATATTGGAACTGTTGCTGCATGCTTTTAGCAAAGATCCAGGCGAAGTTGCGGGACTGGCGTTGACCCTGGCTAGAATCATGACTTTTTTATTTTTTTAGTTATCCATGTGTTTTGGGATGCTCTCTTATGAATGAGCTCATGCTCAATAGAGAGTGTACCAAAAGCTAAATAAATGTAAATTATTAAGTCAACAATAAATAAATAATATTCTCTACCAGTGCCCTATCCGGCAAACTCATGGTAAAATTCCTCCGACAGTCGATCGTCCTTACCATGAAATCCGATAGTTGGATCAATTCCTCCTTAAATTCCGCCTTATGGTTTCAATTTTGGCTTTTAGGCTCAGACCTCTTGAACTAGCTACTTTTTTAATGTGTAGGTGCAGTGGTGAGAGCCCCAGTATTCTCTCAAGGGCAGCTGTTGGACAAGTCTTCATTGCTCAAATTGCACCCACACTCCGTGCACCAGTCTGCTCCGTCTTTAGCCACCACACAAACGCCGCGGAAGAGACCATAGGTCTCATGATGGCCCGGTAGAGCCAAACCAATATTTGTGGGCTCAGTCGCCACGTTTTGTCAATCATTCTTTGGCAGGTGAAGTAGACCTTATTCGCCTTGTTTGTGATATGATTTAAGTGGGGATTCCATGTCAATTTCTGATCAAGTACGACACCCAGATATTTAACCCCCGTTACTCCCCCAGGGCTATCGGCAGGAGGATAGTTTTCCTCCGGTTAGTAAAGAGAGTGCAGTTGACCTTGTTAGGATTTACCGTAAGGCCCACCTCCGTGCACCAATCATTTACTACCTCTAGGGCTTGTTGCATTCTTTCCCCTACTGTATTTGCGAATCTGCCCCTAACCATCAAGACTAGGTCGTCCGCATAGGTAATGTTTGAGAAGTCTAAATTTCTCAGTCTGGTAAGTAATTGTTCCATTACGATCAGCCACAATAAGGGAGAGAAAACACCTCCCTGGGTACAACTACTGGTGGCCGCTATCGTGATGGATTTGTCTCCAAAAGAGGCCGTAATCCTCCTGTTTCTGAGCATGTTTATAATCCACCTTACGGTGGAGGGGTCTATACCCCTTGTTAGTGATTGTTCCTGAATTACCTCGAAACTAGTATTATCAAAATCTCCCTGGATATCAATGAAGGAGCATAGTAATAATTCTTTATTCCGGAGCGTATCTTTGGTTTCCGATATCAGCTCCTGTAGAGCTGTTTCTGTTGATTTCCCTGCTTGGCAGGCGTGCTGACTAGAGATCAGAGGGTATCTTTGGAGAGTGTTGGATCTGATACAAAGTCCCAGAATGTGAGGCTAATAGGTCTATAAGACCTAACCTCCTCTGGGGATTTTTTGCCCGGTTTTGTGATAAAAATTACCCGAACCTCCCTCCAACATTTTGGAACATATTCCAACTAGCTGGCTCTGAAGAGTACAGTAAGATAAGGCAGCAAAGTCTGCAGGCCTTGTTGTAAAAAGGCTATAGGTAATTTGTCTATTTTCTTACAGAAGTATCTTCAGCTTAGCCTTTTGCTCTGCCTAAGCGCTATGTTGTATTAGGTAAGGGAATTCTGATAGGTAGTCCAATCGTTCGTCCTCTTAGCCCTATTAAAAAGTTTACGGACATTTCGTCTCATGTTTTCCAAGTTTTGGTTCCACCAAGGAAAATCCCTTGTGCCTCTGATATGCACCAGGGTTGAGCTTGAGTGGTAGGCATTAATTATTGCCTCTGTAACGTTATTTGCTACTCTGTCGAGGTCTTCGACAGGCTTTTGTTTCAGGAAAGCCCGTTGCTGGAGCTCATTCTAAAGGAAAGTTACGGAGCTGGTATTACTTCACAGCTGAATTCCCTCATTCCAGAAGACGCCAGACCCCTACAAATTCATATAATAATGTATGTTCTGTTGGTAGTGTAGTCCATTTACTATGAAGAAACCTTAAATTATAAACAGTCAATGCCAGCTGAAATTTTAATTCTAATAGCATATACCACCAGATAGACCTTGGATATGCTAAGGAACCATGAATAGGCCATATTCATATCATGGAGATGAGACATATAATTTGCAGAACACATAATACGCCTCGTCGTACAATGGTCCAGCTGAAACCTAAATTCTGTAGAGCGGTATTAGAGATAAATACTGCTAGTAGAATATACCACAAGGAAGATGCTGGAAAATGCTAATAAACTATAGAGGTTTTGGAAATGGTTCGACACAGTTTGGTAACTTGGAATCATCAATTGAATTTATAAAAACAAATTCAAAGAGATTATGGAAATAATTCGGCCAATTCATGGTTCCTTAGTACATTCAAGACCTATATGTGGGTATATACCGTTAGTGGTAAGCGTCCAGCTGGACGCAGTGTACGAAAATTGTATTATGTGTACAGAAAATTATATATCTTATCTCCATGATACGAATATGGCCTATTCATGGTTCCTAAGGCATATATGGTGGTTTATGCCATTAGTGGTATTTATCTCTAGTAACTCCACAGAATATAAATTTCAGCTAGTATTGGCTGTTTATAATTTAAGGTTTCACCACATCTATCACATGCGCTACAGTAAAAATACAAATTTTTAAAATCATATGTTTATTTCCATTATTTGAACCTGAGGTGCTGATGGCCTATCCTCCCAAATAAAATCCATTCGGTATTTTGTCTAGTATTTACAGTATATAAATTAAGGTTTCTTCATAGTAAATGGTCCACTACCAAAAGAACATGTACATTAGTACATGAATTCTGAACTTTTCCAGTAAGAATACTCCAGAAATATTTAGAACAGTTTATCATGGACAATTCGATTTTAGTACAGTAAAACATTGAGCTATTAATTTAACTTGCTATAATACAATCTAGGTGTCACACCGTCACACTATCCCTCACCTAAGCCTGTTCGTCCCGAACAGGAACCAAATCACCTCCTTTGTAGAGGGCCAGCCTCTCCAAATGCACCACCTTCGGTTTAGATCGATGCCCTTTCTGAATTCGATAAACTACGTCATTCATCCTGGTGATGACAGTGCTGGTTGTAGTTTCGGTAATAATTATTTCTTTCGTTGCGGGTTGTCAAACCATACCAATTGCCCTTCCTGGAAGCCATGGTTATTTGCTCGTATGTCATATCGAGCTTTCATCCGGTTATTTGAAATCTGTATTTTCCCCCGTACAAATTGATGAATCTCATTAAGTTCCTCTTTCATCCGGTCTACGTAATCCTCTCGGCATAAAGCCGCTGATGGTACAGCCCCAAACTTTAGAGCTCCAGGTAATCGTAGGTTATCTCCAATAACGTTTTAGCTGGTGTCATTCCGGTTGTGTCATGTATTGCTGATCGATAGGCCATCAGAATCATCGGTATATGGCGACCCCAGTTTCGTTGGTTTTTCGCAACGACCTTTGCTAGATATTCCTACAATGTACCATTGAATCTTTCCACCATACCATCAGACTGTGGATGCAAAGGCATTGTTCTCGTTTTATTTATATCGAGCATCTGGCATATTTCTTGAAATACCACCGATTCAAAATTCCTTCCTTGATCGGTATGAATCTCTTAAGACATCGTTTTAAACATCCATTCTCAAGCCTTGACAATGGGAGTGTTGTCCGCGATCTCGCTCCAAGTTAGTCGGTGTTCCTTTTATTTCCATTCCATGATAACTGATAAATTCGTATCATCCAATTGCTCTTTCCTGATCATTTCGTCGGTCCACTCCTCATCAGGCTGAACTTGCGTAAGCCTAACGTCGATGTTTTGGAGTAGTACGCAATAACTCATTCTTGGCCATTAAATTCCTGTGATAACACACCTCCTATACCATAAATAAATTTCACATTGGGTATAGGGTATGCGAGGCTTGGCGCGACGCATTATCGTCTCCTTAATGTCATCCTTCCATTCGAATGCCTTGTTATTCCTGGTCAACTCGTGTAAACTCTTGGCGATATTGGCAATCCTGGCAAGAAGCGCCTATAATAGGTGCACAATCCTAGAAAGTTTCGTAATTCGTGTAAATTTTTAGGTCTTGGCCAGTTCTTTACCGCTGCGATCTTTTCTTCGTCAGTGTGAATTCCATTAGTCGTTCCCAGATGACTTGATTATTTGACTTCAGTTCTGAATAGCTTACACTTCTTTGGACTTAATTTTAATCCGGCGGCCTGTATCCGATCTGAAAAAATTGCATTGCTGATTAAATTGCAAAAGTACATTACCCACACTGAACGCTGTTTTCTCACGATCTACCTCATGGACAGCTATTTGGGTAGCCATTTTTTTTGTCACAACATTGAGTTTTTGGTAATCAACGCAGAATCTCATGCTACCGTTCTTCTTTTCGACCAACATTACTCGTGAGCTCAATGGACTGTTAGATGATTCGATTACACTTGCCGCCTGCATTTCTGTTATCATCCGGTCGACTTTTTGTTGTTTTGCCAATGGTAATCTCCTGGGTGGTTGACGAATCGGAATCTCTCTTCCCATATCAATTCGGTTCTTTACCATTGAGGTCCGTTTGAGTAGTTGATCGGTCAATCGAACTTTTCTGTTCACATTTACGATCGTCGATATCTCGTCACATATGCCGATGACTGTTCCTTTCTTGATGGTTTTCGTCGTATCAGAGAGATTTAGAGTCCTAATTGGTATTCTATGGTCCTTGTCTGGTTTAACTAGGTCTTTCCCGATTATAATTTCCTTGGCTACGTTCTCTTTTTCGTTAGCTTCCACAACCCACAATATGGGTGACCCACAACCTCCCTCCAATCTTCCCCACACGATCGTCTCCGAGTTCGGTGGCAGATTCTCCCGATGATCAATAAGAATTCGCCTGGTAGTTGTTCCTGCACTGCTAGATTGAAGTGGCAACTCGTAAAACTCCTTATCCAACATTCAATACGAAGCCATTTGGCCTCATGAAGTCCATCCCCATAATGTCTTCATCCACAATATATGCAATCAGCACTTCGTGTTGGAAAAGAGTTCTTCCGATCCTTATTTTCACGATCTTTTTGCCATTCATTATTTACTATCTCCAGTTGCCGTTTTAACTTCAATCCGTTAGCTATATCGCCTTTGATTGTTAAGCTGTCTCTTGCTACTTTTGAAACGCGGATGGAGGTTATGGGGCAATTGGTTGTGGGAGGCAGCTTCTGCCCCTTTAAACTGACTCTTTGTGGTTTAACGACTCCGTTATCATTTGGCCTTCTTGCTTGGCCACTGCCTGCTCCCCGCTTGGTCGTCGCTGCATAGGAGATGGTGATCTTCTCCTTTTTCTTTTGCGTGTCTCTGGATCTCGAATGCCGTCAATGAATGCGTCAATTTATAGCCTTTCCATATAATCGGCCGACGTACTGGTATGTGCCAGTCGCTCGATTGCTGATGAAAATTCCTGAAGCGATTCTCTTCCCTTTTTGGTAGCGGCTCTTCAGTTCGATGCAATAGATTTCACACTTGTGGTCACTGGCGTACTTCAGCTCCAGCGCCTTCATAATTTCGAGATAATTGTTGCGCTCTTGTTCCGGAATGGTTTGTAAAGCCTCCGCTGCTTCACCTTTAAGGGCCACTATTAGCGCCGCGACACGATGTTCATCGTTCCAATGATTTTGTTTGGCCGCCGTCTCAAATTGAAATTTGAAATTGCCGAAAGATGTTGTTCCGTCGAAGTTTGGTGGTTTTAACTTAAGTGATTGAACGGTCTGTACCACTTGCGTCGTTGTTCCACTGACCTTGACATCAGTTAATTCTTTCTCGAGGCGTTGAAACTCTGTCTGAAATTCAGCTTGTAATTTATGCTCCACCTGTTGAATCTCCGTTTGCAATTTCCCTTCAACATGTTGAACCTTCGTTTCTAATTTCTGGTCAATCTCCATTTGCCGCTTCTCCACTTCGCTGTAAATGTTAGTTGATAATTCGAGAAGTTTATCGTCGATTCTCTTATGACCATCTGTAATTTGGTCTTTAATTCGAAAATCGAAAATTAATCAACCAACTGTTAAACAACTCTGGGATTGTCACTCTCTCCGAACCATCATATGCAAAAGTTTCTGAAATGGACTCGGGTGCTGGTACTATCATTAATTCACGAAACCATACTCAAAGTGTTATTGGTACAGGTGATCCCGCTAATTCAATTAAACCTGCCGTTATTCCTGCCAATAATAAAAAATATTTGTATATAAGCGGAATCGACCCATCCGTTGCACCTGAAATGCTTATTGGCTACATTCAAAGTAAACTAGAATATTCCTCGCCTGGCGAAGTGGATTGTAAATCATTACTTGCAAAGGGGCGAGTAATTGACAATTCCATTACCTTCATTTCCTTTAAAATTGGATTAAAGGATGCTCATTTCAATAAGCTAAACAGTTCTGATATGTGGCCTCGTGGTTTGTTAATTCGTCCATTTGTAAATCATTCACGACAGTCAAAAAACAGAGCTGCTATAACGTTCCAATAACATCGATAACTGCTGATGCAACCAACACTATCAAGAATTTAACCTCGATCTACACCACAACACCTCCAGTATTTGAGGTAAAGCTAAGCTTTTTCGTTTAGGCGTACTTGACAACGATTATGATGTCATAATAATCAGCAAGACCTGGCTTACGATAAATAAGTTCTCCGAAGAATACTTCCCATCTGATTACGTCGTTCATAGAAAGGATAGATATGATTTTGACCCCAGTCGTAAGAGTGATGGGGTTTTGATTGCGGTAAAGAATTCGGTACCTAATGATGCGATTTCCTGTCATCCTAGCCTAAACGTGATTGCTGTTCGATTCAGATTGGCCATTAATACTTCGATTGTTGTAGTCGCCGTGTATATACCTTACAGATCGGACTTGGATTACTACAACACGTTTATCAACTTCATCGACTCAGCTGTTATGCCTCTAGTTCGCCCTAGTAACCAACTTATTAATGTGGGCGACTTTAATTTACCCGGTATATGTTAAGTTTCAATGATCTTCTCAGGTCGTTCCGCGGATTAAAATAAATAAAATCGGCCGACGGGAGCCATGGTATAACAATGAGTTGGTGTTGCTCGAGAAATGACGTAATAAGCTTCATTCATTGTATAAATTGCATGGTGTTAAATATTATCCAGATTTTGATAGAGCTGGTTCCAACAACTATGTAGTGCGAATTGAGGAAGGGTTAACATCTAGTCCTAAGGAGTTCTGAAATTTAATTAACAGCAAGAAAAATGTGGCTGGCTTTCCGTCTTCTATGTTGTACCAGAGCTCAGCCACTAATCAGCCCTTCGATATCTGTAATCTGTTTGCCAATTTTTTTGCGTTAGTTTATAAAACTGTTCTGTCGTCCGCTATCGTATCTCCAGCTTTGCCCACCTTCTTCTTTTCAAGTTTACCGAGGAAGAAGTACGTGATTGCTTGCTCCAGCTCGAGGTTGAAAAAAGAGCGGGTTATGATGGCTTCCCGCCGATTCGGTTTAGGTGTTGTGCTGAGAGTTTGACCCTTCCTATTACCTTCATATTTAATGAAAGCCTTTGTCGCAGTTTTTTCCCCGATCCTTGGAAAATTTGTTGTATTCATCCAATCTTCAAGGCGAGTAGAAGAATTGATGTGAGTAATTATCGTGGGATCGCCATTCTTTCTGTCTTACCCAAGTTGTTTGAGTCTATGGTTCATAAAATCTTGTTCTTCTTGTCTTCACTGGATTGTGAATAAAAACAAAAAAATTCAATTTATTACCAACGAATTTATTTATTTCACACAAAAATTATTACAACACAATTTATTAACGATAATTCACAAAATCACTTTATTTTAATATTTCACATCAATCACTTTATTTTACTGATCACTTTTACTTTTTATTTCGCACTAAAACACTTTTTAAATTACTTTTTAATTCTGTTTTAATCCTTATACTTTCGCTTACCAAAAACTAGTAATCCAATTCGACTTCGTTCGCCTTTTTATATACAAATACCAACCACACTTCTAGAAAGTTCATGACTTTTCCAGTAAGAATAGTGTAGAAACATTTAGAACAGTTTTATCATGGAAAATTCCATTTTAGTACAGTAAAACATTGAGCTATTAATTTAACTTGTTCTATTACAATCTAGTTGTCACCGTCACAATATGTTGAAAGGCTCCACTTATAGAAATTTATTTTTTTTATTACAAATATTTTTTAAGGAATTTATTAATTTTCATTTGGCTTAAACTGGTTTTTTTTCGTGTTAGATACATTTTGATTATAGCAGAGCTACAGCTATTGACACCTATAAGGGAAATTTAACTTTAGTGGTCGCTACCGATGCGAAATACGCACTGAGGTTTATCAAATAAATGATTTCTTGTACAAAATTCTATTATTTTTTAAATTTTAATTAAAGAGAGCTAATTAATTAAAGCATAATACGCTAATTATAGCGTTATAATTATTGATGAATCATCTGATACAGCTATTGGCAGTTTTTAGTTTAGAACAAAATTCAAAATGAAACTAGCTATATTAAGTCTGTTTTAACTCAAAATTCAGTTTATTACCAAAAATATTCAAAAGCACATTAAGAAATGCCTATAATCAAACAATAAATACATATTTCAACCATAGTTAAGCATAGTTAACTATTTCTTATACAAAAAATAAATCAAATAAAATTAATTCAGGTAAGTTTATCACAATTTCAGTTTAGAAGCTGATTGCTTCTCGTATCGCATATGAATTATCACAAAAAATGTTAAATTAGGGCCTATTTTATAGATCATCGCTTTGCGTATTGCAGTTGGCACAAAAAAAACACTGGCAACAGTTGCAATTTTAGAATATTTACGCATTTCAAGTGATATTCTCGCGTACACTTATTGCATTTAATTCCAATATTTTCCAGTGTTTGCGATTTGGAAAAGGCGTAGGTACAGTTATAGCACATTTTGCCTCTTGCAATTTTATTATTTCCTAATTTCAGAAAAGTAACTTTCCAAAATAGAATTGTTGTTATCGTCTTCACTTTTGTCTGGAGTATGTTCACGAGTAAAAGCTAGAAATAAACAAATAAAACATTGTATGACAAGGGAATTAAATATGAATATATAGTGACTTATTACGTTTATAAACTACTACTTCTTTCTCTGTTTCTGCTTCTTGAGAAAAGTTTATAGTCGCGTTAGGTTCTGCAGCCAGAGTTTCTATAAAAAACAGAACAATATTTACAAATAGCTATCTAAATTTTAATTGGAAAGTAGTGATAAGCTTACCAATATCATTTTTTCTGTTTCTTTGATACAGACTTTAAATCACTTTCTTCTTTTTTCTTTATACATTTTGCAATTCTATCAGTTTTTCGTGTTTTTTTTTCTTTCTCAGCTTTAATCCATATCGGGGAAGTTATTACAAATGTTTTTTTTTTAATTTCGCAATTTGGTGTCCTGTTTTTATTGACGTTACAGGCCAGTCTAAGTAGTCTGTAATACACTTAGTTGGGGTTTTATTTTGTATATTAGTCGAATCCATTAAAGAGGAAACAATAACTACGTTGCTGTTAGTACTAGGTAGTGGAACATCATCTCTTATTGTTACCACTACTTCTTCTCCAATTACCCTTTCTTCAACGATAGTTAGTGGAGTGAAGCCACTTAAAGGATTACGGTCGAAGTTGTCATCAAGATTTATAAATTCATTTATTTCATTAATATCGAATTCCGCTAAGATTGGATTCACATCAGTCGGTAGATTTTCAAAATTTTGATCTTCATTCGGATTTGACATTTCCACCGGAAACTTCAACTGTTTAGATTTTTCAACCGCCTTATATGTCGTAAAAAGTTCAAATAATATTTTAAAATTATCGTCATATTGTTCTAATGTTTGTGGGGTTTTAAAGATATCCTGAAATTATTTAATTTTTATGTTTCCGACAATCTCCGAAAATCGTAAAAAATCTATAGAACCCCCAGAAATGTTTTTATTTGAGGGGATACGATGACAAGATTTGCCAAGACATTTCGAAAAATCGATTGCCGCGAAGCTCCAAGGAAAGATACCACATGATTTAAATCCATTTTGAATTATCTCAGGAGTAATGCATCGACCAAATGCTTTTAACATCAATGGAGCAAAATGTTCCCTTGTCAATGACGCACCCGGATTTTCTTTCCGCCATTGATACACGGTTTTGGCCCAGCAATTCTTTAGTGGTTTAAATGCCGCATAAACACAGGGTTGTAAAATGCGAGTGGCATTTGGATATAATGCAATGATTATGATACCCAATTTTACACATAATTCGCTCACCTTTAGCGTCATATGGGTGCTATGTCCATCGACAAAATAAACTACAGGTAATTGAATGTTGTTATTCACGAGATATGGATTAAAATGTTTCGAGATATACTCGCAGAAGACTTCCTTTGTCATCCATCCATTATCCGAAATTGCTAAAGCCCAATTTTCTGGTAGAGATTTTCTAATCTCCTCTGGCACCCGTTTGTAAGGGTAAATCACCATAGGTGGAACGGTTTTACCACTGGCACTAAATGCGGTCCCCGGTCGATTTCGTATATATTACGCGCACTTTTAGCAGCTAGCACAGACCTTGTTTTTGAGCACAATAAAAAATTTGTTTCATCGCCGTTAAAAATGCGTTCTGGTGACTCTAATATATTAATATGTTTACTATTCTTTCAATAATGGGTAATGGAATCAAACCAGCGTCCGATATCTGTAGCACTTACTTTACTACTCGCTGCTGTCACTGGATCAGGTACTCTTATTGTTACATTTGGATTCCGTTTTAAGAAGCTATTAAACCATCCTCGGCCAGGCATATTATTTATAAATGGATTTGGCCTTTGGTCTGTTTCAACAAAATCTTTGACGGCATCCAAAACGTCTTCTTTCCGTTTAGGAAAACCTTTTCTTTGGCATACGATTAGCCATTCAGCTATTGCTCTTTCTTCATCTGATGTTAAAATAGTAGGTGGGCCAGGTTCCTATTTATTAAATGTTCCACCCATTCGAAAAATTAGAGTAGAGCGAGGTATGTGGTACTTTTCTGAAGCTTTTTTTTTAGAAGTTCGCTTTCTTTTATACATAATTATGCTTTCTGAAGGGTGTCCTCGTTGTATGTTCCTCTTTTTTTAGGCATGTTGGTAATTAAGAAGTGGGGCTATAAAATTTAACAATTATTTAATCATTTACTGTAGCTGACAATAGCTATAGCAATGAGTTTAGAGTTATGGACACCGTAATGTCAATAATTGATACATAGAAGTGACAATTATTGACAGCCGGGGGTCAATAACTAAAACAGTATGAAATTTTGTTGCAGTTATTGACACCAAGCGTATTTAATTATTTCGCATAATTACAATAAGTTTATTTAGTTTGTTATTAATATAAGCTTATTTGTTAACATTTACAATAACAAACTTGTGCGTGTTTACTTAAATCTTGCAGTAAAACTGTAAAACCACTTACCTTTATGGCATTCCTTATTTAATTACACTAAAATTTCACAATTTTTTTTTTTAAACCTCACACCGACGTTTACATGTCAAACTTTGATGAGAGACTAAATCAAATTTTGAAGAACAGAATATAAAAGAGAAAGAGAAAAACTTAATGAGTGTGAAGTTTACGCTAAAAAAAATATAACAAAAAATTACACTGTTAAATTAACTATTTTCCAATTGGAATTTAAATGATATGAAAATTTAATTTTTTTGTAATTTTGGATTTTTAGTACCACCAAACAGATTCTTTTCATCAGAAAACAGGTTCTTTTCATCCTTTTCAGATAGCTGGACCATCTGTTTATATCGTTAACCAAAAGCATCCAATTGTGTTGAACATTACTATATTTCAGATAATTTAAAAGTTGACTGAATTTTGATGGTTTAAATAATTATTTAGCCCCGATCCTGGAAATGTTTTAAAGGCCCCGCACATTTCTCAGAATAGCTAAGCCATATAGCGGTCAATGTCACCAAGCCGATCCAATTATGATGAACTATAATATATTTCACAGTTTTTGGAATTTCTAATAATTTTTTCATTATTTAAAAGTTTTATATCGCCGACCGCAGAGTTGTCCACAAGATCTTGCCCATATTTTCGGATAACTTGGCCATGTGCCAGTCTACGTGGTTAACCTTATCCAATTGTGATGAACTATACTATACTTCACAGAATTTAGAATTTTTAATAATTTTATTAGTTTTAAAAATTGTATCTCCGATCACAGAGATGTCCACAAGGTCTGGCCTATATTTTTGGATAACTTGACCATATGCCAGTCTACGTGGTCAATCTTATTCAATTGTGATGAACTATACTATACTTCACAGAATTTCGAATTTTTAATAATTTTATTAGTTTTATAAACTGTTGTATCTCTGATCACAGAGATGTCCACAAGGTCTGGCCAATATTTTTGGATAACTTAACCATATGATAGTCTAAGTGGTCAATCTTATTCAATTGTGATGAACTATACTATACTTTACAGAATTTCGAATTTTTAATAATTTTATTAGTTTTATAAATTGTTGTATCTCTGATCACAGAGATGTCCACAAGGTCTGGCCAATATTTTTGGATAACTTAACCATATGATAGTCTACGTGGTCAATCTTATTCAATTGTGATGAACTATACTATACTTCACAGAATTTCAATTTTTTAATAATTTTATTAGTTTTATAAATTGTTGTATCTCTGATCACAGAGATGTCCACAAGGTCTGGCCAATATTTTTGGAAACTTGACCATGTGCCAGTGTACTTAGTTAATCTTATTCAATTGTGATGAACTATACTATACTTCACAGAATTTCGAATTTTTAATAATTTTATTAGTTTTATAAATTGTTGTATCTCTGATCACAGAGATGTCCACAAGGTCTGGCCTATATTTTTGGATAACTTGACCATATTCCAGCCTACATGGTCAATCTTATTCATTTGTGATGAACTATACTATACTTCACAGAATTTCGATTTTTTAATAATTTTATTGGTTTTATAAATTGTTGTATCTCCGATCACAGAGATGTCCACAAGGTCTGGCCTATATTTTTGGATAACTTGACCATATGCCAGCCTAAATGGTCAATCTTATTCAATTGTGATGAACTATACTATACTTCACAGAATTTAGAATTTTTAATAATTTTATTAGTTTTATAAACTGTTGTATCTCTGATCACAGAGATGTCCACAAGGTCTGGCCAATATTTTTGGATAACTTAACCATATGATAGTCTACTTGGTCAATCTTATTCAATTGTGATGAACTATACTATACTTCACAGAATTTCAATTTTTTAATAATTTTATTAGTTTTATAAATTGCTGTATCTCTGATCACAGAGATGTCCACAAGGTCTGGCCTATATTTTTGGATAACTTGACCATGTGCCAGTCTACGTGGTCAATCTTATTCAATTGTAATGAACTATACTATACTTCACAGAATTTCGAATTTTTAATAATCTTATTAGTTTTATAAATTGTTGTATCTCCGATCACAGAGATGTCCACAAGGTCTGGCCTATATTTTTAGATAACTTGACCATGTTCCAGTCTAATTGGTCAATCTTATTCAATTGTGATGAACTATACTATACTTCACCGAATTTAGAATTTTTAATAATTTTATTGGCTTTATAAATTTTTGTATCTCCGATCACAGAGATGTCCACAAGGTCTGGCCTATATTTTTGGATAACTTGACCATATTCCAGTCTACGTGGTCAATCTTATTCATTTGTGATGAACCATACTATACTTCACAGAATTTCGATTTTTTAATAATTTTATTAGTTTTATAAATTGTTATATCTCCGATCACAGAGATGTCCACAAGGTCTGGCCTATATTTTTGGATAACTTGACCATATGCCAGCCTACATGGTCAATCTTATTCAATTGTGATGAACTATACTATACTTCACAGAATTTAGAATTTTTAATAATTTTATTGGTTTTATAAATTTTTGTATCTCCGATCACAGAGATGTCCACAAGGTCTGGCTTATATTTTTGGATAACTTGACCATGTGCCAGTCTACTTGGTCAATCTTATTCAATTGTGATGAACTATACTATACTTCACAGAATTTCGAATTTTTAATAATTTTATTAGTTTTATAAATTGTTGTATCTCCGATCACAGAGATGTCCACAAGGTCTGGCGTATATTTTCGGATAACTTGGCCATATGCCAGTCTAATTGGTCAATCTTATTCAATTGTGATGAACTATACTATACTTCACAGAATTTCGAACTTTTAATAATTTTATTAGTTTTATAAATTGTTGTATCTCTGATCAAAGAGATGTCCACAAGGTCTGGCCTATATTTTTGGATAACTTGAACATGTGCTAGTCTACTTGGTCAATCTTATTCAATTGTGATGAACTATACTATACTTCACAGAATTTCGAATTTTTAATAATTTTATTAGTTTTATAAATTTTTGTATCTCTGATCACAGAGATGTCCACAAGGTTCGGCCTATATTTTTGGATAACTTGACCATGTGCCAGTGCACTTGGTCAATCTTATTCAATTGCGATGAACTATACTATACTTCACAGAATTTCGAATTTTTAATAATTTTATTAGTTTTATAAATTGTTGTATCTCTGATCACAGAGATGTCCACAAGGTCTGGCCTATATTTTTGGATAACTTGACCATACGCCAGCCTACGTGGTCAATTTTATTCAATTGTGATGAACTATACTATACTTCACAGAATTTCGAATTTTTAATAATTTTATTAGTTTTATAAATTGTTGTATCTCTGATCACAGAGATGTCCACAAGGTCTGGCCTATATTTTTGGATAACTTGACCATGTGCCAGTCTACTTGGTCAATCTTATTCAATTGTGATGAACTATACTTTACTTCACAGAATTTCGAACTTTTAATAATTTTATTAGTTTTATAAATTGTTGTATCTCTGATCAAAGAGATGTCCACAAGGTCTGGCCTATATTTTTGGATAACTTAAACATGTGCTAGTTTTCTTGGTCATACTTATTCAATTGTGATGAACTATACTATACTTCACAGAATTTCGAATTTTTAATAATTTTATTAGTTTTATAAATTTTTGTATCTCTGATCACAGAGATGTCCACAATGTCTGGCCTATATTTTTGGATAACTTGACCATGTGCCAGTGCACTTGGTCAATCTTATTCAATTGCGATGAACTATACTATACTTCACAGAATTTCGAATTTTTAATAATTTTATTAGTTTTATAAATTGTTGTATCTCTGATCACAGAGATGTCCACAAGGTCTGGCCTATATTTTTGGATAACTTGACCATGTGCCAGTCTACTTGGTCAATCTTATTCAATTGTGATGAACTATACTATACTTCACAGAATTTCGAATTTTCAATAATTTAATTAGTTCTATAAATTTTTGTATCTCTGATCACAAGGTCTTGCCTGTATTTTCGGATAACTTGGCCAAATGTTAGTCTACATGGTCAATCTTATTCAATTGTGATGAACTATACTATACTTCACCGAATTTAGAATTTTTAATAATTTTATTAGTTTTATAAATTTTTGTATCTCCGATCACAGAGATGTCCACAAGGTCTGGCTTATATTTTTGGATAACTTGACCATATGCCAGTCTACTTGGTGAATCTTATTGAATTGTGATGAACTATACTATACTTCACAGAATTTAGAATTTTTAATAATTTTATTGGTTTTAAAAATTGTTGTATCTCCGATCACACAGTTGTCCACAAATTATTAAAAATTCTAAATTTTGTGAAGTATAGTATAGTTCATTACAATTGAATAAGATTGACCAAGTTCACTGGCACATGGTCAAGTTATCCAAAAATATAGGCCAGACCTTGTGGACATCTCTGTGATCGGAGATACAACAATTTATAAAACTAATAAAATTATTAAAAATTCGAAATTCTGTGAAGTATAGTATAGTTCATCACAATTGAATAAGATTGACCAAGTAGACTGGAACATGGTCAAGTTATCCAAAAATATAGGCCAGACCTTGTGGACATCTCTGTGATCGGAGATACAACAATTTATAAAACTAATAAGATTATTAAAAATTCGAAATTCTGTGAAGTATAGTATAGTTCATCACAATTGAATAAGATTGACCACGTAGACTGGCACATGGTCAAGTTATCCAAAAATATAGGCCAGACCTTGTGGACATCTCTGTGATCGGAGATACAAAAATTTATAAAACCAATAAAATTATTAAAAATTCGAAATTCTGTGAAGTATAGTATAGTTCATCACAATTGAATAAGATTGACCAAGTAGACTGGCACATGGTCAAGTTATCCAAAAATATAGGCCAGACCTTGTGGACATCTCTGTGATCAGAGATACAACAATTTATAAAACTAATAAAATTATTAAAAATTCGAAATTCTGTGAAGTATAGTATAGTTCATCACAATTGAATAAGATTGACCATGTAGGCTGGCATATGGTCAAGTTATCCAAAAATATAGGCCAGACCTTGTGGACATCTCTGTGATCGGAGATACAACAATTTATAAAACCAATAAAATTATTAAAAATTCTAAATTCTGTGAAGTATAGTATAGTTCATCACAATTGAATAAGATTGACCAAGTAGACTGGAACATGGTCAAGTTATCCAAAAATATAGGCCAGACCTTGTGGACATCTCTGTGATCGGAGATACAACAATTTATAAAACTAATAAAATTATTAAAAATTCTAAATTCTGTGAAGTATAGTATAGTTCATCACAATTGAATAAGATTGACCATTTAGGCTGGCATATGGTCAAGTTATCCAAAAATATAGGCCAGACCTTGTGGACATCTCTGTGATCGGAGATACAACAATTTATAAAACTAATAAAATTATTAAAAATTCGAAATTCTGTGAAGTATAGTATAGTTCATCACAATTGAATAAGATTGACCAAGTAGACTGGCACATGGTCAAGTTATCCAAAAATATAGGCCAGACCTTGTGGACATCTCTTTGATCAGAGATACAACAATTTATAAAAGTAATAAAATTATTAAAAATTCGAAATTCTGTGAAGTATAGTATAGTTCATCACAATTGAATAAGATTGACCATGTAGGCTGGCATATGGTCAAGTTATCCAAAAATATAGGCCAGACCTTGTGGACATCTCTGCGATCGGAGATACAACAATTTATAAAACCAATAAAATTATTAAAAATTCTAAATTCTGTGAAGTATAGTATAGTTCATCACAATTGAATAAGATTGACCAAGTAGACTGGAACATGGTCAAGTTATCCAAAAATATAGGCCAGACCTTGTGGACATCTCTGTGATCGGAGATACAACAATTTATAAAACTAATAAAATTATTAAAAATTCTAAATTCTGTGAAGTATAGTATAGTTCATCACAATTGAATAAGATTGACCATGCAGGCTGGCATATGGTCAAGTTATCCAAAAATATAGGCCAGACCTTGTGGACATCTCTGTGATCGGAGATACAACAATTTATAAAACTAATAAAATTATTAAAAATTCGAAATTCTGTGAAGTATAGTATAGTTCATCACAATTGAATAAGATTGACCAAGTAGACTGGCACATGGTCAAGTTATCCAAAAATATAGGCCAGACCTTGTGGACATCTCTTTGATCAGAGATACAACAATTTATAAAAGTAATAAAATTATTAAAAATTCGAAATTCTGTGAAGTATAGTATAGTTCATCACAATTGGATAAGGTTGACCACATAGATTGGCACATAGCCAAGTTATTCGGAAAAAAGGGCAAAACCTTGTAAACATCTCTGCGGTCGGCGATATAAAACTTTTAAAATAATGAAAAATTTTTGAAAATTCCAAAAACTGTGAAATATATTATAGTTCATCTTAATTGGATCGGCTTGGTGACATTGGCCGCTATATGGCTTAGCTGTTCTAAGAAATATGCGGGGCCTTCGGGACATTTTTAGGATCGGCGCTAAATAATTATTTAAACCATCAAAATTCAGTCAACTTTTAAATTATCTGAAATATAGTAATGTTCAACACAATTGGATGCTTTTGGTTAACGATATAAACAGATGGTCCACTTATCTGAAAAGGATGAAAAGAACTTGTTTTCTGATGAAAAGAACTTGTTTTCTGATGAAAAGAATCGGTTTGGTGGTACTAAAAATCCAAAATTACAAAAAATCTAAATTTTCGTATCATTTAAATTCCAATTGGAAAATAGCTAATTTAACAGTGTAATTTTTTGTTATTTTTTTTAGCATAAACTTCACACTCATAAAACTTAATTATCCATTTCAACTCATTTTTTTTAGAATAATAATAATGATAAAGAGATTAATGCTAAATAAGCTGATGGTGTCAATAGCTATATCAAAAAATTTGGGTGTCAATAGCTGTAGCCTTTACGCTAATATTTTTTTCGGGATGAGCCTACACTTTTTACAAAAAGTTACACTTTTTCGGGATAGTTACATTTTAACCGAGAAACTTCACCCACTTCAATTGCACAGCATTTGTAGTGGAAATGATTTTTACAGCAAAAACGAAGATTTTCATTAATGATTTTCGTACACTTGGAACATAATAAATCCATTATGAGCAGTTTAAATTGATTGTACTTAAGCTGAAACAGATGCAAATTGTTTATCATTAAAATTATGAGCACAGCATAGTAACGAAGAAAACTTTCTTAACATTGTGTGTAAACATTCGAAGCTGAATATTTTGTATGAGACCACCACTCTCCAGAATGGTCAAGTTTAAATCGATCCAAAGTCAATGAATCGTTTACAATCAAAAGTGGTGGCACTTCAAACGCTACAGAATTTATTTTCAAAACTCAAACTTTTAACTTCTATAGCCGAATGTACATACAATTATAAGTTGTTTTTGTATTGCGCTATGTATACATATAGTATACAAATTCAAAATGAAATTCGTTCACAAAAAATAAAAAATAAAATTTTTTGCCTTTTCTATCGACCAAAAAAAAAAAAGCAAAATTAAACAACAATAACAAAAATAAAAAAGAAAATTAATGAAAAATTTGTTTGACTGGGATACACGAATATAATATTTTATATTAATGTTATGTACATAAATATCGCCATAGGATTATTTAATTTTTTATTGTTTTAATTAAAATTTTGCAATACAAAAAATAAAAGTTATTTAAATTAACAAAATAAGATTTTTAATTTTTCGCTTTAAAATCGAGCGAGGAGCATCATTGTTTGAGGTTTAAAGCACTTATAAAAAAATTGTTTGCTAAACACATGCCAATAAATTGATCCTTAATTTCATCGTGAAAACGAGGAGTCACGCGACCAGCACGTGTATTCTATTATGGCTAAAGTGAAAACAAATTGATTGCACAACAAACATTGTAATCTACCCACTTCATAGTCTGGTTCTTTGTATATAATAGATTGGGGAGTAAAAAGTTAATTGAATGCACACGTCTATAGACACACATCCTTGATTATCCTTCATAAATAATTTTTTTTTTTTTTATGATTTGATTTGATTTTGTGATTGTGTTTTAACCATCACGACAATAAAAAGGATACAGTTAATAATATAAACGTCATGCCGCGAAAATAGGCTGTATATAAAAAAAAATGTGTAACAAAATAAAAAATAAAAAACAAAAACCGAATTAAGTCCTTTTTTTATAGAATGCAAAATAAAAAAAGGAAAATTATACGTTTGGTAAATTTTATTATTACTTAATTATATATTATGTAGAGCAAAACTAAATTGGATGTCAAAATATTTGTGCCCATTAAAAAAGGACGAAACTAGAAATTATATAAATTAAAGTAAATTGTTGTGTGAGAATTAGTTTTTAGCAAAATAGTAATTTCATCACGTGACTTTAAATTATTCGTGTATTTATATACGAGAACATATGGGAAATTTGAGAGTTCTTATTATTGGTGGTCCGCTTTATTTGTTTCAGTGTCGAATGTACTCGACTACTTATGAAAAAAATCCTCATTTCTTCGTATTGACGTGGGAAACGCGAAACTAACACAACGAGAAATCTCGGAAATTTATTTATAAGCCTTTTTGGTCGGTTTATGGCCTATGATGAAACCACTTAACTTATGACTGTGAAGTTTTTCACAAAATTCCAATTTGAAAAAATCTAGATTCGTATTGAAATATTTAGTACTAAAAATGTAATTTTATCACAAAATTGAACAGAATCGTTCGAATAAAAATTATTTCTGAAAGGGAATAATATTTAGGGTCTGCGGACATGAAATTTATTCATCTAATTTATTAACTAAATAAATGAACCTTTAGTATTTATGGCAAAATTGCGATTTGAAGATTAAAATTTGGACGAAATTTATTTCTGGGGACAGAGGATACACCTTCAACTTGATCGATGGAGAATATATTCAGATTACACGTTAGCTATCAGAACCTGAGTCCAAATCTTCAACTTAATGGATGGATAATATATTCAGATGCCACATGAACTATCACAACCTGAGTCCAAATCTGTGACAATGGCCGTTAATGGCCTTTTATCAATTTCATGCAAAACCGCAATTTGAAGTTAAAAATTCGAAGCACATTTATTTCTCTGGTTAGGGATACCTTCATAGCTTCTTGGATGGAGAATTCAATCGGCTATTTCGAAAACTATCACAACTTCAGTTCAAATCTTTGACAATGGCCGTTAATTCCCTTTCATCAATTTCATGCAAAACCGAAATTTGATGTTAAAAATTCGAAGCACATTTATTTCTCTGGTTAGAAGATGCCTTCACAGCTTGAAAGATAAGGAATTTAATCGCCTATTTTGTGAACTATTTCAACTTGAGTCTAAATCTCTGACAATGGCCGATAATGGCCTTTAAGCGATTTCATGCAAAACCGCAATTGGCAGTAAAAAATTCGAAGTACATTTATTTTTCTGGTTACGGGATACACTTATAACTTGATAGATGGAGAATTTTATTAGCTATATAGTAAACTATTACAACTTGAGTATAATTTTCTGAAAAAGTCTGTTAATGACCCTTTATGAATTTCAGCCAAAGCAGCAATTTGAAGTTAAAAATTAGAAGAACATTCATTTCTCTGGTTAGGGTACACCTTAATAGCTTGATATATAGGAAATTTAATCGGCTAGATTTGAGTCCAAATTCATCCCCCCCACCCCAAGAACTAAAATTTTCCCACCAAATGAGTTTTAATTGTCATTAAATCCCGCAATTCATGATCAACCATCTAAAGAGCTTCTGAGCTTCTGAGCGATAGGACCGTAGGAGCTTTTTTTTAATGATGAATGGCAAGATTTATTGTTTATAAAGGAAGATTGGATGCAGAGAGACAGTTTACAACTTCGGGTAGCATAGAAGCCGCAATACCTGTTCATGCAACACTTAACAACAGGTTATTTTGTCTGCCACAAAGTATATGGATAATAGCCTTATATAAAAACGTTTTTCCTACACCACCTGGGCCCTCAATAAAGAAACAACAATTTCTTAGTACTCCACCGGGTAAAGCTGCTGTTAATATAGTTTTGGCTGCAATGAACTGTTCTTTTTCCAGCATGGTATTTATCTCTAAGAGCAACTAAAATTGCAGTTTGCTAATCTAATGGAAAACTCGTAAAACATTAAATGAGTATCATAATCATAACAAGTAGCTTGCACAAAATATTGAGCATCTTATACAATGAACCTTCAGTCATTCAACGCTTCCACTACAGATCGTCTTCAATAAGGCAATGTTCTCTTGCAGCATCACGATATGTACAGAATACCACATTATTAGTTGTCCGCAAATTCTCAAAAAGACTTGGTACCTTTAATCTTTAATAGTAAGAGACGAAGGTGATAAAGTTCTATGTATCGTGCTGAAAAAGCAACAATTCTTCCAATAACTTTATTTCGTCCTCTTTTTAGCAGCTGTCATTTTTTTTTGTTATTATAGAAGGGGTACAAATTTGGAATGTTTTCATAAAGAATATCCGAAATCTGTTCCATTTAATTCAAACCAAGCTGTCATTGTAGTATTCTGCGTGGCCGCTCTGCTTACAGATTCTTCTTCTTCTTGTCCTTCATTAAAGAATATCATTTAGCCATCTGGTAAAGATGGTGTGTGATTTCCCATGAACAGTATTTTCAAACAACCTCAAAGCATCTTCCAGTGGGCTAACATATCGGCAATTTAGAATTTTTTTTGTTTTCATCGTGGACAAAAGCGCCATTTGTGTCTACAGTTGTTGACCTTTTATTACACACTTATGTATATATTTAACTGCAACAACTGACGTACATATTTTCACATTAATATGGGCATTGAATTTAGAACTTAGATTTGCGTTACATAGAACAAGAAAAGTGTTATTGATAGTAATTTTTTGAACAATTATCAGATCGTTTATGCAGGGGATATCCATTCACTCCAGAATCAGTTTCCTCTAAAAGGTTTGGGAAAGTCTTTAGAGCAACTCCCATTAACCATATAAATACTATTGGGTTTAAGACTAGTTTGTTTGGTGTATTTCAGGATTAGTTTGAAGAATTTTTGCACTAACTACAAAATCGATTTTCTCAGCTGTGCGGAACGTCTCATCTTCTTGCCGATTAAAGAGCGAATGTAAATGAGGAAGGCCATGTTTTGGTTCTTCTATAGTAACCACATATTATGCAATCACTTTTACGAAGATTTCTCTATCAATACTACCACGCAAAAATTCTGGAACCTTTAGTTGAAACACTTCTGCTTTTACCAAGGACACAGTGCACGCGGTATCTCTTTCCATTTCAAATTGCACGTAAAAGTTACAAAGAGATATGGGCCCTTAAATTGTCTTAATATTGCCATTGCATCTTGATACAACTTATTCATAGAACGGGGCCCAGCTACATATGTCGATGGACGAATGTACAGATTTCCAACGGTGGAATACAAATTCAGAAGTAAATTCCTTATGTGGTCAAGACGTAATTCTTTTTGGTTATTACGTAAAAAGGATAATCTATCAGATTCTATCACAATGATTTGTTAGAAAAGTGTTCCTGCTAAATGGATAGGGTTATAACTATGTCGGATCGACATTTTGTGAGTGTAATATTAATTTTGGGTTATAGTATTTCGCGTATTCGTTGCAAAATTTTGATCGTACAGCATACCGGCAGTATAACCTGGTTCACCTAAGGGAAACAAAAGAACAAAAACCAAGAGGTTTATAATTTATTTATTCTTCGGTAAGCTTATTCAGTTTATGAATCGCGTAGGGACTTACACGACGCAAAGCCGAATCTATAAACAAAATGTTATCTCTCAGTTCTTATTAGCTGCATTTTGCATGCGAGTTTCACTGCTTTATCCGAATCGAAAATATATAATTGCGCGTAAGACCGGATTTGATTAGCATCATTAGTTGTTTATGATGTGGTATGATGATATATTTCAACTGATATTTTAAAACAATAGGGGCCTTATTCCGGTATATTTTGTTGGTTAGCACCAAATGAAGCAAATGCGTTAGCGTAATTGTATTGCCGAATAAATTCCCTAAAATGTTTGCAGTTTTGGTCTTTACCCATAAGCAGCTCGCGAAATTCAGGCGTATAATTCTCTACAACCGGTATTTACCCCATACCGCTACTCCATAACATTTTACCTTTTTTCTATCACATTTTATAAATTTACACACTTTATCAATCTACCCTAAATCATATTCAGCGGAATAATTAAATTGGTACAATGTATTTTATTTAAAGCAATTTCCATCGTTAGCTACGACTTTTTCCTTACGAAGAAGCCAAAAATTGAGCCGACCCAAGAATCGACTCAATTTTTGGCTTCTTCGTAAGCAGTGAAATGTTGATCGGCCAGGCCATGAGTCGACTGGAAATGTGGTAGTCGGAAGGAGCAATGCATGGTGTATACGGCGGGTGGGGTAGGACATCCCATTGAAGCGCCTCCAAAGTCTCCTTGAAGACATGCAACATGTGGCCGAGCGTTGTCGTGCTGAAAAATCATTTTGTCAGGTCTTTTGGCATTGTAGTGATTCCCTCATGCAATTAATTTATTCCATTCGGTTATCCCTACAATTATTCGAAATGCAGCTCATTTCGACTTAAAATATAATTGGATTTGAATAGCCTTTTTCAGCTTAGTAATGACAACTATAGAGTATATTTTGACTTACTCTATGGTAGGAATCCGTACTTAAATATATCCCACATATATATTAGTACCTATAAATCACTACTTTGTACTAAGCAAATATCTTGGACACCTTAGTACAACACCAAAAACAGTTTAATCACCATATTTTGTCGTCATTTATAACCAATCATCATTTTTGCTTAGATTGTACCATTTTCGTTTTTCATGCTGTCTCAACCACAGACACACCATTTTTAATACACTCTCGTTTCGTTTACTCAAGCAGACACACCAAATACAAACAGGACAGAAAAAGATTTTTCTAAAAAACGTTTTGTTGTGGGCATTTAGATGCCATAAAATAAATAAATTTAAATTAAATAAATAAATTGAATCTGGTGGTGGAAATTAAATAATCATATTTGTGTCGCACAGTGAACAATAAAATACGGCCACATACGTATCGAAATTGTGTGGTTCGAAATATTGAATTTGCGGAATTTATCTTGTCATTGTGTTGGGATTTACATACACGCTTAACGATAACTGGTACATACAGTACCATAGCGTATTGTGGGCGTTTGAGGTTCAATGATCGGCTTAATTGCATCAATTGTTGTTCATAACGTTCTCCAGTGATGGAAATGATCCCACGAGATGCACATCATTAGCTTCTCGCCATGAATATTCGGTTTGGCCGTTGAAGTTGATGCCTGACCGGGCTTACCCCACGATTTTCTGCGCTTTGGGTTGTCGTAGTGGATCCACTTTTCGTCCTCTCTCACGATTCGATGCAAGAAACCCTCCCAATTTTGTCTTGGAACAGTTGTTCGCGCGTGTATAAACGGCGTTCGACGTCTCTTGGCTTGAGTTCATACGGAACCCAATTTCCTTGTTTTTCCACCATACCTTTGGCCTCGAGAAGGTTTTGAATCGCTGGTTAAGTCACTATCAAAGTTTCAGCGAGCTCTTCTTGAGTTTGGCATGAATCTTGGTGCAATAACGCCTCCAACTCAGCGTCTTCAAACTTTATTGGCCTCCCTTCGTGTTCTTTGTCACTGGTGTCAAATCGACACTTTTAAAATGCCAGTCGCACTTTTCTTCAAATTAAAACAAAAAAGCAGCGCTTCACGCAAATTGTGTTTTCTTGGCACAAAGGTTGACATGGTTACTGCACAAAAAATATGTTGTTTATGCTTCAGCGGAATGACACTTACTGATTTTTAGAGGGAAATGATGACGCTTTAATATGAATATAGTTACAAGATGGTCCGATGCCATTTAATACTAGTACGTCATCTTCTGTAAATCCCTCAAAACTGATTTGTACACCCAAACGTGTTCACAAATAAATAATAACACATTTAACTTAATTTATTTTTAATTAATACATTTTATTTCAATTTAATTATTTAATTAACATTTTAATTTATTATTTTCCACCATCATTTTTATACCGCGCGATGGTTGTCGGCATGTCGCCGTGTTGAAGATCGAGAGCAGAATGAAGTTTAATTTCATTTATTTTTTTTTTTTGTGTATTTTGTTGCCTGGAAGAGACAATAGTTTAGTTGAGTATTCTGTATTATGTGTTTTCGTTTGTTTGTTAATGTTCGCGTGGGAACAGATTGTGTGGCGGTGAATTCGAAAAGACGAATGAAAATGAATGCGCGCCACAGTTTCATGTCCGACGGCACAAAATAAAATTCAAAATTATTTATATAAAAATGAAAATATATTATTATTATAAAATCACTATTTTGACCACTACTACAACTATATATTATTACAAACCGCTGTTATTATTATCAATTCACTTATATTTGACTTTTATTAATTTTTTGAATAAAAACCTACACGACTTTTTATTTTGGTGATAAAATAAATTTTAGGCTCAAATGGTACAACATCATGACCAAAATATTGAATATTCTGATCTTTCCTCTCTTGACAAAATTTCAATGCACATGCTCAAATCAATTTTTGCCTATTCCTATTATTTTGCAAAACGTACTAAAAATTGTCACGAGAAAAATACGTAAATGGAGACCAGCCAACAGCGTACCTTTTTTAACAAATTGTTTTTTTATCAGACCTTATATAGGCTCCGGTGTTAATAATAAAACTAGATTTTTCGCTGTTTAATATGTCGACATTTAGAAAAACAAATTTGTTGCTATTGTACTTAATTAAATTGATTTGGATAGTATGATTGGTCTCGGAATTTTGGAATTTTGTGTGAAGGAATTGGAACACAGATTTAGAGACATTCTCTACCCGAAAAGTTGTGTTCACCTCGGTCTGCGCGAGTGGTTTGTCGTTTTCCATTTGTTTAAAGGTATTTATTGAATGAATGTTATTTGTAAATCTATTGGCTTCAACGGACTTTCGCTTGCGACAATTCTAACTATTAAAAAACTAAATCTGATTTTTAAATTACTTATGGCGTGTCGACTCCAGAAGGCACTTTCCTTGGAGCACAGGAATCCCTTGGGATCTGTTAGGACACCAAGTGGAGAGACAACCACAACCAGGGAGGAGACTCTGGAATGTCTAGTGAGAGTTCACTTCCCAGAATGTGTAGTACTGAGGGATCAGGTAGAATCCAACGCAAGTAGCGTACATCCGTATCTGGTTCCAAAGGGGCTCACGAGTTCTCGAGGCAGTTTTTTACGCCGGAACGGATAGGCTAGGCAGTCAAATTATTTGGCCCTTTCAAATCACCGGGAGGGTACTGCGAATACCCTGCCTTTTAACAACAAGCCCTGCAGACTTTGCTGCAATATCTTACTATACTCTTCAGAGCCAGCTACAGCTTGGAATATGTTCCAAAATGCTGGAGGGAGGTTCGGGTGATTTTTATCAAAAAAGCGGGACAAAGATCCAAAGAGGATATTAGGTCTTATAGACCTAATAGCCTCACATCATTTTTACTGAAAACCATGGAGACAATTCTGGGACTTTGTATTCGATTCAACACTCTCCAAAGATACCCTCTGGACTGTAAGCAGCACGCTTATCAAGCAGGAAAATCAACAGTAACGGCTCTACACGGCTCATTGACATAGGAAATCGAAGATACGCTTCGGAATAAATAATTATTACTATGCTCCTTCATTGATATCCAGGGAGTTTTTGATAATACTAGTTTCGAGGTAATTAAGGAGCAATCACTAACAAAGGGTAGAGACCCCTCCACCGTAAGGTACATTATAAACATGTTGAAAAACAGAAGGATTACGGCCTCTTTTGGAGACAAAACCATCACCATAGCGGCCACCAGGGGTTTCCCGATGGAGGTGTTCTCTCTCCCTTATTGTGGCTGATCGTGATGGATCAATTACTTACCAGACTGCGAAATTTAGACTTCTCGAACATTACCTATGCGGACGACCTAGTCTTGATGGTTAGGGGCAGATTCGAAAATACAGTAGGGGAAAGAATGCAACAAGCCCTAGAGGTAGTAAATGATTGGTGCATGGAGGTGGGCCTTACGGTAAATCCCAACAAGGTCAACTGCACTCTCTTTACTAACCGGAGGAAAACTGTCCTTCCGCCGATAGCCGGGGGGGAAGGGGGGGGGGTAACTGTCCAACTGTAAACGGAGGTTAAATATCTGGGTGTTGTACTTGATCAGAAATTGACATGGAATCTAAACATAAATCATATCACAAACAAGGCGAGTAAGGCCTACTTCACCTGCCGTGGATTGGACTTGTGCAATAAATTAAATTTTAAGGCGGAATTGATCCAACTATCGGATTTGATGGTAAGAACAATCGACTGTCGGAGGAATTTTACTATTACTTTGCCGGATAGGGCACTGGTAGAGAATATTATCTCCTCCCTCCCCCGCCATGCTTCTGTATGGTATACGAATGGGTCAAAACAGGTACAGGGATAGTCGGGCCCCACCTAGAACTATTCGTACCACTGGGTAGCACCCCCACAGTTTTTCAGGCAGAGACCTTTGCTATTGAAGTATGTGTGCTTCAATGTCTCAAAAAGAAATATAAGAAGACCGAGATCTATATAATCTCGGACAGCCAGGCAGCTCTGTTAACCTCAGGAGCTTCAGTGTTTAACTCGAAATTGATCTGGAGCTGCTAAAAAAAAAAAACAAAAAAAAATCTAATTTTTCCTTTTGTTTTTCAGTGGGTAAAGCGCTTTAGAAATTTTTCAATATTGGCGGGACGCGAGACATTGATCAATTAATGTATACAATTTTTGACATTATTTTCCGAAATATTCATGAAGTTCACACAAATTCTTGTTGTGAAATATGATACGATTACCTCTAATGGCAAAACTGGCTAAATGTTTTTGAAGCAACAGAATATATTTCGAAGATTAAATAATTTGTAAATCCTTGCCATTAAATGACGGCAATTGTAAAGAAACCTTGTGTGAAGACTTTTCTTTAACTGCGTTATCTGGCGGTGAGTTGCGCAATGTACTCTTGAAATGAAAAGACAAAATATTTGCCAACAAAATCGACCTGACCCACACAGCACAAATCTTTCTTTTCCAGAAATTACGTTTTATTTCTCAGGATTAATTGCTCAGTAGCAATTGTGTGGGAAGGATCGTCGACCCAACGAAGCTTTGTGGCCAGATTTTCTGTTACCAAAAACAATCTTTCAGCTTGGCGCTTTTGATGGGATTGGTTAAAATAAAATAAATGCATAAAATAATTTTCGAGAGTGATTCATTATATCGCGATAATCAAAATTGATATATTCAGTTTCTCAGAGATAATTTCTACACCCTCCTAATTTCTCAAACATTACTAGAATGTTAACTCTTGGATTTAGCTCGGTTGGTAGTTTAATTTCGTAATCTGCTCCTAACTTGTTTCTACCATTTGCTTGATTTGAATTGCACACTTTTAGGATCGATTAGGTTAATTTTTGTATTTAAATCGCTATAATATATCTAACATTGTAAAGTTACTTAATTTTGGATATTTTTGGGAAATGTAAGAGGCCAATATATAATTTGTTTAGAAATGTGAATTAGTTTTGACTTGGTTTAAATCACTTACACGGAAAAAACACTTTAATAAGCAGTGTGGTATTTTATGTACATTCGTTGTCATTTACATGAGAATATTTGCCCCCGTGCCAATTTATGAGAACCTTTCATATGTAGCACAATAAAGGTTTTATAAAATTAATTGGTAATTGTCATCATTTATATTTCGAAGGTTCCTATTTCTATATGAATAGTTGTAGAGCTAAACAATGGATTTCCAAATTAATATAAGAAACTGTATACAACATAGTTTAACAAATATTCTTATTATATTAAGAAAATTTATCATATGTGATATGAAAGTTTCTTATTCTAATTACAAAGAGTATCACATTTGTATCAAACCGTACCATTGCTTTATGATACATTTTCTTATTAACCATAACAAAATATGTAGCTTTTATAGGGATCTTTCTTATTTAAATAATAAAATTCATATAATATGCATATTAAACAATGCTATTGCTGAGTGGAATGCCTATCCAATTTTAAGCATTTCTTCACGTATCTTTTACAAAGCTTATGTGAATTATAAGAAAACCGTTGCAAAATATTTTAATAAAATTTCGTAAATTCTTGTTAGTACTTTTAAATAAAACATCTTTTTTGTTAATTTTTAATTGTTGAACTTCATTTATTAATTTAGTTTATTTAAAGTTTGACTAAGCCAGTAAATAATTACACTTTGTCGAGGAATATAAGGTTGATGAAATGCTGCTGAATCTTTTGCCCAACAAAGCGTACTTCAATAATTCGTCTGAAAGTAAAATTGGGAAATTAAAATATATAATAACATGAATTAGAAGTTAATTCACGTAATATGAATAAATACCTACGATTTTCAAACCAATTCTGAATTCAATGTTTCGTTTCAGCCTTTGGTGTATGGATAATAACCTATTACACAGAGAGAAAAAAAATTAAATTCATAAAATTGTACAGTAAATGATTGTTTTGTTGACATCAATGCATTAAATTTATTGATGTCATTATTGTGCATTAGATACATTGATGTCCTTATTGAAAAATAAAGGCAATTTACATTGATAAATCATTTTTTTAACTGCCACTTATAAGTGTATAAGAGTTTGGTTTCTAGATTGCAAAGATTAGCCAATATCTGAACACTCATTTTAAAAATGCAATCCCTTTAAAAAATGAATAATCTCTTTCAAACCAAATGATATAAAAACATAAAAGCCGTTTGATTTGCATAAATAAATTGTTCTTATATTTTAAAAACTATTTAGACACAGTACACCAAAAACTCAAACACCAAATAAATAATCATAATGTAATCCACCACAAAAAATAAACATAACCACAAAAGAAAAAAACTTACCCATTCAATTTTTCAAACAGTTAGAAGGAAACACCGAATAGTTCTAAAATTAACAAATGTTATTTTTAAAATTGTAATTTAACAAACACTTTTGTAAAATTTTAACTAAAAAATCACTTCCTAAATGCACACAACCAAGTTCGAGATCGATTGATATTAACATAAAATACAAGCCGTGATATGTCATAGTTGGTAGAACAAAGAGTTAAAATTCTATGTATTTCAGATTGATAATGTTTACCATATATTTATTAAATAGTCACATTAGAAATAATAAGACACTGACAATATTGATAGAAGCAATGCCGATATTGAGCCGAAAAACTTTTTTTTTGTTTTTTAACGATATTCGTAAAAATTGTTATATCACAGAAGAACGTATCAATTTCTGTATTATAAATCTTATCATATTGTTTATGAACGGTCACAATAATTTGCTAAAATTAAGTAAGCATGCATAAGAAACTATACTAAACTGGATCAGACAAAAATATTAAATCATATGATAATTCCTCTAAAGTTTTAATAGATCGGTTAATTTTAAAATGATGAACCATCTTTTATTCAAGAGACTTATTATTAAATTTTATATGCTATAAAAATAACAAACATTGCTATACATTTTATTATTGGGTGTCTTATAAAATATATTGTCTGTAATAATTTAGGAATGGGTCTTTTGGTTTTTATGAGGAATTGCTAAATTTTCTTTCTGATGTACATGATATTGATTCATACGTACTTTTTTTTCCGTGTAGTATTTAGTAAAAGTAATTTTAATTTCTGCAGTAAAATTTTGAGAACCTAGCCGTTTTATGTTCTAGAAATTATTCTATCACATATAGTACTAACAAAACATATTTAATATTACTGCTTAGGTGTCTGGAACCGGGTTAATTTCTATAATTTTTAACATACTTAACCTATCCTTCGGTGTTGTTTTGTGTAAAGGGTGTACGCAGATCACAGTACTAACCGTTTTAGGCTTGATCGTAAATTCTGATCAATCAATTAATCGATTTATTACGAATTTTTATTTGTTTTTTTTTGTTGTTTTCTACATAAGAACTGGATTTTTCAAACTATGCTAAATAATTTGAAATTCACTCATATATAATTTAAAATTAGGTCGGCTTGGAGATATCGTTTGCTGGTAAAAGACCTATCTATTTAGGTAAAGGCAAATGCTTTCGTTTAAATTTAATGTAATATAATGATTAAGGCACGATCCGTTTAATACCCTATTTATAAATCACAATTACATAATGTGTAACCGTTACATACATACATGTGTAACATTGTATGGAAATACTTATATTTTGATAATCAGTGACTCAGGTAACTACATGTTTTTGTAGACGTAAACAGTATAAAAAAGGAAAAGTATTATGTTTTGAAATTTGAATTTTTAATAAGGTAAAAGGTTTATGTGTAATTGAGCTATTCCCATTAAAAAAAATGTTATCATTATTTCTACCTTCGTTTTTCTGTTTACTAATGGTAAATAGAGGACATTATACATTTTTTGCATGAATATTCATATAGCTTTTAGCCGGGGGTACCCTTTAATTATGCTGACTGCCTTTTCAATGTAAAAAATTAATTATTTTGAAATGGTCATAATCATGAATTTTGTTTTTTTGGTGCATAAATGTTTTTTTTTGTGTGCCCGACAAAATGTATTTTTAATTTAACGTTTTAATTTTAATTAAAGGTTGAATCAAAACGGCAAATAATGATCTTTATTTAAGCGATTTAATAATATTCTATTAGGCATACGGTATTTATAGAGCCAGATTAGTAATCAAAAAAATTACATATGCTAATTCATTTTAATTGTCTCAATAAGGCTGTCCTATTAAAAATCGTTTGTACAAGCTAAATTTGTATTGCAACGAAACAAAAATCTAAACATAAAACTATTTCATAAAAATTTTTAATTCTAAGTAAGTTAAACTAATTGTGTTAAGCATGCAATATTTTTGAATGTATATAAATTTTAAAAATTTGTATTCAGCGGAAAAGAACAGCTGATAAAGCTTTATTTAAAATTGTGCATTGAAATGTTGTTTCAAAATTGTTTATGCACATTAAAAATTAAGATAAAACAAAAGAAAATTACTAATTAAGTGTTGCCACATTTTTTTTTAGTAAAACGCACTACTCCAAACAATAATACACCATAAAAAATATTTAATTAGTGTGCTTGGCGGCCCCCGTCACAAATGTAAATTGTTGTCAAAGAAGCGTCACGTTTGTTTCCACTTGTCACACACCGCAATATTTATAAAGCAATTCACAAATAAAGTATCCGATCAATATTTCATTGAAATTTTCATCATTAAAATATCACAAACTGACAATAAAACGTCAGAGAAATGTCAACGTCACAGAAATGGGGATTCTTGCAAATAAAGAGAAAGCACTACCTATCGGAATGAAATAAAGCTGTAACACCGTACAAAAATTAGCATCAGCGCTCGCAGAACGACTGAAATATGGCATAGTGGAAATTTTTTGAAGTTGTGAAGCCGACAAATATTTTGTCTAAAATCACGGTTCCAATCGTCAATTGACGATTGGAGCCGTGATTTAGATAAAATATTTAAGGCTCGGCTTCAAAAAATGTCCACTACAACATGTTTAAGTCGTTCTGCGAGCGCTGATACTAATTTTTGGTCGTCATTACAGCTTTATTTTGTTCCGATAGGTAGTGCTTTCTCTATATTTCCAATCGTCAATTGACGATAGGAAATATAGAGAAACTACTACCTATCGGAATAAAATGAAGCTGTAACGGCGACCAAAAATTAGCATCAGCGCTCGCAGAACAACTTAAATGTGGTATGGTGGAAATTCTTTGAAGCCCAGCAGCCTCAAATATTTTATCTAAAATCACGGCTTCAATCGTCAATTAATGGGTGTTTTTTTTATTCATTCTATACAGAAAGAATAGAAGGAATAGAATACCGATCACATGACCTTAGAATATTCTGAACGAATTGTAATAAAAAAACAAAATAGAATAAATGGAATACGTTTATGAGAGCTTCGCACTTTTTTTCAGTTTGACATATACATTTAAGCTGTGTGTTTGGCAAGACATATTATTGTGTTTATATAAAGTGTTAATTTATTAAATAATGGATAGAAAAAAGATTTTTGGAATATCCTTATGTGCCAAAATCAGTTGGGACTTATTCGACAGTGATTCAAGTGATTCAGACAATGAAAATAAACCAACTAACCCCAAAAATGTATTGTATTATGAAAATACAATTTGTTCGTTCAATGGCGAACAATTTAGGGTTCATTTTCGAATGGTGCCCGGTACAATGGAAAAATTGTATCAAGAAATATCACATCTTGAAAGTAAATACATCGATGTATCACGCGGTCATCCATGAATTGTCCTGGAGAAGCAATTACTAATGATAATATGGTATTTAGCGAACACCGATTGTTTCAGGTAAGATTTTTAGTTAATATCGTTCTTACATGAATACGTTAAACGTATTATATTTTTACAGATCTGTATCGGACAGGTTTGGGGTGTTAATTTATGGTTGTTGGAAAGTAGTCTTCGACATTTGCAAGACTATTTTAAAACTGAACCATGCAAAAAAAATAATCGACTGGCCATCATCAGGAAAAGCTCTCGAAACAACAAACCACTTCCTGACTAAAACTAGGTATCCAGGTAAATATTCTATATATGGGATAATATTAGACTTTAAACTAAAAATAAAAATATTTCTAGGAATCATCGGTTGGGTATCATAGGAACCTATCGGAATTCGGACGATTGGAAATATAGAGAAAGCACTACCTATCGGAATAAAATATGTTTTAAAACCTGTAAAAATCAAACCAAGTTAAATAAAAACTTGTGGATTGAAAAATATTAAAACTATAAAATAAAAATAAAAAAGTTTAAAAAATTTTTATTCTCATTATATAAAATATTGCGTACAGTTTTTGAATTTACATATGTGCTGTATAACCAGAAAGGTGTAGAAAACGCAAATGGCATTGATAAGTGATTGGAAGAACATATGAAGAAAGCATCTTCTGCTTTAGATGCTATAAGTCAAAAATAACCAACATCATGGACGATTTTTCTTTATACGAAGAATTAGTTGCTTATAATCGTTACAAAAAAAAAAAATAATACCGTATTTGAAACAGAGATGAAGAAGCCAGATAGAGAAGAAACATCAAATTATCATAACGTATCTATGCCAGCATCGTCCCATTTCCGCATCGATAAGATAAATGGAATAGCGCCAAACAATATAATTACTTTAAATCCCAATAACCATTCCTTCAGTATCACACAGCAATCTCCATTCAAGAAACATTCTCAAATCCATTCTACGACCCCACCACACTCGTATTCTATCCCTGATAACAAACACACTGAAAACCATTCAAGGACAACCACACACAACACGTATCCTATCCAAAATACAGAACAATTTATCAACGAGGTATACGCAATAACGCCCACTAATATAAGAACTATAAATCCATCAAATCATTCAATTCAGTCCATGTCTATAGCACCTTACACTAAAAACATTACATACTGCTCAAGGCCATCCATATCCAATTACATATCGTATATCTCAGAGAACTACAATCATCTTAATTCGCCTCTGCCATATGTTCAAGAAACGATGTACAAATCTGAAATTGAAAGTCCAAATGTTATTTTTGATGGTCATGCAATTTCTTTAAAGGAATACTTTTCAAAGGGGAAACCAGTAAATGAATAAAATCAATTGAAATAAATGTGTCTAGTATACCTCCACGTGGTAACACCCGGGCAACGATGTGAAGCATCGGCGAAATACTAGAGGCGAGTGCAGTACACTATAAATGAGCAATGAGCAGAACAAATACGGAAACTAATACCCCAGGTGGTACACCTGTTGCTCAGGTATATCCACCCTCTTCGGAGGTCGGTCTCATGGATTCTGGGGGAGACCAGCCATTGATATACTACAATTATTTTAACCAATCCCAAGACATGTTGGTGAATAAACAAGCTCATTTGAGTGAAACAGAAAAGGATAATTCACATCCCTTCCAGAGGAGTAACAAAGTCGCGTATTCTCCGATAAGAGGCGGTAGCCTCTCCATTGGGGCCAGCAGCCACAACACTCATTCTACAAATGAAGAAAAGCTTCACAATGAATTGTGTAAAGCTAGTAATACATTAGTTGAAGCCAACAATATAAATAAGCAACTGAATGTTACAATTGCATGGATGCAGGAGCGTATGAAGATGGTTGAAAACGAAGTTAAAGCTCTTAAGCCAAAGGAGGACATCAGTTCTACTCCTAACCAGAATACAACTCCACAAGAGTATCATACGGATGAAGAAGAACTAGCTCGAGAAACTGAGTGGATTAGAGTTTAAGGTGGGAGAAAAAAAAGGAAACGGAATAATACGCCCTCCCCACCTCAATTAAAGGATAATGTTCCAAATATTATCCAGAAACAACCAAAAAAAATACCTCCGCCACCACCAATCGTAATAGATGAAGTCAAACACTACGATGTACTCCATGAGAAAATAAAAACAATAACTGCTACTGATAAGTTTAATGCAAAGATGATGAATGGAAACACCATCAAAATAAACTTAGAAGATGCTGAAACATACAGAAAAATGACAAAAATGTTAAATGAAGAAAAACGTGCTTGGAACACGTTTGAAGATAAACAAACCAGACTAATTAGGGTCATGGCTAAAAACTTACACTCTACGTGTAAACCAGACAAAATAATTGATGACCTGAAAGCAAAAGGATTTAAGGCAACTGAAGCATCGATTAAGCTAAAACGGAGAGGCAAAGTACCTCTCAACATGTTTATGTTGACCTTCGATACTGATGAAGATATTGAAAAAATTTATCAAATTAAGTACATCTTGGGGTGCAAAGTGGTTATTCAGCCTCTAAGAAGATCTAAGCTTATACCACAATGTAAACAATGTCAAGCCTATGGACATACACAAAAATATTGCAACAGGGAACCTAGGTGTGTCAAATGTTTAGGTAAAAATCATACCCAAGATTGTGTAAAAGCCCAAAATGTTCAACCTAAATGCGTTCACTGTGGAGAAAACCATCCGGCTAACTACAGAGGATGCAGCGTTGCTATTGAACTGCAAAATATCAAAAATAAGAACATGATTGCTAAAAATCCAAGTTCATTCAGGAAACAAGCGGTTAAGATGAACCGACCCGAAGTAAATCGTAGAGTGTCGGGAACTACTCAAGGACAATTTGGTAAAATGACTTATGCTCAAGTAATGATGAGCAACGGAAATCCAGGAAAAACTGCTCAAAATGACGATATAAGTCAAACACTTAAATTAATTTTAAGCAGACTAATACATTTGATGAGCGATTACAGAAACTAGAGTACATCAGTAAGGGAGCCATCCCTAAACAGAAAAATGGCCAAAAATCTTAGAATCTTATGTTGGAATGCCAATGGACTGATGCAACATCAACAAGAACTGCAAGTGGTCCTGGACACAGAAAAAATCGATGTATGTCTCATCACGGAAACACACTTCACTAGACAATCAAACACTAAATTTAAAAATTATCAAATATATCACACTATTCTCCCTGGAAACACTGCTAAAGGAGGTAGTGCTGTTATAATTAGAAATAGTATTCATCACTATGAGGAGTTAAAATATAAAACGGAAGAAATACAAGCAACTGCTGTTATTGTCAAATCCAAAAGTAGTTTTATTTGTATTGCTAGTATTTACTGCCCACCAAAGCACTCAATGAAAGAAAAAGATTATCTCGAGTTCCTCAGTAAATTAGGAAAACGATTTGTACTTGGAGGAGACTTATATGCAAAAAATGTCCACTGGGGATCCAGATTAACAACGACTAAAGGGTATAGAACTCCTAAAACCTATCAGAAAATGCAGTTGTGAAGCCCTCTTAACTGGAAAACCAACCTACTGACCATCTGATCCAAACAAAGTACCAGATCTGATTGATTTCTTTATAATAAAGAACATATCTGTAAATTATGTACAAGTAGATGAAAGCCACGACTTAAACTCTGATCATTCACCAATACTTCTAACGTTAAGTGAAAAAATCATTCAGAAAGAAAAAAACCCATTCCTAGTAAATAATCACACTAATTGGGCATGCTTTAGACTATCGCTAGAACAAAAAATTTACTTAATGGTTCCGTTAAAGAATGAAGAACAATTAGACAAAGAAGTTCACAAATTTGTAAACGATATACAGCAATCAGCTTGGGAAAATACTCCTAAAATTAAAACAAAATTCAAGGGAAACAATTACCCTATGGAAATTAGGGAACTCCTCGCAGAAAAAAGAAGAACGAGAAGAGTATGGCAACAAACAAGGGCCCCCAAGATAAAACTCATTTGAACAATCTCACTCAATAATTAAGAAGAGAGATCAAAGAATTGAAAGATGAATCAATCAGCAACTATTTAAGAAAATTAACTAATGATAACGATAATGGAAAGCAACCAAAAGAATCAAAAGACCAATAATGCAGATTCCCCCAATAAAAATAGCAGGTGAGAAATGGGCTAGAAATAATGAAGGAAAAGCTCGAGAATTTGCCGAACACCTTCAGCAAAAAATATTCCAGCCACATGAAGACCAAACGTTGGAAGCCGAGATAATAGCTGAATAAGCTGTGCAAGAAAATAAAGAAATCCTAGCCACAACACCAAAAGAAGTCATGCGTGAGATAAAAGCTAATATGAAAACGAAAAAAGCTCCTGGGTACGATCTTATTACTGCAGAAATCTTAAAAGAACTGCCAAGGAAAGCTCTGGTGAAACTCACCAATCTTATAAATGCAGCATTTAGAATCAAATGTGTACCAAGCTTATGGAAAATTGCAGAAGTAATTATGATCCCAAAACCTGGGAAACCACCACACATAACATCGTCTTATAGGCCAATTTCGCTATTGCCAGTCTTGTCCAAACTCTTTGAGAAGCTTCTGGTAAAAAGATTAAATCCGACAATCGAGAGTAAAAACTTGATCCCAAATCATCAGTTCGGTTTTCGCAACCAACACTCAACAATTGATCAAGTACACAGAATAACCAGTATAATTGAGAAAGCATTAGAGGAGAAAAAAGTATGTTCAACAGTATTTCTAGACGTTGCACAAGCGTTTGATAGAGTGTGGCATGAAGGACTTAACCACAAGCTAGAAATCTTCTACCAATGCAATTTGCTAAGATACTGGAATCTTCTTGAAAGATAGGTTCTTCAGGATTAAGTTAGATGATACATTTTCTGAAATGAAAGAAATCAATGCAGGAGTTCCGCAGGGCAGTGTATTAGGGCCGGTTTTATACCTACTATACACTTATGATCTTCCTACATTAGAAAACAACACAGTGGCAACTTTTGCAGATGGTACGGCGATCTTAGCTGTTGATAGAAGCAACGAAGAATCAACACAGAAGTTACAATCAGCTATAACTCAAATATATAAATGGACAAAAAGATGGAGAATAAAACTAAATGAAGCTAAATCACTTCACATCAACTTTACAAACAGACGATTCGAACATATTCCGATTACCATAAATCGGAAAATAATACCGCATGCGAACACAGCTAAGTATCTCGGCATGACCCTGGATGCTAAACTACGATGGAAAGCACACGTCAAGAAGAAAAGTGAAGAATTACGACTTAAATACAGAAAAATGTATTGGCTGATGGGAAGGAACTCTTCTTTATCAACATACAACAAGCTACTACTTTATAAGCAAATATTGAATCCGATTTGGACTTATGGTATTCAGCTTTGGGGTTGTACCAAACAGAGCAACGTAAATATTATCCAAAGATTTCAGAATATGGTATTAAGGAACATCGTTGATGCACCTTGGTATGTCAGGAAGAATGACCTTCATAGGGACCTTAAAATGAACCTCATCTTAAACGAAATCCAGGAAAAAGCTCGGAGACATGAAGAAAGGCTCCGCCAATATGTGAACATTGAGGCAACTCGGCTCCTAAGCATCACGAATCTAGTACGCAGACTTAAAAGAACCAAACCATTTGAGCTGGTGTGATTATCACCATATATAAATATAAATAAATATTAACTAAAAATGTAACATGAGTTGGACAAATTTATATGAACTATGTTTTATTAATAATTTTAAATTATGAAAAAACACCCGGCGTACAACCTCCCTTTCTTGCGCTTTTTATTTTTTTCACATCTTTTAATCTCTTCGTTTTCAAGTTTTGGTTTCTTTCATTTTTCTGGCATTAATGCCATCTGCAGAAGCTTAATGGAACTGTCGACATAAATTGAGTGACGTAGTCAGTAGTACGCCTTGAATATTCTAGACGATAGTGATACAAGGCCATACAGTACAAACACTTAAGATATAAAAAAGTACACTATATGGTATATGTATACACAATCCGAACAATTCTGTTTTTGTTGTTGTTTAAATATTATATGACAAAATCAATAATAGCTGCGTTTTTTTATTCGCTCCGGATAGCTGCTATCGAGGGCCGTCATATAAAATGTCGCTCCCGAAAGCGCTCCGTATAAATAGGTAGAGCCAAATATATTTTATATCAAGTTTTCGCTAAACAGTTGAATTAAAAATGATAGTTTGATGTTAAATAAACTTAGTTTACCAATAAATAGCGCGTCAAATTTAAATTTAGGCGTAGAAAATGACGGCTCTCGATAGCAGCTATCCGGAGCGAATAAAAAAACACTACAAATATAATGTATAGTTTCTTGATAGGATCAGTGTAAAGGGCGAACGAGACGGCTTGTATAAACATTTTTGTTGGTTTTGATATCGTATCGAACCACAGAAAAACTCACGCACACTCTCCTTTGATTTATCACACAACTTTTTGTTGGTTTTGACGTTACAATTAATCATTATCTTACCCCTCATACTATGTACAATGCTATGAAGAATAATAAAAAATACACACACAGTATTTTTCGTAGGAGAATAAAATTATAAACGAAAATAATCATAGTCAACATTAAAAGGTCAATGAATTTGAACACGGAACAGAGCTGCCAGCTCAAAGCATGAGTGGCTAGTAAGTTACACTTATAGGATGAGCCGTAACAAACTGATGACCCATTTAGTAGAGAACAGCCTTTAAATTTTGATGCTCCGACAAAAAGGCCATTCAGCAATTTTTGAAGAGATCATCAATTGTGATGGCTCGGGGCTCACAAAAATTACTTCTAAAACCTTAAGTGTTATTTAAATATCAGTTTTACTTTAATATTAATTATAAAAAACAATGAATGCTTATATTTTAAATATTTGTTTCATTTTCGCAAATTTGGGATCATCGGTGTTTTCAACCAACCAAAGTAATAATTAAATATTTATTTGAGCGGTGAATTTTTTCGCTTTATTGTTTTAAACGGCTTTAGGATATAAAAGCACCAATGAACCTTACGTTTTTTGGACCAGTTATTGCACAAAACACCATCTGCAAATGGAACTGAAATATTAATTTTTATTGCTTATTTTTGGATGCTTAAATTTAAGTAACTTCAAATAAAATAAAACAATGAAATTTCTGAAAAATTCTACTTAAAAATAACTGAAAAGTGTCATTTAAAACGTGGGCACAATAAACATTGCTTTTACTGAAAAATACCCGAAGTACAATTATGTAAAATTTCGGTAATACAACAAAAACAAGTTCCAAGATTAAACTAGTAGATAAAATTCGGTAAATATTTCGACCCAAAGTTTACTAAAATTAAGTGACATTTAAATATCCGATCGGGCTTGAAATCGACTCGGTCTCCGGGAACAACTAGGTTTTTGTGTAAGTAGGCTCCTATGAAATTGAGCAAAAATAACGAAAGTTTAAATTCAAAAAATCTTCTAAATGTCTCATCGATTAGACAATAATTATCGTAGTCATGATCGTTAATTAATTACCATAGTAAGTTTAAGTTGAAATGCGCTCCCGTCACAAAGAAATTTTGTAAATAAATACTGAAAACATTCATGTGAATCGTATTAAAAATGTTAATTAAATAAACATATAACATTTTCTAGATAATAGGTTTTCCATTATTAAAGGAAAGAAAAACATCTCACAATATACCCCACACACAACATACACAAAGAGGCAAAACAGAAAGCACACAAGACGAAATAAAAAGTTGTTAGAAATAAAACATTTTTTCTTTTTAATTTTATATGTTTTTAACTCGCATCTCTACTTGTGCTCTTTTATCTAAGAAAGTAGCAGTAGCATCGAAGGAAAATACAAAAAAAAAAAAATTTGAAAAAAGAAAGTAAAGTTAACTAAAAGGACATTTATTTCGACGCTGATCTTTTTGTTTTCATTTTTTTTTTTGTTTTTAATAAAATTAGATTAGAATTTTACTCCTTATGTGTGTTCTTATTTTTGTATCCACATATAACATTTTGTTTTTATTTTCTACTTTTCTTAAAATTTTCTTCTTAGCGTCTTCTGCTTTTACTTCTTAGCTGTATTTTATATTTTATATATTTCTGATTCTCAGAAGGAAAACAAAACGAAAAAAAACTTTTACCGGTGTTTGTTGTTGTAATATGGTTCTGATGTATCTATATATTGTTTTAAGCTTATATATGAGAGTAAAGTGGAAGCTTTTCAATTTGTTTCTTAAATTCTTGTTTCTTTATCTTCATTTTCATTTTATTCTTTAAAAGCATATTTACGTATTTTTTCTTACAAATTGCAAATATACAGCTTTTCGTCATTTTTGACAAAAAATTAGAAGATAAACAAAAAAAAAATGTATTTTTTGTGTACTAAAAGCAGCTTATAACCTCGTATTAATCATCGAAAATTGCTCGTTGTAAAAACATAAGAAAATCTCAAAAAGAAGCAAACATTTACCATATAAACTTATAAATTGATAAAACGATTGGAGGAAACCTTCTAATTATTGAGCAGCGAAATATTATATAGAAAATATGCAAGCATTTTTGTTGTTTTGAAAAATACTAAGAATTTCCAAATTTCTGTGACAATCTATGATTTTACAAATGAGAATAGGTCACAAATTAAAATAATGAATTTCGAATCACAATGAAACCGACATTCGGGAATTTCTTTTATCGCAAGTAGACGCCATTAAATAATCTTCCAAATGTCTTATGGTCGCATTAGATAGTGTTGATGGCATCATAGACTCAATCATCAATTATCATAGTAAGTTTAAGTTGAAATGCGTTCCTCTCAAAAAAAAAAAATTATAATTTCCAATATGAAGAAAAAACGGATTAATTCAAGATAAATATTGCATTATTTTTCAACTAAACGGAATTTTCCTCAATACAAACTTTACGTTTCACAATTTGAAATTTTTCTAAACTATTAAAATATCTTTTCCTACAATCGCCGTGAAAAGCAGGCTTTTTTTCTCTGTTTTCAAAGCCCAAAGTGTCTGTTTTTTTGACAGTTAATAAACAAATTACTTTGTCACACGTTTCTCTTAGAAACGTGTGACAAAACTTGAAACCGCACGAAAGGCTAACGAAAGACTAATGTTTGTATAAAACATCAAACCAAATTTTTGTTTTTCTTTATGAAAAATAAAAAAAATCTTTGACTACTCGATTGAACAAAATGTCGGTCCTAAAATAAAATCGTATTGTCAGTATAGTAAATTTTACTACAAAATTATCTTTTTATTATATTTTTTAAAATGATTGTAGGAAAAATAAAGTGTGAAACACGTCCGCAAAGTTGTTTGTCACGCTCGAAAGGTTGCTGGCCTCCGTCCCGTCGGCCAGCAATTTCCTTTCTCGCGTGACAAACTGGCACTTTGCGCTCTTGATACACAAATAACTATTGTCCACGGCTAAAGTATAATATACTCATTATACGCTTGTTTCTTCAATTATAATGATATCCATTATTCACACTGCTAGTTTATCTAGTAGTCCCTTCTTCCATTATTCACTACTACCAAATAAAAATTTCATTTTTGAAATTGTATCTAGTAGTCTCTTGCTACTTTCATTATTATTAAATTGAGACGTCAAAATGTCGACGTAAATTATTTTAGGTTTATTTAAAGGATTTCATAATAAAATTCAATTTTTTATCGGTCATGGACAAAGTATCGTATTCTACTCGCATATAATGGCTGTTATTCACTCAGATGGTTTACGACACTCGCCTATCGGCTCGTGTCGGTAAACTTCATCTCTGTGGTGAATAACAGCTATCATTATATGCTCATTGAATAATAAACTATTATTTGTTTGATAAGAAAAAACAAATTTCTTGATACAAGTAAACGTCATTACACAGAGAATATGGCTTTTCTTCATGGATAATTCACGGGTGTGAAGTTTTCAACAAATAACAAAATGTTTAAATGTATTAGTGAATAAATGCAACAGCAGGCAAATAAATTGTTATTTGGAAATATTTGAGGAAATTTAATAAAAATAAAATTATTAAAATATAAATTTCCCAATTTAAAAGAAATATATAATATTCCTCAAGTTATATTTTCAATTTACTTCGATAAATTCAATGAAATAAGATTAACATTTAAATGGTAATTTTTGTAAAGTTCATTGTATAGAGGATTGGCCAGGTCACAGAGTTTTTACCGGGATTTGGCTTATGTGAGTAACATATTAAGGGGTGTTCTTTCAAATAAAATTAGCCCCATTCCGATATGATGGATTATAGGCCTTGTTATTGAGGTTGATAAGTGGTAATTTTTGTTTTTTTTATATGGATTTAAGTGGTTTACTGTATAGAGGATTGGCCAGGTCACAGAGTTTTTACCGGGATTTGGCTTATCTGAGTAATATATTAAGGGGTGTTCTTTCAAATAAAATTAGCCCCATTCCGATATGATGGATTATAGGCCTTGTTATTGAGGTTGATAAATGGTAATTTTTGTTTTTTTTTTATATGGATATAAGTGGTCTACTGTATAGAGGATTGGCCAGGTCACAGAGTTTTTACCGGGATTTGGCTTATCTGAGTAACATATTAAGGGGTGTTCTTTCAAATAAAATTAGCCCCATTCCGATATGATTTTGTTTTTTTTATATGGATTTAAGTGCTTTACTGTATAGAGGAATTAAATAAAAAGAAACAAAAAGTCGTCCGAGCAAGAGTTATTCGTCCCTTTTTGATAATCCATACGTATATCATAACAAATATTACTTATACATGTAATATAATACTGAAGTTTATGTTGTTTTGAGAACTAAGGGTCAATAATTTACTTATAAACAATATTTTTTGTAAATACTCTATTATTATTAGATAAATGGCCCTGACCCTAAGTATCTGTAATGTAAAATCGCAATCCATGAAACGAACGAACTCTACTGGCAGCAACATACAATTGTCCATGGGTAAACACAGGTTGTCGTAATAAAATCCCTACTTTTTCAAATGTTTGTCCTTGCGGTTTATTTATAGACATTGCAAAAGCTGATATAATTGGGAACTCAGTACGTTTAAAATGAAAAGGTAAAAAAAGTGTATCTGAATAAGTGAAATGAATCCGAGGAATTAAAATTCGTATGTTACGCGCAACGCCTATCAACATTTCACAATCGTATGCATTTTTTTCACACGCATTCGATTTCCATTCACCAATGCATTCTTTGTATTTAAATTACGTATGAGTAACACAATACAATTCTCTTTCAAACCCAATTTGTGTGGCGATAAACCGGTAACAGTCAAAGAGTTTAAAAATTCAACCGGATAATGGCTTTGTTGTCGAATATCATCGCTAATAATCGTATCAAAACTATAATATACTTTTTCATCGCTTGGTATACGATTCATAATTTCGGAATTGATAAAATGACAATCAAAATTTTTTGAAACACGGTTAAATGTTAAAAATTCGGACCAAGATATAATACAATTCTCAATTAGCGTGACACGTGATCCATGAGGCATTACTGGCAAAATTTGCCGAAAGTCACCGCACAAATCCTTTATACAGTAAACCACTTAAACCCATATAAAAAAAACAAAAATTACCATTTATCAACCTCAATAACAAGGCCTATAATCCATCATATCGGAATGGGGCTAATTTTATTTGAAAGAACACCCCTTATTATGTTACTCACATAAGCCAAATCCCGGTAAAAACTCTGTGACCTGGCCAATCCTCTATACAGTGAACCATACTGAGTTCTTAAGCTCGAAATTCCGATGGTTCACCAACGTGTATAATAAATAAATAATATTAATACGAATTATGAAATATATATTTTTTGTGGTCGAGGCCAAACATAATTCTTGTTATATTATTAGTAGTAATGATTTTATTAGATTTTTCGAAAGCACGTTGCTTGATAACAGGCCGAGATCGTGGGCCGAGTATCTAGCGAGCCTATTAAATCAGTCAAATTCGAATCACATGTACGGAATATAGAAATTAAAACCATAACAGCTGATTATGCTCTATGGTAGTTTTTAGTCTAATGTTATTATGATTAGTTTATTTGTACACGTAACTCAACAAAGACTGATTTAACAGGCTTGCTATTTTAACAAAAAAATTCTCAGTAATAACCTTGTTTAAAATTTTAACATGTTATTTTAATTTACAAAATTGCTTTTACCGACTGTTTTACTAATACATGTAATTTTTTTTTGTTAATTTAACAAATTTCGTATATGTATACGTTTTGTTATTTTTTGTTATTTGTTGAAAACTTCACACCCGTGATAATTCTTATTTCTTAACTTTAAAGAAATCGGTTTGTTTGTAGAAATCGATTCTCTTGCTTGAAAACTATGAAACTTGCTAATTCTTGACTAGCGAAATAAATTTGTAAATGTAATGTGTGTATACTTGGATGCATCTGTTTAATTCTTAAAAAAACTTGCTGTTTCTTGCATATGGAAAACAATTTATACATCTATTTGTCAAGACGTTCATCTAAAAATATAAACAAAACTGTGTTTGTTTATAAATATTGCATTTTTTTGACAATACGCGACCTCAGAACAACAAGTTTCTATCTGAAATTTCAATTTTTTGGAAGTAACTTTCGATTTTCGCATTGTTCGTGATCGTAGAATTAAAAAATGTCTTTGTAATTTATTTTAATCTAGAGATTATGTTCTAAACTAAAAGATTCAATGAATTTACAATGACATTTACGAATTTAAAGCCACGTAAAATGTAAAATTCGATACTAACTTCAAAAAAATGAAAGTATCAGATAGAACCTTGTTCTAAGGTAGCGATATCAAATACATACGTAAATACTCTTGTTTGTAAATTCTGCAGTTTAACTGTATTGTATTAGATTTTTTTGATTAACTTTGCGTCTCAAAAAACAGAATGCGGCGCGATATAGCATGATGCACAAATTTAATTAAAATTTGAATTTAAACAAATTCGCACTAAATTTGTAGATTGCGCAAATATTGAATATGGCGACATTCATACGAGCAACACCAGCGATTTATAAAATATAAGATTTTTATAGCGATAGCGAGTAAAGGCGAGTTTACAAACGTGAGTTGAAAGGCGATATTGATATTTCGAAATTTATATTAAATTATTAAATAAAATAAAATAAAAAATATTGTGCAGAATTAATTATAAAATAAATTGAGTTTTATATATTTGAACTATAATCCGCATAATCGAATTTTTTTGTGCAAAAGTTAACATGGTCCTTCGAGCCGGATTTTAATCGGCATACATATCTAAAACACAAATAAATCGAAATTAGTGGCATTTCAAAAGCGCGTGTGTTATTGAAATCAAAGTTTAATATTTCTTTATAATATAAATATTAAAACATCGAAAAAATAAAAAAAAATGATAAACTATTTATAGTGACTATAGAAAGTAAAGTGTGATATAAAGTAATAGTGAGTAGCAATAAATATCGGCATCCAGTGATAATAGTGAGTGATATACAGATTGAACAGTTTTCTTTGGGGTTTGAGATCAATAAGCAAATCAAAATGTCGGACACGCGCGCTCTCCAAAGAAAAGTGAACCGAGTTAAGCAGATTGAGACCTTTGCTTTGGGCAATCTTTCTAAAGAACCCGTCGAAAGAATCAAAGCCAATCTAAGTCTTCTTAATGAAGAATGGGACGAATATAAATCAAACAAGCATATGTATGGGGAAACTCCAGACACCATTGCCCTTCATTTTTTACCGGAATTTATTCCGAATTCGCTTCTTTTCGCGACTTATTTGAAGCGTCAATCCACACCAACCCTAAGCTGTCAAACGTTCACAAGCTACAGTATCTAAAGGGTCTATTGAAAGGTGAGGCAGCTGACCTAGTGCGCCATATTGCCATTACTGAAGCAAACTACGACGAAACATGGAAGATGATTATAAATCGTTATGACAAAAAGAAGCAAGTTATAACAATGTTTCTCAAACAATTTATGGAACAGCCACCCATTACCCAGGTTTCCGCTAAAGCACTTCATCACATGCGGGATGTTTCAGATGTAGTGATACGAGGAATTAAAGTATTAGCTGAAGAAGCTCAGTCGCGTGATCCGTGGTTAATATATATATTGGTCAATAAACTCATGGCCATGATACTGAATTCCCTACCATTCAACAGTTTCTGGATTTTCTCAGTAAACAAAGCGATACACTGGAATGTTGCGAACCCCCAAAACGGAATTCTCATCGTCAAATTCCAAATCTGAGCATGAAAGTGATGCATCTTGAGACGAAATTGTGCGACAATTTTCTACAATTATCTGTGAATAACAGAAGAGGTTTTGTAGCTGAAAACAAGTTATGTTTTGTTTGCTTGTTTAGAAACCATCAATCGCTTGATTGCCGTTCGCGGTACAGCAGGTATGCAGTATTTGTCGTGCAAAGCATCATACCACTTTACACCGAGATGAAAAACTGATGCCAACAACAGCTTAGAGTACGGAAATGACGTCCAGTAATTAGGAGCCAAACGAAGAAAGTACTGAAACAGTGAAAATTGTGGGTGCCATATCAATAAAGAAATATACGGCTATTTTACCTACGGCAGTGATTAGAGTACTCGATTCGTCGAATCATCATCAAAAGTATCGAGTATTGTTAGATTCTGGTGCGCAGGCATCCTTTATTTCAGATTCACACCTGGCACTGAAGCGACGAAAGGTAAATTATCGATTAACGCTGTATTATTGTATTCCGATACTGAAAAAATAAAATTGGATGTTTTCATCTTGAAGAAGCTAACTGATTGCTTGCCATCGCGCGAAATATCTAACTCAAATTTCAACGAAATCAAAGATTTGGAATTGGCGGATCCACATTTGTATAAGTCTGAAACGGTAGACATCATTATTGGAGCCGATCAGTTCTTTAGCATACTAAGAGAAAGATTTATAAACAGTTTACGCGATAATCTGATAGCACAAAATTCAATGTTTGGGTGGATTGTGTCAGGCGAAGTAACCGATGTAGCAGATAATTCCGGCTCAACCAGATTAAATTACCACATCGGGAGCTTTATAAAAATTTTGAGAAATTGAGGAAATGCCCACTATCACAGGCAAACTATTATCGGAAGAAGAAAGCGAGTATGAAAAACATTTTAAAACGAACTCGCTTGAAAATAGTGGGGAGTACATCGTAAATTTCCATTTTAAGACTTCACGAACCGTATTGGGAAATTCTCTAAATGTTGCCAGAAAAAGATTTGGTCATTTAGAAACAAAACTAAGTCGCGATCTTAACCTAAAGCGTGAGTACATTAAAGTTATGCGGGAGTATCTCACTTTAGGTCATGCGGGAAATTCCACCAGATCAACAAAACCAACCAGAAAGTAAATGTTTTTATTTACCCCACCACGCGGTCTTCAAAATAGAAAGCTCAACAACCAAACTACGAGTCGTGTTTGATGGGTCCAGCAAAACCACAAACGGAAATTCCATTAACGATGAACTCATGGTCGGCCCGACTATACAACCCACATTATGAAAAACGCTAGCCAAATTTCGATACAATAAAATTGCGCTCACCTCCGATATAGTCAAAATGTATCGACAAGTTATAATCGCCCAAGAGGACCAAGAGTACTAGCGAATCCTATGGCGAAGAAGATTCAAGCGTGCCGTTAAAACATTACAGGCTCACAACAGTCACATTTGGCATGGCCAGTTCAGCATTCTTAAATTCGATGTTTGCAGCAAACCGCATTCGAATCAAAGGAAGAATATCCCGGCATATCAGAAGAAATCTTAAATAAATTCTATGTCGACGATTATTTATCCGGGGCAAACATTGTAGAAGAAGCGGCACACCTAAAAGAGAAGCTCAGCATCGTACTCGAACAACGAGGATTTTCTATTAGAAAATGGAGATCAAATATTAGTAAACTATGCGACCCGCTTACTGAAACAGAAGAATCTTTGATAGCTATCGATGAAGCAATTCCGACAGCACAAATACTAGGCCTGCAGTGGAACTCTACAGATGACCAATTATCATTTAAAGTGGACATGCCTCCAGAGGAAAGACCCAAGAAGCGAAAATTAATCTCCAACGCATCTAAGGTATTCGACTCGCTTGGATTGGTGTCACCGACGATAATAATAGCAAAAATCCTGTACCAAAAAATATGGTTAGAAAAGCTAGAATCGGATGACGAGCTACCCGACGACATAGCAGTAGTTTGGAATCAGTTGAAAGCGGAACTCCCACAGTTATCACAGCTAAAAATAAACCGATTCAAAAACAAAAAGGAATTGCAGATACATGAGTTTAGCGGCGCGAGTGAAAGAGTCTACTCTGAGGATGGATGTATTCAGACGGAACTCATCACATCAAAAACCAAGGTTGCACCAATTAGGCAGGTATCATTGCCTAGGTTGGAATTATGCGGAGCCCATCTTCTTGCAAAACTGATGGCAAAAGTGCTGAGAACATTGGATGGACATATAGCTATACACCCCTGGACTGACTCAACTGTTGTGTTGACATGGCTATCTGATCATCTCGTGAAGTGGAAAACCTTCGTAGCCAATCGAGTGTCGGAGATACAACGACTATTGCCGAGAAACCATTGGAGATACGAGAATTCAGAACATAATCTGGCTGACTACGCGTCCCGAGGTGTGTTACCATCCAAGCTCCTAATACTGCACCAGTGGCGGCATGGGCCATATTGGCTAAGGGAACCAGAACCATCATGGCCATTGATAAAAAGCGAAGTATTCTACGATGATACAATATGCGAAGCGAAGAATAAATCAACATTCTAACCTATCTGTTACACACGAGCGTCGAATAACAGTGAAATCAAAACAGTCACTGAAAAATTGATAAAATGGGTACAGCAGAAACAATATTATATCGAGATTCAGATGCTAGCAAAGAATCAGCAATTGTCCAAGCATCACAAGCTATCAACACTGACCCCGTTCTTGGATCCGAATGGCTTACTGAGAGTCGGCGGTAGGCGAAATAATTCAAATTATCCATATAATTTTAAGCATCCAATCATTCTGCCGAAATCACACATCCTTAGCAGAATGATTATTTCCTTTTACCATCGCAAATATCTTCATCCAGGCCCATCCAATACATCCAATCTAATCCGACAAACATATTGGATCGTTAACGGCAGATCAACGGTGAGGGATGAAGTACGAAAGTGTATCCAGTGCTTTAGAAACTTGATAGTTGATGGAATACCATTATAATCGTCAACGGTGGGGACCTATGTCAAAGTCGTTCATCTAAAAATATAAACAAAACAACTAAACTACCTCGAAATTATTATTATGTATTAATTATACTTAGCTTTTTTGTCAAATCTCATGAAATAACCTGTTAATCCCAAATTGTAAATAACTTGTCCACGAAGTCATGCATACCTATTTGTATTTGTTTATAAATATTAGGGATTCCAATTTATCGATAAATTATAATATTTACTTCGGTTTTATCGATAATTTATCGACAACTTGGAATCCCTAATAAATATTGCATTTTTTTTTTGAAAATATCAAATACATACGTAAATACTCTTGTTTGTAAATTCTGCAGTTTAACTCTATTGTATTAGATTTTTTTGATTAACTTTGCGTCTCAAAAAAAGGAATGCGGGCGATATAGCGTGATGTAGAAATTTAATTAAAATTTGAATTTAAACAAATTCGCACTAAATTTGTAGATTGCGCAAATATTGTATGCAACTCTGGCACCATCAAGGCTTTAATAAATGAGCCTGAAAAATATTGAAAATTCACCTTTTTTTGTGGTTTTGTTCTCTTTACCGGCGACTTTCATACGAGCAACACCAGCGATTTATAAAATATAAGATTTTTATAGCGATAGCGAGTAAAGGCGAGTTTACAAACGTGAGTTGAAAGGCGATGTTGATATTTCCAAATTTATATTAAATTATTAAATAAAATAAAATAGAAAATATTGTGAAGAATTAATTATAAGATAAATTGAGTTTTATATATTTGAACTATAATCCGCATAATCGAATTTCTATGTGCAAAAGTTAACACTATTGTTTGCGTTTTCTTGTATGCATCGGTTTCCTCCTTCCAGGAAACTTGAATATTCTTCACTGGAGACAAACCAATATTTCTTCGTTTCAGAAATATTTCTTTAATTTATAATATTTTGGAGTGAAATGGTTGTTTAAAATAATACAATTATATGAAAATGTATTTTAATGTTTTTCTATTTCACCATCAGACATACACTACAGCTCAAAAGTGTTTAAGCACCGTCAATAACAGCATAAGTCATATGAAAATTCATCAAAAATGTCGAAATATTTATTTTCTTTGTGCATCCATATATATGTACATTTGTGGAAATTTACTAAATAAATGGGAAAATTAAAATGCTTAATTTAAATTTTATTTTCATTTCTGTGACCTCGCAATAAGTTTTGCCAAAGTCCCTCGTTTTATTGAGTTCCAAATTGATTCAAGTTTGTTCTACATATCAGGCACTGATATTGAAGCTGATTGCTGTACTACCCGTTGCAGTTCTTCGCACAGTAAAATGATCGGATTCAAGTCAGGGATCTGTGGCGGCCATTCCATAATTTTAGTAGATCCTTCCTCCTCTAAATGGCGAAGATTATCTTGTAGCGTTTTTTTTTCTCTGGTGTACACTACTCACCAAGTTTACCACAAAAAAAATATTTTAGCGACCCCTCAAAAATCCATAAATATTTTAGAAGAAGGAAAAAACAAAAAAAATAAAAAAATATTACTCAAAAAAATTAGTTTAAGAAAATAATAGAACAATTTATTTACATAAATCAATTTAAAGAATAAAACTAATTTCCAAAAATTATCCAAGCCAAACTATGTACATATACTTATGAAATTAAAATTTTATAAATTTCACTGGAAAATTATTAAACATTTTTTCTCCTTTTTTTAATAATAAAAAGAAATTAAATTTTCAATCATTTTTCGAATATTGGAAAATTAATCCAACCATTTCTCAGACTGAATTTATTATTTTTTTTGTTATGTTTGAAAGTGCATATAATCTAAACCAATGGAAGAAAATAATTAATACCTGTAATAAGTGTATCCTCGATGAAGCGCTTCGTCGACGACTCTCTGAAAATATAAAACAACGCACCGCACTCCGATATACTCGATAAACTATATGCACCTACATAATATACAGCCAGACGCGGCTCAAAAAAAAAATTAATTATAATAACTAAATCTATGTATAAAAAAAATATATATGATTGAAAAAAAAACTTTTTTAATAAACTGAATAATATTATTAACCGTATAGAATTTAATCGGCCATCAGAAAAAAAATGTTAAAAAAAACATAAAAAAAAAATTACTTTAAATTACTTTACTACTGAGAATTAACATAAAATACTATAATTCAATATTTTTATTATTATTATAATTATTTTTTTAAATTAAAGAATGCAACGAAATTTGCAAAAGGCAAAAAAAAACACAAATATAAATTTTTCCAAAATGGATGAAAGAAAACCATGTGGTATGTTAATTAAACAAAATCCCGGAATGTATCCAATTCGTTGATAAGTCAAAACTCGAAATTCTGGTACCGTAATAGAATGATACGTTGAAAGTAGCCCATAAATGTATGTATATATGTATTTTAATTCCGGATTTCCAATTATACGGCATATACAAAATTATCCTATCTCGCTTGTGTTCCCGAATTTTATGGCCGTTTGTAGGCGATTATAATCGTATCACCAGTTCTCCAATATTGAATATTATCAAAGTCGACAACACACGTACAAATTGACTGGGGCTATAAATAAGCGATCCAAACAGTTGCCTCAAAATTTATTTTGCTGCAAACTCGCGTATTGTTCTCCGCGCACTTTGATGGTAAAATTAAATAATTTTCTAATTCCGCTTCCTTATGTTTGTAATTCTTTTTAACCACTTTACTGCTGTTTTTTTAACACCACCGTCCTCTATTTTAAATTCTTCTATCTTTCTTTCTTTATTTTTTTTATTTTTTTGTTTTGACGTGTGCACGTCCCAAAATCTCGTTTTCAACTCCCTCCTTCTACAAAAAAAACCAAAAAAAACAAGTTCGACAAAACCGAACATATCTAAAAAATCAAGTTCATCATAACCGAAAACAATAGACCTAAAAAAAACGGAAATCAAATACCTATTACCTACACCAATCCATAAAACAATTAATCTATCACTATAAACAAATCAGTAGAAAAAAAATCCAAGAAACCAAATTTAGTATGTTCCAAAAAAAAACAATTTAAACACTTTGCCAACGCAAAGTGTGTACCACAATCTTTATATAATTTAGATTAATGTATTGCGTCATCATCTTGTTGAAAGATAAAATTTTAACCCAAAAGTCGAATTCCTGAAGGTATTGTGTGATTCTCCAACATTTTCTGTATTCTTCTTTTCTTAATATTCCGTCAGTTTTCACGATATCACCTACACTGATACCAGCAAAACAGCCCCAAATCATCATTGAAACACCTCCATTCCATACTTTACGTTAGCGACAATACACTCTTTTCTGACACGTTCACCCACAGATCTTTTCACGAATATTCGTCTTCGGGTACCGAACATTTCATATTTGAACTCATCCGTCCGTAAAACTTTGTTCCAATCTTACATCGTCTAATGTTGGTGTTCACGAGCCCATTTAAGTCACTTTTGCTTATTTTGTTTTCGAGTAATGTTTTCTTCAAAGCAATACGGTCATGGAGTCCGGCTTTTCGTAGGAGCCGCTTAACCATAGAAACTCTAACTGATTTTGGGCGACCAACATTTCATTCTACGGTTACTTTTGGGGCTGTTCTGCGTCTTTTCATCTTGCCAGTAATAACTATTCTACGATCATCTGCAGATGTTGTCCCTCTTCCACCACGTTTTTTTATTAAGAAAACTGCCAACATGACCGTAGCATGGTTTAATTAAATCTTTTATGGTAAGCTATTATAGGCTATATAGTTTCAGTACTAAGTTCTCTTCTTGGAGCCATTTTAAATAACTGCCACACAACTGACCTTAATTTACACATTTTTCTCTAATCGTTTAAAAAAATAATTTAACATCATTATCTAAAATCTACCCGACCGGGGGAGTGCGAACATTCAAAGAGGATAGACGTGTTTTTTCTATCCTCTTCAAAATTTTAATTTAATTTAATTTTCTTTTCTTTTTATTTTTTGTTTCTTATGTACTGATATGTATATACTTTATATACATATGTATATACATTTTAATTTAAAATTTTAGATTTAATTCTAATTAAATTCAAGTTTAGTGTAATGTGTAGTGAAAATAATTAAACTAAAGTGTAATTTTGGAAAATGTAATCCACCGGGATGCATTTGTCAGACAATGTTTTTTATTTTTGTAGATAGAAAAAAAGTGCATGATTTGATATTTTGTGGATTGTAAATACAATCAAATTTCAATTTTTAATTACTAAAGTTGAATATTTAGATAGTATTGAAATAAATTTTAAATTATGGTATATAAAATAAGTCGCAATAAATTTGGTATTAGAGTTTATTTTTACCCACACTTATTTGGTTTCTTATGTGTGATTATAACGCACGAACCACAACAAAAAGAGAATTTTTTGCGTTACATAGTTTAAGTGTGTTTATATGTACTATAAGGCCTACTAATACGCACATGAAAGATGGTAGAAAATATTTACCGTCAATGTGTGTTGGTGGTTTTAGTATGTTTTTGGTTTTAGTATATAAGATTTTGTTACTTGAATGCAGGTGTTGTTAATCTCCTTGTGTTTTTTGTGTATTCACGAAACAACTATGATATTATTGAAATCATGTATTATGTAAGCGCAATGAAATTTTGTATATTCGACTCAAATAGGATTTTTATACTTTGTATAATCGAATTGGTTTGAGTCGAATTGGAATTGGGAGCTGTCTTATACAATTCATTTGAACGGTTTATTTAAGTAGGATTAATAAATTTTTTTTTACAGGGTATTACATACTGGATCAAATTGTTTCCTAATTAATTTAATTAATATTATAAATTATAAATTGTCTAAATAAATAAATAAATAGATAAATGAAATTCGAATTTAGAAATGTTGGTTTAAATTAAGTTAAGATTTGATTTTTGAGTTTAATGGTTGTCGTAATGGATTTATTGAAATTTAGATGGTGGGATGTACACATAATCGTCATGATTACGTATATGACACATCGATACATTTTTAAGAAAGTAAGGGTTAATTTTCATTACATTTATTTATTGTTTTATTTACTTTGCATGCTTGATTTGGCAGGGAATGAGGTCCGTGAACTTAGTTAAAATTTTAGATATATTTGTATTTATTTATTAATAAAGAGATAAATTTCTGAATTATTGATTAGGTTGAGGTTTTTGGTGGCGGTGTTCTCTTCAATTGGTAAATGATGCTAATTGGATTTTTATTTAGTTAGTCTAATACTTTGTAAGTTTTATTTTTGAGTTGCGAAAATGACTAAGTTGAAGCAAATCATTTGAATATGTACACTATCAGACATAAATATTTGGATGACGCCCGGGATTAATCATTGGAGCTGATTTTGGGGTAGCTGATTTTGCTACTCGTGCAAATTACCGCTCAGTCGACTTAGTTAAAGTCGTGGGCGTTTACAACGTTGCTTATTTGTGTTGATTTGGTCTCAATAAATTACTTTTTATGAAACTGATGCTACCGTTTTATATTACATATTGTAGGGATTTATTTTGATAAGTTTCTTGTCGTTGCAATTATCAAAAATTATCTTCTGCTAAAATCAATCACTTTATTGGTATTTAATTGTAATTTATATTAATGTTGCTATTTCGTTAAATATTTATGTATATAGATTGAAATATTATACTAATTAAATGAATAGCATCGTACGTTATCTAGGATAAGGGAAATTCCCTTTTATATGATATTGTAAACTGCATTGCATTGCAAAATTATTTGAGGTATTGATGAAAATATTTCAATACTTTTTGTCAGTTTAATTTAATTTAATTATATCAAAGTGTCATAGTTTGTTCGGGTATTTTTGTCTGATGGTCCAGTTGATATTAAGTATATATAATTATATATAATTGTTAGATCGTCTTCAAGCTACAGAAATATTGGTGAATACTCGCTCAACATCCAGTAACTTCAAGCAGCAGTTATGTAGCGTAGAAAATGTATTGTTCTTGTGTTATTTATTTTATTTTATTTATCACTAACTAATTTATGTAAGTTAATTTCTATTAATTATGTAGTAAAGCAATTTAATTTCCAGGGATATCTGGGAAACTCTAATTGTGTTTTATTAGTAAATATCATATATAGGTACATGTAGTACTTAACTAAATTATTGATATTCTAGACTTTTTTGCGTGTTATTATGATCAATGTTTAAATTATATTATATACTTTTATAAATAAATTATTTATTTCTACATTACTAATTTCCTTTTTTCTAGATTTGTAGGAAATTGCCGATTAGTTTAAATTTAATAGTATGGTTAAATATAAATTTTCAACTTTTATTTTTAAATCTAGTTGCAGTAGGTAAACAATTAATTAACTATTTACAGGAGAACAATTGGAGATGGTAACTAATGGAACAAGTGCTGTGAATTTAAATTATAACTTAATAATTTAAAATTTTTAAACATTCTTTTGGAATTTTAGCTTAGAAGTGGGAGAGTTTACATAGGCAATTTCATAAAATGTTAATTTTTGTAATACTGGTATGTAATGTATTGTGTTTTGCTCATTAATATATAATAATTAATTTAGTTTAAAAATATTTAAAGGCTTCTCTTCCTTAATTTGCTAATAAATAATTCAATTTTCAGAATATAACATAGTTCCAGAATCAATCTTTAATATGGAGATTAAATTAATCCTGAAATTCAGAATTAGCTTTGATATTATGGTGATTTATTAATTAAAATTAGTTTTCAGATTTGCCTGGGAAATTATACATTGATTTTATTTGTTCATTCTTGATATACTACTTATAGTATTAACTGAATTATTGATGATTTTAGGCTGTTGTGGTGCTGTAACATTATCATTTTTAAATTATTTATTATAAATTCTATAAAATAATTGAATTTTTAATTATTTATTCTCTTTTTCTTGATCGGTAGGAAATTTCTGATTAGTTTTAAGTAGGGTTTTATGTTTAAAATGGTTTTTAACATTTATTCTAATTCATGTTGCATTACGTAATAATTAATTAATTAGATATAGAAGGGACCATGAAAATGAAATAAGCGCTGATTTTGTAATCTTAGCTTAGTAATTTTAATTTTTCTTAAATATTTTTCTTAAATATTTTATCAGGTAAATTAATGAAAAGCGGACAAGGGTGAAATTACAACATTAATAATTTTTTAAGGTTTAATTTAAATTTAGGGAGTCTTGAGTATCCGGCCCTGGATTCCAGAGAAATGATCATCTAATAATGTAGTTAGATTGTGCTGTCTGGTGCTAATCTATTTATTATATATTGTACTAATAATTTACTAACTATCGATCACATTGGTGTCTGTAATCGGGTCGAGTCTGGCCCAACTAATATTCCTATCCTATCCTTCGGTTTTGTTATATGTATATGGGTGTACTGTGTGTGCCCGGGATTCCGGGAGATCCTGCTATAATGCTTGGCCGTACACTCTCAATCAATCAATCAATCAATAAAATGTTAATTTTTTGTAATGTGTAATATATTCCGTTTTGTCTATTAATATATTTTAATTAATTTAGTTTTAAAATACTTAAAGGGATCTCTTTTTTTTTTAATTTACTAATAAATAATCCAATTTTCAGAATAAACATAGTTCTAGAATTAATCATTATTATAGGGATCAAAATTAATCCCGAATTTCAAATTTAAATTTTAGTTTGAATCAACCCTTCAGGATTAATAAGTAGTGAATAAGCTGTAGTTTAGAAATTGTGTTGTTCTGTGCTAACTATTTTTACTATATAATTACTAACAATTTACTCTTATCCTTCGGCTGGGGATGGATAAATGGGTGTACGAGGTGTACTCGGGAATACTGAAGATGCTGTTATAATAATTATTCATTTAAGTAATAAAATTGGTTATTATGATGTTTATTAATTAAATTTAGTTTTCAGAGTCGTCTGAGAATTTGTATGTTAATTTTATTTGTTGATTCTCAATATACTTATAGTACCTAATTGATTTATTGAATTATTAATAAATCTATGTATTGTGGTGCTCTAATATTATCATGTTAATCATTTTATATAAATTTTATAAAATAATTGAATTCATAATTATATATATTTTCTTTTCTTAATCGGTAGGAAATTTTCTGATTAGTTTTAAGTAAAATTTTATGTTTAAACGGGTTAATGTTTATGTTAATTCTTGTTGCAGTAATTTTTAATTGGATATAAAAGGACCATTAATAAGGAAATAAGCGCTGTTATTTTAAAGTTTTATTAAATATTTTATCAGGTAAATTAATGAAAGACGAACAAGGATGAAATTACAACATTAATAATTAATAATTTTTTAAGCCCTGTTTTAGATTTAGGATTTAGAGAGTCCTGAGTATCCGGCCCTGGATTCCAGAGAAATGATCATCTAAAAATGTAGTTAGATTGTGTTGTCTTTTGTGCTGTCTATTTACTAACTATCGATCGCATTGGTGTCTGTAACCGGGTCGAGTCTGTCCCAACTAATAATCCTATCCTATCCTTCGGTTTTGTTATGTGTAAACGGGTGTACGGTGTGTGCTCGGGAGTCCGGGAGACTTGCTATAATGCTTGGCCGTACACTCATAATCAATCAATCAATCAATCAATTATCTAAAATCTACCCGACCGATAAATTTTTCCCGAAATTCCTACTGATCATTATTGTAACTGCACAGTAATAAACAGTTTACGACAACCCGGTCAAGCGCAGGAAGAGGGTGGTAAAATTAATCCGATATAATCGGTGGTTATATAAATAAACTGCATTTCATGTAAGTATTTCAATTTATTGAAATATATTTTCGTAAATATAGTACTGTATCAATAGTACATGAAAAAGGGGTGCCTAAACACTTATGAGCGGTAGTGTACATATATAAATATATATATATATATATATATATATATATATATATATATATATATATATATATATATATATATATATATATATATATACTATATACAGGGTGGCGCAAAAGTTTCTCCCCATGTATTTTCACGATTAAAACTAATATTTCTTAACAAAATTAAATAATATTTATTTAAAACGATATTAAAATTCATTAAAACACAAAAACAATAGTTAATATTTGGTGTGTAAACCTTCCGCAACTAAGCAGTCGTTGACTCGGGACCGGAAACTTTCACACAATTTTTGGACGAAATCAATAGGGATATTGTCCCACTCTTGTTGTACTTTTCGAATTAGCTGTTCACGAGTTCGTGCGCGAGGCTCCGCGTATACTTTCTCCTTTAGGTAGGCCCAACAATTTTCAATTGGGTTAAGGTCGGGAGAGTTTCCAGGCCAATCTGTCCAGAGATTCGTTATGTTTTGTTTTAACCATTTGATCGACGCCTTTGATGTATGGCATCTGGCACCATCCTGCATTAAAATTGCATTTTTTCGAATTGGAAAGAATTTACAATCATTTAAATATTTTTTGTAAATAGGTAAAATATTATTAATGTAGTAACGGCTATCTACAGTGTTGCCTTGTTTAATAAAATGCAGTTTTGTTTTACCTCGGGAACTTATACCGCCGGCCACCATTAGTTTTAACCCAAATTTTGGTTTTTGAATAGGTTTTATTGCATTTGGATTATTCGTTCGTACAACTGCATTATTCTTGTTGCATACACCAAAAAGTTCAATTTGGGATTTGTCCGTAAACAGAATATTTGCACGACGTATTCTTGAACAAATGTTGTCTTCCAAGAATCCTTCATCTTTTAGTCTTCGGCAAAAATTAAGCCTGTCATTAACATTTTTTGGAGTTATTAGTGGCTTAGTAGGCTGTCTGTAGGCATATTTTCCCCATTCTGTATTTTTTATACAGCGCTGAACAGTCCTGCGCGAAACTGTTTCGCCTCGTTGTTTCATTTCTCGGCTTTGGTTCAAAATTTTTGTTACTGTTCTTGTTCCTCTTCCAACCTTGTTAGCGCTTATGATTTTAATTCGTCTTTTTATTGCTGCGTTACACTTAGTAGGTCTACCAGTTCGCGGCCGGTCCTTAACGTTACCTTCTCCCCTTTTCTTCCAAAGCCTTACCGTCTTACGATCAACACCTACTACTCGACTTACTTCGGTCACACTTTTCCCCAACTGTAGCAAGGCTTGTATTTTTGATCGAATATGTTCTCTATTTTTACCCATTGCCGTAAACCTATGTAATTATTTGAATGAAACGTATGTAAATATTGCAAAAAAAAAAGATAAATGACTACGGTACGAACCTATTTACACAAGGCAAAATTATAATTTGATCACTTTTCATGAAATACTAATACGAAAATTAAAATAATATTTAAATTATGAAATCAATATAATCACTTGTTAAAAAAATATACCACCACTTTAGTATGTTGCACGGTTAATGAGTAATCACCAAATGTCGCACAACTATTAAAATATTCTAAATGATGAAGACTTGTTTTTATACAAAATTATTACCGTTATTTAGAAAGAGAGATAATTTTTTCCTTGTACCGTATTTTTCTCACAAATTAACATACAATAAATAAAAAACAGTGTGATATGGTTAACATAATTTATTTGTTGGTTAGGACATATTATTTTAGAGTTATTTTTTCAATAGATGGGGAGAAACTTTTGCGCCACCCTGTATATATATATACTATATATATATATATATATATATATATATATATATATATATATATATATATATATATATATATATATATATATATATATATATATATATATATGTAGATATATATATATATATATATATATATATATATATATATATATATATATATATATATATATATATGTAGATATATATATAGGTAGCCGCATATATATATCTACATATATATAGGTAGCCGCGATATATAAGTTGGCGCACAGAAAAATTTTACTCGAAACAATAATTGGTTAAAACTACGAGTACGACGAAAGAAGAAGACTAAGGGAAAATATATTTCAAAACGGATACTCTCAGGAGTCTCTTAGCGGAATTAGATGCCCTCCCACCTTCTATTCCGAGAGAAAGGGGTCCACATCCACGTCAGATTACTACAGCACCGCGATAGGCAGGTTACCATCTCAGCTCTGGGGTTAACCTACGATAAAACGACCTTACCTATAAGTGACACAAACACACGTAACACGAACACGACACCCACCACTCCAACAACGGTATAATTATGCATTGACCGATGAAACTACTCCCGATGGGCGACATGGTATATTTGTATATCCTACTATATATATATATAGGGATATATAGGGAGAGTGTAGAGTCGCGCCTATACATATGTCCAAAATAATTATGTGGTGCTATGGCAGAGACGGTATTGAAAGTTGAACATCAAAGGTACCAATTTCTCTTGCGAGTGCATACCGCATTTGTCTGTTGGTTCTTTCTCGTTTGGCATTATTAAAATCAGTTGGAAAACGTTAGTCAATCAGTGAGTGTTATCATAGCTATTGTATGAAGTTATAATTAATAATATAATTTGTAATATTAAAGAATATTTTGTTCTAACTGGTTTGCGCATAGCGCATAATTTAACTAAAATTATTTTATTATTTCTAATTTAAAGGTAACATAGATTATTTATTTCTAAAGAATAAAATTCTGGAAGTTCAATTATTATATTATTTTAGGATATAAATTCCGTTCGCATCTGTTTTGACCGTATACGTTGCTAATTTTACTTAGCGGTTAAACCGTAATTTTTTTATTACAACGGGGTCGAGTAAGCCAATGTGCATGGAAACAAGTTCCTGCACCTTCTACAGAAGCTGTGCCCTCGATTCAAGGGATAAATAGAAGTCCAGTCGATTTGTGGATAACTACACGTGGTGTGCGAACATTGTAATTGATAACCGGTTTGTTGTTCCTTATAATCCTTTCCTGAGTCTTAAATATAACGCTCATATAAACGTTGAACTTTGCTCAACAGTCAAAGCAATAAAGTATATACACAAATATATAACAAACGGTCAAGACTACGCAAGAATTGGAGTTGCGATTGATTTTGCTAACAATACAAGCAATGTTAAAGATTATGATGAAATAAATCAATACCTGAATTGTCGATATATTAGTTCGCAGGAAGCTGCTTGGCATATCCAGGAGCTTCTACTTCATAGCCAATCACATAATGTTGTTACACTATCTGTTCATTTACAAGATGGTCAGTCAATATATTTTCACCGAATATAATATTGAAAATGCTTTAAGAAGAGAGTCTGTTAGGGTCACAACTTTAACCGCATTTTTTGAATTAAATTCTACACACCTTTTCGCTCATCGGAGATTTCCCACGGGAAACTTGAACTGAATTTTTTTCCTGCGATAGCTATTGATAAGTCACATCAATGCAATCCATCTCTAGACATAACACTCTAGAGGCTGATTTATTTTCGGCTGGAATGTCAATAACATAGTTTGCATTATCGACTTTTCACTTTCGGCTGGAAACTTTCGGCTAACTTTAACAGGGTAAAAATTTCTATATTTTAAGAATCTCTAAAAAAATTCGTTTAAAGCTCCCATTCGAATAAAACGCGTAGGCGTTGTAACTGAAATGTTCAAATTTACAATTAAATAGTTTAACACAAACCAATAGCTACACCTATTGCAAACCAAATTTTTTATGTAGGCATCGTAATCTTGGTGGAGTGCGTAACAACAAGTAAATGCTTTTTTTTACTTCACTTTTGAAACTGTATGCTTTAATATATTTTAATAAATTAGTACTTGATGATTTATAAGGTTGTTTATAGGGAGAATTAAACAAAAGGCCATTCCTGAATTCGATACGAATTCAAATGCATTTACAAGATTCAGATTTGCATTGAATCAGAATTGAAGGAAATTCGGTTGTTTTTTATTTAAATCATCTGACCTCCGACTTTTTAGCACCTACATGTAAGGATTTTGATAAAAATGACGAATGGAATGGTTTCAGGTCAGGATAGGTCACCAGCTTTGGTCGTTTGGTCACTTGTTGTTTTGAAAAAAATCTATTCTACATTTAGAAGAATGTTTTGTCCAGGCTCGCTCATCATTAAAAAAATTGAACAATTTTTACCTTATTTTGGTCGGAAATAATTGGGTCAGGATTGGACCCACTTTCTATCGTTTTGGTAATCCAAAGATATTTTTTTTTGTTAAAACCAAAAATTTGGAGAAGAGATCCAAATAAAGGTTAAAACCTTTTTGGAACGCAATTAATAAATTAATAATTATAAGCTGCCATCAAATTTGCTAGATCTTTTACAAACTCTGGATCAGACAAAGCTTTTTTGGAAAATTTCTTTTGACGGTTTTGAAATTGTAGTTTGTATAAAAATGACGAACAGAATAGTTTGGTTATCGTTAGGCCATGAATGAACATCCTCATCACTCATCAACCAATTTTTTTTTTTATTAACTTTGCAAGAAATTTTTGTTCAAGTTAGCGCACAGTCTGGACTAATTACCATTTTTTATCGTTCGGTCGTCAATAGGTATCTTCCGTCCCCATCTAATTTACTTTGAAGAACCATTATTGCCATTTCCATTCGAATGTCCAATTAAGTACAAACGTCCGTATGGAAAACGGATCGTCTTAAATTCGCTGTGCTACATATTTCACAATCTTCTTGTCGATCCATTACATTTAACAACTCCTCATACTTTCCAAAACCATTCTCCTATATTAATTTATTCCCATTATACTCCACATGGAGTGCGGTACTGACATTGCGATTAACTCCCTCGCTAAATAATTTTAGTCAGTAAAAGGGTCAGTTGCAATTTTGCTACCACCGAGTAAACATTTAAATAATTTAATTATTACTTGTGTGAAAAGTTGAATCAGCAGTTTAAATCTTTTTTTTTCTTTTAAAAATATTGTGATGTGAAAAACAAGTGAAATCGTGATGTTCTTATCTTCGCCTCAAGTAAAAAAGGCTGGGCCAAATCAGCAGATAGCGATGTCCGCAAGCGATTTGGCACCGAACGTCACGACCTCAATTATTAATAAAAATACAAAAGTGCAGCATAGTCCAAAGCAAAACAAATTTTAAATGCTCAAAAAATTACCTTACCAGGCAATTTAAATCAAAGTGAAATTATTAATTTAAATAACATTGGTATGTTGAACCATAACGAAATTAAAAGTGCATCGTCGCCAAATATTGACGATAAAACAAACAATGAGAGTGCATCGACATCAAATGACAATAAAATAACAGTGATGTAGGTCAGTGTTTAGTGCAAACGGGAATAGACCGGTATATTACTGTCCGATCAAAACGAAGAAGAAGCCCTAGATCAGCGGCCAGTGCAAGCGCGAATAAATTCACTAAGCTAGCTAGCGTTGAATTAACGCATGGTAATAGGTATTCTTGCTTGGTTGTTGACGAGCCGCTGGCCGAAAAAACTCCAAAAACTGAGAAGCCGCCACAAATCTATTTGAGGGAAGAATCAAATAGAGAACTTGCAAAAACGATCGAGTTTATCACGGAAGGTGCATTTTATATTTCCGGGATCAAAAGAGGAGCTATAAAAGAAACAAAAATTCAACCGCTCAATATTGATGCTTACCGAGCATTAATTTAACATTTTGACCAAGTTGGTAAACATTACTACACTTATCAACTAAAGAGCCAAAAAGGATTGGTTGTCATCTTAAAAGGAATAGAGAGTAACGTGGATGCAAACGAAATACAGGATGCTCTCGCTGAAAAAGGTTTCCAATGCAAATCTATTACCAATATTTTTAATCGGGAGAAGGTACCTCAGCCATTGTTTCGTCTGGAATTAGAACCAGACAATAAAAAAGTTAAAGGCAACCATTCAATATTTAACCTAAAATATCTACTGTACAGAAGAGTTACCATCGAGGAGCCCAGGAAAACAAATGGGCCGGTACAGTGTGTTAAGTGCCAAGAATATGGGCACACTAGAGCATATTGCACTTTGAACGATGTTTGTGTTATATGTGGTGAACTCCATAATTCAAAGGTTTGCAATAAAGCAAAAAAGGAAGCATCAGTGAGAAAATACAGCAACTGCGATGGAAATCACACAGCTAATTATAGAGGGTGCCCAATTTATCTAGAATTGAAAAGGAGAATCAATCCAAAGCAGCGAGCAGAACAGCGAATCCTAAATCTTCATTCTTCAGCTAGAAAAGAAGCACGACCAGAAATTCTAAACACAAACGCTCAAAATGGAAAACAGTACGCAAGTGTAAGCGGCAGCGTGCACGAAGGGGTTTCATACGCAAGTGTTCTTAAAGGTACCGCTCCTAAAGTTCAAGCAAGTGAAGAGGGAAACATCTCAACGGCTTTAAATAAAGTGACCAATATGATGCAAAGCTTCATGGCGATGATGGAGAGAACCATGGATCTAATGATGCAGAATATGAGCACGCTGATGCAGATAGTCGTAAAAAGCCAGAAATGACCATCATCAAAATAGCCATATGGAATGCAAACGGCCTAAAACAACATAAAGCGGAGGTACATGCATTTCTCACTGAGCACAATATTGACATAATGTTAATATCAGAAACACGCTTCACCAAAAATAGCTATTTCAAAATTAATGGGTACTCTATTTACGACACCAAGCACCCAGATGGTAAAGCACATGGAGGCACTGCTGTATTGATAAAGCGAAGATTAAAACAATACGAACTTCCGAAATATGAGAAAGAACATATACAATCAACGAGCATCTGTCTGCAGGAGTGGTCTGGAAACTGCGTCATATCGGCAGTGTACTGCCCTCCAAAACATGCTATAAAAAAACTCCAGTTCTTGGATTATTTCAGCCAGCTGGGTAATAAATTTCTTGCGGGCGGTGATTACAACGCTAAACATACTCATTGGGGTTCCAGATTAACATCGCCGAAAGGCAAACAACTTTATGATGCTATAGAGGAACAGTCGCTGGATTATTTATCTGCCGGTAACCCAACTTACTGGCCCACGGATAAAAAGAAAATTCCTGATCTAATTGACTTTTGTGTAACTAAGGGCATTCTACGTACATACGCTAAGGCCACCGATTGCTATGATCTGTCTTCTGATCACTCACCGGTAATAGTAACATTGAGTACCGATGTCCTAAGGAACGAAATACCGAATCATCTTACAAACAAGAAAACTAATTGGGATCAATATAGGAGGCTAGTCGAACAAAAGTGTCTACTTAATATTCCTCTGATCACACCAGCTGATATTGATGCGGCGGCAGAAAATCTAAAAGATGTCATGACATTATCCGCTGAAAGGGCTACACCCGGCATAAGTAGTTCGGAAAAAGTTAATAAACTGTCACATAATATACAGGAACTAATCCAAGAAAAGCGAAAAATTCGTCGTCAATGGCAGCAAACAAAATCACCGTTATTGAAATGGAAATTAAATCGAGCTATTAAGGGCCTAAGATTTGCTTTGAGTGAAGAAGAAAACCAGCGCTTAAAGAACTATTTAAGTGATCTCTCGGCAACCGAGAGGACAGATTATTCTTTGTGGAAGGCAACAAAAAATTTAAAAAGGCCAACAAATTCGAATCCACCGATTAGACTACCAACAGGAAATTGGGCGAGAAGTGATGAAGAAAGAGCCAATGCTTTTGCTGCTCATCTAGCAACAGTATTCGTCCCACACGAAGAAGATAATTATTTCGTCCTACCCGAGCCAACGGATGATGGTTTATCCTACAAACCTATAAAGTATAACTGGAAGAAAGTTAAGAATACAATTAAAACTTGCATAAGCCCGAAAAAGGCACCTGGGCATGATCTCATTACTGGAAAAATGATAAGGGAATTGCTGGATAAATGCATAAAACTAATAACATTTGTATTTAACGCGATCATGAGAACCAGCTATATTCCTCAAAAATGGAAGATATCCTGCATCACAATGATACATAAGCCAGGGAAAAAAGAAACGCAAATCTCATCATATCGTCCAATAAGCATGCTGCCCACAATCTCAAAGCTATTTGAAAAAATGTTATTAACGAAATTAAAACCAATATTAGAAGAATGGCGCGTTATTCCAGACCATCAATTTGGGTTCCGAAACCAACATGGTACTATAGAGCAAGTACGCAGAACTGTAAATGCAATCAAAATCACCTTCGAGGAAAAGAAATGTTCTGCTGCCTTTTTGGATATCGCACAAGCTTGTGATAAGGTTTGGCATGATGGACTAATTTACAAAATTAAAGAGCTTCTACCAATATTATACTTGTTGTACACAGCTGATATACCTGTAACTAACAAAATAATAATATCAACATTTGCCGATGACACGGCCATCCTGGTGTCCCACACTAATCCTGAAATTGCCTCAAAGGAATTGCAGAATCATTTAAACAAAGTCGCGGACTGGTTGAAAGCATGGCGAATCAAAGTGAACGAAAACAAATCAACTCATGTCACATTCACGCTGAACAAACGCACCTGCCCACCAGTGAAATTAAACGATAAAAATATTCCTCAACAAACGAAGGTAAAATACTTAGGTTTGCACCTGGATAGAAGATTAACGTGGAAAAATCATATTGAAACAAAGCGCAACCAAATAAAAATTACATTTTCTAAAATGTATTGGCTGATGGGAAGAAAATCTCAGTTGTCATTAGCTAATAAAGTTTTACTTTACAAAGCGATAATCAAACCCATATGGACATACGGTATTCAGTTATGGGGATCCACCAGCACTTCAAACAGAGAACTCCTGCAACGAGCCCAAGCGAAAATACTTCGCAGTATTACCAATGCTCCTTGGTACATTCGAAATAGTAATATACATCTCGATCTTGGGATTAAAACCGTTAAAGAAACTATTAAAGAATTCAGTTCGAAATATTATTCAAAACTAGAAGCACATCCCAACGAATTAGCCAGGGAGATACTAAAACAGCCGCGATTTAGGCGACTGAGAAGACCAGATCCACTCGAACTGATGAACCTGTGAACCTGTGAATTTACTAAATGATTATCTTATATTTATAAGTATAATCTAAATTAGTTAAATTGTGAGCACTAACAATAAGTATTAACATTGGTTAAGACTTAAAATATGTAATAATTTTTAGATTAAGATTTGATTACTTCTTGTGAGTTTCTTATGTAGAAAGATTCAAGAATAAAGCCATTGGCAACATTTAAAAAAAAAAAAAAAAAATAAAGTAAAAGCGTGCGCTCTTGATAAATTGCTGCTGGCCCACATTCTTTTAAGAACCGATGGACAAATTGCAATTAAATGATAGTGACATTTCACTTGTCAATTTACAACAACAATGCTATATAAAAATTCCGTCGAATTCCTTCTGAGTTGATTATAGTCGTATTTTCGACATGAGAATTTTACAACAACAATTGCACGCGACACGAATTAAATAATTCAAACAAAAAGTTTGAATTATTTAATTCATTCCTAATTTTAGTTATACTACCTGACACCAGATGCCAAATTGCTCTTTCTTTATGTTGTTTTATTTCAATTCAAAAACATAATTCGCGACTTGTTTTCATGAGAAAAAATAATTCTAATTAAATTTTTCTCATGGAAATACAGCTAATAAAAGATTGCCTATAACGACCAAACAACGGGTTCAAAATAATCGTGAGATGACCTAAAGTATATTTTCGAAAAATGCCTTCTTGCCTTGACAAATGCGACTACTCAATAGGAGACGGATTTCGCATTTTCGAAGTGATTATGTCAATAACTAATTTGTTAAGAAATATTAAAAGATTAAGAAATACTAAATATTTTGTTAAAAAATTAATTTTTCTTATTTGCCAATAAAAAGTTTTTTATAAGAAATGCCATAATCGCTTTTCATAATACAAACACAAATACCAAGCGAACCGCATACACAAAATCGCAAAAAATACAAAATCGCAAAAAATACTAAATCCATTTCATAATTGGGCCCCAGGAATAGTCCCCTGAGATAGCCCTTCACCTTTTTATATTTCACATTGAAAATTCAAAATTTATAGCGGATGTATTGTGGTTGAAAATGTCGAGAGTAGAGTAGGGCTTTGAGTTTCTATCAAAAAATGCTTAGTTTTTAACGGTTATTAAGTGACCTTGATTCGTGAAAATGATGTTGCTAAAGATATAAAAAAAAGTCGTAAAAATATTGAGGCAAATGCATTTTACTGACAATTATTCAGATTTTTCAGATGAGAATTTACTACCAGCCTCAATGATTTTTGGTCAGAAATTACTCATAGATGGTAAGGTTTTCATTTAACACCTTTGTTGTTAACTCCTTAAACCATCGTACAAGGAGTTAAACGAGATGTTTCAAAGGTTGTTATTTGTTTGCGCAGTAATTTTTGAATCAATCATCCAATGATGTAGAAACCGATTTCATCATTTCAAAGCTAAAGAAAATGGCAGCTTTCACTGTTTTCAAAAAATCAGTGGGTATTTGTCAAAGAAAAATGGTCATTTTCCATAATTACAAATTATGTGAAGTGTTAACGTTTAACAAATATAACGCCTAGAGCGCTGTATTTGAATAAAACGCCCAGTAACCATACTATTCGTTAAAAACGCTTAGAAGATATTTTCGGTGGAAGACAGTAGTTAAAAAACCCTAATTTATACGAATAATTCTTTTAATATACATAAGTCCTACAAAATTACTTCTTTTTTAAATTTCGACTGATATATAGATTTCGTTTCAATTTACCATTTTTAAAATCTTATTGGATTACACTTTAAAGAGTTTCAAAATGTTTTTATTTCAATAACTTATAGGTTTAAATCCTGGTTTTTTTTTAGTACTGTCGATGTTTTCTCAAAAGTGATCTGATATATAACAGCTAGCATGACGGAGCAAATGGCACAGTGGTTAAAGCTGGGGCGGTTGGATCGGGAGGTACCGGGTTCGAATCCCTATAGGGGCGGGATGGAAAAGGGATTTTTCATCATCTGATTACGATCGGTGATGAAGATGAACACATCTATGACCCCCTGTTGAGAGTGCAGAATCCAAGGGCCGCCCCACCTTTCATGCCAGCACAACAGGTTGGCATGAGGCAATGCAATGTGCAGGTGGTTTTCAAAGATAGATCTGTAGCCGCCCGTCCTCGATTTGGCTACTCAAGGCGTAAAGTAGGACGGTAAAAAATAAATCAAAAAGAAACAAACAAACAAACAAAAAGCTAGCATGGAAGCAGATAAATGTAAATGTGATAGCCCTTAATCATTTGAAATAAAGATTCTAAGCCGTTTAGTTTTATTAAATTATAGTTATTACTTGTAATGATATATTTTATTAATAATTAAAAAACTGGTATTTTAGCCTATTTTTTCAAAAACGTTTATCCAGCTAACGTTTCAAACAGAATTCCTGTTCATCTTCAGACCTTCTAAACATTTTTTTTTCGATATAAAATATGGTATAAACACAACTCAAAAACTACTTACAAATTGTTATTTTTAAATAAAATTATTAAATTAAACATTATTGAAACGTTAAAAATTATTTAAAAATATGTATCATATACATATGTAAACGGAAAAAAAAAAAAATAATTTAATTAAAAAATATTTTATTTGATCACATAAAGGCACTTCAAAATAAAACAATAATAAAAATTTTCCGTTAACTAGATAGTTCAATGCAAGGGAAAAATTATTTGAAAATGGCAGTTGAACAATAATTCGAAAAACATACCTGTCTTTTAAAATTAAACAATATCAAAAAATTATATTGTGTCATAAAGAAGGATACCAACAGTATAACCGCTGTACTAACTACATAATTAATTGTTTCAAATCAAATGATTATAATTATTTTGAGTTTATTGATACTATTGGTATCCATCTTTATGTGTATCATCTCTAAAACTCGCCTAGTGGTATGGTTCCCTTCTTTTTCAAGAATTTTAACATTTTCCAAATAAATTTCGTGGTTAGTTTCGTGTAAATGTGTTGACAAAGCACTCGTAAGCTCAGAACCCACTTTATTTAGATTCAATCTTTTTGCGTCTCTTTTATGTTGACAAAACCTGGTGTTTAAAAGTTGTTTTGTTTGCCCAATATATGACTTATTACACTCACACACAACTTTGTATACAACATTCTTGTTGTTTCCTATAACGATGTCGGTTCTTTAAGAGACGAGAAAAGTGAATTATCAAAACTACTATATGGCTTTCCAACTGTTTTGAAATTATATTCACCCAAACAGAACAACACATATCTGGCACGATTGTCTTCTAACATTGGGATTGCCTATTTCCTCTGGAATTTTTATGAATCGTTGAATTTATGATAGGCCTTATGAATTTGGATAGCCATTATTAATGAGAGTACTTTTGAGGACCCGAAAATTAATTTTGTGAAATATTGGGTCAGAAAGTTCAAGAATTTTATTCGATAATAAGCTGACGGTATTTCTTTTATATGCTAATGGAAGATGAGAATGGAAATTTAGATATCTACCAGACCAAGTTGTTTTATGAAACCATAATCCATATAGACAATGAACCATTTTCGTTACGTACAATAACAAGATCTAAAAATGCCAACCTGTGGTTATTCTCTAACTCTGCTGTAAATTTTATATTGATGTTAAAATTGTTGAATGCTGCAAATAAAATATCTATTTTATCTGTAGGAATGGCTGTGACTATATCATCAACGTAACGATAATAAAAAACTGGTTTAAAGTTGAGAGAATTCAGTACACTTTTTTCAACACGAGAACTAGACGAGTTGATGATACACATAAAGGTGGATACCAATAGTATCAATAAACTCAAAATAATTATAATCATTTGATTTGAAACAATTAATTATGTAGTTAGTACAGCGGTTATACTGTTGGTATCCTTCTTTATATGACACAATATAATTTTTTGATATTGTTTAATTTTAAAAGACAGGTATGTTTTTCGAATTATTGTTCAACTGCCATTTTCAAATAATTTTTCCCTTGCATTGAACTATCTAGTTAACGGAAAATTTTTATTATTGTTTTATTTTGAAGTGCCTTTATGTGATCAAATAAAATATTTTTTAATTAAATTATTTTTTTTTTTCCGTTTACATATGTATATGATACATATTTTTAAATAATTTTTAACGTTTCAATAATGTTTAATTTAATAATTTTATTTAAAAATAACAATTTGTAAGTAGTTTTTGAGTTGTGTTTATACCATATTTTATATCGAAAAAAAAAATGTTTCGAAGGTCTGAAGATGAACAGGAATTCTGTTTGAAACGTTAGCTGGATAAACGTTTTTGAAAAAATAGGCTAAAATACCAGTTTTTTAATTATTAATAAATAAAACCCTAATAATCTTCGTTATAATATATATTTTATTGTTATTTATTTCTTATTCATACAAAATATCAAATATTATAAATACAATAAAGCGAGTCTTTTGTTATTGTTCCACTGGGGAGAATAGTTTGTTTAGTATTAAATCGTCGGTAAAAATGATAAATTATACTAAAATTTGTCATACAATTCATAATTTCTTTATTTTAATTTTTACTACAATTTCTTTACATTAGAATTTAGCAGTGTACTCTGCACCACTTTATATCAAATCTATAATAATCCAATATAAACTCTTGTAATTCCAATTGGATTCGTATACGTATAATACGCTTTATTAATTGATGCAACTAAATGTGTGGCGCTAGTAGTATAAAAACGTATTCAAACGTCAAACCAAAAAAATCAATACAAAACGGTCAAGTGAATTCGTTTGTCCTGAAATGAATTAGTTTTTCTGTTCAATTAAAATGGATAATCCAATTCAAGGTAAGTGTTCCGTATAAATTAAATAATACAGAATAATATTAAATAAAATTTACGGTTAATCAATTAAAATTTGAATAGGTTGTCAACAAAATAATCATTCAGTTTCATGGTTAAAAAATGAACTGCAAAAATTGGGTGCAAAAACAAGTGGGAACAAAGACACTTTAATACAACGGTAAAAAATGAAATTGTTATGCACGAATTAAACTTTATTAACAAATAAATTGTTTGATCCAGCTTAAATAGGTGGAACGAGAACAGTTTAAATAGGACATTGTACCAGCAATCAAACGATCGGCATGAATCAGCAGATATAAATATTATAATTGAAACTGTGCTGAGCACCGAATTAAAGCCTCTCTTAGAAATCAACAAATATGTAGCCTGGACAGAGGACTTCGTTTGGCTCAGCACAGTTTCATTTGCAAAATTAATTGTAAAATTGATGAGCATAAAATTACAATAGCCGGTACTTGTTTTACTGAGAAAACCAAGCACATAGATTATACACTGTGAAGCTGTTATTCCTAGAAGAACAGGTGAACAGTGCTAACTGTGAATGTGCCGCTGGTGCCGGACTGGCTGCAGCATGCAAACTTATTGGAGCAATAATGTTTGGTTTACAACATTATCGAAGTACCGGTGAGTTTTTAAATAAATTTCGTTCAGTTCGTTTGACCTGAAAGTGGTTTTTTAGCCAAATCATTGGAGAGAGTTTCTCCGACGAGTTTATTGCAAGTATGGCACCAACCATAGGGAGAATTAAAACAGACGGCAGTAACACGAAAATATAAAAGTATAAAATATTTCTCAATAACGAACAGGAAAAGGCGGCTATTAATTGCCAACGCAACGTGAATCCAATTGCCTATTTTGAAGACCACTGCTACTGCGCCAATATGGAAAAGTTAACGGTTGATGCCATAAACCGAACAACAAATTTCGAGCGCAACCAAATAAAACACCAAACAGTGGAACAAACTAGGTCACAAAAGTGGCACAATTTACGGAAATCAAGAATTACTGCATCCATTGCATCAGAGGTCACGAGTACTGTAAGAAGCGGAAAATTCTCTACCTCAGTGGCCATCAGAATTATAAAACCAAAAATGTTCAGTACTTTAGCAACTCGTTGGGGTGTAGCCAACGAAAAAAAGGCACTAGTAGCATATAAGAAAGCAACGGGGAACAAAACAAAAGCAATCGGTCTCTGTATCGACGCAGAATATCACTTCTTGGCAGCTACACCTGATGGCATAATATATATTTTAATTTAAATTATTTATTAAACGAAATCCTAATGATTGAAATATCGATTTTATTTATTTTAAACATAACAATTTCATTAATTTTTTAACGTTTTATTATTTTATATTTATATATTTGAGGCTGAAATATTCCATTTTTGATATTGTCTTTATTTATTTCTAAACATTTTTTTTTTTTAGTTTTGGTTTTTCGTACATTTATTGAATTCAAAATGTAAATAAATTGAATTTATTTACAATAATTAATAACTACTATTTACAAGAATTTACATTAAATAAAATGCCTAAAATTATTTTTCTACTTAGTAAATTGTTTTAATATATGTTATAAAATTTCTTTTTTAAAATTAATTAGCATATTTGCTACAAAGATTATTTCGTTGATACGGGGCCATAAATGTGAAGCGATGGTATGAGATAGAATTTTGTTAAATTTCCCTAATTCTCTCAACTAAAATTCGTCGGTTTGCAATTTTTCGAGTGTTCAAAACCTCTTGAGGTGTCAGTTGACTTTTGTTTCTTAAGAATGGTGGTATATTAAGAGCTACTCCTTTATTCTTTAGGATATCGCTGATATCGAAACCTCGATCAGCTAGCACAATATCACCCTTGTTTAATTGGTCCAAAATTCCACAAACTGCGACTATATATTTGTCTGATACTAACCCACAGTAGACATCAGAACAATAAATTACTGTTCCTTTTTCATCTATACCGACTAAATATTTTAAAGTATTTTGATTTTTATAATGGGAAAATAACGCTTGGTTAAGTTCTGGGTTCTGCCTACTTTGGTTCGTTTTCGCAGAACAATCTAAAATTACTGTGTAGGCATCTGGATTGCGATACCTCAACGACCACCAATCCACCGATTTAAATGCGGCATACATCACATTCGTCCAATGCACAAATATTTTTCTTCTGGCTGTCAATGTTAGACCATACATTTCCCCAATAATTGAAAAAAGGAAATTTTGTTTGTATATGATCAAGGTTCTTCTTTGTTAAATACACATCAAATTGTGAAGGGGCGGTTTGGTCTAAAAACGGAAATAGCACATCAAACCTATTTCGATGCAATCCAGTATATTTGTTAAATTGCTCGTTGTCCAGGCGATCATAAAATAGGGATATTTTTATTGGGACGTACGTTTGGGTGAAATAGTCACGCGTTGTAGGTATATACCAGTTTGTTCATGAACTTGTAGTTGAACCATTGAAGGTGCCCTTATCTCTAAACTTTGAAGAGATGACGTTGCTAAACTTTCAGCCAATGAAACTTCTTGAGCCGTATTTTCAAGAGGTGCTTCATTTAAACATGCATTATGCACGTCCTCCGTATTTAACACCTTTAATAAAAAGTTTAAAAAATTAAACGTCTTTATACCTGTCCTTAATTCTATTTTAACTTACGACTTCTCTTCGTTTTGGTGGGGGCCTATCGGCAAATTTCTGCTTGGGATGGCAGTGAACTTTAAAATCCATCTTGAATCACCTAGAGAGTTTATACAATGTATACAAATTTACAAATTAAATATCAAATTTTAACTTACTAACGGTAGTTGGCTTGAAATCTTGTTCCGTAAAATGCAAACTACCCATTCTGGTAAATTTTGTCGGACGTTTCCCACTTTTTATAGCCCTCACCCACTTTGTAACCATAAATTTGTTGGACGCAAATTTGTGGAAACTTAATCCAACGCCCTTATTCTGTTTTGAATTACATTGCGGTCTTTATATTAAAAATTAAAATAAATTTGAACAAGCAATTAAATGTAAGTGTGTTATTACTATTTTTGACAACTAGAATATTTTTTCGATACACACAGAGACATCTACTTTAGTTTAACTTCAAAAAGCGTATTATGGAAGAATCTCTGGAAAAATTAACGCGCTCGAGTTGACTGTAGTAAACGCATATTTTTCTCTCCGTGTGGCACTGCTGTTGAATGTTATTAAAATAATGTTTGAGTAATTGTGACAATATTCTTCACAACAAATCCGCGAACTTCACAAAAAGGGCTTGATTATTTTATTTCGTGACTATACTTGTTGGGGTTGGAAAATAGTTATTTATGGTACTAGTGAGCAAAACGAGATATTATCCATGATGCATAAGTTTGTCCTACGAGGCGATAGCCGAGTGGGACATTATCCCGAGTGCATAATATCTCTTTGCTCACGAGTGCCATACAACGTTTTATCCACTTTTGGTTGAAATAAATTTCGTAAATTAATAAGAAATAGTTTCATTTTGTGTTTTCACACTAGAGAATTGAATTTTGAAATCCATTTTAAATCTTCTAGTTAGTTCTTTATAGTTCTAAATAGTTCTTTAAATTGTCATGGTGTACTTTAATTTAATTAATTTGTGGAATATATGTTTTCATACAATTTGACTACGAATAATTTTCCAATGACTACTCAACATTTTGTTATACAAAATATAACTCACGTTGCCCCTAGCAGCGTGGGTTATACAATAACAATGGGTTATTTTACATTTTCTTTATTTGAAATCAGCATAGTTATCGAGCTATTATATATCAAAAGTGGATAAAGGTTCTTAAGACATTTTCGAATCTTTTCATCGTGAATTTCTGTATAAACTAATAGGTCCGAAATAAGGAAAATAAAAAAGTTATTCTTTGGGCTGCATTCTTTATAAACGAACGAGAGTATTATTTTCACAACGGCGTGAATTTTCGTGGTAGGAGTTTCTCATATGCCTTTTACTCGTACATAAATGTACTAAAAATGCTGAAATTAAATTTGTTTTCCATTATATAGGTACGTATATATATACACATATATATGTATATATCCTTACCAAAACAACAACAATAGAAGGACATAAAAAACTATAGGATAAAACAAAATAATAACAAAAAACTATTTTTTATATAAAAGTGAGTAAGTACATATATAATGTACAAATATACCATAAAGTTTATATATACAAAAGTTTTATTTTTTTCTATCATTCTCACGAACTTTCCAACAAATTTTTTTTCCATCATTCTTTTTTTTATTTTTTTTTTTTGGAAAATAAAACAAAAAAATTAAACAACGAGAAAATTGTAAATATATGTAGCTATATACATACATATTACATAAATACGAATCTTTATATATAAAAAATAAATAACAAAATATCAATAAAGTATCCACAATCATGATGATGATGACGGAGAGAACGCTTAAAGCTATGTTCTATTGAAATTAACAAAACAAAAACAAAAAAAATTGACAAAAAAGCGAGCGATATTGTATTTTATTAATTCCACCATTTTGTCCAATTCACTTTGAAAAATGATAAAACAAAGAAAATTACCCCTTCACGTCCTTTTTTTTTTAAGTTTAATCAATTTTTTTTTACCCGAACCATACACACACACAACATTGTCATAGAAACCGAAATATGATGGTGCGCGCTGATTGGTTAAAATGTATTCCTTTTTTAGTCTCCCCTCTTTTTATGATTTATATTATAAATCTTTGAATGCGAAACAAAGTCAACAATATCATGATAAACGTATAAAAATAAGGTACAGTCCATCGAAAAACAAAACGTGTTCGCATAAAAAAAAGGACGACAAATTTATTGTGGTGCGAATGCTCATGCGTTAAAAAAAGAAAGCAGTGTATCCTTTTTTTTAGAATTAAATGATTGACATTAATCCTCCTACACAATGAAAATTATCCTATCGCATTGTATTGCCGGAATGAGAAAAATATATTACAAGGACCTCGATGTGATCTCGTTTCCTCTCTTTCTATCTCGCTAAATGTTTAATATTGACGGGATACGTGTACAGTAGATTATGAATTTTAACAAAGTGAATTTTTTCTTATTCGATTTATATTTCAAATTTGATGATCGACAGCATGGTTTGTTGTTGATTCGGTTTAATAAATAAATAAATAAATAACAGTAATATATACACACAATAATAAATATTTATGTAAGAAATCCTTTAAATTTATATATCCTTTAAAATAAATTCAGGAACAATATTTTATTTGGTTATTTATCAATTTGAGAAAACGGTTTTTGAGTGTCGCGGTCGCGAGTGAAAGTTTTGTTATATGTGCAGGATTTAGTGCGTCAACATTTTCTTTTTTTTTATTGTAGTGGATAAAATTTATAAAAATCATAAAAATCAGGATATCAGTGTTCTACATGTGATTTTCTGCATCATTATGATTAAATAACATTTTTTTTTTTGAATGTTTTCAAGTTATTTAGAAAAAATAAAAAAATAATTTACATTCAGATAGTTTTTGTTTTTTGTTACACAGTTATTTGGTTAACAAAAATAAATTTTTAGTGAAATAATAAAATTAGTTAAACATAGCTATTCAAACTGTATCTTCCGTCGGATTTGTCTACCCACTTGAACAATAACGGTTCAATAGGGGGGCATTTATTAACAGGCACCAAATTGGATTTTAAAAATAATTGTGTTGGTACTGGAGGTACTGGACCTGGTGGTGGTGGTGGTGGTGGAGGTGGAGGTGGCGGTGTCGGCGGTGGTGGTAATAATAGTGGTAGCGGTGGTGGTGGCACATCATCATCATCAAATCTAGGCCTTAGCCCGTCGAGTCCCGATTCACAACAATTTAATATATTCCCAGCGATTTTTAGTCGCCAATTAAATTTCTCGACCGGATCGTGTGGCCAAGGTAAACTTATGGACGATTTACGACCAAATTTAGTCGGTGGCCTTTTAGGCCTACAACAAGGGCTACTCGATGATCATGCATTGGCACATGGGAACCTGCAACATAGTACACAAGATTCAAAATTTATGTCACTGCAGGACAATAGACTGATGGGAATTTCATCGCATGAAAATCGTTTATTAGGTTTATCGCAGGAGGTTCGGAATTCGGCGGGCAATGTACTAGGGAATGATAATAAAAATTCAGTGCAAAGAAAGTGTAGTAGTACACCGGAAGATTTTAGTGCGCTCTACGGTGGCATACCAAATTCGGGGATTAACGATACATCATCGCATCATCATACACCAGCGCATACGCCTCCATCACGGATATCCGATCATACAGGTAATGATAATAAGTAAAACTAGAATGTGTTTGTGTGTGGGTTTGTGCTTATATAGCAGCTGATTTTTAGATACATTTTCATTATCCTTAATCCTTTCGACACTATATACGTATATTGTGATTTATCTCTCTCAAAATTGAACAAAACATTTGGACTGGATAACACAAAACTAAAAGTGAACAAATAAATTACGGTTAATAGGATTTCAATGACCATTAAATGATTTATTAAGGATGTGCACGCGTCAAGGATTATAGAAAATTTATTTTGGTTTGAATATAAGTAGAGATAATTGGAAAGGTGTGAAGTGTGAATATTGTTTTGGACATATAAACGAAACGACGATTTTTTTATAGTGATTTTTCGGGGTTTGTGTGACCGAGTACCGACGCCAATAATTGTTTAAAGTTAAACGTCCGACGGCGTGAACTTCTGGAATTAAACTTTCTGTTTCGCTCTAGTTTAGTTAATTCTCAAATGTTATCATAAATATACATTGTCAAGTGATCAGTAATAGTATCACAACAAAGTTAAGATTGAAATCAACAACAATAATTTTATTTTCGTTTTGCTTAGATGTAAGCATAGTAGGGATTTTTAAGTAAGGCCAGTTTTATGGAAAATAGTTGAGTGTGCCTCAAGCTTTGAAGATTCAGAACAAAAAGCTATAAATATGGAAATTTAAATTTAATGAACCTAATTTGTTTCAACGGTTTTTATTTTATTTTGTTTCATAGGTTTGGAAATTTTGCGGTGTCCAACTGTTATAGATTAAAACAGTATATAGTAGCGCGCTAATTGCATGAGTTTAAGCTATAAAAATTATAGTTTCTAACCGTCGGCAACTCGTTTTCTAATTGAACAATACAGTTTTATAATTTTCTGTAGTAGTCTCGATAAACTGTGATTTAGTAAACCGAATTTATCAGTTTAATCATACTGGCAACCTCAATTGTACCTAGTCGCGTTTCAACAAGCAGATTTCTAATTTTGCAAAAAACAATTATCTTACAGTTTTGCATTACATTTTAAATAATAAAGCTCTATAGACACTAAACGGATATATTTAAAATATTTATGAAAATATAAATTGGAAAGCTCAACTTAAATCTATCGGAATTTAAAGCTATTTTTTAATATTTTAATACTTAAAAAGAATTTTAAAATACCTATAATAGTATTTGTTAGAAATATTTTTATATCAGTAGGAACCTGAATTTCCGATGGAAAGCTCAGTTTGTAAAATAGGAACTTTGAAAGCTTTCTAATTAAAAATAAAGAAAAACCCGGAGCAAAAAATGGCATGATTTTTAAATCCCTAAAGAGTAAGATAACTGAAAAAGAATATCGCGGAACGAAAAAACCAAGTGTCGATAAATGAAGAATTTCTATATACTTCAAAGTTATTACATTTTCCAAAACTCCGTTCGCACAAAGCTCGGAATAATTGAAAAACAGCATTTTTTTACGTAAAGTTCTTGTTATTTATTTGAAGATAATTTCGAAATTAAGAAAGTTTAAGTGTATGAAAAACACAATTTTGATATTTAGAGGATTAAAAAATTTTAATTTAACAAACTTAATTAATTTGTGGTATTTAGCTTAGTTTTTAAAATTTTTATTAATTATTTATGAACTAAACTTAATGAATGAAAGACATCAAAATTTAGTTTACAAAAGAAGTTTCCACCGATTTCTTCGAAAATGCTTTGGCCCCCGCCGTACCCGCCGCACCCGCACCCGCCGCACCCGCACCCGCTGAGGTGCCCACGGTTGTTCTCAGATTAAGCTTATAGTGCAAATTTGCCGAACAGTACATTTCTTGGAAATTTTTAAGAAAAGGCGGCGGTCTAATTAATTATAAAAAAGAAGAAATCGCTCCTGTTGCTATTAAATATTTTCTTAAGACAGGGTCAATCATTTCTTCTCGGTTCTGACTCCATAGAAATAAAAATGCCTTAAAGTCCTGACCGATATTTAGATGTAGATGAAAATTAGCTAAACTCATAATGATTTTAGTGTTTGCTGGATTGATTTATTTGTATTATACGTTTTGCGTAACTTCAAGTTTACCATTTTTTCATTTATCAAAACTCAGCCTTTTACAAATCAAATTAAGCCTTTAGCCAAACAAATTCAACCTTTTACAAATCAAGTTTTGATTAGAAAAGGTTGAATTTGATTAAAGATAGATAAAATAGATAGATACAATTTCTTTTGAAAAAAGGACCTTATAGTAACCTGCTGGAATTTACAGGTTTATTTTGAAAAACTATTTTAAATATAAGGGAAATGGAAGTGTCAACTTAATTTTGCAACTAGTGATGGTGTTTGTTTTTTTGGTTATGTTTGGTAGGGTTCTCCTGATTTTGGAAATTCTTGCTTCCCGATTTTTTCCCGAGATTTTTGGAGTTTATCATCGAAATGAGATGGGCGATATTTGTGACTTAATTGGTGATTCGGTGTTACGAAACAGTCAGGTTATTCGATATTTTCAATATTATTCGAGTTTGTTTGACATTTTAGTAGAGTGTATTTGATAGTTCAATGTTATTCGAGAATTGAATCGATACTTTTGAAAATGTCCAAAGTAGCACTTTTAGAAATGCGATCTTGGTCGTTTTCAAATTAATCGATTCAATTTTAGAGCCTTTTTGAAGAATACGATTGTTCTATTTTTGTTGCATTTCCCTTCGTATTAGTAACATTAGTATGTTAGTAACATTAAGTTACTTGACAAATAATTCCATATTTACAGGAATCTAGATTTTTACTGTCTTTCCGATATTATTCAATAATATCCAGATTTTTCGGTATTATTGAAATTGTTCCAGATCAATCGAGATTCACAGAATATAGAGATTATTCGAATTTTTCTGGGTTAATCATGGTTGTTCCGCGGTTTATTCTAGATTTCTTAAGTTTTTTGATATTTCTAGATTTATTCGAGATTTTTAAAGATTTCTAAATGCTGATATTTAAAAGATCTTGTCAGATTATGCGAAAATTTCGATATTTCTCCGATTTCGTGTAGCTTATTTGAAATTATTCAAGAATGTCCAGGTTATTTACGTTGTATAGTGAAACCCATTTTCGATTAAGGATATTTACATTGAGAACAAATATTCTGAATATTTTACAAAAACTACCCTTAGTAATATGAAATTTCTGAAATTTCTGAATAAAATGATTTGAGTTGAAAAGCTTCGATAAGTGAAAGCTCTGAAAACTAAAAGTTCTTGACATTTCTTCCAATTTATGCTTATAAAACATTTTAACGAAAGACAGAATTTATTGAAAGCTAAAGCTCATTGAAAACAAATACTCTAAATTAATCGCAAAATACCACCTTCCTTTATAATATCCAAATATGAAAGTCAAATAGTTTGATTTGAAAAGCTCTTAAAACTAGAAGCTAATTATTGTTTACATTAAGCAGAAATATTATAAATCCTAATCAAAATTCCGTCATCCCTTCCAATATCAAATTTCGAAGTAAAATAGTTTGTTTAAAATGTTTCGATAAGTGAAAGCTCTGAAAACTAAAGCTCTTAACAATTTTTTCAAATATACATTTGATTAGAAACCTAAAATTATTAAAAAAATGTTAAAATGTTAAGTTCAAACCCCAAAGTTAGGAATTAATTGTCAAGCTTAAAGCTTATTGAAAACAAATATTCTAAATTTATTCCAAAATCCCACCTTTCTGTAAAATATCAAATGTCAGAATAAAATGTAGATGATTTGGGTTAAAAAGCTTCGATACGTGAAAGCTACTAAAACTAAAGGCTCGACATTTTTTGTAAATCCATAATTTATGTACATAAAACATTTTAACAAAAACCACAAATTATGAAAATGCTCAAAAATGTAAAGTTCAAACCCAAAAAGTATGAATTAATTATAAAGCTTAAAACTTATTGGAAACAAACCTTCTAAATGTATACTCTTTATAACGAAATTTTGAGATAAATTGTTTAAAAGTTTCGACCACTGAAAGCTCTTAAAACATTTTGCAAATATGTATATATTTTTTGAACCTAATACATTGAAACAAAAATCTGAAATTATTAAAAGGCTCGTAACCATTAAGTTTAAACCCAAATACATAATATACGTATATCAAGCCTCAAGCTCATTTTTAACAAATATTCTAAATTCATCCCAAAGTTTCGTCGCCCATTTTTATACCAAATTTCGGAGTGAAATGATTTGATTCAAAAAGCTTCGATATGCGAAAGCTTATATTAGAATACCAAGTTTTCTAGTAAAATGCTTTAGTTTGACTAAAAGCTCTTGATAATATACATTAAGAACAAATATACTACATTGTCCCTAAATTCCTTTGCCCTTTATAAAATCGAATTTCTGAGTAAAATGGTTTGGTTTAGAAAGCTTTTCTAATTGAAAGCTCTTAAAACTAATATTTCGTGACATTTTTTGCAAAACGTAATTTTTGCTCATAAAACATTTTAACAAAAACCTGAAATTATGAAAAGACTTACAAATGTTAAGTTCACACCCAAAAAGTATAATTTAATTCTCAAACTTAAAGTTCATTGAACACAAATATAGTATATCTTCCTTTATAATATCAAATTTTAGAGTTAAAAGGTTTGGTTTGAAAACCTCTTAAAATTGAAAGCTTTTGATGATTGATGATTAACTTTGAGAACAAATATTCTAAATTTTAGCCAAAATTCCGTAACCTTTTATAAAATCATATTACTGAGTAAAATAGTTTGGTAAAAAAAAATTTTTTAGCTTTAATTGAAAGCTTATAAAATTAAAAGTTCATGAATTTTGCAAATAGATAAAACATTTTAGCAAAAACCTAAAAGTGTGAAAAAGGCTCAATGTTAAAAGTTAAGTTAAAACCCAAACTTGTTTAAATTAATTATCAAACTTAAAACTAATTGACAATTTTTCCAAATTTATGCTTATACAATTTTTTAACAAAACTTACGGATAATTCGATATTTGAGAACTTTCAAGAATATTCAAGATAATTTGAAAATTCGACATTTTTGAGATTATTTCGAAATTCTTGAAATTTTTCAAATTATATTCGAAATTGGTGATGCTTTATCGATATATTTAGAAATCGTCAGAGCATTGAGTTGAAAGATGCTTCGTGCCATCTACCATCAAAAACAGATACAATTGATTAATGCGAGGCTAGACGATAGGATGCAATAAGTTTTTCACTAAAAGCTTTACTTGTTCATAGGTAACAAGAAGCATTTTTAAGGGCCCAAAAAAATGTTGTGGCGAGGCCCCAAATTTGTAGTTACGCCACTGTTTGGCCCGATATTATTTCGTGTATGAAGAGGTAAGGCAAAGGCATATTAGACAGCCACTTGAATCTGCAGCTGAAATTCAGACAACTCGTCAATTTTTGAGTCAAACTGAAGAGCAGGAGATTTTCGATACAAAGTGGATTGTAAATCTTTCAGATGTAAAAATACCTCTGAACATTTTGAAAATTTTCAAGCTATACAATAAATTTTATTTACCTTTCAAAAAAGATTTTGTTCCTTATCACAAAATAATAGCTGATATAGAGAGGGCATTTTCAGAATTGAATGAGATGGCCTATATTGTGATCTGAAATAAATTGATGAATGTGTTAACAAATTTTAAGTCAAAAAGTGTTGTGTTTTGCCCCGGGGTGTCAGGAATCCATTAATTGTTAAACTATAATTTAAATTATATCAACAAATGTTTTCATGTTTCACTTTATTTTTTATGAACCAATTTATTATTTATTAATTTTATATATTACAGACTCAAATATAAATATGTATGCTAGTCAGCCGTTGTCAATTAGACTCTTTGCACATCAATAATATTTTCTTACTTAACAAAATATTTTTTTTATTATTTAAGCTTTTATAATATATTCTTCAAAAAAGCAAAATTTAAGCGCCGAAATCTAAGTAGCAATTCCGACTACTAAGTTATTGGGTACATAACATCCTACGTCCCCCTCAAGAAAGATGTTGTGCATCTTTAACTCTTTGGTCATGGATATTAACCAGCTGATGATTAAAATCAAATTCTTTGTTTTAGGATATATTTGGGAAATATATTTTGGGATATGAAAAAAAAAAAAAAAAAAAATAACGGGTGCCAGGTTAAGCCTGCTCAGGATGTTCTGAATTCGGAACAAATGGCCACAAAGGGTGAAAAACTTTAAAATATAATTTTTTTTTAAGGCAACGGAAATATTTTTAATTCAATCATAAAAATACAAAATAAACGTTTAAATTGAATTTAATTGAATAAGTCACATTAGAAAACAAGTTATTTGTCATCTCATAACAAAGTAATATTTCAATACAAAATAATAAAGAATATTAAAATTAATTCACTATTCAGACTTAAGAATTCAAGACCAGTCTTAGGTTTTACAAATTTTGATTGATTGATTGATTGCGATGTACGATCAAGCATTAAGCAAGTCTCCCGTATTATAAATGCGAATACCACACCACTATACCCATGTTACACAACACGACACCATTCTTCATGAACCCAAACCCCGTTAAGAAAGGCGCCACATCGATAACCACATAAGTCTAATAGTTGTGATATCCGCCCCTGGCCAGGCCGCCGTCGTACACCTTTTTACATATAACAAGATCGAGGGATGGGAAAGGAATGTTAGCAACAAAGACTCAACCCGGTTCCAGACACCTAAGTAGTTGATAGTTAGTAAATTTGTTAGTAATATATTTTTTTAGTAGTTTATAGACACAACAAGACAATACAATTTTTAAAGTTCATCTACTGCTCCAACAACCTGTAAGAAGCAACCTGTAAAGAAGACACAATGACAACACAAATTTCCTGGTACCGCAAACTCTTTTTTCTGAAAAAAGCTGTAAACAACTATTATTATTCCCCTCCACCATTTTTTCCATCGGCGGTTGTGAGAGGGGGGCGAGATTTCGTTCCATCATCATGTTCCCATGCGGTCACCCAAATTTGTACTAATTGAAGGTAGTGTTGATTGACGTTGTTGTTCGTTGTGTCTCTGCTGTCCCTGCTACTCGCCCCCCAAGACCAGTCTTAGGTTTTACAAATATCACAAAATTATTAGGACTTAAAGGCTTCCGGTGAAATACCGAAAAGCAGTTCCTATCTCGATTAAGGCTTAAATGAACTGTGCACTTTTCACAATAAAAATGGGATTTATATTTACAAGTTCCTAACAATAAAAAATTTAAATCCTAGCTTAAAGTTCTGTATGCAGTCCCTCTTGCGTATTCGATGGATCAACATCTACTTCTACGATACTTTCATCTGCTTCTATTGGTTCAGTTATCACGGGAACTTCTTCCTGGGTTTCTTGTGGTATTTCAGTCGTTTCGTTAGGATTTTCCCCATCTTGAATTACCTGCTCTTCGGTCGTAGTCACGTAAAAGGCACAGTTTGTTCGTCGATACATAAATATTTCTCCATCTCTTGCTGTAAGCATATACTTCGTAATGAATTTATGATTTGATATTTAGTTTAAGAAATTTATCGACGGATTTGGCATTGCTGGAATCCATTACATCAACGAAATGTAAAACGTTCCTGTAAAACCAAGTAGTGAATTCCAGTATAGACGTGACCGGCGAAAACGTAGAAAACCCATTAGAATATGTAAGCCAAAGAGTTTTTTTAATTCGTCAGAATTCGTATGTTTATATTCCCGAATAGACTGTTGTTCGGCGTACATATTTGTATAAAATGCGGCATTTCTAATGAAATCATCTGGGAAATATTTATTAAAGTAGATCAGAGGTATTTCCAAGTCTTCTAAAGGATCTCTAAATCTTCCATCTGTATTTGACTTTTTTCGAATTCAATTTTCCTCGATTGGAACATATCACTCTCTTTTCGCCATTGTATATCGGCTTTTTTAGTAAATTCAAATTCCTGGAAATTCTCGATAAATTCAATTTCGATGTTAGCGTTTTCCGACACCGATTGCAACTGATAACTTCTGCTGGGTTTTCATCAATGACGAATTTATTTATAATCAATTAAAATTTAACACTAAATTTGAGATAAGTTCGGCATACCTTGACTAATTTGTTCCAGGCAAGGCAATTGATTAGCTTGAGTGGCCAAATTGGGTGGCCCCTGAACCTCTTCAACGCTCGAAAAGTCAAATTCCGAGTCGGATCCATTTGAAATTTCCGCCAACTCGTCCAACGTAAAAAATTGTTTAGGTTTTTTTTCATTCGGATTCATTTTTGACGTTCTATTTGAATCATATTTGAAAATACATAAATATATAACATCAAATATGAAATAATAGTAATGAAGAAAATACAATATTCCAAAATAGGAACATGAGTGTTTTGTACGTTTATCCCGATTTCAGAACAAGTATTTTCTTACCAGTAGTGCTAAGATGTAGTGCTCAATTTTTTATTAAAATGATTTGCATTCAATTCATTCAAACAATTTTACTAAAAACCTTTCGCGTTTAAGGTGTGACTTTGAGTTGTTTTTTAGATTAGATTTACTAAGTTTTTATTAAATTGGAAATTGGTTACTTAAGATATTTTACTGTTTTACTAAAAACAGCATTCTTTAGCCTTATTTTACATAAGCTACCCAAAAAATCAGTTTTTTTGTTTTTTATTAAGTATGCTTAAGTGAAAATGAGTATGTAATAAAGTTTGCTGCGAACATTTAAGTGGAAATTTGGACTGGATATAAGGGTTTTCCCACAGGCACATAACAATTTTTTATTGTTATACGAACGCACTATTGAACGTTTTGAACGCGCCTGTCAACGTCAAAACGTCATTCAATGTAAACATTTTTATCATGGTGAAGTTCACGAACGAGCAACGTTTGAAAATTATTAAAAATTGCTACCGAAATTCTGAGTCGGTGGTCGTAACTTTAAGAGCGCTCACTCTAGTTTTCGGTCGTAATAATCGTCATACCAGACAGAGGCTGTACGTACTATAGTGGATAAATTCGAGTCAAAATATTCACTATTAGATGTTCCTGTGCCAGTGAAGTACCGAAAATATCGCAGCCGTAAATACTTCAGTTCAAAATGAGCCAAATCAGTCGATTCCATGCCGTTTACAGGAATTGGGAATCTTTCAAACAACATTGTGGTGAATTTTGAGTAAAGACGTTGGCTTACACACTTATAAGAACAAATTAACTCTAGAACTGAATCCTCTTGAGCATTTGAAGTGCAGAAACTTCTCCGATTGGCCTCTGCGAAAGTTTGGAGAAAATCCTGAATTTCATCGAAAAATCATTTTCAGCAATAAAGCTCATTTTTGGTTTAATGGCTTTGTCAATAAGCAAAATATGCGTTATTGGCCAGCAAGCAGCAACAAATCCACAAGTGTTTCAAGAGACTTCATTATAACCAAAAAAAAAGTAACCGTGAGGTGTGGATTTCATGCCAGAGGTGGGATTCAACCGTATTTTTACGTCGATGAAAATAATCGCCATGTTACGTTCAATGGAGTTCGCTATCGTGCCATGTTGGATGTGTGGTTCGAACAAGATGGCGCCACATGCCACACAGCTGGTCAAACAATTGATCAATTGAAGAGGAAATTCGGTAACCGTGTAATCTCGCGAAATGAGCCGGTCGAATGGCCATCTTGCTCATGCGATTTAACACCGTTGGATTTTTTTTATGGGGCTACGTTAAGTCGTTTAAAACTTTATTTTTTCCATGTAAAATGTTACTACTTTTTTATAGATTTCCCATGTATTTTGTGATTTCCGAAAATATTTGTATTTTTCTGACATTGTGCTGATTTCATCACCGACTTTTTTCAGCAATAATGTCCGACTTATTATAAGATTTATTATGGTCGCGTTGACAAAAAATCAGAAAATGATGAAACAAAAAAAAGGTTAAACCAAATTCTATCATTTTCCGATTTTTTGTACCAATATTCGGAAAGCAGGTTCAAGTTTTTAGCTTTGTTACACTTGGGTTATACGACCTGTTTAGTACTTCAATCTGATTTTTATACAGGGAAATAACGTATGCTATCAAAGCTACCTTGATTATACAAAGCCATAGTCTAAAAAAACCAAGCTATTATAAGGGAATTAGAAACGAGGAAAAAACCAAACTTTTCATAGTAAAACCAGAACCATCTTGATATGAATAGAGCCGGCATGTAAAAAATGAACTTAAAATAAAGGACATAGAAACACTAAAAAATAATTTATTTTCATAGAATTTGTATGAAAAAACGCGATTTCGATTGACGAAAAAATATGAATTAAAAATTAAACCTAGATAAATAATTTTTTCTGAAATCACTAATAAACTACTCAATGACTAACTCATTTAAAGCACAGATTCTCAAGCTTCCCCATTTTCTAGATATAATCAAAAGAAAATAAGGGAATTAAATTAAAAAACGTTCTACAACAACAACAATATGTATTAAAAAGAGAATATTATATTTAATGACGTCATCACTTATTCACAACTAAAATCAATGGTAAAAAAAAGACAACACGTTGAACAGCTAAAATTAAAATAAATCAAAGAGAGTCAAAGAGAAAAAATTATAATAATATGCATTGAGCGCGAAGAAATCAAAAAAATCAAATCAAATCAGATTGTTATGCATCACAAATAAACGACATAACCAACAAACATTAACTGTAATATAAATGCCTTATTTATTTCTCAAGTATTAAAAATATTATTGTATTTAAATTAAGACACAGCTGAAAATAAATACAACATGATTAAAATTTGGCATCGATTTTTATTCCCAAACATTAATGACCCATTCAAAATAAGTTTTTGTTTAGAATATTTGAATTGTCATAACATTTGAGAGCGGTGTATAAAATAAAATAGCTCTTACTTATTATTCCCATTCCTAGATGTCACTTAACACACAAATAAAAACAACAGGGATTCGGGCTGAGTAAACGATTTGAAAAAAAACTTTTTACGTAAAATTACCATAATTTCTTGCATAGCAATGGTTTAATTTTAGTAAATTTATAAAAAAATTATATTAAATTAATTATTATTACAACTTAATTATTATTATAGAGGAAAGCCACCAAAAATATGTTTAACCAAATCAAAAATCAGACCGATTTTAGAATCCGACCGGTTCGATCACCTATTTGATTCTTTCTATAAGTTTTTCATTATATGCGACATCTATGGTTTAAACAAAATGTCGTTAATAAAGCATTGCCACATGATATGAATATGTATTTGGATAGATTTTTGTCATGTGGCAATGCTTTTAAAAGGAGACTAAAAAGAGATGGTTATAATTGTTTATAAATTTTATGTTATGACGTATTTTACAACAACAACATTTCATAAAAGTTTAGCAATAGTTTATATTCCAAGAGGATTTTCACAAAGAAACAAACTCTTTCATGATTCGATTTTTCAATCAAATAAAATTACATGTTTTATGAACATTTTCGTATAAAAATAATGTAAAAGCTCATAATTCTTATAGACTAAAAATGTAAATGAAAACAATCGTTTTCCCACATAGTTTCATAGTATAGAAAAAATTTTATGTACTTTATTTTAAGCTTAGTAAAAAATACAGTCAATTTGGAGGTTCTTATTTATAGAGTAGGCTCTGGCAAAAACACACAAAACATATGGGAAATCACTTTTTTTCTAAGGCAAATTTTTAAATGAAAACGATACAAATTCTTAATTATAATTTCTGAAATACTTTCATAAATGACTGAATTTCAACAAATCGGTTTCATTTTCTTGTATTAATTGATTTATTTAAACCAAAATTTAATAAAAATTTGATAACAACAGCATTCTGGTCAAATTGAAATAAAAGCTTACTACAATTCGTTTGGTCATTAACAAATTTGGTAAAATTGTACCAAAAATTACCACCTGGGGAAATTTCAAGTTCAAAAATTGTAGGAAAAGCAAAACAAATTCACAAAATATAGGAACGTGTGATAATTTTGTGATTAAATAACTTTTTTTCGTATTTTTCTGTTAACATTTTAGACATCTTACGTACACTAGTAAAACTATAGATAAATTTAGCAAGTATTATTTTAATTCGTCAGAGCTAAAAAAAATTTGTTGATGTAGGTATTTTTCAAAATGAAAGTTCGAAAAATATATTTTAGAAATAATTTAATTTTATTATTTCTGCAATTAATATTTATTTAATAACAATATAACCTTCTTGTATATTAGCCGTGTTTTCCATGAGAACTGCGCTAGAACTCGATAAACTTTAAATTCCTTTTATTCTATGTAAAACGAAAAAAAAATAAATTCATAAAGCGCGAATGTGTAGTGTATTTGATATAATTACATATTTTAAGTTTAAAAATTTCCCCCTTTAGTTATTTCATCAATATTATCTTATTTCTTGCTGACGTCATTACACGCAACTACACTTGATAAATTCATGGGTTTATCCAGTGTAACTAAAAAATAAGCTATAATTGTCATTATTTATTGCTGTGACAACTTAAAATGTGTATTTATGTGAAATGCACTACACATTATCACTTTATAAATTTAATTTTTTTTCTGTTTACATAGAATAAAAGGAATTTAAAATTTATCGAGTTCTAGTACAGTTCTCATGGAAAACACGACTATTGTTGTTAGAGATACTCGTATCTAGAAAACTTTTATATAAACGTTTTATAATGTTTTTGCTTTTTTCATTCAAAAACTTGAAAAAAACACCATTTTTACTACGGCTTCTTGTGTAAATCAGTGAAAAGTTAGGCTACACGAATTAAGAAAGGCTGAAATAAAAAATGTGATTTAGTTACTACCTACATAACTCCTTTACGGTAAACATGTTACTACTTGTAAAACGGCGATCGAATTAAAATATTTGCCAAATTCAACGGAGGATTTGTTTTCTAATAAAGAGGCTAAAAATGAGAATAATCAGGATATATTTTCAAGCCCATTTAAATATTTTTTAATCAATTCAATAGATGAGTTGTTCGGTGATAAATAAAATAAAATAGAGACTAGTAATGATATAGAAGATAACGAAAAGTATAGTAAATTATTATTTGATGGCAACGATAATTGTATTTTTGAGTGCGTAGAAAAATGGGAACTGTTAAACGATAGCATGGTTTTGAAATTAGCACAACATGCAGAAGAAACTGAAATTTGTTTACAAAGTGACAATAATTACAACAACAACAAAATAAAAAACAACAAATTAATAGCGTCAGTTCGTTTACGTGATACAAAAAATAAAAACCATTTTCGTAACTGGTTAGAAGATATTTTCTTTTCAATCCGATCGTGGCCTACTTTTATTCTACAGGCTCTTCTATCGAAAGATTTCAAATATCAAAATAGGCTTTGTCTTGCGACATTCTTTCATGGAAATGGAATGCAAAGAAGTGAAGATGCAGTCAAAATTTTCAAATTTTACAATAAATATTGGGACAAAACGCGTCTGTGGAATAGAAGATTTGCTCAATATGCTAATTTATGAAAATTTTTGGATAAGGCTTATGATACACAGGAAAACGAAAACTTCAGAATTCAAAATAAGTACTATTATTTCAACTTGCGAGTGGGGCACATGACATTTTATAATGGAGAGTTACGTCGAGAAAATGGAAAAATAATAAAATACATAAATCATTACTAAGCATGAATTTAATAATTTCAAAAATAAAAATTTAATCAAAAATAACACTTCATTATACTTAAATTTAAAATGAAATATAAATAATATGAAATATAAAAATAACACTTCATTAATACCTAAATTTAAAATGAAATATAAATAATAAATTTTTGTTATTAATGAAATCAACAATTTCACAAATTGAAATTAATCGATTTTTTATTGTTTTGATTTAAAACTGTTACAAATCAAAAACTTAAAAAGATTAGTTTAGTGTTTATATTTTCATTAATGAAAATAAAATTGAACAATTAGAAAAGTTAAATTTATTTTAAATTGGTTAAAAAAGTAGTGATTTTAAATTCATTATTCTTAAAAATAAAATTTAAACAATTTATAAATATGAAACTTTTAAATTTTGTTTTTAAGAACAATGAATAGTTGCTATTTTTTAACCAATTTAAATAAATTTAATTTTTCTATTTGTTCAATTGTTTCTATTTGTTATTAATAAATATAGAAACAAAATTCTTTTATAAAATTTAATTCAATAAATAATTTTAATTGAATTATCCACTGAAGCCTTGCAATGTGGACAAACCAATTTCTTTGGATTTCCATCTTCATTGTTATTATCGTCCTCCTCTATTCTTTTCCAACATTGTGAGCATGTTTTTAAATGTTTACATGGCAATAGTACAATATTGCATGTATTTTGAAAGCATACACAGCAAAACGGCGATTCAATGCTTAATTGATAGCTCATGCTTTGTTGTGTCACTGTTGATGTAGAAGTGCCGGAACTATCATAAACAATAGTAGTATCTGTATCCGAATCAACATCGGCGTCATCATTATGGCTAACGTTGTCAGTGAAATTTACAAATCCCTTTAAGATATTATTATCGGCATAAGTCATGCGATTCAAAAATTCTATAGGTGTTATTTTCTGCAGTTTCAATTGATTTGTCGCCTCTTCTATTTTATCATGTCGCGCCTATATTAAAGTTGTCGTAAAAATTTAAAATGGAAATTAATAGTAGGTAACTAATTTTGGAGCTATGTACATAAATTAAAATAGCTGAAGTAAAAGTTTTGATACATGAATTAAAAAACCTTTTTTAATTCGTATACCTACTTGTAGCCTAATTTTGGGTGGTACTATAAAACATTTAATTACCTTGTATTTGCGCCTTTTCATCGAACTTCTTGAACCCCCGCAACTTTCGATTAGTAAATTCAATTCTCTGCTCTAAATTCTTCTTGTTGTAATTTCTGGACGAATTTAAAAAAGTGGCCTTTTTTATAATTTTCTTCCCTAACACCCCGTTGTACGCCTCTAGGGCACTAGTTGTGCGAATTTTACGGTCGAAGACTGATATTTTGTGGGGACCTTCCTGTACAAATAATCATTTTCGTTATTAATAATATTTTTATAAATGTAATAAATAAAACTTACGCGCTGTATCCACTGCTTTTTAAAATATTGCAAAAACCGATGAAATATTGACTCGTTAGCTGTCTCAGCTTCTTGACGAAGCACATTGTATAGTAGTATAATATTTTCTGGTGGCAATAAGGGCAAACATAAAAATTTATAATAAATGCGTTCCAGTTTTTTGTCGCCACGAACGCAATAAAAAAAATCTGGTATTTTGCTGGCTTGCCTTTTTATTGCCTGGCAATAATGGAACCAGCAAGAGTATAAATTAGCTGTCGGACATATTATACGTAACGCGTTCCTCATCGACATTTCATAATCCGTGATGAACGAATTACATTCTAATGATATAATATTATTATTAATAAACTGGAAAACTTCTGAATAACATTTTTCTGATTTTTTAGACATTAGTATGAAAATAAATGGAATGACCTAAAATTTGAAATAAATAAAAACATAATTATATTCTATATGATTATATATTCTTCATAATAAATTTATTTCAATAAAAATTCAAATGCATATAAAGTTATTGCTTACCTGATACATATATTCAATGTAAATGATCAGAAGTTGTTTGAAGCACGAAACTGGGCATATTTTAAATGTTGCATCCATTAGATATTGTCGTCGTTCTAGTTGAATGTGATTTTTAATGAGCTCAATTACATTTTCGGAAGCGAAAATGCAATAAACGAACCCATCGTCATCACTTCGAAAACATCCTTTATAAAAATCAGTTTTATTAGAATGTATACTTCTACCAAAAGTTTGCATAATTTCTGGTATATCATAAGATTGTATAATGTCCTCATATGATTTCGGGTTGATTTTGAAAATTCTATTTCGTATTTGTAATAAATTTCGTTTCATTGTATTGAAATTTAAATCATCTGTAGTTTCTTGATATCTAATAATCAAAAAAGTCACATTTAATTTTAAAAGCACTAAAAATATCGACAATAAAATCTATTTAAGTACAGACATAATTAAAAGTAAAAAAAGTACTTACTTTTGACAAACCGTATTAAATATTTCTCTAACATTTCCAATTGTCGTTGATGTACTAACTAACTCATTTGCCTCAGCACATTTCATTTTAATATTATTTATCACTTCTAATTTGTTGAATTGTTCTTCTTGGTTATGCAAATGACAATGTTCGATAAAGTTTTTAACCCGGTTGCAAATATTATTTGTATTAATAGCAACACGAGCTTTACATTCATTTAAATTGCATTTGTACACTGCATGTGTTTTATTTGTATAAGTTTTTTTATATAACTGTTTTTCCGTTGATAATAGTTATTTGTGTATCAAGAGCGCAAAGTGCTAGTTTGTCACGCGAGAAAGGAAATTGCTGGCCGACGGGACGGAGGCCAGCAACCTTTCGAGCGTGACAAACAACTTTGCGGACGTGTTTCACACTTTATTTTTCCTACAATCATTTTAAAAAATATAATAAAAAGATAATTTTGTAGTAAAATTTACTATACTGACAATACGATTTTATTTTAGGACCGACATTTTGTTCAATCGAGTAGTCAAAGATTTTTTTTATTTTTCATAAAGAAAAACAAAAATTTGGTTTGATGTTTTATACAAAAATAATTACATCATAATTATGTGAAATTTCGCTTTTCAATACTCTTCTTTTACTCTTACTCTTCTTTTCATATGTTCAAATTTAGCGTGCGGTTTCAAGTTTTGTCACACGTTTCTAAGAGAAACGTGTGACAAAGTAATTTGTTTATTAACTGTCAAAAAAACAGACACTTTGGGCTTTGAAAACAGAGAAAAAAAGCCTGCTTTTCACGGCGATTGTAGGAAAATATAATAATTTAGAATTACTTGTTTTACCAGAAATGTACTGATATTCCATTTTATTATATTGTATATGTATTGTACTATATATTAAAAATAAGAAAATCGAAGCAAAATTAATTCTTATTATAGCAAAATTAATCCTTATATAATCGAAGCAAAATTAATCCTTATTATAATCCTTACACAATGCACAACTAAATAGCTACAATAAACTACAAAAATAATTGGTTAACTGCGTTTAACAATTTCGTATGAAAAAAAAACAAACAAAAAAACAAAAAAAAAACAATGAATTAACAGTTAGTTTACATAATACATAAACATACAATTTGCCGTTTTGTTTTAAGTGTCTTCTTCTTCTAGGATATTCTCGCAAACATAGGTCTTATTCTATTATGCAGTCATTCTTTACTATATGTATTCTGTTCAAAAAATGAAATAAAATTTGCCTTTTTTAAATCATTTTATAAAATGTATTAGGAAAAGTGTTCAAAAAATGAAATAAAAATTGTGTTTTTTAATTCATTTTGCATTTTGACATGTTCCTACATGTTTCTCAAAATCGCTTTTTTTAATTCAGAAAATTTTGTTTAAAAAGTGAATTAAAAAATGTTTTCTTTTTCATACAAAAATCGCATTTTTAATTCATTTTTGATCACATTTTTTAATTCAGCCTTTTTTAATTCGTGTAGCCGAAAAGTTATACCACTAAAAAAACTTCTAAAAAATACGTCATTTTGATTTTGGCTCTATACTCTAGAAGGCTCTGATTATATATATGGTGTGGGGCGAGTAGATAAGAAGGGAGAGACGCAACAACTTACAATAACAACGTCAAGTAATATTTGCTATGTTTAGTACAAATTTTGGTGGCCGCATGGGAACATGATGGATGGAACAAAATCTCGCCCTCTCCCCAACTACCGAAAAAATTAGGAGTAAATTAGGCATATTGTAGCGGATTTACTGGAGAATTCGACCGATGCCAAAATGTAGCTTTTTCGGTGCTTATAAATATTTTATTAGTTGCTTACTTTAATTCTGTCGACATGTGCGTTGCATGTGAAATGAAAAAAAAATCTGAATTTGTTTGAAATAATGAAAATACATTGTATTATCACTTATTTCGAACATTTTACATTAATCTTCAAATGCAAATATATCTTAAAAACATTTGACGCTACTTTAAAAAAAAAAATCAACGGACTTTAATAACCTAAGTAAAACTAATATAGTTTAGCTCTGGAAAGGAAATTATACATCGAATAAAAGTATTATTACATCTTAAGTTCACATAGGACGGTAATGTTCGTTATTATTGCATTTAAAAAATTCTCTTAAGTACGATTAAGGTAAAATGAATTATTGCTAACAACTATCAATGTTTCACCTTTTGTATACATAAAAATTAATCAATTAGAAAAAATATTTTAAAATTTAGATGTTAGGTCGACATTAGATATTTTTGCAAAAGGAAAAACGGTTGAAAACGACTTAACACATTGTTGTCGGGCGCTTCGTGTCGATGTATTATGGCATGTATGTGAAGTTAGCCCGAAAACCATCCCGAAAAAAAAACTCTTCTAAAAGAAAAAGCCTCTCAGCCCGAAAAATATTAAGAAATAACTCAAAATAAAATTCCATCCCGAAAAAACTTCTTCTAACAGAAAAAGCCTCCCAGCCCGAAAAATATTAAGAAATAACTCAAAATAACATTCCATCCCGAAAAAAAATATATCTGGAATTAAATTTTTTTCGTCATTTTCGGTTTATTAATAATTTATTAATTTATCTGTTAATACAAACGAATATGTAAAATGTGTACTAATATTTAATTGAGGGAGCGACAATGTTAAAAAATTGCTCAAGTTTCGATTAAACGCGATTAGTTTGTCCCATCTTGTTTCTAAGATAGATTTTAATAATTTTTAATTTGCTGAAAGATCTTTCAGATGAAGCTACCATAACCGGAATGGTAAGAAACAATAAGATGGCAGTACTTACTTTAGCATAATAACTTTACATAAAGGCGTATTTTACCATTAGCAAATCTGCCAAATCTTTTATGGTAGTTTTATCATTTATATCATTTTTAATAAATAATGAAACTACATTTAATAATTGTAATGGCAATTGTTTTGATAAGTCCTCTAAGTAGTTAATTCGAAAAAATTTTCGGAGTGTGTGCCTTTGCTGAATATACTGAAAGATTCGTGAGGGCCCGAAATTTCCAAACAAAAACTACTTTTTATTAGTTTCTATCTCAAAAAAAAATTGAAATCGTCAATTATGTTTACCTAAATTTTAAAATATTTAACTAATTTAATATTTTAAAATTCATAAAATTTAATGGATACTTAAAATCTAAAATAAAATTATGTACACCAATATAAATTATAGTGTAGCGGTGTCCACAGGGATTTCCAAACATATCGGCTGATGCCAAAAGATAGTTTTGACTTCCCTGAGTGTAACCTATATAGCCACATTGCCATATGAGGTCCATTTAAGGTTCTTACAAAATATTGTTAAAACGCCATTTGTAAAAAATGTAAAATTTTATTGAAATATCTCAATATCTCATCACTTGGCCGTGTCCACAGGGATTTCCAAACATATCGGCTGATGCCAAAAGATAGTTTTGACTTCCCTGAGTGCAATCTATATAGCCACATTGCCATATGAGGTCCATTTAAGGTTCTTACAAAATATTGTTAAAACGCCATTTGTAAAAAATGTAAAATTTTATTGAAATATCTTCATATCTCATCACTTGGCCGTGTCCACAGGGATTTCCAAACATATCGGCTGATGCCAAAAGATAGTTTTGACTTCCCTGAGTGTAACCTATATAGCCACATTGCCATATGAGGTCCATTTAAGGTTCTTACAAAATATTGTTAAAACGCCATTTGTAAAAAATGTAAAATTTTATTGAAATATCTTCATATCTCATCACTTGGCCGTGTCCACAGGGATTTCCAAACATATCGGCTGATGCCAAAAGATAGTTTTGACTTCCTTGAGTGGAATCTATATAGCCACATTGCCATATGAGGTCCATTTAAGGTTCTTACAAAATATTGTTAAAACACCATTTGTAAAAAATGGAAAATTTTATTGAAATATCTCAATATCTCATCACTTGGCCGTGTCCACAGGGATTTCCAAACATATCGGCTGATGCCAAAAGACAGTTTAGACTTCCCTGGGTGCAATCTATATAGCCACATTGCAATATGAGGTCCATTTAAGGTTCTTACAAAATATTGTTAAAACGCCATTTGTAAAAAATGTAAAATTTTATTGAAATATCTCAATATCTCATCACTTGGCCGTGTCCACAGGGATTTCCAAACATATCGGCTGATGCCAAAAGATAGTTTTGACTTCCCTGAGTGCAATCTATATAGCCACATTGCCATATGAGGTCCATTTAAGGTTCTTACAAAATATTGTTAAAACGCCATTTGTAAAAAATGTAAAATTTTATTGAAATATCTTCCTATCTCATCACTTGGCCGTGTCCACAGGGATTTCCAAACATATCGGCTGATGCCAAAAGATAGTTTTGACTTCCCTGAGTGTAACCTATATAGCCACATTGCCATATGAGGTCCATTTAAGGTTCTTACAAAATATTGTTAAAACGCCATTTGTAAAAAATGTAAAATTTTATTGAAATATCTTCATATCTCATCACTTGGCCGTGTCCACAGGGATTTCCAAACATATCGGCTGATGCCAAAAGATAGTTTTGACTTCCTTGAGTGCAATCTATATAGCCACATTGCCATATGAGGTCCATTTAAGGTTCTTACAAAATATTGTTAAAACGCCATTTGTAAAAAATGGAAAATTTTATTGAAATATCTCAATATCTCATCACTTGGCCGTGTCCACAGGGATTTCCAAACATATCGGCTGATGCCAAAAGACAGTTTAGACTTCCCTGGGTGCAATCTATATAGCCACATTGCAATATGAGGTCCATTTAAGGTTCTTACAAAATATTGTTAAAACGCCATTTGTAAAAAATGTAAAATTTTATTGAAATATCTCAATATCTCATCACTTGGCCGTGTCCACAGGGATTTCCAAACATATCGGCTGATGCCAAAAGATAGTTTTGACTTCCCTGAGTGCAATCTATATAGCCACATTGCCATATGAGGTCCATTTAAGGTTCTTACAAAATATTGTTAAAACGCCATTTGTACAAAATGTAAAATTTTATTGAAATATCTCCATATCTCATCACTTGGCCGTGTCCACAGGGATTTCCAAACATATCGGCTGATGCCAAAAGATAGTTTTGACTTCCCTGAGTGCAATCTTTATAGCCACATTGCCATATGAGGTCCATTTAAGGTTCTTACAAAATATTGTTAAAACGCCATTTGTAAAAAATGTAAAATTTTATTGAAATATCTCAATATCTCATCACTTGGCCGTGTCCACAGGGATTTTCAAACATATCGGCTGATGCCAAAAGATAGTTTTGACTTCCCTGAGTGCAATCTTTATAGCCACATTGCCATATGAGGTCCATTTAAGGTTCTTACAAAATATTGTTAAAACGCCATTTGTAAAAAATGTAAAATTTTATTGAAATATCTCAATATCTCATCACTTGGCCGTGTCCACAGGGATTTCCAAACATATCGGCTGATGCCAAAAGATAGTTTTGACTTCCCTGAGTGCAATCTTTATAGCCACATTGCCATATGAGGTCCATTTAAGGTTCTTACAAAATATTGTTAAAACGCCATTTGTAAAAAATGTAAAATTTTATTGAAATATCTTCATATCTCATCACTTGGCCGTGTCCACAGGGATTTCCAAACATATCGGCTGATGCCAAAAGATAGTTTTGACTTCCCTGAGTGTAACCTATATAGCCACATTGCCATATGAGGTCCATTTAAGGTTCTTACAAAATATTGTTAAAACGCCATTTGTAAAAAATGTAAAATTTTATTGAAATATCTTCATATCTCATCACTTGGCCGTGTCCACAGGGATTTCCAAACATATCGGCTGATGCCAAAAGATAGTTTTGACTTCCTTGAGTGCAATCTATATAGCCACATTGCCATATGAGGTCCATTTAAGGTTCTTACAAAATATTGTTAAAACGCCATTTGTACAAAATGTAAAATTTTATTGAAATATCTCCATATCTCATCACTTGGCCGTGTCCACAGGGATTTCCAAACATATCGGCTGATGCCAAAAGATAGTTTTGACTTCCTTGAGTGGAATCTATATAGCCACATTGCCATATGAGGTCCATTTAAGGTTCTTACAAAATATTGTTAAAACACCATTTGTAAAAAATGGAAAATTTTATTGAAATATCTCAATATCTCATCACTTGGCCGTGTCCACAGGGATTTCCAAACATATCGGCTGATGCCAAAAGACAGTTTAGACTTCCCTGGGTGCAATCTATATAGCCACATTGCAATATGAGGTCCATTTAAGGTTCTTACAAAATATTGTTAAAACGCCATTTGTAAAAAATGTAAAATTTTATTGAAATATCTCAATATCTCATCACTTGGCCGTGTCCACAGGGATTTCCAAACATATCGGCTGATGCCAAAAGATAGTTTTGACTTCCCTGAGTGCAATCTATATAGCCACATTGCCATATGAGGTCCATTTAAGGTTCTTACAAAATATTGTTAAAACGCCATTTGTACAAAATGTAAAATTTTATTGAAATATCTCCATATCTCATCACTTGGCCGTGTCCACAGGGATTTCCAAACATATCGGCTGATGCCAAAAGATAGTTTTGACTTCCCTGAGTGCAATCTTTATAGCCACATTGCCATATGAGGTCCATTTAAGGTTCTTACAAAATATTGTTAAAACGCCATTTGTAAAAAATGTAAAATTTTATTGAAATATCTCAATATCTCATCACTTGGCCGTGTCCACAGGGATTTCCAAACATATCGGCTGATGCCAAAAGATAGTTTTGACTTCCCTGAGTGCAATCTTTATAGCCACATTGCCATATGAGGTCCATTTAAGGTTCTTACAAAATATTGTTAAAACGCCATTTGTAAAAAATGTAAAATTTTATTGAAATATCTCAATATCTCATCACTTGGCCGTGTCCACAGGGATTTCCAAACATATCGGCTGATGCCAAAAGATAGTTTTGACTTCCCTGAGTGCAATCTTTATAGCCACATTGCCATATGAGGTCCATTTAAGGTTCTTACAAAATATTGTTAAAACGCCATTTGTAAAAAATGTAAAATTTTATTGAAATATCTCAATATCTCATCACTTGGCCGTGTCCACAGGGATTTCCAAACATATCGGCTGATGCCAAAAGATAGTTAGGTAGTAGGTCAATCAGTCTGATTCATCGTTGATATTCTCGTTATTGTTGAAATGCCAAGCCGTGTGGTCCAGTACTCGTCTCTTCTATCTTTTTGAACTTGCCCCATGAAAATAATTAGTCCCAAAAATTTCTTCATTTCTGATATCGTGATATCCTTCCATTTCATATTTTTTTTAGGTATTTTGAAATTATTTATATTTTGATAATAATACCTATTCGATTCTTCTACAAAATATGTGAACAAGTTCAACGCGTCGGTTATGGATTCGGGAACAGTATCAACATTTATCCCAGGGCGACCTAAAAACTTCTCTAAGATCGGAGAATTATCAATAGATGACCATTCATCTTCATGTTCGTCAGAACTTGATTCTGACTCAGATGGAATAGTTCGACGGATAATTCTTCAAGGTCGTGGAATAATGTCTTCATCGTCACTCACCTCCTCACTCTGCATATCAATATCACTATCACTAGAATAATCTGACAAATTATCCACACAAATTTCCTGGTCGCTTTCGTTGTCACTGTATCTCTTCTTATCAGTATTAAGATTATTTATATATAAAAAAATAATTAAATCACTTCCAAAGGAAAAAACAATTATTGAAACAGTTCGATAACAAATTCGACTCAAGATAATTATAAAAAATACAAAATATCACGAAAAAACTCGAGATTTTAGACGAACTTTAGACGAACGTCTAAACACCGATAACTACCCGAATTCACTAAAAATAAAACGTCGGGGATATTTATACCTGCGTAGTAGTATGTATAAATAAGTAACGGGAATATTTATACCTGCGTAGTAGTATGTATATATAAGCGGCATAACAAACAAACACACATGTAGTAACTCGTATTGGCTACGGTTCCCGCGTTATACCACCAGTCCATAAGAAACGTATTACTACGTGATCCGCCTTCTATGCACAGTTTGCGAAAAACGTAATTTTACGTGTCCCGACTACAATGTGTTAATATGAAATTATTTAATGCAATATCTTGAGTTGTAAGAAACACAGAAACTCATTTCTTTGATCAATCTGTAGCCCTTGCAAACCTCTATTCGATTCCGGTGTATTCTCAAAACTGCCTTATGTCGACTTAAGATGTTCTGCCTTGTGAGTCGTGATATATATATATATATATATATATATATATATATATATATATATATATATGTATATATATATATATATATATATATATATATATATATATATATATATATATATATATATATATATATATATAAATATAGTTATGAGTTGTACATTTACGCGAACATAAAAAAATTATTTATTTTCTATTTTATTCCAATTTCTTCGTTTATTTATTAATTTTAGATATAACACCTTTTAAAATTAGATTACAATTAACTTACTTATTGAAATTTTCCATTCGCGTGATCACGTTGTGTCTGCTTGGCACTTTCAAGTTCAGCTCAGGTTTCTTCTACTGACGTTTGCATTTAGAAGCGTTTTATGATGACGTTTGCATTTAGAAGCGTGAGAACGTCATATTGAAATATTTTTTGGACTAACTTGAGAATGTAATCCTCCGGAGTTAATTTGTTCGGTATCTAATTTCTCTAGTGATGAACTGCTTGATTGTTTTACTGTTATCCTTACACCATGTCTTTGGAGGCCAACGTAGATTATTAATACTATATTACACATTGAGGATATCGATATTCCGCCTGACAGTGTCCAGATCCAAGTCTGATGGTTTACTTGATTCAGGTATACATGTTACTCTATCTGTTTTTTATTCTTGATGTTTTCCTGATTGTTTTCATTGATATCCAATGTTGAGATTAAATTTTTTTGTGTAGTGTTCCTTGAATTATCTGCATTTCGCTTCTTATTTCGTATGAACCTTTTTGTTATTATACGTTATCGTACAATTCCTAAAGCTTATTAGGAAGTTTCCCGTTAAGGCTCGGTTATTTGACCCACAATCTGAATGTAATGTTTCATTCTTAGAGTTGCTTATCTTGATTGTGTCTTCCGAAATATATTGTATCGTTCTTTCCTATTTCTGAAGTGACATTACAATGAATCCTAGTCCCCATTATCAGTGGTTTTATGCAGCTATCTCTTAGTTCCTTAATGTTTGAATGTTTTTGCTCGAAGGTCTTGTAATTCGATGTTGTGCATATTTTTTACTTAGCTTTAATTAATTCTTCACCTTCTAACTTGGGTAAATGCAGCACATAGTAAGGCGTTTCTTTGTTTTTGTGATTTTTGCGATGACGTATTGGAGCGCTTCGTCTGGCAGAGTGTGTGTCAAGATCCTATTGCTTGTTAGTTCTATTTTGGTTTTGACTATTGCATCTTGTATATCTTCTAATATGGTGTTGATGGTGTCCATATTTATTATCGTTGCTATTATATCTATTTCTGTCAGAATTATTCTATTGGGCATGGTGGTGTTTCTCACTGCCCTATTTATAGAATCTCTAATTTGTTGGATTCTTTTATTTACCTGCTCAATTACTCTGAACTGTTGGTTGTTCTCATTGATCAATTCGTTGATTGTGCCGTTTATTATTCGCAGATCTTGAGCGTCTGGGTTCCCTGCCAGCCATTTCCATGCTGAGCCCAACTCGTCCCAACGGTTATGTCTTGTGTCTGGATTGGTTTTATTTGACGAAAATTGTTGACCAGCTTTTTGTATTTCTGCTCTACAATTTTATATAATTCGAGTTTATCAGCTAATTTGCTACTAATAGTTACTTAATTCTAAATTTGTTAAATTGACAGGACGTACAATTTTGATATTTCCTGTCTGAATTTTACAGTGTTTTAATTTCATTAATAAAATTGGATGCTCGTGTAAATTTCTTACTTCTATTTTTGACAATTACTAACTAGTATGTGTTAGAATTATTAAAGTTAATAATTTTGATGTAAAAAACATTGTTTTGTACATTTTTGTTCTTTTTTTTTGATATTTAGTTTAGATAAAAAAAATTTAATTTGAGAAAATATATTTGAAATGAAATTTTCTGAAATGATAAAGAAAAATGTAATTTAATTGCTTCGCTTTAATCTTTTAATTTTATTTTTGTTTAATATCTCATTCGCTTGTTTTTGGATTTCTTTTGGGTCAACCATGTTATTTCGGTTAAAAATAATTTCGTTTGGCGTGAAGCCAGTACGTGAGTGAACAATTTTGTTGTATAATGCTACGGACAATTCTATGCCAGTTGGGGTGTGGGAGTTAGGGAGTTTGTACTTGTTAGTATTAAGGATTTCGATTATTGTTGAATGAGTTGTTTCTATCTGGCCGTTTGATTCGGACGATGGCGCGTATTCTAGTCTAACGTTAAGTTTTCCTAGATACTCCTTAAATTGGAGAGATTGAAATGTAGTCTCGTGACCCGAGATAATTGTGTTAGGGATTCCGAACATTGAGAAATATTTGGTTAGTGCATTATTTGTATCTGTTAGATTTTTTGTGTTAATTTGGATCATTCGTAGGTGTTTGGCGAAGAAATCTATTATGGCAAGGAAATTAGTGTGATTGAAATTGATTATAACAATGTGTACTCTCTCTAGTGGCTTTTTCGTGCTAGGCCTTGGGGAGATTTTAATGTTGTACGGTCTCCGTTCGTACTTATGTGTATTGCAGGTTGCACGCATTTCTGAGGCTCTTTATCTTTTTCACCATATTCGGAAAGAAGTAGGCTCGCTTAATTTGTTTTTCTACTTCCTGTATTCCTCTATAGACTCTCTCATATTCTTTACTAATAATAGCACTCTGCCTATTTTCACTCGTCTTCGACCATTTTTGTAACTAAAACAAAATGACCGTTCCATCAAAAGTTTTTTCTATGGGCTTCTTGAATCCTTTGGTAGAGAATCTCCGGAGCTAAAATCGCTGATTGTTTGCCGTTATCAAAGTTTTTCATATAATTGACCATTTCATCTTTCACGAAAGTTGGTTTGGATATGATAACTCTTTTAAAATTTTGAAATACGTTTTCTGAAATTATTGTGTCTAATCTAGATATTTTGAAAGTAATCTGATTTCTGTAGTAATTTATTGGCTGCTCGAAGCAATGGATGAAATAATCATCCGAAGTGTTTGCTGAGTGAATTGTTTCCAATTCAGAGTTATCATTCAGCATGTTTTCCTTAATTCTCTCGGATTCACGTAAAGTGTTATCCGTTCCCTCGTTTAGGTTTACTTCTGTAGGTATTCTGCTAAGAGTGTCTGCTACGACATTAGCTGTACCTTCTTTGTATAAAACATCGTAGTCGTAATTTTCGAGTTCTAATCGCGTTTTTATGAAAGTTAGAGGTTTATGGTCCGTGACCAGGGTGAACTTATTACCGTAAAGGTACGGTTGGTATCGTTAGTGGCATATCTCGATTCAGTTGTATGTAATGTTCTATAAGCAAAGGCAATGGGTCTTTCGACACCATCCTGAATTTGTGATAGGCCTGCGCCTAGAGCAAAATCTGATGCGTCCGTAGTTGATATAAATTATTTGTAAAAATCGGGGTACGCGAGAATTTGATCCGTTGCAATGATGCTTTTGAGTATTTTAAATGATTTTAATTAATCCGGATCTGTGATATTGATGGGGATGTCCCTTTTTAGGTATTTCGTAATATGTTTGGCTATTTTTCGGTAGTAACTTGAAATTTTCATATGATTTCTTTTGGAGTTTTTGGCAGTGGCCAATCTAATATTTGTTTGATTTTGTTCGGATTTGGCTTTACTCCATCCTGGGTCATCCGTTTCTCTTTTCAGGAATTCACATTTGTCTAACTGAATTTTTAAATTAAATTCAGATAGTCGTTTGAGTATTGTTTCAAGATTCTCGAAGTGATCTTTTAAATTTTTTCCGACGACTATTATGTCGTCTAGATAAATGTAGCAGATGTTACTTATCAGTCCATGTAGTACATTGTTCATCGCCCTTTGAAATGGGCGGGTTCATTTTTTAGACCGAAAGGCATTCGAGAGAACTCGTAACGTGCCCTATCGGTTGAGTAAGCAGTTTTCTCTTGAGATTGCGGATCGATTGGAATCTGGTGAAATCCAGACTTTAAATCCAGAGTTGAGAAATAAGCTGACTTTCCTAAGTTATCCAATATCTCTTCGATCTGTGGTATCGGGAATTTGTCGTTTATTGTTTTTTCGTTTAGTTTCCTGTAGTCGATTACTACTCGAATTTTCCGTTTCCCCAACGTGTCAAATTTTTTTGGGACTATCTAAATTGGTGAAGAGGGCTACTGGAATGGGGTATTATTCCACTACTTAAAATTTCCTGTATTGGTTCCTCTAGATCTTTTTTATAATGATGAGAGTATCTGATCGTTTTAGTGTATACAGGATTGTCATCTTTTGTTTTAATCTTGTGTTCAACAATCGTTGTTGAAGACAATTTTTCGCCTTGGCTTGGATACTCTTGAGGATACAGTAATTTCGCTATTATTAACCAACATTTTATATCATAGGAGTACTCGGAGATTCACGAACCGAATAACTTTGTTTTCTATTGTTTAATAGAGAGTTTAACCACTCTATTTTTTTGTTGAACCGTATTAAATTTCGGTTGGTTATTATTGAACAGGTTTGTACTTTGTGGGATAGCGTTTGTATGGTTTGTTTTCTTTGTATTAGATCTTAGATATCAGCTCATTACTGCTAAATTTGCATAAGAATGCATACGCTTCCTCCATACATTTCGGCTTTGCCGCTTGTGCATCGCCAAAACATGACTTTCTTAAGCCCGAAATAAATGCAGGTAGAACAACTTGTTAGATGAAAGCACTGACCGCAGGCCAAGACTCATTATATAGCTTGTTTTGCCTTGACAGTGACTTTATGTTTTGCACAGTTTCTTTTATTTTATTAAAATAACTTCATTTTGCTTCATTGACCAGAGTTGTGATTTATAATAGTGCGTCCAGCTATATTTGTTTCACTTCCAGAAACGTTTCTGGATCCCCTGCCAAGCATTGGCAAAAAATGCAAGAAGTTGCAGCAAAAATTTCTGAGGAAATATTTCAACTACCTTGTAGTTCTGGTGAAATTCAAAATAATGAAATAATTCAACAATTACGAGAAAAGTGTGAAAGTTCCAATACCTTCAGTGAAAAATATATGGTATTAACATCGTTACCAAAAAGCTGGTCTGCTCGAAAAATTCAACGAGAGTTTTAGTGTTTCTTATTATATGGCAAGGAGAGCAAAACAGATTCAAGAGGAAAATGGAATAATGTCAACACCGAAAATCAAATGTGGGTCTAAGGTCCTTAACCAAGAGCTGGTAAAGTTTGTGTAGAATTTTTTTGAAGATGACGAAATAAGTAGGATATGTCAAGAAAAACGAGACTTCGAAACAATTTCATCGGAAGGAACTGTTATTACTAAACAACGTAGATTGGTACTTTGTAATTTGAAGGAAGCATATAAAATCTTTAAAAAAACACACCCGAGTAGAATAATTGGATTTTCAAAATTTACCTCTCTTCGTCCAGGACACTGCGTTTTGGCAAATTCCAGCGGCACACATAGTATAAGCGTTGGCATATATCATCAAAATATTAAACTTATGTTTAATGTCATACAAACAATGAAACTCCTTTCACATGAACAAGAAAGTTATCGGAAACTAATTTCTCAGATTGTTTGCGAAAATCCAACAACATCTTGCCAATTAAACGAATGTGCAACCTGCCCAGAAACGGAAAATATCCGTACGGATTTGTCTACAAAATTTCTACAAAATGATGTAGAAGAAATAACAATCAAGCACTGGCAACAAGTAGATAGATGCACAATGGAAACAGTAACCGTATCAATATTGACTTTTATGGATAAGTTTTTCGAACAACTACAAAACTTGGTATGGAAAAATGTACAGTGGAATGTACAGTGAATCTATATGTGACTTTTCGGAGAACTATTCATTCGTAGTTCAGGATGCGGTTCAAGGATTTCATTGGTCTAACGCACAGTGTATGGATACATCCCTTTGCCGTTTACTATAAAAACAATGAAGAATCACATTCGATGGGCGATGTTCGATGAACCATAATAAATTGGAATTCACAAGATTAGTGGCTATATCTGAATCAACAAAGCACAATCATGTAGCAGTGAGATTATTCATTCAAGGCCTAGTCAATTTCATAAAGGAAAAATTACAACAAATAAAAAATTTGTTTTTTTTCCGATGGATCAGGGGCCCCAGTATAAAAATAAAATTAATTTTTACAATCTCTGCAATTTTAAAGAGGATTTCGACTTGGAAGCAGAGTGGCATTTTTTTGCAACATGCCACGGAAAAGGACCTTGTGATGCATTAGGAGGAGTTCTCAAGAGGAATGCTGCTCGAGAAAGTTTACAAAGACCGTTTGAAAATCAAATAACCACGCCACATGAACTATATTCATGGGCTGTGAAAAATGAATCAAAAGTCAACTATTCATGGTTTAGTACTAAATATTATTTGAAAATTGAAAGAAAATTAAAAAACAGATATAACTTAGTTAGACAAATCCCAGGCACTCACCAATATCATAGTTTTTCTCCTATTAATAAGACATCTTTATATATTAAAAAAACTTCATTTTGTAAAAAACTCAAAACTGTTTGATATAACAAAATAAAAATTATTTCAAAGTTATTTATTTCTGGTTTATTGTTTTTAAAAAACTATAAAATAGTAAACAACACTAATACATAAATAAAATAGGAGTACCTTTTAAAATACAGTAAATGGTGCAAAACGCAGGTAGAATAATTAAAAATTTAAACACAAAATATGTCGAGCCTGGTGTATTAAAAAAATCAAACTTTAAGATTGTTCCTAACGTAATTTTTTTTTATTTTAAATTAGTTGGTAAAATAAATAAGCTTTAAAAAAAATAAAAAATAGGCAACTCGTTGTGCGCCAAAAGACCGAAAAATGGCAAAGAAAGCATTCAAAAGAATGCTTTTTGTCATAAACAAAAATTTAATTTGGATTTTTTTCAAAAATTTATACAAAACAAGAACTCAATCCCTTTCAATTGAACTAACAAATATTAAAATCGGTTAAGTGGTTTTTTAAAACGAGCTCTTCACAAATTTTAATTTTAACGAAAAGTAGAAAACGGCAAATCACCCTATATCGAAACAGAGTGACGTAAAGGAAAACAAAACAATGTGGGTGGAGTTATTTCATATGGAGAACATTTTCACCAACTATCATCAAAATCAAAAGGAGTCAGGCCAAAATTTGCGATTTTTTGATCGTTTTCGTATGGAACCGCTGCACATATATATATATATATATATATATATATATATATATATATATATATATATATATATATATATATATATATAAAATATATATATATATATATATATATATATATATATATATATATATATATATATGTATATATATATATATATATATATATATATATATATATATATATATATATATCTATATATATCTATAGGTATATATATATATATATATATATATATATATATATATATACATATATCTATATATATCTATAGTTATATATATATATATATATATATATATATATATATATATATATATATATATATATATATATATATATATATATATATATATATATATAAATAATAGTCAAATTAAAAATTTAATTAATCTAAAAAATATAAAAATGGCACTAAATCAAACCATCAATTTAACACCTAGTTATAAAGTTAACTTTGATATGAAGTGTTTGAATACAATACATGAAATATTAAACACAAAATATTTAGATACATCATTGTGATCACGTTGACTACGAATAACTGCTCTGTAATAACAATAGTTAGTAGTTGTCGTCGGAATTAAAAGTAAATCCCGTAAACGTAAATAACGCTGTGAAGCATAAATGTTAAAAAGTGAAAGCAGGGCCCTATTGCACCAACTACTTATCACTAATTACTTATCAACTTATCATAATTTTTGATAATTTTCTGTTGTACCAAATTGAAATTTGCTAGGTATTTAATTGTGTTATAATAAGTGATAAGCTCTCACTTATCAAAATTAAGTTGCACCAATTCGCGAGATGATAAATGATAAGTAATATTTTGATAGGCGATAAGTTTGAGGATTTTGATAAGTTTTTCGTATTCTGTTGCACCAAAAGTTTTAACTTATTAATAATCGACTACTTTAATGATAACTTATCCAAAATATCAATAAGAAAAATTTCACTACTCAAATAAATTGATAAGAGCTACAAATTGTAGTGGTATGACGGAAGTCTGTTAAAAACGTTCTTTTTTGCTTTTATTTTAAGATGAGAACTTTTGTTCAATTTTTAAAGAGTACAAACACATTTTTCAAAAAAATTATTTATTATTCAAATGATTATAAATGATAATGACAATACATGTAACAATGTGTTTTCAAGTTTATAACAACTTTAATTTCAAAATTTATCGTTATTTTATTGTATTCTAATAAGCTATAATAATAAGTCAAAGTAAGAACAATTTCATTCTGTTCGATTTATCATAAATGTAAGAAAAAAAGTTTTACAATTGATTCTAAAAACTGAAATAAGAACTCTCAATTGTGCCCATAATTATGAAAGTGGTCTAAGTCAAAATTTAAAAAAATAAGTTTATCACTTATTTCAAATATAGGTACAAAACCATTGTTTAACATATTTATATGTGCGGAAAGCACATTATTTTGCAAACACTATCACATTTATAGTATTTTTGTAGAGATCATTACAACTTATCATAAAATTATGATAATTTGTAACATAAATTGTGATATGACATTCTGATGTGCAACGTTTATCACTTATCATTATCAAAATTTGATAAGTTTTCAAATTGATAATTGAGTGAGATTTTGTTACTTTTGGTGAAACACTTATCACTTATCATTATCAAAAAAAAACTAACTTATGATAAGTTGATAAGTAATAAGTGATAAGTAGTTGGTGCAGAAAGGCCCAAGTCTGCACAATCAACTTTTCCTCAAAGAATGTCGCGTGCAAAAGTGGCACTCGCATACCCACGCCTTGAAGATAATGTTTGAAGACCCAAAAGGCAACAGCGATTAATGTACGGCAATCTAAGTACAAATGATGGCCTGACAAATGAAGTACATATACAATGATTTGAAGGTTAGCGTATCGTGAAAGTCTTTCGATTTGAAGGTCAGCGTATCGTGAAAGTGTTTCGAGCTACGTTTGATAAATCCCAGCATAAAGTAAGCCTTGCTAATAACAGCATCAACATGATAGTTAAACTTTAGATCATAGCTGAAAATCACCCTCAAATCATTAACTAAGTAAAATAACTAAAAATTAGCGGATGCGTTTCACTTGACATTTCTCCACATTAAGGCTTGTTGCAAAATGGCCACCGAGTAGACAAGTCATGTTTTGTGTTGTCATTTAAATATTAAATAAAATTCTTTTTTCAAATGTGAAATGAAAGTGAAATAATTGTGGATTTATTCAATAAACTATTCTCATGAGTTCAAATTATCCAATAATAATTACTATTTATTGATAATAACTTTTGAAATTAATCAAATACAGTGATTTAAGTTGTGTACAAATCAATATTAACCTTACTGTGTTTTCATAAAAAAGAAGTAAATAGTTACAGCTGTATAAAAAGTTTTTAATTATAAACGAAGAAAAGCTTCACAATGAATTGTGTAAAGCTAATAATGCATTAGTTGAAGCCAACAATATAAATAAGCAACTGAATGTTACAATTGCATGGATGCAGGAGCGTATGAAGACGCTTGAAAACGAAGTTAAAGCTCTTAAGCCAAAGGAGGACATCGGTTCTACTCCTAACCAGAATACAACTCCACAAGAGTATCATACGGATGAAGAAGAACTAGCTCGAGAAACTGAGTGGATTAGAGTTAAAGGTGGGAGAAAAAAAAAGGAGACGGAATAATACGCCCTCCCCACGTCAATTAAAGGATAATGTTCCAAATATTATCCAGAAACAACCAAAAAAAATACCTCCACCACCACCAATAGTAATAGATGAAGTCAAAGACTACGATGTACTCTATGAAAAAATAAAAACCATAACTGCTACTGATAAGTTTAATGCAAAGGTGATAAATGGAAACACCATCAAAATAAACTTAGAAGATGCTGAAACATACAGAAAATTGACAAAAATGTTAAATGAAGAAAAACGTGCTTGGCACACGTTTGAAGATAAACAAACCAGACCAATTAGGGTCATGGCTAAAAACTTACACTCTACGTGTAAACCAGATAAAATAATTGATGACCTGAAAGCAAAAGGATTTAAGGCAACTGAAGCATCGATTAAGCTAAAACGGAGAGGCAAAGTACCTCTCAACATGTTTATGTTGACCTTCGATACTGATGAAGATATCGAAAAAATTTATCAAATTAAGTACATCTTGGGGTGCAAGGTGGTTATTCAGCCTCTAAGAAGGTCTAAGCTTATACCACAATGTAAACAATGTCAAGCCTATGGACATACACAAAAATATTGCAACAGGGAACCTAGGTGTGTCAAATGTTTAGGTAAACATCATACCAAAGATTGTGTAAAAGCCCAAAATGTTCAACCTAAATGCGTTCACTGTGGAGAAAACCATCCGGCTAACTACAGAGGATGCAGCGTTGCTATTGAACTGCAAAATATCAAAAATAAGAACGTGATTGCTAAAAATCCAAGTTCATTCAGGAAACAAGCAGTTAAGGTGAACCGACCCGAAGTAAATCGTAGAGTGTCGGGAACTACTCAAGGACAATTTGGTAAAATGACTTATGCTCAAGTAATGATGAGCAACGGAAATCCAGGAAAAACTGCTCAAAATGACGATATAAGTCAAACACTTAAATTAATTTTAAGCAGACTAAATACATTTGATGAGCGATTACAGAAAATAGAGTACAGCACTAAGGGAGCCATCCCTAAACAGAAAAATGGCCCAAGATCTTAGAATCTTATGTTGGAATGCCAATGGACTGATGCAACATCAACAAGAACTGCAAGTGTTCCTGGACACAGAAAAAATCGATGTATGTCTCATCACGGAAACACACTTCACTAGACAATCAAACATTAAATTTAAAAATTATCAAATATATCACACTATTACCCTGGACTGGAAACACTGCTAAAGGAGGTAGTGCTGTTATAATTAGAAATAGTATTCATCACTATGAGGAGTTAAAATATGAAACGGAAGAAATACAAGCAACTGCTGTTATTGTCAAATCCAAAAGTAGTTCTATTTGTATTGCTAGTATTTACTGCCCACCGAAGCACTCAATGAAAGAAAAAGATTATCTCGAGTTCCTCAGTAAATTAGGAAAACGATTTGTACTTGGAGGAGACTTTAATGCAAAAAATGTCCACTGGGGATCCAGATTAACAACAACTAAGGGTAAAGAACTCCTAAAAGCTATCAGAAAATGCAGTTGTGAAGCCCTCTCAACTGGAAAACCAACCTACTGGCCAACTGATCCAAACAAAGTGCCAGATCTGATTGATTTCGTTATAATAAAGAACATATCTGTAAATTATGTACAAGTAGATGAAAGCCACGACTTAAACTCTGATCATTCACCAATACTTCTAACGTTAAGTGAAAAAATCATTCAGAAAGAAAGAAACCCTTTCCTAGTAAATAATCACACTAATTGGGCATGCTTTAGACTATCGCTAGAAGAAAAAATTAACTTAATGGTTCCATTAAAGACTGAAGAACAATTAGACAAAGAAGTTCACAAATTTGTAAACGATATACAGCAATCAGCTTGGGAAAATACTCCTGAAATTAAAACGAAAATCAAGGGAAACAATTACCCTATGGAAATTAGGGAACTCCTCGCAGAAAAAAGAAGAGCGAGAAGAGTATGGCAACAAACAAGGGCCCCCCAAGATAAAACTCATTTGAACAGTCTCACTCAACAATTAAGAAGAGAGATCAAAGAATTGAAAGATGAATCAATCAGCAACTATTTAAGAAAATTAACTAATGATAACAGTACTGATTATTCTCTTTGGAAAGCAACCAAAAGAATCAAAAGACCAATAATGCAGATTCCCCCAATAAAAATAGCAGGTGAGAAATGGGCTAGAAATAATGAAGACAAAGCTCGAGAATTTGCCGAACACCTCGAAAAAATATTCCAGCCACATGAAGACCAAACGTTGGAAGCCGAGATAATAACTGAACAAGCTGTGCAAGAAAGTAAAGAAATCCTACCCACAACACCAAAAGAAGTCATGCGTGAGATAACAGCTAATATGAATACGAAAAAAGCTCCTGGGTACGATCTTATTACTGCAGAAATCTTAAAAGAACTGCCAAGGAAAGCTCTGGTGAAACTCACCAATCTTATAAATGCAGCATTTAGAATCAAATGTGTACCAAGCTTATGGAAAATTGCAGAAGTAATTATGATCCCAAAACCTGGGAAACCACCACACATAACATCGTCTTATAGGCCAATTTCGCTATTGCCAGTCATGTCCAAACTCTTTGAGAAGCTTCTGGTAAAAAGATTAAATCCGATAATCGAGAGTAAAAACTTGATCCCAAATCATCAGTTCGGTTTTCGCAACCAACACTCAACAATTGATCAAGTACACAGAATAACCAGTATAATTGAGAAAGCATTAGAGGAGAAAAAAGTCTGTTCAACAGTATTTCTAGACGTTGCACAAGCGTTTGATAGAGTGTGGCATGAAGGACTTAACCACAAGTTAAGGAATCTTCTACCAATGCAATTTGCTAAGATACTAGAATCATACTTGAAAGATAGGTTCTTCAGGATTAAATTAGATGATACATTTTCTGAATTGAAAGAAATCAATGTAGGAGTTCCACAGGGCAGTGTATTAGGGCCGGTTTTATACCTACTATATACTTATGATCTTCCTATATTAGAAAACAACACAGTGGCAACTTTTGCAGATGATACGGCGATCTTAGCTGTTGGAAAAAGCAACGAAGAATCAACACAGAAGTTACAATCAGCTATAACTCAAATATATAAATGGACAAAAAGATGGAGAATACAACTAAATGAAGCTAAATCAGTTCACATCAACTTTACAAACAGACGAATCGAACATATTCCGATTACCATAAATCGGGAAATAATACCGCATGCGAACACAGCTAAGTATCTTGGCATGACCCTGGATGCTAAACTACGATGGAAAGCACACGTCAAGAAGAAAAGTGAAGAATTAAGACTTAAATACAGAAAAATGTATTGGCTGATGGGAAGGAACTCTTCTTTATCAACATACAACAAGCTTCTACTTTATAAGCAAATATTGAAACCGATTTGGACTTATGGTATTCAGCTTTGGGGTTGTACCAAACAGAGCAACGTAAATATCATCCAAAGATTTCAGAATATGGTATTAAGGAACATCGTTGATGCACCTTGGTATGTTAGTAACAATGACCTTCATATGGACCTTAAAATGAACCTCATCTTAAATGAAATCCAGGAAAAAGCACGGAGACATGAAGAAAGGCTCCGCCAACATGTGAACATTGAGGCAACTCAGCTCCTAAGCATCACGAATTTAGTTCGCAGACTTAAAAGAACCAAACCTTTTGAGCTGGTGTGATTATCAGTTTAAGCAGCATTATGCTGATCTAAAATCCACAACAAAGATGTGGTTTACATCAATTTACCAAACACTATGGAATGCCAATGGGAAGAAGCCATAGATTAATTTAAGTTAGTAAATTAAGTCAGAAACAAATTGCTAATTAGTCCAGGAGACTAGATTGTAATTACATAAAATAAATAAATAAAATTTATTTTAAATTAAAAAAAAAAAAAAAAAATTATAAAAAATACATTTTGCTAAACAAATTAGTGCTTAAAATTTTTTCAAACGGCTGAACCTACTAATTGTGATTTAATGTTAGCTATATGAAAGCATTTCTGAGCGATATAACATCCCAAATAACATGTGTTACTGACAAGCTAACCGAAAAAATAGATACGTTATCAAACAATGTTGTAAAACTTAACCTGGAAAATGAAAAATTTAAAAACCAGTTCAATACCATCAACAGTAAGGTAGCTGATAAGTCAAGCCACATCGTAAAGCTTGAATATGAAATAGACTGAAACAACGTAATTTATCGAACGACATAATTATTCAGGGCTTACCAACACAAATTTCACATGAGAAAGTCTGTCTAAAGGTGCTATTCCATGAGAAAATTTTACTGAACAGTAAAATTAAAGCAAGAAAAAAATATATATTTGGTAGAGGCGGAATGAAACAAAAAATCGAATCAGTAAAAAAATATTTGTGTCTGTAGTTGTAACACTCCTCTAAAAAGTATCAAATCGAGAACATTTTATAGGAGTGTCACTAACCCACGTACATAAAATTTGTATATGATAGAAAATAATTCTCGCACACACTAATAATTTTAATAGGGGTACGAATTTATGGTGAAGATATTTTTTAATTTTTTATTCTGTGACAGAAATTGTTCGAAAAAATGAAATTCTGATATGAGTATTAATAATATTTAATTTTTTAGATAATTTAGAGACGAATGAAAAATCGAATAATACTAAATACATAATTTTTTTAGCAATTATTGGTTATGTTTTGGTTTAATGTCAAGTTTCCCCTTAAAACTTTTACTATAAAAAATTAAAAATAAAACACACCTTGTCTTTGTCTATTATATGGTGTTTGATTTTTATTTTCTCTTTTTGGCGTATTTTACTATTCAGTAAAATTTTCCCATGGAATAGCACCTTAAGTTTAGATAGTATTTACAAGTTCGGTGTGGAAAACATTAAATTCTTATTTAACAGAATTATAAAGTCAAAGATCAGTATGACCAGAGATCAGTATATAATAGAGATGAATCATATGGAGTATGAAATTGTTACACGAAATGATAACTGTAAATAAAAAAAAAATAAAAACTCGATTTTGTTTCCTTCATACACTCCCAATTATTACTATTGTAAACATATACACGCGCAGTAATTTTTCTCCGTTTGGATTTTAAATTTTATCACACACTATTCCATCTAAATTTATTACATTTTTTTATTTCTATAGTCAAGGACTCAAAACCAACAAAAAAGTTTATACAAGCCGTCTCGTTCGCTCTTACACAGATCCTATCAATAAAATACTGTGTTATTTATTGGTTTTGTCATATAATATTTCAACAACAACAAAAACAGATTTGTTCAGTTGTTGTAGTCTACAGACGGTGGACAAAATTTTGCAAACACTTTAGAAAAATCATATATTTTAGTTTTGTCGCGCTTTTTCTAATCAGTTATCGATTAAAAAAAAAACTTTTTATACTTTTTAAATAGAGAATTTTATTTAAAACATAAAGTAACAATTACAGAAATCTAAGCCTAATATGTAATTGTACCCCCTTTGTTTTTGACAAGGGCAGAAACTCTAATGGGCATACTCGCTATACAAGACTCGATAGATTTTTTTAAATCTTCGTCCCCATACCACACATTCCTTCTATTTTTGTTTAGCGATTGAGGTTAGGGAGTTTATTTATTTTGACTTTTAATATTCTCAGGAGAATTCCCTGGCCAGGGTAGCAATGGAATGTTTTCTGCAGCTTTGAAATTTTTAACCTTTTTGGCTGTGTGGCATGGGGCATTATTTTGCATAAAATAATAATGGGAAGCAGAATCCCGGATATCTTGAATGGATGCAAAAAACAATTTTTCAAGATATTTTGGTACTGGTCTTGCCGCACTGTCCCTTCTATGAAAAAAGGGGCCTGGCCCCGACGCGCTTATCGATCCCCATATCATCACACCCGGCGGGTGTTTAACTGTTCGGATGAGGCAATCGGCTTTACGCGCCTCTCCAGGCCTTCTTCGAATGTGTTGCTTCATTTCCGGAGTAATTACAACAGTCGACTCTTCCGAGAAATGCACGTAAAAAAATTGGCCAAGTGTAAACAAATTGTTTTAGGACAAAATTATAAACACAAATATAAAAAATTATCAAAAATCGAGGTGTTTGCAAAATTTTCTCCAACGTCTGTACTTTTTTAAACATTAAGTGTTTGTACTGTATGGCTTGTATAGACTTTTTTGTTGGTTTTGCTATAGTCCCTCCCTCTATTAACAAATATACAATTTAAAGACAATAAAAACGTTTAAAAACACGAACGTCTGTTTGGTTGGATGTGTATTCATATTTCAGACGTTTGTTTTTCGACGTTTCAATTTCAATATTTTTCAGCCAGTTTGATTTCATAATTCATGCTATAAAAATCGTTGTGTACATTTGGTCTTACCGAGCAAACGGCGCACTGGTTAAAGCTGCGGCGGTTGGATCGGGAGGTACCGGGTTCGGTTCCCTTTAGGGGCGGGATGCAAAAGGGATTTTTCAACATCTGATTACGATCGGTGATGAAGATGAACACATCTATGACCCCCTGTTAAGAGTGCAGAATCCATGGGCCGACCCACCTTTCATGTCAGCACTACGAGTCTTTAGCCGCCCGTCTTCGATTTGGCTACTCCAGGCGTAAAGTAGGACGGTAAAAAATAAATCAATAACAAACAACAACAACAACAACAACATTTGGTCTTGTTTTATTTTTCTACTTAAAATAAACCTTAAATTAAATTTTTGGATTTACAATCGTTAAGTGTTACAGTACAATATTTAAGTATAATATTAGTAATAATATCAAATCAGGTGTTACTTGTATAATTGATAATTGTGAAGCTTCTAGAAGAAATTCACATTTAAGACTTTTTCGCTTTCCGAAAAATGTAGAGCAAGCTAAAGAATGGTTGATTGCTTGCAAAATACAACTAAAACCAATATTAATCGACAATCTCAGTAAAAAAGACATGTACAGCCGTCATTTTAACCCAATATATATTGGTCAAAAAAGGCTTTTGAAGACTGCATTTCCAACCGAAAATTTACCATCCGAAAATAGTACCTCCTGAATCTCCAGTTCCTGCTCGATATATTAATAATAAAACTTACCAAAATACTTTGAATAAATATCCATCATCCTCTTGATTGATTGATTGATTGCGATGTACGATCAAGCATTAAGCAAGTCTCCCGTATTATAAATGCGAATACCAACACCACTCTATATACCCATGTTACACAACACGACACCATTCTTCATGAAGCCAAACCCCGTAAAGAAAGGCGCCACATCGATAACTACATAAGTCTAATAATAGTTATGATATCCGCCCCTGGCCAGGCCGCCGTCGTACACCTTTTTACATATAACAAGATCGAGGGATGGGAAAGAAATGTTAGCAACAAAGACTCAACCCGGTTCCAGACACCTAAGTAGTTGATAGTTAGTAAATTTGTTAGTAATATATGTTTTAGTAATCACAAGACAATACAATTTTAAAGGTCATCTCTACTGCTCCAACCTGTAAGAAGACACAGACAACACAAATTTCCTGGTACCGCAAACTCTTTTTTTCTGAAAAGCTGTAAACAACTATTATTATTCCCCTCCACCATTTTTTCCATCGGCGGTTGTGAGAGGGGGGCGAGATTTCGTTCCATCATCATGTTCCCATGCGGTCACCCAAATTTGTACTAACTGTAGGTAGTGTTGCTTGACGTTGTTGTTGAAATCGTTGCGTCTCTGCTGTCCCTGCTACTCGCCCCCCTTTGAATAAATATCCATCATCCTCTGGTGATAAAATACCTCCAGAGTTAACAAATTACGATGGCCCATATATCGAAATGTTGTCATATACAGTGGCGGAGTTGCAAGATAAGTTGCACCAAAGTAATTTGAATAGTGAAGGTTCTAAAAAGGAATTACAACAGCGAATGCTGGAAACCATGATTGAACAGAATGTTGACCAGAAATTGGTGTTAGCTGAGTCGGAGCGGCAAAATACCAAGCGAAAAGAGGATGAACAATTATCGTATAATATGATACGAGAAAAAAATCGTGTGCGTGAGGATGATGAGGATAGTTTAGACGAATCAGAGATAACGAAACGGCGGTATGGTAGAATTAAGCTACGTAAACTGGTAGCACCATTTAAGGGAATTGAAGATGAATCGTTCGAGCTATTTGCCGAATCAATTCGAAAAATAAAGGACAAGTACGAGGTTGATGAAGATGAGATGCGATTGCAACATGCAGATTGCTTAGAGGACCGTGCTCGTAATTGGTTTTTATGTGATCCAAATAATTTAAAATTGAGTGTCGACGATATACTATCGGAGTTGAATGATTTATTCAACACCAGAAATAGTAAATCCAAACAACGCAAGTTATTCGAGGAAATAGTTTGGAAACATTCAGAAGATTTTTACGCCTATTACACCGACAAGATGATTTTGGCGGTACCATTGAAGTTCGAGGACGACGAATTGGTAGATGGTATTATCGATGGTATCCAAAATATTGGATTACAAAATCAATCACGATTACAGTGCTACCAAAAGCCAAAACAGTTATTGTTGGCATTCATAAAAATTGTAAAACCGTCGAATACAACGGTGAGAGGTAAATTTGAACAGTTCGATGATAAATCAAAGAGTGTAAAACAAACCAGTAGTGGTTTCAAATCAGAACAACGTGAAGGTGGTAGTGTTAAGCAGTCAACTAGTTGGGGAATACGATGTTATAATTGCGGTGAGCGAGGACATTTTTCGAAAAAGTGTGAAAAACCGAAACGCGCGTACAATTCATGTTTTCGATGCGGAGAAATAGGACACAAATTAGGGGAATGTCAAAACGAAAGGAAAAAACAAGTGAATAACATAAATGAGGGTGAAGAAATTGGTGTAACGCAAAACTATTTCGTATTTGCGGATGAACATCCAATTCAAATGACGGCATTGATCGATTCTGGAAGCCTGGTAACTTTAGTTAAGGTATGTAAAATAGCGAAACCTGTATTAATTAAACCAATCGGAGATAAAAAAGATTTAACGGGTAATAATAATAATAAAGTCAAGTGTATTGGTATTATAAATGTCAATGTTCTAATATTTGGGAATTTATATAATATTGATTGTATTGTGGTTGAGAATAATACTTTGATGGTAGAATTGTTGTTGGGAAAAGATTTTCTTCGAATCGCAAAAGCTGAACTAAAAATTGAGGATCACAAAATTAATTTTGAAGCAGAATTTTGTCAAGAGCTAATGCATATAGATTTAATTGAAAATCCACTAGGAAATCAAATAAAAATAAATGATTCCCTAGATATTGATACGAAATCTGAAATATATCAAATGATAAATTAGAACTATTTCTGTACCAAGAAACCAATTGTTCCTGAAGTCAAATTTGAAATGACATAGAATTAGCGCACGATAAGCTAATTATATCATATGCGGAACGAAATATTGTTGCTAAAATGTTGGATGAATTACTGGAAAAGGGATTCATACGAGTCAGCGAATCTAAATATTGTTAGGAAGAGGATATCTTGGAATTTTTACATAACAAAAGATTTTTTACATCACTGGACCTGAAATCAGGATTCCATCACGTAACAATTGCTCCAGATTCGATACCATACACATCATTTGTCACCCCTTTTGACTAGTATGAATATTTACGATTACCATTTGGATTAAAAAATGGGCCAGCAGAGTTCCAGAAATAAGTCAATAAAATTTTTGCTAAATTGATTGCAGAACATAAAGTGGTCGTATATATCGATGACATTTTCATCGCAACGAAAGAGATTGGTGAACCTTGGAAATCTTGTACCAAGTATTAAAATTGCTTTCCGCAAATTTGTTGTAATTAAGATTAAATAAATGTGAGTTCCTGTATACACAAATTGATTACCTGGGATATTCTATTAATGAAAAGGGTATTCGTCCTAATGACCGTAACATCAGTGCTATTGAAGAGTATCCGGTGCCAAGAAACAACAAGGAGATCCAGAGTTTTTTGGGTTTATGCTCGTACTTCCGGAAATTTATAGAAGGGTTTGCATTGATTGTCAAACCATTACAAGATTTGTTGCGCAGGAATGCGGAATATATATTTGGACAGGATGAAATGAACTCATTTACTGCCCGACACTTGCGATATATTCACCTAACGACGACACAGAGCTGCATTGCGATGCCAGCAGTATAGGATTCGGTGCAATTCTACTACAAAAGAAAAAAGATGGAAAGTGGCATTCAATTAGGTATTTCTCAAGACGCACAACAGAGATTGAATCGAGGTTACACTCTTATGAACTATGATGCTTAGCAATCATATACGCATTCCGAAGATTTCGGATTTTTTTGCTAGGTCGAGAATTTAAGGAGTATACAGATTGCGATGCAATTACTCTGACATTAAATAAAAAGGCTATTCATCCAAAAATTGCACGGTGGGCCTTGGAAATGCAAGAGTATAACTATACGATTCATCATCGAAAGGGAGATAAGATGAGACACGCTGATGCATTGAGTCGAATTCAGAGTATCTTAGTAATTCACGATAACCCTTTTGAGCAAACATTGGCCTTATTGCAATCACAAGAACCAAAGCATGAAGAATTACGAAAGCAACTTGAGTTAGCTGAAAGTTCGCTTTATGAGCTACGAGATGGATTGATCTACAAAAAGATCAATACAAATAAAATAAGTTTTTTTGTGCCAGAGTCGATGCAAAATCAAGTGATTAAAAACTCTCACGATCTCATGGCGCATATTGGATTGAAGAAGACGATGGAGGCAATAGGAAGACATTATTGGTTTCCCAATATTTCCAGCATCGTAAAACAATACATCCAGAATTGCTTGAAATGGATTAAGTACAATTTACCAACGGGGAAGGTAGAAGGTTTTCTTCATAGCATTCCTAAAGGAGATCAACCTTTTGAAATCGTACATGCCGATTTTTATGGTCCGTTGGGCATGACTAAGCAAAATAAGCGGTTTATATTGGGTATCATTCACGGTTTTCCGAAACATATTCGACTGTTTGCAACCAAAACCACGAGTGCTAAAGATACCATCGAGTGTTTCCAGCAATATTTTAGATAGTTTAGTCGTCCCGATAAAATAATTACGGACAGAGGCAGTAATTATGAATTACTTCGGATGAGTTTAAGAACTACTTAAAGCAAAATTGTGTACAACATATTTTGGTTGCTAGTGCCGCGCCACATGTAAATTGAACAATCAAATTGATTGACAAACTGAACGGTTTAATCGCACATTAACGCCTATGATAGCAAAGTTGGTCAATGCCGAACGAAAAAGAGTGGGACCAAGTCCTGGAACAAGTAGAGTTTGCGTACAACACTAGTGAGCATAGTACGACGAAATTGACACCATCCTCGATATTATTTGGAAGAAATCTGAGCGGTCCCGTAAATGATAAGCTTCGTGAATTTCTCGAAAGAGAAAACAAATTAGATGATGTTCCGGAAAACATTAACGCAATTCGGGAAACTGCCCGTATTAACATTGAAGCATCATAAGCGTATTGTCGAGAATATGTGAATAGTCATCGAAAGGAAGCTGTTACGTTTAATGAAGGTGATTTAATCGTCGTGAAGAATGTGGACACTACTCCAGGTATTAACAAAAAACTAATTCTAAAATACAGAGGGCCATATCAAGTTAAGAAAATATTGGGTAATGATCGATATCGAATTGGGGATGTCGCTGGATTCAGCATTACAAGCCGGCCGTTTGAAGGTGTATATTACATTACTCGCATGAAACCATTTATTAAATGGTCAGGCTAACATTAATTGGTCGTTATTAATTATTAAAACCGAGACGGTTTCAGTCAGGTTGGCCGAATTGTTAGGTTAAACAACCCTGATTTATATTAAGGTGTACCAACCAAACGTAAGACAGACGTTTTATTCTTTTAATTGAAAAACGGGTCTAGTGTTATAATATATCCGCTATCAGCATGCAATCCCTAATCCATATACCTCACTCATAACTTTATTCTCATTCCTCCCTCAGGATTCAAACATCCCTACAATTTCCGTACTCATCTATGGATAAACTTCTCCAACATCACAGCCTTGACGTGGCGGAGCAGCTTGCGCGTAGTAATGATAAAATTAGCAATACCAGATAGGGTTACCCATATTCGACTGATAATTTTAAGAACTACCAGACTACCATATTAAAACATGTTTCAGATAAAGCACAGAAAAAGTTCATGAGCATAAATGAACTTTAATAATTTTTCATGACTTTGAAGTGATGAACACCACAATGAATAAACTGTTCTGAATCTCACAAATATTTATTGGAAAATCGCTTAATTAAACTGTCTCGGTTTGGAGGGGTTTGTCAATGTTTTGACATGGTGTTAGTAGTAATAATGATAATAATTTGGCATTAAAAAGCGATAAATTACGGCACTACTTTCATGGTTCGTTGCATCATTCGCTTTGGATCACCACTCGTATAACAAATCGGAGCCAGCGTTGCTTTATTTCGTGTACGAGGCTGCATTAGACCCCTGATTGCGAAGTTAACAAGGACTCGGTATATGCCATCATCATTGCGTATGGCCCGTAATTCAGAAGCATGATTGTCGAATAAATATTTCTAACACAGTACTGTTGGCTGAACAATTCATAATTTCAGTCGTTAATACTAAAAAGTATAAAGCATTAAAAATTGTTAGTATTGTACTAACATAAAAGATTTAAAAACCAAAAATGTAAAATTAAAAATCGTAAGCTATAAAAACAATAACAAAATAAATTTACTATATACATACCATAACAAAATAAAATAAGTTACCACTACATAGAACGAAATAAATGGAAGAGAAAAAAATTATTCACATGCAAACGAAAGTATAAATAAGCAACAAAAACACAAATACGTGTGTCTCGGGAACCCAGTATTGAAATTCGGGAACCCAATTTTTATTTTTACATTTTACACTGAATGAGTTATCTCTATTATATCCTGATCTCTGGTATGACCGAGACGTACAGTCATATTCAAATAGCGGCACGGTTCTCTTCTTTAGTAATAAAGACGAACTTTATGAAAAAATTAAAAGATACGGGGCCACCGTTACTGTCACAAATTCAGATAAATAATTCTGCCAAACAAACAATAAATATTAACCACCGGCTAATGGTACCAAATATATTAATACTAAATCATCTGCAAAAATTAAAAAAACAAAAAAAAAATATTGTTTGGATGGTATTACAATCTGAACATATATGTACATACTACAAAATAAATCCAGATGACGAGCTAACATTAATTAAATCATTAGATGAACTCAATATTTACTATAAGACATGATGACATCACAACATCGGCAGATTTCATCGTTTACTGTTTGCTTTAACCCTATTCAATGTGCAGTTGTCAATTTGGTACGTATTATGATGAACGAGAATTCATATTTTTTAAACTTGGAGTGTTTTAAACGACATAATCATATAAGCGATATCTTTGGTTTTTGCTATGTGAACATAAATTGTCGAATAAAGTAGAACAATTAGAACAATTTCTTTTCTCCTTAGGAGTGGAAATTGATGTTATTGTGTTTAAAGAAACTTTTTTATGTAATAGTGACACTAAATATATCAATTTTGATAACTTTATAGGTTTTCATTGCACTAGAGATTCTAGAATGGGTGGAGAAATTGCGATTTACACCAAAAAGACACTACAATTTGATTATTATTTTAGTGAATGCTATCAAGAAAATCAAATCCTTATCTCTAAATCAAATTCTTTGAAATTAAAGCTGATGGGAGTTTATATACCACCCCATACGGATTCTCAACAATTCCTATAATATTTTGATCAAGTACTGGTAAAGTTTCCAAATTTAGTAGTTATTGGGGATTTAAACATTAATCTGTTAAACAGTAGTGATACAACTGTTATTAGTTATTATAGCCTTTCAAGTTCAAACGGATATACGGTTGTTAACAAAATTGATGAGAAATATGCCACAAGGAAATCAAACGCGGTCAATACGATAATAGACCATATATTAACTTCAGTAAATGGGAAATGCAACATTCTTATCTCAGATACTTATCTTAGCGAGCATCAATACTTCCTGATATTATTTCTCATCTCATCAATGAGATGATTTTCTATCTATCGACATCGATTATGGTAAATTTCACTCCAAATTAGCGATATTACATATCAAAAGCTGTACGAGCAATAAACAGAAAATTATCGGTGGAAGAAGCTTTAATAAGGCATGGTTTAATACAGGTTTGCATGTTATGTTTAAAGAACGTGACAAACTATATAAAAGCTGGAAAAAATACCGTTTCAATCAAAACTTCAAAAATAATTTTATTAATTCTAAAAAGGTCTGTATAGAGATGAGCTTATTAAATTTAAACAAAGATACTTTTCCAGACAATTTGAATTTAGTTCTAGGAATACTAAGAAAATGTAGTGTCTTATAAATTCTATATTAAAAACAAATTCTCGTCTGATTCAAATACTACTCCAGCTATAAATATTAAAATTGGTAGAACAATTGTAAACAATCAGCTTGGAATAGTAAACGAACTGAATGAATAGTTTTTTTTTGTAATGTTCGTAAAGCTACTATCGCTGATAATATTAGCTGTAAGATTCCGTATATAAATTTCAATCTTTACAATATTCAATTCCCACTTCTTAAATTTGAAGATGTGAATGAAAACGATATCCAAACCATCATTATGAATCTTGATAATTCATCTTCCAAGGGTTGAGATAAAATTTCAACCAGTATCCTAAAAACAAATATGTATAAACAAATTTTTAAACACAATTGCAAAATTTACGTATCGCTCATTTTCGGTTGGTAAATTTGCTGATAGCCTAAAACTGGCTAAAGTGACACCGATCTTCAAAACTGGGGATAAAACTGATTAAAGCAATTACCGTGTTTTACCAAGCATTTCAAAGGTACTTGAAAGAGCCTTTATGGATCAGATACAAAACCATCTCACCAGCACAAAAGTGCTAGTGTACAAAATAAAAATATTACAGCGTGCCTAACAATTGACTTATCCAAAGCGTTCGATTGTGTATGTTATAATATTCTTTAAAGTACAGGCTTGACCAAATTGGAAATCGCGAAAAATCACTAGAATTGATTTCAAACTATACTTGAGCAATCGATCACAGTTTGTTCAGGTAAACAGCTTAATGTCTGATACATTAAAAATAAAGTGTGGGGTCCCACAGGGTTCAATTCTGGGTCCAGTCCTTTCAATGATATTTTTTCCTTGAGTTTGAACGGTAGCCTTCAAGTTTTCGCTGATGGTGCTATTATGGTATACTGCACTGATAACGAACATAAATTGATGGAGATGATGGTCCATGATGTAAAAATCTTACAGACGTTTCTTGCGAGTCATAAATTAGCGATGAATTATAAGAAAACTTCATTTATTTATTTATACTAAAGAATAATTTAGAATCCCGGTCTACTCTCAGCGAAATAATTGTTGAAAGAATTTCTATTAAACGATCTGATACCATAGTGTTCCTTGGACTTCTCAATTTTGACGTGGACAAATCATATTCAGAGACTGCGGCTCAAAATATCTCCCATGATTGGGGTTCTGAAACGTGTCGGCAAATATCTCAACAGAACAACTTCAATGAACGTATATTTTTCTCATATTCACTCACATCTACTTTATCTAATTCCAATATGGGGTGATACCTCTAAAAGCAATTTAAACAAAATTCAATTGGTACAAAACAAAGTTTTGAAAATATTGTACGGATTGCCGATAACCGAACTAAACAAGAATTTATATTCAGCTTCAATCTTGCCGATATGTCAGCTAGTTGACTTTGAATTTTTGTTTTTAATTTATAAGATAAGAAATGAGATGTTATGGTGTAATCTAATTCTACCAACTAATTTAAGTGTAGCCAATAGAAGTAGTCGGTATGCTCTACATTATCGATTGCCAATTTTTACTTATTCACTATTACAAGACACGTTTTTTTACCGTGGCTTGCAGCTTTACATGAAATATCACAATATTTTTATTTTTTTATTTTTAATTTTGAGACTTTTGGTGTTACCTGAATAAACAACATTTAAAAAATCCATTTGTAATATTTTAACGTCAAACAGTAAAAAATATTTTAATTTAAGCGGAAAAATAGAATCTGGTTATATATATTGGTACAAACACGCTAACTGTAACTAGAGCAACTCGTGAGAATTCCACTTTATCGAGAACTGGTCATTACAAGTAGTCCTTAAACATAAGTTATGGTCTAAACGTTGTTTTTATAGTTCGCAAGCTCCTTGCGTTTTTCTACCGATTGTGAGAAACTTGAAAAAACTGAGACGCGTTATCGAGTTACGGTATTTCGATTCTTATTGATGATTCGCAAACACTTGTTCTATTGCGTTGGATTCGTTAAAGCTTTATCTACGGTTCGTGAGATTTTCGAAAATTTTCCATTACGCTGTTTCGAGTTCAGGTCTTTAAAAGTAATCCTTATGGCAGATTCGCGAGCACTTTGTCATGTATTACGTGACATGATATTATGTCACATATACCAGAGTATGGTATTTAGGGTTACTCAATAAATGAAATAGAGAATGGTCGATAGGAAGAAATGACAAGGAAGAAAAGAAAGGAGTTATGAACGTGAACAGACGAGTTTGATTTTGATTCCAAGTGAAATCCGAAAACATCCACTTTAAAAGAACAATAGAGTGGCTAGAAAATTATTTAGAATTAAATAGTGTAGATGATGACAAATTCAAGGTGTTATTATTGTGTAATTTGATGGGTTTGGATGCAAGTGCGAAATTATCGAGGGCATGTAAGCCAAAAAAGCCGAAGCAATTTAACTATGAGGAAATAATAAAGAAGTGTAAAGAACTTTTTACGAAAAAGGTGTCCAGTTGTGTAAATGCAGTAAAATTTAACAAAAGAATACAACAAAGAGGCGAAACAATACATGATTTTGCCATGGAATAAATAATGCTGGCGGGAGAATGCCAATTCGGGGCATATAAGGATAAGGCGCTTAGGAACCAATTGATTATGGGGATAATGAATAAGCGGCTTAAAGCGGAGCTTATGTTACTAGAGGAGTCGAAAACCTTCGACGATATGTTGCAAAAATGTATAGCTGCCGAAATAATTTCAAAAGATGTGGAATTGAACATGAAAATGTCATGGGAGGAACAAAATGTAAATAAAGTATACCATAAAAGTCGGGATAATGATCGAGATGTGGGAAGACAAACGTCCAGTCACTCACACAATACGTCAGGTGGCGGTAGTCAGAATTATTTTTATGAGTCAAAACAACAGGATAGCAACAGGAAACGATCGCAAACAACAAAAGGAATTTCAAATGCTATTTGCCAGGAATTTGGTCACATGGCGAGAGAGTGTCCATCACAAGGAGCATCATCAGCAAATAAAAATATAAATAAAAGTTTAACAAGATCTATGCTTGCCAGGGATTTGGTCACATGGCGAGAGAGTGTCCATCACAAGGAGCATCATCAGCAATTAAATATATAAATAAAAGCTATAATAATTTTAATAGTAGTAAAAGTTGTAATAGTGCACGTAATGAGAATTATCCAAAGGGAGATGGAGTTAAATCAGTGAGCGAAAATCAAAATGTCGGTGAAATCGAACTCGAAAATTTTGACTTTGGACAATTGTCATTGCATGAAATTGATAAAGCTAGTTTTAATAACATTACTAGAGATGCAGCAAAATTGATGATTTGGTCACAAATGAAAATGTACAGTTAAAGAAAACTAAGCAGTGCGATAGTTTAGGTTACATTAAATTAAATTCTGTTAACTGTGCACAAGTAAATATGAAATATTCAAACGTGGAATTTATAGATATTATTATAGAAAATAAATTAGTTAAGATGGAGATAGACACTGGAGCTTGCGTGAGCCTTTGCACAAGGGATCATTATCAAAAAGATTTTGCTCAAATTAAGTCAGAAAAAGTTGAAATTCCATTATCAATTGTAACAGGGTATGCCATTAAAATAATGGGAAAAATCCAAGTAAATGCGAAAATGAAGGTAAAAGATAGAGATAAACGGGTAGAGTTAATAATTGTAGATACACCAGAAAAAATGTTCCCTTTATGTGGTCGGGATTGGCTCGATATATTCTATGCTGATTGGCGTGATTGGTTTAGGTTTAAAAAGATAGATGGTTGTCGAGAATTTCGGAATGAGATTCTTTTGGAACTTAAAACACTTAAAACAGATTTTGAGGTTGTATTTGATGGTGATCTAAGAACACCAATTAAAGATTTTGTAGTTAACATGCCGTTACTGGAGAATTCAAAGCCAATTTTCCTTAGAGCATATATGTTACCGTTCAGTTTAAGAGGGAAAGTCGAAAAGGAATTAGAGCAGTTGTATATTTTGTCTATAAAAAGCCGAAAGAATCTTATTGATTATTTTTTTAATTTTATTTTTTACAAAAGCAACAAAAACCTTCCTCAATTTTCAAAAATTCTGTATAGTTTACATGAATTATTCTTTGACTAGATGAGCATTGTGTAGTTTCAATTATATTTTGTAAATGTTCTCAAAACAATAATAGCAATGGCTTGCTACCAAATCCAAATTTTCACATATCATGTCTTTTAAATATTCCAGGTAATCATTCGTAAAGCTTTCATATTTGCATAAACCTCGTTGGAGTGTATATCTCCTATGTAATTTTGATTTATACTTAAATCGACGGCATAAATGATGTATGTACATATATACCACAATTATGTCCATCGATCTGTTGTGGTAAGGAGCTATTGCTACGAACTGTGAAGTTTTAAGGCCGTTTTTTATAAAATCGTAACTCGTACTTCGTTTGCATAGTGTTTAGTTTTTTTTTTAAATTGCAGTCAGAATTTTTCCAAGAGCTAGTGGGCCTTTCGTTATAATCAACGATTTTTGAAAATCCACAATCGCCAAAACAAAATGATTGTTTTGGCAAATCGGGATGATTACATTTCGATTAGCTTAGTTGGTGAGTAACAATTCGAATTGATTCTTTTCCTCTACCGCCTTATACATCATTTTTTCATCGTATATTTTTATAATTTGGTATTGGTCCAAACAAATATAATTGGAACTTTTAGCAAAATGTTCAAACAAACATAGACTGCTTCCAGTAGAAAGAAAATTTTGATTAAAAAGGTTAGTAAATGAGAAACCATAAAAATAGGTTTCGATGGCCAATAAGGCCATAAGGATTACTTCTAAAGACCATAACTCGAAATAACGTCATGGAAAATTTTCGAAAATCTCACGAACCGTAGAGGAAACTTCAGCGAATCTAACGCTTTTAGATAAGTGCTTGCGAACTGCCGTAAGGGTTATTTCTAAAGACCATAACTCGAAATAGCGTCATGGAAAATTTTCGAAAATCTCACGAACCGTAGAAAAAACTTCAACAAATCCAACGCTATGCAACAAGTGCTCGCGAATCACCCATAAGGATTACCTCTAAGCACTATAGATCTTGATAACGTCATTGAATTTTTTCGAAACTCTCACTATCGGTCTTATCTCGATATAAAGAGGAACTCCTTGATACAACATTTCTAACCATATTGAGATGGTGAGTTTTTCAATAAAATCCTGTATACACTGTTATTTGTTTGCTTTTGAGATGGAAAAAATACAATTTTCGATTTTTAAGGGTCGCATATACAGTCAGCGGTCACGAAATATAAAAATGCGTTACATTTTGCAAAAAATTCATAATAACGAGATATTTTATTTGTTATTATTATTATTTACTGGAGGGCCATGTGGGCGATAAGCCACCTCGCACCGCGACCTAAAAGATCTATTGTGCTGGACCCTACTTAATTATCCGTCCAGTCAATATTCAGGCTCTTAATGAAACTGACAATACTACTGGCCGGTACAAGATACATACTATCCGGGCTCATTGTTCTCCCTCCTAGATGTTGCAGTCTTTGCTGGAAAATGGCTGGGTAATGGCACAGAACATGTTCCGCTGTATTTTATTTGTTAAACCAATATATTCTTACACGTAAAAAATAGGACAATTTTTGGACAAACTTCACGCTCGTCGACAAATGCGTGAAGTTTGTCCTAAGTTCGTCCCAAATTTGTTTTTTGTAATTTTAGGACAAACTTAGGACAAACTTCACGCGAATAAAGTACTTCGATACTTTTAATCAATATTTCAGTCCTTTCGAAAAAATATTTATATTCAATTTTGTTCCATAACAGTTATGCAGCACTTTCAAAGATCGTATCAGTTTTCGTTGGGTAACCTTCGAATCTCGACTAAATTCAATTCTAAATTTCTAACCGCCGAGATGACCGAATACCGGCGCCAAACAGACGTAATAACGCTTTTTCCTTGTAATTTTGGTGGGCAAGAAGCGTGGTCTTGTTCTTGTAATTGTAACTTGTGACGGTATTCCGTTCGGTGGGAGGGAAATATAGTATCTATTATATTTCTTATAAATAACTAAAATTGATACGTAAACTATTTTTCATTTAGTTTGTAAATTTCATCCTTTATTTAAATTTTAATCACAACACCAAGCGCGAATTCTAAATGCGAGTGAACATTTTTCCATAATATTATGATACAAAAAAACACTTTTATACAAAATTTTTGTCCATTTATAATGTTATATTCCTCAAAGTTTGAGGAAATCGAAAGTCAAATGTAAAATGTGAGCGAATGCCAGAGAATTTGGTTTTCTCTAATTTTGAAATAATTTTCAGATTTAATTAAAAATTTAATTTGATTGAAGATGTCACACTAATATTGTAAATAGGCAAAAATGTTTTATATAAGTGATAAAATTTACTCGCTTTCACCAATTTAGCTCCTAGTTCTAAACAAATTATATGTGCCGACTTCCAAGTTCTGGTCATTTTAGCAACACAATACCTGTATGTAATGCTTTACAAAATAAGCATTTAACCTTTTAACTGAACCTTCCTAAAATCATAAAATGTTTAAATATCTTTTTGTTACTTTAGTGACATAAATAAAAGTGAAAAGTCGTGAAGATCGTCGTCTGTTATGGAAATATCGTCGTCTTAGTAAATTACTTTGGTTCGATATTTCCGTTTTTTTCTTGAATTCTGTTTGCTTAAAAGACGTTTATAATACATCAGAAGTGTATTGGTAAATAAAAAATGCGGCAATATCATGAATAAATGTTTATTTTTTTTTTAATTTTACGTTGGGTATTTTCCTTGTTTATTGGCGATTAAATTTAGTTTAGTGTAAGTTGAGGCACAGACAGAGACTTTTATACTAACGCCATCTATTTAAATATTGCATTAACTAACTCGTCGTACTTTAGTTAGTTAGTTTAGTCGATTAAGGCACACAGCATAAACGATTTTTTGTCGTATTTTTCTGTAAATATTTTAGACATCTTACGTACACTAGTAAAACTAAAGATAAATTTAGCAAGTATTATTTTAATTCATCAGAGCCAACTTTGATTTATTTTTCAAAATGGAAATGCGAAAAATATATTCTAGGCATCTCATATTCGAAATTTGCAAAATGAATAAATTTTTTGACGACCAATTTCGAGTATTTACAATGAAACCGTGGTATTTTTTATTGCAGACGTATTGCAGAATCGTTTGCATAGGTTCTCAGTAGGAAAAATCGAAAAAAATTGAATATCGTCAATTACAGCGCCATCTATCATGAATCGAAAAAAATGTTACAGTCAAATCCTACGTATTTTTAGCCGTAGAATCCAAATCTGCAATAAAAAATAGGGGTTCATATTTTAATTTCAAAGTTACCCCCTCCCATCCGCTCGGCCCACCTACAAGGGCGGAGAGTACTAATTTTAACACTAATGTATTTCCCCCACGGATTAATTAAATTTTGATCTTTATCCCGATAGTTATCGTGTGATTTTGGGCCAGTAAAATTTTTTTTAATTAATATTTAATTTTATATATCGGTCATAGTAATTAATCAATACATTTCAATATCATCAATACAGTTTTGTACGAAACCAAATGTACAATTAAATTGAATTGAATTGTTTATGTAAATTAATTAAATGCATGTAGAAAACACCAATCTATCGATTTACGATATATCTTTTTACGAAATAGGGTCATGTTAAAAATAAACTACAAGTGATCCATATTTTCGGAAGTCAAATATGGATCACTTGTAGTTTATTTTTAACATAGCGGTTTTTTGTATTTTAATTTTTTAAGCACTTAGTAAACTACTATTGCTTACAAAATTAAAATTACTACATTTATTTCATTCATGAATTTCTTACTTTTCGTTTTTACGCAAAATAAAAATAAAAATTAGCTTAACAAATTTTGATTTGAATGTATTTTTATGCAATGAATAAATTCATTCGGAATTGGTGCAGTTGTTTTTCTAAATTATCAAAATATAATTTGCAAGATTAATTTTAATAATTCATTTTATTGTTGAAATTCCCCTGAATGTATGCATTTGAGTAGCTAATACATTTATTTATATTGTGACGGTGACACCTAGTGTGTAATAGTAAAACTAATAGCTCAATGTTTTACTGTACTAAATGGAATTTTCCATGATAAAAATTGTTACGTAATGTTTCTACGCTATTCTAAATAGAAAAATCATGAGCTTTCGAGAAGTTTGGTTTGTGTATATAAAAAGGCGAACAAGATCGAATTGGATTATTAGTATTTGGAACGCGATAGAGTAAACTTGTAAGATTATGAGTAGAATTTTGGAAAGCGACAGTGTGAAGATTAATAAGTGATTTAAAAAGTGTTGTAGAGCGAAATAAAAATTATAAGTGAATAGTAAAATTGTGTAAAAATTATTTAAAGTGATTTTGTGAATTTTTATTGATAAACTGTGTTGTAATAAATTTTGTGAAATAAATAAATTCGTTGGAGATAAATTAAATTGATTTTGTATTATTCACAATCCAGTGATACGAACCTTAATTGACAAGGCAAAAACGTAACAATATTTAGTCAAAATTAGTAAATACTTCATTCGCGTTAAGAATTTAAATTGGCTGTCTTGGGCTAAAGTATTATTATTTGTTTTGTTTTTCTGATTTACCAAGTCGAAAACATTGGCAATGTCATGAACAATTAATATATTTGTCTATAAAAAGCCGAAAAAATCAATTAATGTAATTATTATATAAAAATCTGTTTAAGTAAATTGCTGTACGCTTAAACTTCCGATGGGCTTTAGTACGTTGGACCTCAAGATTCTTGAGTTGTTTTGTGAACCACGGGCCTTTACGACTAAATGACCGCTTTATATTTATTTTAGGAATATATTTTTTGATAGCAGGGCTAAATAAATCATTGAAACATTTAATTGCGCAATCAATTTTAATATTTGACAGGATTCTATTCCATTCCACTTCGAATAAAAACCGGTATATGTTTAGCGAAATTCTTATTACAGATTTCATATTAGAAGTCGATCGAGATTGGAGTGTGAAAAATACTCGAATAACTAGCAATATCATCACAGAATTCCATTTTATAATTGAGCTTATTGGTGTAAAACATCAAATCTAAATAGCTGCCTTGACTGTTGCGTAAAATATTAATCTGAGATGCATCAAAGCTAGCCATATAATCACAAACCAGTGTAGAACATTCATTAGTAATAAATGGGATAATGGGATGATATTATTAGTTAGACTGTCCACCAATTCATTGTAGAACGAAATACTAGAATTGCAAGGGCAATAGATCGCACAGTTAATTAACTGATATTTGTCTAAGTTTAGCCTAACGGCTATTTATTCTAACTTTGGGTCAGAGAATAACAGCTCACTAAACATCTTTTTATGCACATCAATTAGAACGCTGCCACCCTTAAGACGTGTACTAAAAATATAACGATCACGTGTTGAAATTAAAAGTCAGCCATGTTTCGGTTAAAACAATGACATCGTAATTGCATTCCATCAGACCTAGATAAAAATCTTTTGATTTCGACCGCATACCACTGCAATTAAAAAAACAAACAGATAAATTGTTGATGAGATTGTTAGTACCATTGACATCAAGAATTAAATTAGCATCTAAAATTGAACTATTAATTATTTTCTCACTACAGTTGATTAGAGGTCTCCCGGTAATCGCGCACTTTTCTCGTTTTTTGAACGACCCCAATCTCTAAACTCCTGCACTAGGACAACCGATGGCCAAAAATCTGTAGCCCTCAACATGTCGAAACAATCTTCCATAATTCCAAGCCTAAATGACACAAATGTCAGATCGGTTCGAAGACAAACTTTTGGTGTCAGTGAGAAGCACGTCATGGTTGATGAATTATACGAGCTCTATCTGGATGGAATCGGCTTACATATAAGTACTTTCTCCGAACAATAGGTACAGTTCGAAGCTCAGCACTGCATTGATTTAAATTTGAAACAGATGGACTATCCATAATTGCAGCTTCAGTTGCAATTAGGGTTTCCAAATATCCGACATTTATGATTATCCGAATATCGAATACATACTTACAAATAAAATTATTCGGATAATTCGAATATCCGGATAATAAATAAAAATATACTATATATTCCCCATTTTTCGTGAGTTTTTAATTCATTTGCAGTTCATTACATAAAATAAATAACAATTCATAAAGTAATACCAAATAATAATATAATTATAAATAAATCTAACACGCAAATTTAATACTTATCATAAGAAACTTATATATTTATTTCATAAAAATGCATACTTTAAAAAAACAATTGCATTAAATGTTTCGAAATTATGGTGAGTTTCAAATTGTGTTCTAGTTAAACCCGCAATTGAAAAGACGCGTTCCATCGCTGTTGACGTTAGTTTAATTGTAAGCAAAGCATTAAATAAAATATTTAAATTTTCTGTCCTGGTCTTAGAGTTGCTTATCAACAGGAAATCTTTTTTCAGCAATGTTGGCGCTATTAATTTCATTCTGTTCTCCAAATTGTGTAATTGAAGAAATTGCCACTTCTAGTTGTTGTTGCAGTGATGTTGTACTGCGAGTTACTTCATGTTCATTTTCACTTGTGATTGATTCTACTTCAACTACATCCTCACAGTCATCATAAGTCCTACCACACTTAAATGGATGAATTCTTTCAAAAATGTTTACGGCCAATTCAATAGCGGCGTCTTTTCTAGAGTAGTCGAAAGATTTATTGGAACGAGGAATCTTACCAGTTTCTAAAAAGATTATTAAAGTCATTAGAGTTTTATCGCGACGTTCATCCTTTCGTTTTTTAATCTGTTTCGATAAATTTTTACTAAGTTTCGTTCCAAATTCGTTTAACTGCGGTCAAAAGCGTCGCTGACTTTTTACTTAGTTGCTTTACAGCTGTTTCAAGCGGCGATAAGATATCAAGCAACTGTTTTAAAATGGATATGTTTCTCTCCGTAATTTTAGGTTGACCCAATTCATTCAAAGTTCTATTTACCGGTTCCTTTATTTGATAAAAACGTTTGACCATAGTTATCAAAGAATTCCATCATATTTTGATATCTAACATCAACTGCAATGGTTTACCCTCTTGTTCATTAACATATCCTTGTAATATATTATTTTTTACCGAAGAGGATGTGATCATTTTTATAATTTTCCTAAGGTTTTTCACCACTTCATCCAATTCTTCGGTCAAATCTAGAAGTACATCATTTTCTGCTTGTTCGAAGATTATGTTAGCATCTTCAAAATTATTTACATTCATAAAATTTCTATTGTTTTCGTCAGACTTATCTTCTATTTCTTCTTCATCATAGTCTGTTATTTCCTCGTCTTCTTCGTAAACAGATGTTGCCTTTTTTTGTACAGTACATCAGTTATTGCTGCATTCAGGCCATGGTTATGGCAAAGTTGAGATGTTATGCCCAGGATTCTTCCATATTTGACCATAACTGCGGCTGCATCATGTGTTGATGATATTATATTTGTTTTGATGTCAATTTTAAATTATTTTAATTTATTTTCAACGTAAAGTTTTGTTTGTTCCGCATTGCATGAACCTTTTATTAGAACGAATCCTAAAACATATACTTCAAATTTTTTCATCAAACTATCCACAAGAGCATGAAGTGAAACGTTGAGGTATCTACTCATGGAATTATCAGTCCACTCGTCTACTGTTATTGCAAATTTGACATTTTTTTATATTTTTTTATTGATAACATAAATAGTTTCATTCTTTCTGATATCATAAAAGTGTTAAATGCATTTGGTGACAGTTTCGCTTTCGTTTTGTATTTTTTCTGAATATTATAGGTTTTCTAAGTAAAAGTAAACGTAAAAACGAAATATTATATCCGAATAATTATGTGAAAATATCCGAATAATCGAATGGTCAGAATTGGTCGAATAATCCGGATTATTCGAAGATCGGATATCCGGATTGGAAACCCTAGTTGCAATTGATGAAAAGTTTATTGCTGAATCAGATTGGTTCGGAATAGATACAGCTGGCACGGAGACAATCGAATCCCCATTAGATTGGTCCAGAATAGGAACAACAATTTTATTTAAACTGTTTGCCAACTTTGTAGATCTTGATCTATTAACTTCCTTGAATACCAACTCTGAAATCGTTTGATAAAGGGATCCAAAAAATTCAGAAAACTCTGATCAGCAAGCAATACAATCCTATCGTTGACGTTGAAATCTAGATGTTTTCGCGATGATGATGATGATGATTTAATTTAATAATAGCCAATACCTCGTTATACGGCCTAGATCGGTTCCTAAAAATTTGGCCGTAAATCGAAATGCCGTAAGGCGAATTTTTTTTTCATATACAAATTTTATGCAAAAATCGAAATCGAATATTTATAGCCGTAAACCGAAAACTAAATCATAATTAGAAAAAGCCGTTATAGCGAATCGCCGTAAAACGAGGCGCCGTATAACAAGTATGGGTGTGACCTCTCTGCGTTGCAATTGTGTTAATCGAAACACAATTAAAAATGGTCTAACCACCAGTAGCATATTAGAAATTACATTAATTAATTAACATTCAACAAAAACATTGATAAAAAAGTAAAAATTAGCTTACACACAGAGCAGTGTGAATATTATGAAGAGGAAAAAATTGTAAGAGAATTCAACTGTATTAGTACGATTCGCTAGTACTTAAATCACAGCACATTCGGTATATATAGAATGTAAATTGTGGTATAATCAGTCCAGTCGCCGCGGCCTGATGAGAAGATTGATTTTTTCATAATCATAAGCTCATCAGTTCGAAACTGGATTGGATTCTCTTACAATCTTCGAAACATATTAAAATCATTTAAAAGGAAACGTTGAACCAGTAAGTAGTGATTCGTGAATCACTTACTAGTTCAAAACATTTTTGATACCAAATCAATTATCAAGTAATTACATATCGCACATGACATACAAAAGTGTCATAACTCAAAAAATTGAGTTTTTGAGATAATTCCATAGACAAATTACTTTAGAAGATAAACAACTTTGGTATTAACCTGTTACCTATAAATTAAAGTATTATAATTTTTCGAACAGTTTGGAGGAAGATTGAACGAAAGGAATATATGTTTTATCTCTTTTCGTCATAAACTTTCCTACTGATCAATGAACGTGAATGACGAAAAGAAATAAACATATTCTCTATACTCCTTTTATTAAGCAATTGGTTTTGATAGCTGTAGTTTTTACTTTCCTATATCAAAATAACATAGTCTCTCTCCCTTTACATTATGTTACAACCATACTCAAATGTGGAACAGATATATGTACTTCGATATTTTTATTGTTTAAAAAAAATGTAAACAGAAAATATTAAAACTCAACACACATACATATACATATTTCAAAACAAAATTTACAGAAACACCTAAACCTAAAAAACAATGAAAAATAAAGGAATTAGATTTACCTTTAAGAACAAAATAATTTCTCTGCCTAATGCAATTGTTGTTGTAATTTTCTCAACAAAATACGCTAAATATTTGTTCTTCATTCGTGATATTCGAGATAAATGTTTGAAAACAATGAACCGCCTGGGCTTTACATAAACAAGTCAGTGTAATGTAATTTATAATTTAATTTATTTAGTTTTAATGTTATAATTTAATTAATTTTAAATAATTATAATAAAACAAAAATTTAATCCAAAATTAATATTTAATTACTCAAAATGTTTAATTTTCTTGAAGCTGCTGGTGTATTTTTACGTATCCCTTTAGAAACAACTAGCCATTTGAATTTTTGCGAAGCAAAACTAATAAAAGAAAATAAACTATGATAATTTATGAAAATGCTCATAGCAAAGGTAGTTTTGATCTGGCATAAATGACACAAATTTTGAATTTAGTTTTTCGAAATTAAATTTTATCACTTCTTCCAATATATTATTCACATGACTTTTGTTATTAAAAATTTTTTCAAATATTTGTACCAAAAATGTAGCTATTTCAAACCACTCATCCGTTGGCGCTTTTAGAGATCCGAAGTTGGAGCTATCTTTCCTGAATTTTTTTTTCATGAATATACACCTCATTCGCATTAATTACTCTGTCAGGTTTTAATAATTTTGCGATACATTTGTCGCAATCAATTTTTTCGCGTACACAATAGCCAGCAAAATACGCTATTGCATTGGAAGTTAATTGGGTGAATTCCGTTGTGGTGTTAGGCAGTAGAACAATCGCCTCTGATGAATGAATGATGATAATTTTGTTTGTCAAAGACACTTCTTAAAAGAACACGTCGGTGTACATAAATTAACAAGAAACGCAGTACCTGTTTTAAATCTAACTAAAAGTTGTGAAATTAGTGAAGAGGAATGTAACGTGCAAATATCCAAATTTGGTGAACAAATGGATGATACTTCCATATATACAACGAAAAATCAGGTATCGATTGACCAGGACCTTAACTTAAAATTCTGAAGCTGCTGAGAAAATGGATATACATTCTTTAGCCCACGTTTCCATAATTTCAACCGATTGTACATTAAAACATGTTCAAACTGATCCAGTGGACGAAGAAGTGGAATTTTTAAATCTTATAAATACTGTAAACTGTTTTCATTGTGAAGTGGCGAATGAGGAAAAACAATTCTGCAATAAGTGTAAAAAACATCGGAAAGACACTTTTTTGTATAAAAAAATATGAAGAAGCAAAAAAGGAAATCAATAATACCGTAAGTTGAAAAGGAATTTTAGTAATTTAAAATCAAAATGTGATAAAATTAAAAATATTACTATTGATGAAACAATCGACCAACTAACTTCTGTAAATGTCGCAAGTAAAAATGTCTGCAAACTTCTGTTGAAAGAAGACTACAGATAGTGACAAAACGTTTGCACAATGTTTATTTTATAAGTCAGCCTCAACTTATAAATATTTAAAAAATACGTTTGAGTTGAAACTACCATCGGTTTCATCAATGTATTGTACAATTGGTCGCCAATTAACTATATTTCACCCGGAACAAACGACGTTTTGATGCATCAACTGAAACATTTATTTCAAAATATGCCAGATTCATCCCGATTATGAGTATAAAGTTTCGACGAAAGCAAATTAAGAAAGACTTAACGGTAAACCTCGTAACTGATAAAGTCGAGGGCTATTGTGATATAACGGCAGGCAGAGGTCGAATCAACTAGCTACTTCAGCTACGTTTTTTATTTTACGTGGTTTGGTAGGCAGTTGGAAGCACATAATAAATTACGTTCTAATTAATAACTCCATCAACGTTAAGGAGCTAGGACAATTAATTGTAGATAACATCAAATTATGTCAAGAGGTTCTAAATTTACAAGTCGTGATGCTGACGTGTGATCAAGCTGCAACAAACGTGGCCGTTTACAAATATTTTGAGGTAGGACCAGAAACACCGTATATTACTGTTAATGAAAGAAAAATTTATGTGCAATATGATCCACCGCATTTACTTAAATCAGTTAGAAATGCATTTATTCAACACAAATTTATGCATTCTGATTTTGGTACAAGTGATTTTAATATTGTTTATACGACCATGACAAAAATCAAAATGTGAAACTGTTGCCGAAATTAACAAAAAACCACATGGAACCCAACAGTTTTCAAAAAATGAGTGTGAAATTGGCCGTACAAGTTTTGAGTAACACCGTTTCATGTGCAATACGTACACAGCGCTGAAAATGAATGGCATTCATTTTTGACAATTATATGGAGCACGTGATACCGACAGCAAACATCATAAAACGATTCAACAACATTTTCGATTGTCTGAACTGTCGCAATTTTTCATCAAAAAATCCATTTGAGAAGCCGCTTAGTATAAATAACCATATGGAACACAGCTTGGTATTTTTAAAAAAATTGAAAATTTTATCAAAAAACGAAAATTATTTTAAGTTTATAAAAGGGATTGAATTAACAATAAGTGCCCAATTAGCGCTGATAAATCATGTAAATTCTACCTTTAATGTATAATTTATACTTACCGAAAAAACCAATCAGGACGCTCTGGAGAATTTTTTTTCGGCATTAAGAGGCAAAGGTGGCTTTAATTATGTGCCGTCGAGCTACCAGATCGGGGTACATTTTGCCAACATTGTGGTTGCGACAGTTTTGTTTCATTCCATACATTCTAACTGTTTACCTGACGATGAATTAAATTTAAAGCTAAATTGGAAACAATTCAAGGATGAATATAAAAAAAGCATCAAACATCAGGATTCGCAAGAAATTGATTCATCAGAGGCGAATGTTCTACTGCCTAACACCACAACGGAATTCACCCAATTAACTTCCAATGCAATAGCGTATTTTGCTGGCTATTGTGTACGCGAAAAAATTGATTGCGACAAATGTATCGCAAAATTATTAAAACCTGACAGAGTAATTAATGCGAATGAGGTGTATATTCATGAAAAAAAAATTCAGGAAAGATAGCTCCAACTTCGGATCTCTAAAAGCGCCAACGGATGAGTGGTTTGAAATAGCTACATTTTTGGTACAAATATTTGAAAAAATTTTTAATAACAAAAGTCATGTGAATAATATATTGGAAGAAGTGATAAAATTTAATTTCGAAAAACTAAATTCAAAATTTGTGTCATTTATGCCAGATCAAAACTACCTTTGCTATGAGCATTTTCATAAATTAGTTTATTTTCTTTTATTAGTTTTGCTTCGCAAAAATTCAAATGGCTAGTTGTTTCTAAAGGGATACGTAAAAATACACCAGCAGCTTCAAGAAAATTAAACATTTTGAGTAATTAAATATTAATTTTGGATTAAATTTTTGTTTTATTATAATTATTTAAAATTAATTAAATTATAACATTAAAACTAAATAAATTAAATTATAAATTACATTACACTGACTTGTTTATGTAAAGCCCAGGCGGTTCATTGTTTTCAAACATTTATCTCGAATATCACGAATGAAGAACAAATATTTAGCGTATTTTGTTGAGAAAATTACAACAACAATTGCATTAGGCAGAGAAATTATTTTGTTCTTAAAGGTAAATCTAATTCCTTTATTTTTCATTGTTTTTTAGGTTTAGGTGTTTCTGTAAATTTTGTTTTGAAATATGTATATGTATGTGTGTTGAGTTTTAATATTTTCTGTTTACATTTTTTTTAAACAATAAAAATATCGAAGTACATATATCTGTTCCACATTTGAGTATGGTTGTAACATAATGTAAAGGGAGAGAGACTATGTTATTTTGATATAGGAAAGTAAAAACTACAGCTATCAAAACCAATTGCTTAATAAAAGGAGTATAGAGAATATGTTTATTTCTTTTCGTCATTCACGTTCATTGATCAGTAGGAAAGTTTATGACGAAAAGAGATAAAACATATATTCCTTTCGTTCAATCTTCCTCCAAACTGTTCGAAAAATTATAATACTTTAATTTATAGGTAACAGGTTAATACCAAAGTTGTTTATCTTCTAAAGTAATTTGTCTATGATAATTCGTCAAAAAGATGTGCAATGATTTATTATGAGACGGCTTAATTTTCCGACCTTCCTTTTATTGACGTCTATAGAGAATAGTGTAGTAAAATCGAAATTAACATTTTTTCTGTTGCTCTCCTTGTTACTGATCCTCTCGGCAACTAACACGTTTTATTTTATGATCGGATAACTGCAGTGGAAAATAGGGGATTCACTGTTGCCGAAAATAATGGAAAAGTACCAAACCATCGTGTTAAATTAGATACGGTAACTAAGATACCTGACTCACAACACCTTACATCATCATCAATAAATAAAAAGTTTTACTCCATATTAAATTGCATGTTTAACACAAAAATAATGTATTTCTCCATTTAAAATCAAAAAAATAATAATTTGCTACGATAATCGAATAGGACATCGTCCTTTAACTTATTATAATTATTAAATCATTATCGTTTTTTTCACAAAATTGTATTAATAAGAAAAAATAAAAAATAAAAATAAATAAGAGTTAGATCGCTTGGTGTTTATAAGATTTACCGCAGTGTCACAACCAACCGCTCATAAATTCTTTGTATTTAATTTAAATAAAATAAACTCACCAAGTCATTAAACGCCAAAGAGTACTCCCCGGTTGCTCATGAACGTGGTCTCTGAAAACTTAATGTTTATTATTAGTTCTACACTCCCGGCACTTTTATAAACACCTCGACTTTAAATTTAATTATTACAACAAAAAAACAACTTTGCATTTGAATTCAATGAATGAAAAGAATTGAAAATTTTAACTTAGAATATAAAATCACAACAAAAACAAGTAACTAGCCAATTGACACTTATTAAACTTTCTTCTAGAATAGAAATAGAAAGCACTGAATTTTATAATTGTTTTGTTTCTTTCAGCACTCAGAAATTAGTACCGTCACCCGTGTGTGTAGGTACGTAAATTGTACGGGTATAGCATCCAGTTATTCTGCTATTTATATTTCTGTTTTCTTTTTGTTTTCTTTCTTTCTTCCTTTTCTTGGGTAGAATATTGAGGCTCCGCTAATTCAATCCAGCCTGGTGGTTGGGGCACGCTAACCGCCTAGCCTACGGTATTAGGTGAAAACCTAATTCGGCGTACCAAAAACTTCGCATATACTTGTATTTGCCTTTTAGGATCGAAATAAAGGGTCAATGTTTACCTATGTATATAGTTTCGATTGAGTCAACTCACCGTTTTATTGTTTTAGTTTGGGTTTTTTATCCCAAAAACTTTATAATTATTTAACTTTATTACGTATAGTAGGTATATTTACGTTAATTATTACTATATCCGTATAATATGTATATTTATTTTGTATTTAGATATGAAAATCTAAATATTCAGATTATTTTAATTAATTCACTATGGCGCGGTGCCGTAATTGAATAAATAACAATTACAATTTATTGTGCGTTTAAATCCTATTATCACGGCTGCCTCACAAAAAATGAACATTAAATATTGATCTCTGCCTTGTACAAAATTTAACAGTGATTCTCAATCAACTGTTTTTAGCTTAGAATTGGATCCCCACTCCTGTGTACTCTTCTATTACTAATAAGAATCTCTTGCCATCCCCTGATACGTCTCTCAGATCGTATGATTACAAATTATTAAGTATAATATAATTTATTAGACTAGGCATTTATGTAATCATCTCTTTAAATATGTATGTATGCATTCATTAGTGAAGCCTCTCTTGTAAATGCGATTACATAGATAAAAAAAAATATTAGTGCGTATACCAATTTTCGAACAAATTCCAAGAGCAGAGACGCACGTATACAGTGCAGCCATAAAGTACTAAAAGATGCAATACGCTAAGCGTAACATCCTGTAAAATTTTTGTGTCACTATTCTTTGTCATGAATATTATAATACGATATTAATGATATATCTTACACAATAAAATCAAAAATTGACTTGTGTGATCTGACACAATATATCCATTCGGTACACACATGTTTACTTTAAATCAATTTGTCAAAATTCAATCAAAACATCATCCCACCCGTACCAAAAATATCACCGAAGAAAACGAAGAAAAAAAAACAAAACCAACAAGCAAACCCAAATCATTATTTACAAATTAATGCTGAACAATAATCAACTCAACAATTGTTACTTTTACACTTGTAACCCTCATAATTTACAAAACTTGTATTGGTAACAAAAACGAAATAAAAGTCCCTTTGTAGTATTTATACAAATTGAAAAGAAGGAAATCTCTTAATTCATCAGTTAATTCTACAGTAACCATATGCCCATAAAAATTTATGAACTGTGTCGTACTGTATATCGGGGAGATATTTAGGACATTTAATATAATACATATAGTAACTCATTGAATACAAAAAAAGGATTCAGTGAAGTAGTATTTCAATTGTATTTACATTGACACCTTGAAGTTTTTGTAATTCTATTCCCCCCGGCTCTTTTCCTTTTTGGTACCAACAACCAATTTTGTGAATGAAAAAAAAAATATTTTTTAGTTTAATTGTCTTTTGATACTTGACGCTTGAATGTCCATATGAAAAAAAAAAAAATCAAGATACGGGAATAGGAATGCTAACCGCTGTGATTTCATTGATTGGAAATTTGTATTTTATTTTTTTTGGGTCATGCGGCGTTTGACTGTTTATCACAAGTGGTTTTTAATTTACGAAATTTATAAAAATGTGCGCATAACTAACTATACGTAATCCTCTATATTCCAAATTTCATCTCCACCCATATATACAGATCACGATCCAGTTCACGAAAAGGCTAATTACAAATCTATACACAAGGAGAAATGTAGGAGATTATAATCTTATCGAAATTATCTATCATCATCCACTTTATCTGACATAATCATTTTAAAAGCTTTAAATTACATCTGCTTAAATAATATCGTTTTGTGTGACACAAAAATATCTCAAATTTATAGATATCCTCAATTCAAACCCCCTTCCCTATATTTTTGTTCGCTTTGCACATATAAAAAATAAAAATTAAAATCAAGTGCGGCTAATTTAAATTAGAGCAACCCTCGTTGATGATGATTTTTTTTTTTTTTTTTTAGTTCATTTTCCGCATTATTTATTCATTCACTTGTGTATGCTATTTTTGAAGGATTTACAATTTACCACCCAAACCGAATTAATGTACACAATGATAGAAAAGAAAATAACAAAAAATAGGACACCTGTCGTAAATTGTTTCTCAAATCATTTGGCTTGGTTTCAACATCTCACGAAATCTTTAAATAAGCGCAAACCATAAAAATAAATTTTATGTAGGTTTACAGCAACAAAAAAATAAATAAATAAATTATCATAAAATTTTAATTAAATTAAATAATTATTTTTTGGTAATTTAAAATTTTATATATTTAGGTATTATATAATGAGGATAAATTAAAATATTACAAAATTTTAGAATTTTGTACAGGACATTTTTTTTTTTTTTTTTAGTAATTTTTGTTCGGAAAAGGAAAACATTTGCATATATTATCCTTTCAATTATTTTTTTGTTTTTATTTTGTTGCTAATTTAAATTTTGGAATCGGCAAAGGCGAGAAATTATAATTATTTCGACTAGAAAAATACCTGCTTTAAATAGAAAGGATTAGTTAATTTTTAATGTACATATAAACGCAGACAATTGGTTAATTAATTTGTACAGTTATGTAAATATGAATCCGTAATGCCCAATATTTTTATTGATATATTGTGTTCAATAGAATATGTAGGTATTCTGCAGCAATATCCGTACTCCCTATCTGGGTACCATTTATCAATTTTCTAATCCACCAAACAGCAAAATTGTACGCGTTACTTTTTTTTAGAAAAGTGAATACCGATACTAGTTGTTCTCTAACCGCTGCAATCGAACCATTAGCGACCAATTCAACTTCGTCCAGATGGTTAGCGATCACCACTATCACCATGTCGTCGGCCAATTCTATAATTCTTTTCTTCGCCCGGGATTTTTAACTGGCAGACGTCGTTGTACATAACGTTCCACAGGACTACTATTTCCAAGTCAGTGAAGTTAGCTCCAAATCTCAGCCCGAAACTTAGGTTCGTTTCTTGACTAAAATTTAGCTAACCAGAAAAGGTGTAAATATCGTATAAAATGTAGTACCGTCCAGAAAAAAAATGTATATACATATCAAATTTAGCTGATTCAAGAAAAAATTATGTAGAGAAAATGTTATTTGAATATTTCTTTTCGTAAAACTAATTTTATTACAATACATAATTGCACGAAGGAACAAAACAATTATTTTATATTAGAGATTTTAGATACATATATAGTTTTATTTTAAAACTCCTCTAAAATAATTCCATATTGAATCCTTAACTTATAAGGAGCAAATAATAGCGATAAAGCTAAGTAGTTGCGTATGTGGTCAGTTAAGCCGTAATAGTACAAAGATACCTGTGCCTCATTTCTATATCATGCGGATAAAATATTTTTTGTGGAATTTATCTCAGACAGTTTCATTCATGTACGTGTTATGGTGAAGTTTTTTGAATTTTATGAGGCCAATACCAGAGATAAAGCTGGGCGACTGAGATATCGATTTAACAAAAAAAAGGGACTGAGATGTCGATTTAACAACAAAAAATGCTAAGTGTCTTTCCCAAATTTCCACTGATTGTTATTTTCCAAACTGTTTATGAATATTTCGTTTTTGTTAATAGACATAGCGATCGCCTGATAAATAGAATCTATTACACAAGAATTTTTATAAAAGCTGCATGTTTGAAGAGCATTTCTTATTAATGGCAATATTGTATTATTAGCCTGTCTCCTAAATAGGGATTTTGGCGGTACAATTTAGGTCCTTCTAGGTGTTTGTGTAGAAACGTGACTTATGGTGGACATTACAGCAATGTTTTGCTCACTACTTGTTAAACTCTTAAGAGATTTAACAAATGGGAAGCCAAAACTGGATTTTTTCTTTTTACCACTTATAGGTGTTGTATAAGAATCCTTCCTTTTCTACACCGAAATGCTGCTTTGAAATTGCACGTCTATTAGGTTGTAGTCACAATTATTGGATGATGTCGTCTGGATGATGTCTTCTTGCTTTATTTAAAATTTTGGAACGGATTAAAATACCTCTTTACAAATTGTTTTATTAGGCATTTTACCTATTTCAAGAGTGCGGCTCGATACAGAGAATCTCCGTTTTATAAAGCAAAGTAATTTTCGACATTTCTTCCATTACATAGTATTCTCGTAAATAGTGGTAGAACAGTAGCATATTTTTTCAAAAATATAGTGTGAAAAGATAAGTTAGACATATTATTGAAGGCTCGTTCATCGCTACCATTCGATTTAGTTAAATCGAGGTTATTGCTTATTTCATACAAATCACAGTAGAACGTGCTCTGTATGTAAAGTGGACAGGACAATTCCTTTTTGTTCACTATAATTATTATTTTCTTGCGGGTGAATATCTAAATTTATCTTAGTTTCTGCATTATTCAAACCAATCAATACAATTAAATCACCAAACGCTTCTTTAACGTCAACCGAAATAAACTTTGATGTTAACAAAATTGCAAATTCACGCCAAATTTGTATAACTTAGGAGGGATACTCTCCTTCAGAAATCTATGGATTTGTGGGAATTTCTCGTAATGTTTGTGTATGTCTCTTGTAATCGTATGCGACATGTGTGAACAACACAAACGTATTTTGACGATTTCTCCTGGCGACTTTACGTTATTACCATTAGTTGCCTACAAGTGCGTTAAATTTAAATATTCTACTAAATCCATTCGATTGAGACCCAATACCTTAAGCTTCTACACCTAAAATTAATCTTAATCCAACACCGAGGTCGAATCTTTTTTGTCGATATGAACTGTTTAAAAAAATTACGCTGTTATCCCCAATGCATTACTGATTTGCAAGTTTTGTGTGGTTATTTTCTTCAAAACTAAACATTGATTTTTGGAACAAGTCGCAACGCAAAATTTTCGTTCGCCAAATTTTCCGAAACTATCTCAACATTATTGTTGACCAATTTATCTTTATAAAGATGCTCATGCTCTTAAGGGGATGGATTCATTTGAGCAGTAAACATAAAACGTTCCTAATAAAAAGTTCGAATTAATAAGCTTATTATTTATTTATAAAATCTGGTTACAATTTTAAAATATTCTACATTACATTACAAAAAAAAAAAAAAAATTTAACAAAAATTAGAAAGAAAATCTGACATCAAAACCTTAAATGCATCTCTTGACAAATTAAAATCAAAAATCGATCGTACTTTATTAAAAGCAACCGAGACATTATAAACAGGTTCATTCATAGCTAAATTACTCCTCCGTATTGGTAATTTAAGAACAAACTCCCCACTCGATCGTAACTTGCGTGTTGGAACGTAAATAGAAAATAAATCGAGAATCTCATTACAATCAATTCTACAAACGAGGAGATCACGGACAAAAGTGGCACACGTCGCAGTTCTACGAATAAGAGAGGTTCCAATTTTAATAGTTTACATCGTCCCCTATAAGGAGAAAGAATATAATTGGGAACATTATTGTCCCTAGGTAATCTACACAAGGCATATTTTAAGAACTGTCTTTGAACCCTTTCTATAAGATCAGAAGAATCCTGATAAAATGGGTCCTAAATAACTACACCATAATCTAATTGCGAGCGCACCAACGTATATACAAGATTCTAATCGCATAAGGATCCCAGAAGTTTTTGGAGAATCTTTTAACAAAACCTAAAATGGAAAACGCCCTAGAAACAATTCCCTGTATATGAATTTGGAAGGATAAATTAGAAGCGAATGTGATACCCAAATCTTTGAAAGTGTTCACTTTCTCAATTCTATGGTCTTTGAGAGAAAATTCGTAGTCAAAGTTCAAAACATTCCTTCTACGGGAAAATCGCATTATTTTACACTTCTTAGTATTCAATAATAAATTTTGGTAAGTACACCAATTCGTAAAATCCTCTGCATCCCGAATATTCGAAATAGTTTTAAAAATTTTAATATCGTCAGTATATATGGTATAAGAATCTCAGAATACTTAATACAGTTAATAACATCATTAATAAAAAGAATGAATAAAAGGGGACCCAAATGGCTTCCCTGGGGAACCCCTGACGTAACATGAATCCGTCTAGACATGTAATTGCCTATCTTAACGATTTGAGTTATGCCATAAGTACGACTTGATCCACCTAATAGGTAAACTATTACAATCCAAAGACTCCAATTTAAGGAATAGTAGTTTGTGAACAATTTTGTCAAAGGCCTTGCTAAAATATGAATAAATAACCTGTACATCCATCCCCAATTCAAAAGCCGTTGAAATATATTTGGTCAGTAAAAACAAATTCGAGACAGTAGATCTGCCAGGAAGGAATCCATGTTGCTTAGCAGAAATAAACCTACGAGTATAAAAAAAAAAATCTTTGACTAATTTTTCAAAAAGCTTCGGCAAAACGGATAAAATACTGATGGCTCGATAATTAGTAATATCACTTCTGGAACCTGACGTAAATATTGGTTTAAGAGCATTTCCAAAAGTTCGGGAAGTATCATTTGCTTGGGCTGGCTTTTGTTAAAAAGAACTGTGATTGGAAAAGCGACAGCATGTGCTGTCATTCTAAGAACCAAGGGAGGGATGGAATCGAACCCTGCACTTTGATTGATATCAAGCGAGAGCAGACCATTCAAAACAGTATCAAGTTCCAATTGCAAGGAACAATTTATATTAGCCACTGAACAATAGCTCGATATCGAATCTGTCGTTAACGGATTTTTACATAAACACTCTCAAAAAAGTCAGCGAACAAATTACGATTATCTTTCAAATTATGACCCAAATGATCGTCCAAAAATGTAGTAGACGAATACCCCTTAGTTTTTCTTTTAGAATCAACCAATCTTCAGAAGCTATCAGGTCTATCCTTTATGTTCGATTCGATCTCCAAAATGTAATTGTTGTAAAGAAATTTATCTACTTTTGACATCACTATGCTGATTTCAAATAAAGAAAATGTAAAATAACCCATTGTTATTGTATAACCCACGCTGCTAGGGTCAAAGTGAGTTATATTTGGTATAACAAAATGTTGAGTAGTCATTGGAAAATTATTCGTAGTCAAATTGAATGAAAAACTATATTCCAAAAATTAATTAAATTAAAGTACACCATGACAATTTAAAGAACGGTCACTATGATGCAATGTATTTCAAAATTCAATGCTCCAGTGTGAAAACACAAAATGAAACTATTTCTTATTAATTTACGAAATTTATTTCAACAAAAGTGGATAGATCGTTGTATAGCACTCGTGAGCAAAGAGATATTATCCAATCGGGATATTGTCCCACTCGGCTATCGCCTCGTGGGACAAACTTATCCCTTATGGATAATATCTCGTTTTGCTCACTAGTACTATAAATAACTATTATTCAATATTCTGAATTCATTTCTCAAGGATTCAAATACAGCGTACCTATCAGGAGTAGGGAAAAGTTTAAATCTCTTGTGAGCCTTGCCTTTACGGTTTTTCAGATTAATAAGCTTATATGATTTTAATACGAGTATGTTCCGAAGATTAATATTCAACAAAAAATTAATAAAGTAAAAATTAATAAGCTGTTTATTATACCACGGTTCCTTCAACTGACGAGTAATTTTACATTAAGAAATAAATTTCACCATTCCTACATTTAGAACATTATAAAATTCATCCAGTACTTCCTCTAAATGATCATTACTCTCAAATGCACTCCAATTATAATTATCAAGAAAGGCATTAAAGGAATCGTAGTCCCCCATTTTATAATTAAAATTTTCAACAAATAACTCATCCTTGACAATTTCACATACATCGAAAGACAGTGACACTTTTATTGGAAACTGGTATATGCTCGACGCTCCAGCTAAATCGTCACACGTCTCGACAATAACTTCTTGATCCAAGTTCAACGGAGTTAAAAAATCATCAACTCGAAGCCAATTAACATTTGGTAAACTGAAATCACCCAATATACATAAACGATCCTCTGGTTGCAAAATGGGTACTATGCTAGACTTGATAATATCAATGACTTTATCATATACCCTAAAATTAGAATCGCATGGAATATACATGACACAAACGATTAGTGAAAACGCATGATATCTGATTCTTACTGCGATCATATCCAAGTAGCAATCCGTCAATATTAAAGGTACAGATGAAAATTTATCCGCAACAGCAATTAGCACACCTCCACCTTTCTCATATGTGTCTTTAAGAAGATGCCTGCCTCGACGATGAACAATGTACGATGCCGGAAAATATTCTTCCGTTTTAAAATTAGATGTTAGCCAAGACTCCGCTATACAGACCACTTCATATTCATCCTCAAGTAAAGATAAAAATAGATTGCCTTTGATTTAGAGCGAATACCGCTTGCGTTATGATAATATATGTTTATTCTATGAGTAACTGAATTTACTTGATGTGGTGATGATAAGATAGTAGAATTTATAGTGGAATTTAACGGAGGTGCTGATCGAGCCGAACACCAAACATGTATTTTGATTTCCGCGGATGACTCATAAAAGGTCGTATCAGTATACCTGGAGGCCACATGTCTGAATTAGTTAATTTATTGTAATGTTCCCGAGTCAAACCAATTTTAAACGAAACGAAAGTAAGTGCGTTATCCGCAGCACGATCCTTAACCAGCAATGATTTACAATCCACCTGGTCAGCATTGCAGTCCAATATTTTCGAGCAAATATAAGTTTGTACAGCCTCCTTTTTCACCGAGGGATGGAACCTACTAACATACAGTATACAGATACATTTTATCCTGTACAACAGCTGGATACAATGTATCCACTGGCTGCCCCGTCCCGATAATGCCCTAATTAGAAGAAAGTATCAACAATCTCGAAAAACTATTAGTATGGTTTACATCATTCACATATGATGGATGTTCAGATGAATCCGATACGCCGATTGCTTTATCCATTAATGCACCAGTTAACTCTTTGTTTTTGGCCACTTCTAATTTCAATTTTTTTATTTCAACAGCCTCCAACGCTCTATCCGCAATAGCATCAATTTTTTTAAATAGCTTTGTCATATTGTTATCCGCGAACCACTGCTTGCAGCTGTTACAGTGGTAGGCAACGTACGCAAATTTTTTAATTGAGTTGATGCCCGCACGATCAATTCCACTACAATCAAAATGGTATTGATTGCTACAAAAATTACAGCAAACTATATCCATAAAATTAGCGGCGAATGACTTCGAACAGCTGTTACACGTCATTATATAAAAAAATAAAAAAATAAAATAAAAATATTCGCAACTAAAATGATTCGATTTTATGTAGTAGTGATCTACGTCACAAATACTTATACGTTCTACACGCTTCTTTTTTATTCTTGTGGCCACAGTAGACCCTAGTTGTTAAATAGTTTTGAGCTATACGCCTTAATGTTTATCAGACAACCAGAAAGCCGGACTGTGTTGAAATGTAATATGTATAGTGATAAGCGTTCAACTTCCTTTCACTCATACTAAATATTATTTTCTAAATTTCTTCAGAAATATACACCTGATAATCCATTTTCTTTTGGTCCTTTTATTATGTTTAAGTTGGTGAATATCTGTGGAGGTTTGCGACACACTTCTTGAAATTCCTCGTCACTTTCGGCGTTCGAATATTGCACAAATGATTCTTCCTTTAAATCAATAGTGTTTTCAAGATCCAGAAATTGCTTATGCATCAGAATGGATTATATCACAAAATACACGGGTATCACTAATTGGTAAATTTACTATCGTGTACGGTATTTTCAGTATTTCTACGGAAAGAATTTTTATGGATTCGGATGGTTGCATTCTAACAGGTAATGCAAAATTTCCGCCAACATTATTATTTATATAATTATTATGTCCAATTGTCTTAGTATCTGTTAAAGTGATACGATTATTATTTACAAATGAACCAATTATACAAATCAACGTTATAACAATCCTCATTGCTAGTAATTTGTTTTCCAGATGAGGGTTTTAACTGTAAAGTACGGCGTAGTTTCGAATACCAAATATTGATTACCAAACTACGGTTGCTCTTGTTGTTTTTAACTTGAAGTTCCTGGCAAAACAAATTCATTTCCGTTGTATTAGATTTTTCCACTCGATAAATTAAAAGTGACAATGATTGCAAAGCAATTTCAAGAGTCTTTTCATTAAAACCACGAAAAACCAAATAGTTCAAAATCAAAATATTAAAAAGTTTTATAGGATGTTCAATAGAAAGCACAATGCCGATAAATATTCAAATCAGCTTATGGTTGTCCGGGAGAATTCGAAGGTCGGTAGTTTTGAAAAAAAAAAACTTTATTTTGATTGACATGAATATGAGGTGTTCAGGGTATCTTGGTACTATTGTAGTATGGCCTAACTGGCCCCATACGTCACTACCTAGCTTCATCTGTAGTATTTTGGCCCCATAAAATTCAAAAAAACTTCACCATAATACGTACATGGATGAAACTGTTTGTGATAAATTACAAAAAAAGTATTTTATCCCCCTGATATGGAAATGAGGCACAGGTATCTTTGTACCATACGGTCTAACTGGCCGCATACGCCACTACTTAGCTTTATCTCTATTATTGGCTCCTTATAAGTTTATGATTCAACATTAAACATGGAAATATTTTAGAGGAATTTTAATATAAAACTATATATCTTAAATCTGTAATATAAAATAATTGTTTTATGTAATTATGAAATAAAATTAGTTTTACGAAAAGAAATTTTCAAATAACATTTTCTCTACATAATTTTTTCTTGAATCGGCTAAATTTGATACCTACATTTTTTTCGGGATGGTGCTACATTTTATACGATTTTTACACTTTTTCTGGATAGCTACATTTTAGTCAAGAATGAACCTAAGTTTTGGGCTGAGATTTGGGGCTAACTTCACTGACTTCTATTTGCCTTGTAAAACTTAGGGCTACCTTACTGTCGCATTCTAGTACTTTGTCCTCAAAATAGAATAGATAGTAAATGAGACACCACCTTCAAGTGTGAGAACAAAACAGATGATATTTCATATTAATAACGGTATTTTGTTGAGAAAACTTTAAACAAATTTCGTTTTGATTTATTTTTTGTCCTATTCTTCCATGTCTACTACCAGAGCCTACTGTATAAATAAGAGCCTCCAGTATCGACTGTATTTTTGAGGGCTGCGGAGTCTGAGATAAAACGTTCGGCTCCAGCTCCGGCTCCGATTCCGAAAATTAATAGATTTATTGCCGCTAATTCAAAGTTTGAAATAAAAAAAACAAAGTTTGCGAAAATTCATAATATAATTTTCGTAGTAATATAATAAATAAAAAATTACAAAATCACAATGTATTCATTACATTTTTAGAAAAAACACATTTGTTTTTATTAATTTAAGGCATTCGTCCTTACAAAATAGGATCGCTTCAATGATGTCATCTTTCATCGACTCTCTTAAATCCGACTTAATCAATTTTAAAGCAGGGAATAATCGTTCTACGCTTATTTGGGTAGGCAGCAAAGCTGTTACCATCCGAGCAACATCTTGAACTATTTCCGGATACTTTTCAATAGCCGCCTCAACTTGGAAATTTGACGCGAGATCGAATTTTTGTACTTCATCCAATCCAAGTTGGAATGCCAATTTGAACTGGGCTAATGGCGAAAGAGCTTTTGCTGGCACATTTACATTGTTGTCCAAGCGACGTCGCTTCGCCTGATCCTACTCGTTTAATAATTTTTCAAAATCAGAATCTGACTAGACTTGCTCTTCATCGCAAGTTTTATCTGACGTTGAAGATGATAATGAAGAATCTAGATTTTGCTCCTCTGAATTTGAGTCTTGCAAACCTTTCACATCTTTACTGCAAACTCCAACAAAGCAGTTTTGGCCCGGTTTCGCTGATTATCCGACAACAATACTCGAACCATCGGATCAACGAGTCTGCCAGTAGAATATCGTTTTCCAATAGCATGCTTTCCCTTCGTTTCATTGATTGATTTATGGCTGGGGCTATTGGATTATCCATTTCATAATTTCTTGCCCGTCTCTTTAGGATAGCATCTATTTTGGGCGTTCTAGCCACCACTACAACGCTTCGTAATTTTGAAATTATAGAAACAGCATCTTGAACTTTCAATCCATCGCGAGTTGCCAACTGGAGAGTATGTTCTGCATAATGCATGTGGTCGATTTTAATTAGTGCTGCGGCATTGATACACTCATCCTCGTTAACAACGTCAGCTTCTTCAGGTTCTTCAGACACATCGTCATCCTGGTTATGTATTAGTTGGTTCATCTTATCTACTGTGGCAATCATATTTGTTGCATTATCAGTGACAATTGCTAAAATTTGAGTTTTGTCTATCTCGAACTCATTTAAAATTTTTAAAATTAATTCTTTAAGAAATGAACTGGTATGGTGCGAATCTGTATCTCTAACAGCTAATGTTTTTATTAATATTTGTTGATGGTCATCCACAAATTAGACATTAATGGCAAAATAGTTTACTTTATGGCGAGTGCAGGCATCCATTTTCAAATAGAGAAATTTGCCTTTTAGAACTAACTTAAAAGAGTTCTTTTGACGATTGGCTTCATCTATAACCAAATTACGAATATTATTTCTCTCCAATGATATTCCAAAAATTTGTGCTATTTGTCCATTCAAACCAACGAATGCATTGGTAGAAAAATGGGTCAGAGGTACAGAAGTTTTGTAGACCATCTCAACTATGCATTTTTTAAATGTATCTGACGTCATTGTAATTCTCATTTTGTCGCTGCTTGTTGTTTTGTTGAGACTGGAGATGATGAGGCAACTTTTGTATTATCCTCTTCTACAACCTACTAGATGTTTTGCTCCCAGCAACTGCGCTAATCTTAGTTCCGCAGGGTTCCTCATTTCCAAATTCGATCACATCACAGGCTTAAAATTTCTTGTCGTCAGTAGTAGAGAAATATTTAAAAACCGCCGGGTTTATTTGGCACCCTTTCCATTTTCCTGTTATTCAAAAATGAAAACTTATAATAAAACAAAATTATGAAATAAGATTTTAATAGTAAAACGCACAAATCTCGAATAGAAAAATTATTTACATATTTAATGCGTCATTAGCATCACAAGTCACAACACAACAAAGCATTTTCGTCCAAATGTAGTTAACATATCAATAGAGAATACAAATATATAATTCAATTACCTGGATTAAGGTCGATTTATATTATCAGTTCCTTTCAGTTCCTACTCGTATCGTGTCAGACAAAAAAAACATTGTTACATATATTTTCTATAGGAGTATTTATATTATTCTTTTCTATCCGTTCCTACTCGTACCGACACAGACACAGATTGTTGAAAAGAATATGTTTTGTCTGATATCTGAAGGCGAAAAAATACGAAAGAATAGCGAAACAAACAAAAATTGTTGCTACTAAAATATTTTTGTATTTTTGTGTGTTATCTTTACTCTATACATATGTAACCCAAAGATACGAATCAAAACCTGCTAAAATTCTCTTTACGTACATAAAATCGTACGACAAAAACGCAAATGTACCGTAAATTCTTCTGTTCTTGTGCTGTTAACTTAAATTCTTCACGAAAGATAAATAATTTCAACGGTATTGCCCATTTTTGATTCAATTGCCGCACACAATATAATTTCACATATGTGATGTCGACAAGGAAGACATAATAAACTTCGTTCCAGTTTCTGCTCTAAAATAATAGCTGCTCCATTTAATCCGTCACGACATGGTTAGCTACTCTCCAATCGATTAAGCTTTGGAAAACCGCCTCCACCATTTCCGAACCAGTTGATCTTGATATTTTGGGAACGCCCAATAATTGTTCTTTATCTATATGAGAAATAATCACTGGCAAACGATCCACGGTCTCCGTTCCAGATAACTCCGGGAATAATTTTCCATCTCAATGTACTACGCCTGTTGTAAACTTAAAAGTCGACTTAACTGATGCTACTATTTCTACTCTATTTGTTTCACGAAGACGCATCAGTATTGTTCGATTCAAAACGAGTTCATCAATAGAATGTCCAAAACTTTCGGCAACGGCACTGATTAAATGCATTGCTGCACGATCACTAATCTTCCACTTATCCAAAGCTGACAATATTCTAGGAGTAACAAAACAATTGCTTTCTCTAGGGCTTCTTCTGCGCTTAGCATGGGCAAATCAATATTTTCGAAGCTCATGTCGTTATCAGGTATACTTTCGCTGTCACTCTCCGATGACGCAAATAATGCTTGTGAGTCTATTGGAATTGATTTATTTTTTTCTTCAAGTTATCTTCGTTTACGATTTTTTTCTGCCTCCAGACGTTCCGATTTCCGCTTTTCTTTTTCAATTTCATATTGTCTGGTTCCAGTAAAATATCCAGAACGCCCTTTCTCACACTGCGACAAGAGGAATCGCTTGCCAGCTTCTCTGATCATCATAGACAAGGCATTGATATGTGCGATATCAAAAATATCATCCAGTTTACTATTAAATGCATTTTCTCTTTCACGGTAAACTTTTGAAGATTTATTTTTATTCTTTAGGAGATTTTTCCACTCATCATGCAATTTTTCCAATTTTTCAATGGAATGTTGTTCCTTTTTCACTGGGATTCCTGTTTTTGACCAAAAAATAGACACTTCCTGGATTGTCAGAACTACACTTTCACGAATTGTTAATTTTACAGTACGGTGATTGTAAAAAAAAACACTTCACTTGCTTATTTAAGGGTAACTTAGCACCAATAATTTGACAGTACTCATGGCCAAGAAGATAAATTTCTGTAGTGGACCGTAAATTAGGTGCCATTTTGTCAATTTTAGTAGCACTTTCTTAAAAATATTAATAAAACTCTTAAACGGACTAGATTTAGTTACTACAAATTTGTGTCCTTTATTCGCGAGATTTGGATTTAAACTGAAATTAATTTGCATTTCCCTTCTTTATATATTATATGATTGTATGAACATATTGGCCATATCAGGTCATAATTAATGCGGTAGGCGGATTTAAATACAATAACTACTTAGATGAATCATAATGACATCATAAAACACAACTGTGTTCCCTAAGACTCAATCGATTTTTATGACATCATAAAATATTCCTTTGTCTAGTCGTTACACCACATTGCTATTTATTTATTTATTTTTTTGTAGTTTTGAATATAAAATCCAGGATTTAAAAAAAACCGTTTATTATTTGAGTTTTTATTAGTTTCGAAAATTGGCAATAAAGTCGCTATTTGTTAACCGATTTTCGACATCTTTAATGTTTTGGAAATATATTCTATTCTCCACAATTTTGATTTAGGCTGAGAAAAAATTCTAAATCATTTTTCTGTTCGTTTGAAAGTGAAAAATTGAAAAACATACCGTTTTTATCGAAATTTGTGCTCAAGTCGCGACCTCTAAACTATCTTCGATTGACCCAATATTTTTTCTGTTTAAGTTTTTAGCATAACCTCATATTTCTAGGGGGTGTCCCGTTAGATATCTCTACATTTTTTTTCCCCCTACAAACAAGGACCACCCTAATATATATATATATATATATATATATATATATATATATATATATATATATATATATATATATATATATATATATATATATATATATATATATATATATATATATATATATATATATATATATATATATATATATATATATATATATATATATATGTATATGTATATATATATATATATATATATATATATATATATATATATATATATATATATATATATATATATATATATATATTTGAACGCCGTACATACATAACATTTTCCTTCTAATAAAAAAACAATTCCAAATTTAATATTTAAACAAAATTTTAAGACTCAATCACGTAATATTACAGTTATTATCCGGAGATCTTCGTGGTCTAGCTAAGGGTTGTAATTCCACTTGAAAATTGCTTACAGAGAGAATGTCTTCGCTGTTGGCCGTTAATTTTTTCTGCTTTTGTATTACTGATTTTCGCTCACTGTTTAATTCATGTTGTTTTTTCATTCCCTTCTGAAGGTTGTAATATGGGGTAATTACTATCCGGTATGTACCAATTGTCGTTGATGTACTATTCTCAGTTTGCTTTCGTAAGTGATGATTATAATACGTAGATTAGTATGGCTGACATTCGCACACTACTTCTCCAATTGTTTGATCTAGTCCCGGCAACCAAAGCATAGACCTAGCCAATAATCCCACATTTACTACGCCGGGTTTTTTTTTCAGCTGGAAGTTTTTTAACACATGATGGCTTAGAGCAGTCGGCCTGCCAATTCGGTTACCACAAATGATGCATACTTTTCGTACCGTCAATTCGAAGCGTCGAACAAAATACAATTTCCAACTATTAGTTATCCTTATTAATACAGTCTTCCCTCGAATAGAAGAACTAGTCCTTAGGAGGACCAAAATGAACGCAAATTTAGAATGGCTGAATTAAGAAAGTCGTGCACCAAAAATCAAAAAATGAATGTCATCAATAAATATACGCCTAAGACAAAAGACAGAGGTTTCTGTGCGGTTTAAGGAAGGTGGGTGTAACTTCTCCTTCAAGTGTAGAATTTTAATTGTTCTCTGGTTATTTCTGGTACTGAAATATAATGAATATAGTAATTATTATGAGGTTCTTCTTAACCGCAAACTGCCTTTCCCTCTGAGATATTAGTTGGTTTCTAAATACATTTACTGGAGTCTCACAATGCCTGATAAGCTGTTAACTATCCTCCTCTGCACTGTGTTTGTGTCACTTGATGATGATAGCGAATTTACTTCTAACTTTAGCCTTGTTAAGCCGTCGGGCACTTTATTTGCAATCCCTGTTTTGTATACCAATTCTAGATTATATTCCACAATTCTTGCTTTCAATCTTTTTAGTTTGTTGAAGATAATTCCAAAGATAGTCTAAAGAGCAGATAATCACCAACATCTCTTTTTCGTTGGTTGCATAATGTTCGCAGTTTACTTTTACCATCCTACTTTACGCAGTAGTAGCCAAATCGAGGACGTACGATTATAGACCCGATTTGTATAAACCACCTGCACATTGCATTACTTCATGTCAACCTATAGTGCTGACATGAAAGGTGGGTCGGCCCATGGAATCTGCACTCTCAACAGGGGGTCATAGATGTGTTCATCTTCATTATCGATCGTAATCAGATGATGAAAAATCCCTTTTGCATCCCGCCTCTATCGGGATTTGAAACCGGTACCTCCTGATCTAACCGCCGCAGCTTTAACCACTGCGCCGTTTGGTCGGTACCGTTAAGGGTTAAAAGCTATATAAAATCGGATGAAGATTAGTATCAATCCAAATGGATAAATTATATATGTTATCCATTCCACGGATAGAACAACTACAAAAATGGATTTAAAATTAATTTATTTTAGGTGTTTTTTCGATTCACACCGCCATAATTTTTTCAGTGTAAATATGTGTGTTGTATCGGAACATCTTGATGTAAATAGAGCCACCATGTGAAAAATTAACTAAAAATAAGGGACATAGAAACACTAAAAAATAATTTATTTTCATAGAGTTTGTATGAAAAAACGCGATTCCGATTAACGAAAAAACACGAATTAAAAGTTAAACCCAGTTAAATAATTTTTTCTGAATTTGCTAAAAAGCAACTCAATGTCCTTACTCATTTAAGATTATCAAGTTACAATATTTTCCAGCAATAATCAAAAGAAAATAAGGCAAATTAAATTTTAAAAACATTCTACAACAATAACAATATGTATTAAAAAGAGAAAATTCAATTTAATGACGTCATGATTTGTCCATATCTAAAACCAATGGTAAGAAAAAAGACTGCAAGTCTCCGAAATTAAAATTAATGAAAAACAGCCAAGCAGAAAAAATTATATCAATACAATTCGTGAAGGAAACAAAACATCCAAACAATCTAGCATGCTTTGCAAATTCAAAATAACAATAGAAAGATATTCGAATTCAAATTTGGACAGAGGCAATGAAAGAGATGATTATTGTATTGTTTATAAATTATGAGTTATGAGTTTATGATGTATATTACAAAAACAACGACATTTTAGATTTCAAAAATACCTTATTTTGAAGACGATTTTCACTAAGAAATAAACATTTTCATGACTCGATTTTTCAATCAAATACAATCGATACTGGAGGCTCTTATTTATACAGTAAGCTCTGGTTGTATATGCTGTACAAACGATGTATAGAAATAAAAACTGAAGTTTTAGGAAAATATCATCCGCGATTAAATTAATTTTGGTCTTCCTATATTTCTTTTTAATACATTGGAGCTCACATATCTCAATCGCAAGGGTCTCTGTGTTAGACCGTACGGTCTTTATTTAATGATATACGGAGTTCGAAACCCAGATATCGACTTGGTGTCCACATTTGCTTTCGATAAGATCTCTATCGCATAACGTAACCGTGAAGTTCCTCCGATAATCAATTGTTTTAAGCATCATGTCATGACTATTTGCTACTTTTTAAGTTAAAATTAAAAAAAAGTTATGCCATTATAAAGCACCATTTTTTATACATATAAACCGGTCCTGTATATTGGAGCATACCTTAATTTCGAAAATTATTTTAATCGTCTTATAATTACATATATTGTCAAAATAAATATATTACCTCCATCCTCCAATGTATTGGCATATTTAAATCACAAATCAAATCATTTCTATTTTAACTACTTTAACAGTGTACTAAAAATATAAACACTGTATTTTCAGTTTGACCTATAAAGTTCAATATTGCATAGCCAATACTATTTTATCTTCTTTTTCTTCTAGACAGAATATCAAAATATCTCGACTATATAAACGGGTGTCACACAAATCCTCATTTTCAAGGTAAGCTCAAATAATCCCTATATCTCTATATTATATTGCCGGATGAGCTTGATAAAAATTATTATTAGGTTTATACAGATTAGGTAAACATTAAATATTATAAAAAGAAGGATGTCCAAAACTTATATTCATTTTAAGCCAAAATATTTCACATCAATTTTAAACCAAACCGCAAACATTTAATGGTTAACCATAAATAACGTACTGTATATTCATATTACATAAATGAATATTTGATTGGAAAAGAGGAACAAAAAACTTCCAACCAAATTAACCATAACAGCCCAAACTGATCAGATGGAAATTTATGTTTTTTTTTTTTTTTTGGTGTAACAAACACAAAAAAATTTAAATATCATATATCACAAATTTTTATTTTTTTTCCAAAACATTTTTTTTTTGTATCGAATTAAAATTAAATTAAATTTTTTTTTTTTTTTTCAATTTTATTAGTTTCAAAATAATAATAATAAATTAATTAAATTAACACCATTTCTACTATTTTTGTGTTTTTTCCGATTTTTTAGTTTTGGTTTTTTTAATAATTAAAATTAATTTTTCTATATATTTTCACTTTTCACTTGCAAAACAAAAAACCGATAAATTTAATTTAATTATTTAAAACGAAAATTTTTTTTTACTTGGTTTTTTTTCTTTTTTGGAAATGTCTTAAAATGGTTTTTGTGGTGAAAAGTAACGTCACAATTTTGGTTGCATTTTAAAATTAAGAGAAAAATAATTTGCCACCTTCCCCACCCTTCACCTCCCATTAATAATGTTTTTTAGTCCAATGAATATTATTTGTGTTTTTTTTTAATTTGTATTTTGTTCAAAATGAATTTGATTTTCTATAATTTTTCAGCTGAAGGGGCGTTTAAAAAATTAAAACCAGAACCAAACACTGGACTATCGTCTGTATCGGGTGGTGTGTCATCACCGGGCAGTGGAATCTCATCAATACCTCAACATGCGGGCCATACGCCTACGACGGCATCGTGTCCGACACCAGCGCGTCGAAGACATCGTACAACATTTACACAAGTCAGTAATATCGGGGTTATGTGAATGTTTCAATTAAATAAATTTTGTTTGTTGTTTTTACACAGGAACAATTAGCTGAATTAGAAGCGGCATTTGCAAAGTCACATTATCCGGATATTTACTGTAGGGAAGAATTAGCGCGAACGACAAAATTGAACGAAGCTAGAATTCAAGTAAGTGTTAGTTTTGTGTATTTCTGTGAATTATTTTTACGGTGAAGTTTGATTTTTTTTTAACGTAAACAAATTTAATAACATTGTCATCTTGGGTGTTTAACTAATTGGTAGCGTTAACCTTTCCAATGTCAAGATTGAATATTAGGTCAGTAAGAAGTTGCAAGACATTTAATAATAAATTTACATTTTTTAGGTTAATTACATTTAAAAATCAGGTATATTCACAATTATTTATTAGCGGTTGATATTCTAACCTATTAAAATACATGATTATATTGCAGAGACACGCACACATTTATCAATTTTTCATTATTGCAAAATTAAATTATTTACATTCGCATTCTTTCGTATATAACTACATTACAATTAAATAACTTTAATTTTGATTATCACTTTGGTTTTATTAAATTTTGAGGAATTCTAATATTTTGTAAACATGTTCGTTCATTCAAAAGAGGTTTCGAATTTAAAGAACATCAAACCTTTTCTCTATTCTCCCGCTCTCTCTCTCTCTTTCTCCCTCTTTCTCTATATCTATCTCTTTCTATATGTCTGTGTATCTTTTTCTTTTTTTAAATTCGGAAGGTGGAAAAATCTTGCATAAGTCGCACATACCAGCACACATTCTGTGGCAATAACCCAACATAAAGTTGAGTTAATGAGTTTTTCCAAACTAACTTTTGAATCGTGAGTGTTATACAATATTAAACCCAAAACCACGTACAAAAACTAAGAAAATACAGTATGAAAATGCACATATAAATAATCAAGATGCCACCGTTGCTGAATATTTAGATACTAATATTCAAAATGAACACTTTGGTTTGCATGTTCGGTCGTCGGATTTTCCGCTACCTGAAATTACTCAGAATCTTAAATCAAATATAAATGATGGCGAACTTGATGAAGAAGTTATTTGCGAAGATGACCCATTCGAAAATAATGATGATTCTGATGCTGACCCATACTACATACCATCTCCTAATCAATCGAACGCAATTTAGAAGGAAGTAGTTAACAAGAAAATGTTACTGCTGAGGTTACTAAATACTAATGCCAACGAAAGCTATCAAAAGCCCTCTTCAAGCAAGATGTATTTTAAAAAAATTAAATTGAAGCGCAATTCCGGTCAGTCTTATATTTCTTCAAGCGGGCGATCAGTCAATTCACGAAGTTGTCGTACGATCAACAAAAAACTATTTTTGATCAATATTGGAATTTAAAATCCTACAATTTACGAAGTGCTTTCTTGTCGGGTTTGATAGAAATCCAGAATAAAAAATTTCAAACATTACAAAAAAAATCAATGAAAGTACGAAACTACTCGTGTTATTACTTTGTTAAAGTTAGCACTGATAAGATTTCAGTGTGCAAGAATTGTTTCAAAAAAACTTTTGGAGAAACTGTCGCAAACAAAAAATTTCATTCTCCGGGATCATCTATCCCATCCGACAAACGTGGTGTGAGAATCCCTTTGAATTTAACATCCAATGAAAAAATTATTGAAATAAAAGCTCATGTGAACTCATTTCCATTCTAAGAGAGTCACTATACCAGAAGAGATACTTCTAAAAGGTAACATATTCCTCCATCAATTGTTTACTGTTTTAACATAAAAGTTATGTATATTGAAAAGTCGAAAAACCAGTGTCACTGAAAGTCACCGAAATTTTCGAAAGTATTTCATACAATGGGAATCAAATTTAAATCCCCCAAAACCGACACGTACCATAAATGTGATACCTTTGCAGCAAAGATAACTGTAGCAGAAAATGAAGATCAAAAGCAAGTAATTCTTGAAGAACAACGCAAACACCGACCGATAAAGTCCTAGCAGCGAGTGAAACTAAAATATTTGCTTTTGATTTGCAGCAATGCCTACCTACCCCTAATGTGATGACATCAGTATCATTTAATCAAATACTGCAAAGCATATCATGTTTTATAGTGACTGTTGCACTGCCCAAAACAGAAATTCCTTCGTAGGAACAATCACCCCTATTATGACTGTCGATCGACTCGACAATCATAATAGGGGTGAATGTTTGTTTGTTTGTAATCCACAAAATAATCTCCAATTTATAGACCATAAATTTCTAATACCGGGACACACCCATATGAAGTGCAACAGCGAAAAGAGAAACGGAGTAGCGTAAAAATCCACGAGCCAAGAGATTGGGTTCAATTTGTACGTTCCGTCGCAACTCGGTTCCTCGTACATGAAATGGTGCAAGATCACATTTATGATTTCGCTGCGTTAGCTAAGTTCAAGCTCATGTGGCTTAAGGTAAATACAAATGGAGAAAAATTTGTATGGAGCGATATAACATGGATTTGCTACACAAAAGACCAAGGGCAAATTGTAAATAAAACTACATACAATGAAGACGAACCATTTAAGATTCTCAACATAACTCGCCGCGGATTTAACAATCTTACCCGACACAACCTTGCGCAATGTTACAAAAGCCAGTTGAAGATATTGGATGCTAAAAAACGGGATTTATTAGATCTTTTGCGAATTTAAATACAGAACCACAGCTAGACACGCATCCAGATTTAACAGATTAAACATAAGTATAGTTATGAGGGATTCATTAAAAATATGAACTATCCAAAACAGCATAATTTGGAAAAATCGTAGAAATGACATATTTTTGAGAAAATTTAAACGCAAACTTTTTTTTTTACAAATAAAACAACAAAATCCAAAAAGTTCAAAATAATCGAACCACAAACATTTCTTCCAGAGCAATTCGAAACTTTAAACTGATTTATCTCAAAATCCTCTTTTTCGAGTTATGTACTTTTGGGTAAATGCCACAGCATTAGTGATGTACTAAATCGAGCTTATTTGTTCTGCTTTGTTTACCTCCTCAAATGATTATTAATAAAAATATCAATTATCGGGTAGTGCCGGATTCTTACCTGCTAAACCTACACCTATGTAGGTCCTGATTATGTAGGCATGTACCGCCTCCCCATTGAGCTTACTTTTCAGCGGAACTTGCGTTTATTCTGGTACCTTCAAGCGTTTTCTCGCGTTGCGCCCTACCGTTCTCTGATGCTGGACACATTAATATGGTGTATTGTACATCATCCGGTTGGTCCACTGCGCACAATAATAACACGCTGTCGTTTCGTTCCTTTAAAACCTCTCTAGGTACATATTGAAGCTGTCATGATTTGTAGTGCATGGGTAAGTTAGTATCCGTCTTGTCCGTGCGCCCTAGCATGCCATTCTCCTAAACTGGAGATGGGACTGTGGATCTTTCATCCTGCATAATCACTGTCCAAACGTATCTACCAACTGTTAGTTCGGATGGCGTGAGTACCTTTTTAACTTCGATAAGATTCCTCTTGTGAACGATCATCGTCAGCTCCTTCTCTTGCAGTTATTTACTATCTCGACGGAGGCTTACGCTAATTGCTCTCATTGCGGACTAGTGTAGTCTCGCTTCGCTAGGACTATCTTCCATGTCGTAAATTGGCGTTCTATCGTTCAGGTAACCGTTTACCATTCCTCTAAGGAATGAATTTCCTTCATTACCTCTAAGGAATGAATTTCCTTCGTTACCTCTAAGGTCTTCAAGATTTCACACCTTCTAGCTGTGTTGAATACGCTTTTATGTCTAAAGCTCCCCGCGCGTAACTCTTTATCTGCCAGGTCCCCGTTTCTGTTTTCCTGCTTCTTTGACGACTTTCACTATGACGCCTATTGTATATAGTCCTTTCTGAAATCGATATTGCCTTTTAGATAACTCTTTAGTGTTTTCAATGTACATACATCTCAAGTTTTCCTAGTACTAGCCTCTTTAAGAATTTTTTCAAGCTATCAAGAAGGCATATCGGTCGATAAAAGGACGGCCCCCTAGCGGCTTCCCACCTTCCTAAGTAGGAATATATTCTAATCGGTTTAAATTCTTTATAGGTATCAAATAAAATATTTGGCTGATTCCAAATGTCTATACAAAAAATGTTCTTTAAGGAACCAAATAAAATAAAGTGGGGACAAAAATTATCATCAAAATTAATTTATTGCCAACAAATTAATATATGGGGCAAATTTATGGGAAAACAATTTTTTTTTTTTTTTATAAAGAAAATTTTCGAAAGATTAAGCAATACGACCTCGTTTTGCGTTATATCAGATTGAGTATTTTAAATTTTCGAGTCTCTTCAATTTGTTACTGACATGAAACTTTTCTAAATGTGCTAATAAATTTTAGGCTTGCTTTATTTGTTAGACTGGAGTAATTCCTACTTTCATTTTCTTTTTACAGTGAAAATATCATTTGAATCATTTTGTTCGGCAAATGATAGCATCCAATTAATTTTATTCTTTAAAGTTGATTACATTAAACATACATTTAAAAGTGTTTAGCTGTAAAATGTCATACTTGTAGTCTTACGTTGGGAATTTACATTTACATTTTTTACAACAACAGTGCCGTGTATTTTAATTCCGGAAGAACAGTTTCAAACCAATTTTTTTTGGTATTGACGATTGGATTGTCATGATTTTCCATGCAGAGCGTAGGGTTTAATTTAATTCCGGTAGTTTCACTCTCCATATGTTTTACCTGGAGATAACTACCATTAAAATGCAGAACGTAGGGTTTACGTTATTTCCGATAGGTATCGCATTTTCCAGTTTTCCAATCGTCAATAGAATTATTCTAGAAATAATTTTGAATTTTTTTTTGTAAAAGAAAATAATTTTCGGTTTTTAGTGCTAGTTTGGAACAGTTATAACTGTTCCAGTGATCAAAGTACGATGGCATTTGATTCTTGAGTTTATTTGTTTCATACCCTTTGAACAAATCGGCTCGTTTACAATACAAAATTATGTTTGTTCATTGTTGTTTATTGGCGATTTTCATCAACAAAGGGTGAAACATAAGCGTGAAGGTAGGCGCATGCCAAAAGACTTCAGGTTTCTCGACATGCATTCTACACTTAGGTCCTTTTCCAATTACTTACTTATTTAATGGAACCTAACTTATTCAATGTACATAATTTCTTTTGTTTTAATTTAGGTTTCACCAAATAAGTAAGTAATTGGAAAAGGGCATTGGGATCTTTCCGAAACTTATACTCATTTGTGAAACCTAACTTATTACATAGGAAATTACATTGAATACGTTAGGCTCCACAAATAAGTATCACTTTCGGAAAGGGCCTTATACTGGCTTTACACCGTATATAGTATAATAGCAAAATAGTATAATAATATTTTACTATCTACCGTATTCGGGTTTACACACGGATGAGAAGTTTGTCCTAAACTGTCCTAAACCAACAACAACAAATGTGAATGTGAGAATGTATGTGTTTAAGTAAAAAAAACAATGTCATTTAGGCGAAAATTATATATTGCAATAAAAAAAATGTATATATTTGAAATATTTTACATTAATATATAATTTATAACTAAACTAGAACCATTCTATCCAAAACAAATCACATTTCCGGAAAATGTTGGGGAAAAGTATGTTAGGATTCCACTTTTACTTGCTTAGTACGTTTAAATCAAAAATCAAAATTTTCATGAATTTATTTTCGATATTTCTAAGAGGTTACTACGGCTGAAATGGACATTTTCACATTGAACTAGAACCATTTTATCCAAAACATATCACATTTCCGGAAAATGTTGGGGAAAAGTATGTTAGGATTCCACTTTTACTTGCTTAGTACGTTTAAATCAAAAATCAAAATTTTCATGAATTTTTTTTTCGATATTTCTAAGAAGTTACTACGGCTGAAATGGACATTTTCACATTGAACTAGAACCATTCTATCCAAAACATATCACATTTCCGGAAAATGTTGGGGAAAAGTATGTTAGGATTCCACTTTTACTTGCTTAGTACGTTTAAATCAAAAATCAAAATTTTCATGAATTTTTTTTCGATATTTCTAAGAAGTTACTACGGCTGAAATGGACATTTTCACATTGAACTAGAACCATTCTATCCAAAACATATCACATTTCCGGAAAATGTTGGGGAAAAGTATGTTAGGATTCCACTTTTACTTGCTTAGTACGTTTAAATCAAAAATCAAAATTTTCATGAATTTTTTTTCGATATTTCTAAGAGGTTACTACGGCTGAAATGGACATTTTCACATTGAACTAGAACCATTCAATCCAAAACATATCACATTTCCGGAAAATGTTGGGGAAAAGTATGTTAGGATTCCACTTTTACTTGCTTAGTACGTTTAAATCAAAAATCAAAATTTTCATGAATTTTTTTTCGATATTTCTAAGAGGTTACTACGGCTGAAATGGACATTTTCACATTGAACTAGAACCATTCTATGCAAAACATATCACATTTCCGGAAAATGTTGGGGAAAAGTATGTTAGGATTCCACTTTTACTTGCTTAGTACGTTTAAATCAAAAATCAAAATTTTCATGAATTTTTTTTCGATATTTCTAAGAGGTTACTACGGCTGAAATGGACATTTTCACATTGAACTAGAATCATTCTATCCAAAACATATCACATTTCCGGAAAATGTTGGGGAAAAGTATGTTAGGATTCCACTTTTACTTGCTTAGTACGTTTAAATCAAAAATCAAAATTTTCATGAATTTTTTTTTCGATATAGAACCATTTTATCCAAAACATATCACATTTCCGGAAAATGTTGGGGAAAAGTATGTTAGGATTCCACTTTTACTTGCTTAGTACGTTTAAATCAAAAATCATAATTTTCATGAATTTTTTTTCATCACTCCATGCACCGTAAACTTTTCCTCTATTTTCCTCACCTTCCATATTTGGTTTATTTATTAGGTTTCCTTTCCATATCATGTTTTGGTGTGGTAGATCATGCAACTCCACATGCTTGTTTGCAGCCGCCCCTAACATGGGGAACCGACGCTGACCAATGAGCCGCCCACTATGGGCTCAGTCAGAGAGACGACGGGTGTCATCTGTACTGTCCAGGACCGCCTGACCACTCCCTGGGTCTTCGAGGAGGCGCTGAGCGACTTGATGCGGTATCCATAGAGAGTTGCCCTATGAATCCGCACCCGATCCCGTGTGTGTGTGTGTGTGTGTGTGTGTGTGTGTGTGTGTGTGTGTGTGTGTGTGTGTGTGTGTGTGTGTGTGTGTGTGTGTGTGTGTGTGTGTGTGTGTGTGTGTGTGTGTGTGTGTGTGTGTGTGTGTGTGTGTGTGTGTGTGTGTGTGTGTGTGTGTGTGTGTGTGTGTGTGTGTGTGTGTGTGTGTGTGTGTGTGTGTGTGTGTGTGTGTGTGTGTGTGTGTGTGTGTGTGTGTGTGTGTGTGTGTGTGTGTGTGTGTGTGTGTGTGTGTGTGTGTGTGTGTGTGTGTGTGTGTGTGTGTGTGTGTGTGTGTGTGTGTGTGTGTGTGTGTGTGTGTGTGTGTGTGTGTGTGTGTGTGTGTGTGTGTGTGTGTGTGTGTGTGTGTGTGTGTGTGTGTGTGTGTGTGTGTGTGTGTGTGTGTGTGTGTGTGTGTGTGTGTGTGTGTGTGTGTGTGTGTGTGTGTGTGTGTGTGTGTGTGTGTGTGTGTGTGTGTGTGTGTGTGTGTGTGTGTGTGTGTGTGTGTGTGTGTGTGTGTGTGTGTGTGTGTGTGTGTGTGTGTGTGTGTGTGTGTGTGTGTGTGTGTGTGTGTGTGTGTGTGTGTGTGTGTGTGTGTGTGTGTGTGTGTGTGTGTGTGTGTGTGTGTGTGTGTGTGTGTGTGTGTGTGTGTGTGTGTGTGTGTGTGTGTGTGTGTGTGTGTGTGTGTGTGTGTGTGTGTGTGTGTGTGTGTGTGTGTGTGTGTGTGTGTGTGTGTGTGTGTGTGTGTGTGTGTGTGTGTGTGTGTGTGTGTGTGTGTGTGTGTGTGTGTGTGTGTGTGTGTGTGTGTGTGTGTGTGTGTGTGTGTGTGTGTGTGTGTGTGTGTGTGTGTGTGTGTGTGTGTGTGTGTGTGTGTGTGTGTGTGTGTGTGTGTGTGTGTGTGTGTGTGTGTGTGTGTGTGTGTGTGTGTGTGTGTGTGTGTGTGTGTGTGTGTGTGTGTGTGTGTGTGTGTGTGTGTGTGTGTGTGTGTGTGTGTGTGTGTGTGTGTGTGTGTGTGTGTGTGTGTGTGTGTGTGTGTGTGTGTGTGTGTGTGTGTGTGTGTGTGTGTGTGTGTGTGTGTGTGTGTGTGTGTGTGTGTGTGTGTGTGTGTGTGTGTGTGTGTGTGTGTGTGTGTGTGTGTGTGTGTGTGTGTGTGTGTGTGTGTGTGTGTGTGTGTGTGTGTGTGTGTGTGTGTGTGTGTGTGTGTGTGTGTGTGTGTGTGTGTGTGTGTGTGTGTGTGTGTGTGTGTGTGTGTGTGTGTGTGTGTGTGTGTGTGTGTGTGTGTGTGTGTGTGTGTGTGTGTGTGTGTGTGTGTGTGTGTGTGTGTGTGTGTGTGTGTGTGTGTGTGTGTGTGTGTGTGTGCGTGGCGTCGTTTGTGTTCTTATTATTTATGAACATTCGGAGCAAAACATACATTCATTATTAACGATACTTATCTGCTCTTTACAATTGTCATGTATTTGTCGTTGGCACGTGAAACACTGAATTGATTGGTCGCTTATTTCACTGTAACAATACAAACAATGATTTAGCAATGGTTCAGAATTGGTTGCTATTAAATTTTTCAGGTAGATTCTGTACTCCTGCAACCCCGTGATGCTTGTATTTTCGTTGTCTTCATGAATCTTTTGCCTGTACACACCATTTATTAAAAAATCGACTGCATAAATTATTAAAACACCACAATTGTAACTGTCTTTCTGTTACGGTAAAGAACTGTTCGATATTATGTTGAACTTCCTTTGTGGTTTTCCGTAATAGTTTAGTGCCTCGTTTAGAAATATTTGAACTTTTTTGCCAATTTCAAATATTCGTTGATAGGGATTTATAGGATTGTATGTAATAATAGTTGATGCTTCAAAAACAACCACAGCTAACTGAAAATGGTTATCTTTACATATCGGTATAATCAAAAACCGACTTTCATTAAGCCATTGCAATTCGGGCTGTATTGCATCGTCGATGGCTTTATAACTAGGTTTTGTTTTAAAAATGTTGAAGACTTGAAATTGGTCGAGGAAAACACAATTCTTATTTCTAATCAGGATACTCATTGCAACGTAAACTAACTCTGTGGTTAGGAAATTTTGATTGTTCAGTGATGTGTAACATGAATTATACAGACAAGTTTCTCTTAACTGGTGAAAGTGATATTTAAAAACAACAATATTAAATTTTAAATTTGTCATATTTTGGTAATAGTTACTGTTTATTGTTGGGCCAAAACTTATTCTTTTTGGCGTTATAAATTTTGCTAAAGCTCGCTTACCTGAATATTTAGGATCACATTTTTTTTGCGTTTACACCAAGTTTCCTCATTGTCAGAATCATACGGATGCTTTTCGTCGGCTCTAACAGAGTTTGGTGTTACATTATATGAAATGGAGTGTGCTTTTGGTACAGTTTTGTTAAACATTTTTTTAGTTTTCAAATGTGGAGCGCAGTCAACAGCCTTTAGTAAGAGTTGTGTTTTCTCTTTTAACGAATCAACAAATCGGCCCACTTTGAGATGATGTTCCTGTATTAAATTATTTTTTAATATGTTGAACCAACTCTCAACGACTGCATTTGATACTCGCACATCATGCCCAAATTTTTTCAGGAGTATTGTTCCCCATAACGGTAAATACTTCATGTATTTTTTAATACAAAAACCAACAAATTCTGGACAAAATAAAATGTTTTTTTTGCCGTTGTTATCATTGTGGGACAAATTTTCCAACACAGACTTATAAATTGAATTATATCTCTGGTAAAATGGTGTGTCATCCAGGTCTGTTTGATCGGGATCATCCGTAATATTTTTTGACTGTTCATTCAGTTCTTCATCAGGAAAACGGTAGATATTTGATTCCAGTTGTACTTCGATTTTCCGTTTAAGGCGGGCTTGAGCATTGCAAAATATTACATTCTCGAATTTGGAACAACCAAAAATACAAAATACATATTCCAAAAAGGTCATCTATTTCTTCCATACTACCGCTATCAATAATCATAAAAAGAATTATCATGATGGTTTCTCGTAAACTTTTAGGGCATTGATGAATTCTGTTTTTAATTTGGCGTATTATAATTCCAGCGAAGTGAGAACAACAAATAAATATACCTACTTTATTCGCCACTTTAGAAGTTCCGATTATTACATCATACGCAAAGGCTAGGTATTGGCTCATATCCATTAAATTCATCTCTTTTAATATTGAATTAATAAACACCCATGACCAATCAGAAATATAAATTTTAGGCGTATTTATTTTTGGTTTAATATTCTTCATTTCCTTTTGGAATTTGTTAAAAAATGTGCTTAGAGCAGACACGTCATGCTCGCAACTTATCAGTTCTGCAACCGGGAAAATTATGTTTTCTTTTCGAATAACACATGCGTAATAAAAAATGTTGCCATAGTTATGGTTCAAGCAGCACTTTGGATTCCGAATTAGACTACCTGTTCCATCAACATACACAATTGCGTTTTTAAAATTTAGATACGATAAGGTTGATTTTCGCATTAATATTATTGATAAAGGTGTCGCTGCTGAATAAATATATTTGTCTTCGGATTGTGTTGCCGCTCTCTGTATTATGTCTAAAATATCACAACCTTTCACAACATCATTTGCGAGCATTCTCTCAGATTTGGCTTTTCTAAGGTTAGCTGGTGGCACAATTTGTTGTGTGTTGCCTTTAGCAAGCAAATCCACATCAATACGATTAAGCTGTCGCAAACCAGTTAAATAAGCACTGGAATTAACTAATACATCTTGAATTGCTGTTCTCTTCATGCCTCTCAATTGCGTGAATTCTTTGAATGGACCGTGGTTGTAAACATCGTCATTTGTAGTGAATATTTCCATTATTTTTAATTTATTTATTACGAATTTAAATTTTTGATTATGCGAGGGGTATTTTCATCTTGCATATTGAGTTAATACCTGCTTGTTTTTATTTAAATTCGAAGTACGAAATGAGAGAACACATGGATGTTTTGACGCAGTTAATGAATCTATAATAGCGATTCTCAATTCCTAATTCGTCCAAATTCGAGTAACATCTAAGGAAATATTCATAGATCCTCTTGATATCCATTCACCGTCGGTGATATTTTCTTGAATAATAATATCTATATTTTCAATATCCAAGAGGTCCATGTTTGATCTTTCCAAATTTAAAGCAATCAATTCTTCTGATACTGCCTCAGCATGTTGGTGTGATTGATTGGTTGCACTCAATGATGATATTTTAATTTCATTAATTATTTCTAAAGGTGGCTCAGTGGGAATGCTACTGTTTATTAAATTAACATCTGATTTGATCTTACGCCAAATATTAAAAACCGTATTACAATTAATATCATTGTATTTAATATTCAATTTTCGACAAATTTGATATATAAGTGGAGACCTATAGCTCACTATGTTAATATTCGGCCTGTCTTTAGATAACTCAATCAATGCTTTCACCATTTTAGCTTGAGTTGCTTTATTTCTGATAACCTTTTTGGCGTAAATTTTCATCTTGTTGTTAGCCTTTTAAACTTTTCGTTACAAATCCGAATAATATTGAGTTAACAAAAAAATTAGGTAATATTTATTTTACAAATATATTGTAAGTATAAACAATATCACCAATAATATGGTAAAATTTAGAAAAAAAATTCAATTATACCTATACGTAGATTTACGTAATCAACAATATCAACCTATCAAATTCGATAAAATAATGCTTATCGTACAATAACAACAAAATGCAATAATGTTCAATATAAGTCTAAAAATAATACACAAAATAACTGCCTGTTTTACCGTGAGTACCACAGGTGTAACAGATGGTTAGGGTTATATCAATAAAAATACAACAGCCAAATTTTCAAAACGGTTTTAGAGATTATCCTAGAGAGAGAGCAAAATGGTCCGTGGTCGGTAGTTTTAAAAAAAACTTTTTATTTTACTTAGCAAACAAATGAAATTCACAAAAAAACTGTAGCAGATACGCACAAAGCAAGGTCTGAAATAGTAATGAAAGAAAAACGAAAAAAAAATCGTTTATATACTCTTCAACAAAAAAAAAAATATATATGTTTAGTTCATAATTTTTTAAAAGAACAATTATAAATTTGCGTTATACACAAACGTTTCCCCAACATTTCCCGGAAAAGTGATATGTTTTGGATAGAATGGTTCTAGTTTAATGTGAAAATGTCCATTTCAGCCGTAGTAACCTCTTAGAAATATCGAAAAAAAAATCATGAAAATTTTGATTTTTAACTTTACATTTATTTATTTATTATTATTAAGCTTAATAATTACATCAATCTCAAAAAAAAAAAAATCCTCCTGAATGTTTTCTTGTTTTTCCTTACAAAACTTCATTATGTTCACTCATACTAATAAATAGTTTTGGGATCTAGGACAAACTTCTTAGTATTATATAGTCGTATGAAGTTTTTCCTAAACTTGTCCTAAAATGTTGTTGTTGTTTTTAGGACAAATTTAGGACAAACTCCTCGCGAATGTTTACACCGCATAAAATATTTACAAAAAATAGAAAATTAAAACAAAATAATGAAAAAGTATAATTTCAAGATACACATAAAAGTTTCTAGACTAATTTATCAACAATACACTGTCATAAATTTTCCTTCAACAATAAAATAGCTATCAAATCAAAATACTTTATTTTATTTTTGCTATTATAATATCAAAAGATCGATTTTACACGGGATAACAAAATAGTATTATACTAAGTACTTTTCATACCAGGGCATTACCAGCATTTTTTGAGCTTCAAAAGTAAAAATTCTTTATTTCATTTTTCAACTATGCAAATTAGTTTTATTTGATTGATAACGTTTAATTTTATAGAAATAAATTCAATTGGCTGAAAAATAATTTATTTTTAAGCGATAATTTTAAAAATATTACAATGAAAAAAATATTAAAATATATTACGATGAAGTTATCTATAAAGGCAAGGCAAAGCGTTCCACACTTGACTGCAATATTTAAAAGTAGTACAAAGCGAAGTGATTAGTCAACATAACCTACAAATCACATTTTTGGCACAATTCTCTTATATTTACCGAAAAATCTAGCTCATATGTTCGTTACAATTCAGATATCGCAGTTCTTGCTATAATTCAGGTGTAAAATAGACCTAAATAAAATATTTAGTAGCAACCGAACTTTCAAAGCCAACGCCACCGCACCGCTATGAAAGGGTCTCAGCTTCGCATTTGTGATATCTAAAAATTTTGAGGCGAGGCGTCTGGTATGAAAAGTATAAAGCTGTTTCCGAAACGAATACTTATTTGCGGAACCTGAATGCGGAACCTGAGGTGAATTAAGGGAGTGATATATGCAATAAACAATTCTTTAAGGTAAAAATATACAGCGCGCTGATTGGTTGATGTGTATTACTTTATACGATACAAAAAAAGTCGTATGTTGAGAATACATGTAAAATTTTGCAGTACGAACTTTTTTATATTATGACATTTAATAGACATTTTACTTGTCATAAATTTATATTTCTCACTGCTTGAGGTATCATTGCCGGTTTTTAAGATGAACACAATTATAAAAAAATAAATAAAAAGAAACAAATTTGTCATATGGTAAATTTACATAACATTAAAAAAAGTGATAGCAACTTTTTTAAGGTTATAAAAATATACCATACGACAAAAATAATGAGGTATGAAAATATACCATACGATTTTTTGTTTTTCTCTTAAAGGTTTTCAAGATGGCCGTTTATCGACCAATCAGTGCACTATATTTTTTTTACCTTAAAGGATATTTTTTGCATGTACCACTGCCTTTATTTTCTATCCCTTTCTTACAAAAAAATCTAAATTGATTGTCATTTTGCTTATAAATATTTTTCTAAGGTAGCGTGATACTGAAAAATTTAAAATTTGCTTATGAATGACAAACAATGAAGTAAAAAATGAATTCTTACAGATAATTAATTATTTAGAGGTCATCAAAATTCAATACTTTATGCGTATTATGTTTCGAATAGCAGTGTCCTTAATTCAAAAAAATAGACAACAACTGAATTTTTGTTGTTGCTGTCAAAATAAGTACCTAAGTGAAATCAATTCGAATGATTTTACTTATGTCGATTTCTTTTTGCTATTTTAAATTTACTGGAATTTTATGATCCAAAAAGAACAACCTGACATTTCAATCAAAATTGACGATTTTTTTATTTGTATTGCTAATAATAAACCGGTTTTATATTCACTAATTTGACGTATAGAAAATGTCATAACACGACATGTCAGTCTTGATTTTTTTTTCAAGCGTTTCGTTGTGAATTTTTATCAAGTATTATGAAGTTTAATTGTTTTTATCTGCATCCGATAAAACATAATAATCTTCTAAATTAGATAATTCTACAAAATTAACGTTTCTACAAAAATTGACATTTCTTTTCCTTATTGGTGTTAGTGCAAATTGATGAAAAAATGTCCATTTTTCTGTTTTGATGTGCATCAAAAACAACGCCAAAAAAATGGTGATTTTTTGTGGTAAATAGCTGGCTTTTTAATGCGTTTTTGATATTTTTTTGATGTGTTTTTGATTTTTTGGGCAAAAAGAAAACCACATAAATGATGATTTTACTTCTTATTTTACTTACCTATTTAAGATGTCGTTGAATAAGTCAATAAGTATCGGTTTATAAAACAGTAAGGCCCTTTTCCATTACTTACTTATTTCAAACTTATTGACTTACTTGCCGCCATCTTAAATAAGTAAGTGAAACCATGCCAATACATTTTGCTTACTTGTTTTGACAGCTACCATAAAGAAGTATTATTTTGTCTATTGTATTCAAAAACATTATTTTTAAATTGCTTATATTTATTTTTTGAATTTGTTTGAAAAATTTTAAAACATGGACATTATTAGGAAAATTGGAAAAAAATTAATTTTAGATAATGTATTTGGATTTTTCCAATGGCAAACGGCAACGCTTTTTCGTCTATTTTTATATGATAAGTGGAATTTAATACAATTAATTATAATAAAATTATGAATAAGGCTGTTTTCCAATTACTACTTACAGTCGAAACTCGATTATCCGGGATACTCGGGACCGAACGTTTCCCGGATAATCAAAGATCCCGTTTGATCGAATTTTTCAGTTTTATAAAAAAATATACAGTATACATATGCTTAACACAGAAACAACACTGTTGGCAAAATTTAACGAAAAAAATAAAAATGAAAAATACCGGTTAATTAATTGAAAATCTGGATAAACAAGTGACTCAAAAAAATCGACTTTGTAAAAAAAAATCACGGATAATATAGGTATACGGATAATCGGATCCCGGAAAATCGAGTTTCGACTGTACTTATTTCAAACTTATTTATGGAACCTAATTTATTACAGAAGAAATTACATTTCTAGTGTTCGGTCTGGCCAAAATGAAAAAAAAAAAACAAGATTTATATGTCAAAATATGTAGCATAAAATGCACTCATTTATCACGAAAAAATCCAATTTTTTTTTTGGATTTAGATGTACAAATTTCGTGGATGTGGCTGTTAAATCAGCTGTTTTTTTAAAAATAATATTAATTTTAAAATGTTTTTTAAATACAGGATGTTCCATGGGGACGAGTCCAAACGAGTAGGGCGTGTAGCTGGATCAATATCATGAAAAAAAAGTCCACTTACGCATATGCCCGGAAATGAACCGTTACAATTGCATTTCAAAATTTTTAGCATGGTAAACTGCCTTGAATGATGTAAATGCCTATAACTCTTCTAAAAATTAAGATAACTCAATTGTTTTTCTATAATTTTAAAGGCACAGAGTGCTTCTTTCTTATGTATGTAACAAAAATTGTTTTTTGCAAGGTGTTATTTCACCAAGATACAAGCGTTTAAATCTGGGTATTTTTTCGAAGAAAATTTATGTTAGTATCTTGAATTTTTAGTATTTAGTATCTTGAATTTTTGAATGAAACCATGCCACTGTGCTAGATTCAATTCCACTCATGATGAGAAATACTTTCTTGTATCAACAAGATGGAGCTCCTGCACACCATGGAAGGCAAGTTCGAAATTTGGTTTGATATAAATTATCCAGGGTGATGGATTGGTCGCAGCGGACCTATAGAATAATGCAACAAAATAACAGAAAATTTAGGAAATTTTAACATGGCTGCTGCCATTAAAAGACGACTGCAACTATGCATCTTACAAAATGGAAATCATTTTGAAAATCGTTTGTGAAGTTGAAAACTTAGAAATTCATACAATAAATTATTAAGTACTACATCGAAACGTTAATATCTCAAAAACTATACATATACTTGATTAGATAAAAAAAGATGAAGCAATTTTGTATAAAATAGACTATTAAATTTAAATTTGAAATAAAAAACAAACATTATTTAGTGAGTTTTTCGAGAAAAAATGAGTTTAATGAATTTTTTTGTTATTTCTCACACAATTTTTTTAATTCCACCAATGTTTTCTTTATGGAAAATATCATGCATGATATTCCTACTTTCAGACAAGAAAGAAGCACTCTGTGCCTTTAAAATTATAGAAAAACAATTGAGTTATCCTAATTTTTAGAAGAGTTATTGGCATTTACATTATTCAAGACAGTGTACCATGCTAAAAATTTTGAAATACAATTGAAGTGGGTAACGGTTCATTTCCGGGCATATGCGTAGTAAAATTTTTCATGATATTGATTCAACTACACGCCCTACTCGTTTGGACTCATCCCAGTGGGACAGCCTGTATAAGTGAAATGTGGACTTATCCAATTTGTGGTATAAAGTAATTAGTATATTTTGTGTATTGATGTGTGATGTATTGAGTTTTTGCCTTTAGATCAACGACAACATTGTTATGCGTGCAGAATCCGATGATTTTGAGAAATAAATGGGCCAAACGTGTGCGATTTGTTTATTACAGGCGCCCGTGAGGTTGAATTCAACAACATAAAGGTATGAGTACGATTTCTTAAGTTAAAAATGTTAAAGAATCATTATTTATGTTATGTTTCAATGCCAAAACAGAAAGCATTCCAAAAAATTTAAACCAGATTAGTACGTGAATTAGAAAAGAAATTGTCCGGTAAACATGTTGTATTCATTAAAATTTACCAAAGCCAACACGTAAAACAAGAACTCAATTGAAGCAAAAGCGCCCACGAACCAGATCATTGACGGCTGTTAATGATGCTATCTTAGAAGTATTCCCAGCTGAAATTTTAGGTAATCGCATTCGTGTCAAACTAGATGGATCGCAGGTGATCAAAGTTCATTTGATAAAACAACAAATTAAAATTGGACATAAAGTGAATGCAGTTTACAAATTTATAAATCAGAATTATCCGCCCTTGTGTTTTTTGGTAGATCAAACCAAGTTTATCAAAAATCGAAAAAGTCGCAAAGTAAATTTTGTAGACAAACATTACTGAGACGTAAAGCTAATATTGTCTTGGATATAAACTTGCAGAAACATTTCATCCAAAATTCTGGACGAGGCTGTTTTTCAAACGTGACTTATTTGATACTAATGAATGATACTAAACTCCAAACTGAATAAATGTTTTTGGAATTTTGATTAATATCTTAATTAATATTTTTTTAGTTGAATTTGATAAATTTATCGAAAAATATTTATTTTTGTTTAATTAAATTCAAATTTTAAACATGTGTAATTGATTTTTAACAAATACATTTTTGACAACCAATTTGTAACATTCGAAATGAAACTAGTTATGCTTCAGTTAAATTAGCAATCATCGAACGTGTGAAAAGATATACATATGAAAGCTAATTATCAAATCCACTTCGTTAGTGGATTATGGTGCTCGTGAAGGTAGGCGCATTCCAAAAGACTTCAGGTTTTTCGACACGCAAGATAAATTTATATTGTTTATATTCTAAAAAGTTACTAATTTTTTTTGTTGTTATATTATGTTTAGTAATTTTTTAGAATATAACACAAAAGAGATGTAAAAATTGTATCTTTTTAGTGTAGAATGCGTGTCGAAAAACCCGAAGTCTTTTAGCATGTGCCCACTAAATAAATATATGGCCCTCCCGGCGCAAAAATGTATACAGCAAAAAAGTACAGCGTACAAAAAGTTTATGAACGCTTTTTTTTTATAAGACACTACTACACATACATTCCATACACAGCGATGTCAATTACAGATTTTAGAAATCTAGTCCACCCACCATTCTACTAAGTATAAAGTTGACAAATTAAAAGCTAAACTATGGTGCGTGTTTTATGTGGATTTATTTAATGAAACTGCTTATGGTTCTTCTTGGCATGGCCAGCACGACATTCCCGTAAAGTCATTTACGACGTTGCTTATTTTAAAAGGTATTTTGAGTTATATTTGTAATATTTAATAAATGATTGAATAATTTTATTTCATTTTAGAAGATCTATGATGTAGAACACATCATAAAAAAATAAATTATTTATTTGTATTTTCATTGTTTTCTTCCAAAATATTATATTTGTTGCCAATTTATTAAATATTGTATTTGATGCCAATGTTTATCGTCACAGTATTTAATTATGTCCTTCAAAAATATTTGTTTTCTCATATGTTGTTCCAAAATATTATTTGTGATGCCAATTTATTATTTTTGATGCTAATGTTTGTATGAGAATTTTTTTTTTTTTTGGTTCGGCAATATTATATTTGTTAATGGTCAACCGGGTTAAAAACGAATTAGTTTAATTTTCTATTAGTTTCTTTTAAATTCAATTTAATCGAATTTTGTTAATTTTAAAAGGTTTAATAATTGATGAAATAGTGCACTTAGAAAAGTAAAAATTAGAGGTAACATGGAACAAATATTGTACATTCCGAAAATTTAATAAAGTTAAAAAGCTGATATTTCAGTTATCACCTTTTATATATTTGCCACAGTCAGCATAAGCGTCAAATCAATAATATTCAATTAGTATTATTGTGAAAAGAAATTCATGTAAAATATTTTGGCTTTGGAAAACTATTTGATCCTCTTATAAAGGATTTTAAAATTTTATAAAATAAAAATAGAAATAGAATAAATAAGGAAGCGCTAGTAAATAATTTTAAAGAGAAAGGTTCAACTCGTACATTATTTGGTTCGTTAATCGCGATGGTTGGAGATAAACTTGGCAGCCACCAAATAGGTGGACTAATAGAAAATTTTAGTACATCGGAATATTTTTGTAGATATTGTATTTATGACAGAATTTCGTTGCAAAACTTTAGCATCGACATTCCAGAATTCAGAACGCCTGAAAACTTTAATAGAATAATCGAAAACTTATTAACTTCGGATTCTGCAGCTATAAATAGTGTAAAACAAAATTCTGTACTAAACGAGTTGCGCCATTACCATACATGTGCCCCTGGATTACCACCATGCATTGGGCATAACTTATTTGAAAGTATTGTTCCGTACGACTTAATGGAAATCATAACATATTTTCACAACCGTGAATCCGTGATGTAGTTCGTATTGATTATTTAAATTGGTACTTGGCTGTCACTTTCTTCTCCTAAAATTGATTTCCAAAAAACCAAAATAACTGGAAAAGCTTATGAGGTATGGAATATTTTAATCCTAATGCCGCATATAATGTTGGGTCGGATAGAAAATTTTGAAAACAGTGTGTGGAAATTTTTCTGTTCAATGTTTGAAATGTGTCAAATAATTTTTGCTTTAGAAATTTCCATAAATCAAATATCATTGTTTATGATTTTAGCAAATTCATTAGGTTTGCAAGGGACCAACCTAGTTCTTCTAATATGATGTTAGCTAAAAGTATGTATACACTTTTGATGTTACTAAAATTTGACGAAAAATGGATGCTACAAACTACTGTTTTGAATGTTAATAAAAACTTCAGTAGCTCTGGTGGTAATATTTCTGAAGATCAGATAGAATTGTGCGAGATATCCCACAAATAAATAGTACCTTAAACGCATCATCGGCTCCCAGCGGTTCTAATATATCGGTAGCTACTATTTTAAGGGTTAGTAGTACTTCACTATTATCATTATCTTCGACAAACCATAGTGAAGCCACAAAACTTTTTCAAAAACTTCAAAGTTCCCTGGAACAAAATGCCAAAAGATATGTGGAAGCAATTGAAAAAAGGAAAAACTAGGCAATAGATTAAGCGCGTTCATAAATTATGATGTAGATGATCTTCGCCAATTCTCGTATTACATTCCACTTAAAATTTTGTGTACCGTCGCGTACACTATAATATAAACATATCCTGATACATTTGAACAAGGAAACAGCGAAGGTGTTGTGACATCATCGTTCTCTGAAGTCATTGTAACAATGTTCAGAAATCGAAATAATTATTTAAATAACATTTCCAGAAAGCGAGGAAGTGACTTGATGAGGATGCATATAAAAAAGACGGAAAGCAAATAAATTTTAGCAGTGTATGTGTATATATTATACGCATTTTGACACTATTGACGATTGGAGGGTCTCGATTTTTATGTATCTACTTCATTTTTTCTATTTTCCGCAGGAGCGCTGTTAGCACGTTTACTATGGTTGTGTCGCAATTTGTATGTATCCGCTTCAATTTTTCTATCTTCCGAAAGAGGCGCTTTTCCTACTTTTACAATCGTCAATTAGCAGATTATCAGGAGGCTATTTCATGTAAGTTTATTGGTAAATTATTATGTCATACAAAATTAATGTTTGAAGTTATGTTTTGCCATTTGAAATTGCTCTCAAGTTGAAACATCGCGATATAACAAAAAATCATAACCTAAGCACAATTACAGACGGGTCGGCATAAACAATTCTGTTTCACAACAAATAGCGAACAAAATAAACGTACCGTCCGAACCAAAATTATATGTACCTGCTAAATTTTTGATGCAACGTAAAGCAAACAACTTTAAAAATTATATAAATAATAAACTTTTTGAAAACATTAATTTTAATCCAATAAATTTAATTACTCTGCTTTACATTCCAATCAATTTTTTTTTAATTTTGGTTCTAGGAGAAATTACAGTTAATTTAGTTTTTACCAAAATTATTTGTACCCACAATGGTATGGAAAAAAATCAAAATAAAATAGTAAATCAATTAAATTTAAGATTATTTTTGGCTAATTAAATAATGATACAGTCACTCATATTTTGTATGCATATGGTCAGTTTTTGTTTAGTCTCCATTTCATTTGTTGTTAACATCGCCTAGAATCTTATCCCACTCAGTTTTCTTGGCACCCTGCTACAAATTTTTTATCTTGCTAGATCATGAATATCTTCCAGTTTAACTTAAACTTCCGCAAGTGTAAATCGAAACCCGGCCATGGGCCATCAAAATTGATCTATGGCCTTGAACAGTTGCATCTTATAGGGTATACACACAAACGGAATATGATCTACCGTCAGGAAACGAAACGTGAACGGCATCATAACATAATCCCATTGAACTAAAAGAACTGTAGGCGCTCTTTTCTAGTTGAAAAGAAAACCAAAATTAAGGAATGTTTACGTAAATTTTAACTACTAAAAAATTACTATTAAAAGTATTAAACAGTTTATTAAAATTCAGCAGAAATTAAGCATAAAAAATGTAATATTAATATGCTTCGTGTTAAAAGTCGTGTTAATGTTGTTTAAATGTTAACTCGGCTATTGACTAAAATTCAATTTGATTAAAATTCCTACTGTTATTGAAGGTAACCTGTTACAATCAATTATTGAAGTAAAATTAAACGAATATTTCTTAGAGTGCAGGTTAAACCATATATATACAAGTATGCCCGCACAAACTGTTGAAAATGTTAAATATTATCATACGAATAGTACTAAAAGTCAAATTATGATCATAAATTGAATTTTCTATCTTAAGGTTAACATTAAAAGTTGGCCTAATTTGACAATTAAATGTATTGCTAAGGAGTGAAAATTTAGGCATTTGCTCTACTTTTTTATTTTGTAGTAAAACTATTAAATATGATCGTAAATAGAATAATTAATTGTAGTACTAAAATTATCGAATTATGAACATAATTTGCTTTCTGCTCTAATTAATTATAGCGCCAGGACCTAGCATATTACAGTAATATCAGAATTGCAATAATGTCACATTATAACAAATTTCGAATAATCAAAGTAATTATCAAATTCTGTACGATAGAGAGCCAGAACGACAATTGTAGTTCTTGTAGAAGATCCTTATCCCATTGGGATACACTTCAATTCATATTCAAGGTTAATTCCGTTGACCTGCTTAGATGGTTAGTCCTAACATAGTAATGAATTTTATAAAGTTAGTAACGAATGTCTTATAAGTTGAACAAATTAAAAAATATTTTCAAACAAACATACAAACACAGGACGATAACTGATTTTTCAGCTACTCCCCTATTTCTTTTATTTGTTTTTGTCAATTTTCCCAATATTTTTATTGAATTCATTTTGCCCAACAAAACAATACATACAACATATAACCCCGAAAAAGAAATGGATAGCAAAATATACAAAAAATAAGCAAACAAAAAAGAAAATGGTTGTGAAAAACAAAAAGAAAATGAAGATAAAAGCAAAGTTTTTTTTTTCATTCTACCATGTTTTGTTGTTGTCGGTTGAAAAATCGATTATTATTGGATGATGAGCTCGAAAAGTCATTTGCTTGAGTATCGTATAACCAAAATTAATAAAATAAAAATAGAAAAAATGAGGGACGAGCGCTTTTGTGATTGTCATGCTCTCCTTTTATCTTCGTAAAATAGAAGGAATGGGAAGGTTGCTTTATAATTTTATAATACTTCAAAAATAAAATGATTGCTATAATTTAATATTGATCGAAAATAAATAGCAAAAAAAAAAAAAAAAATTTGAAATTTAAGATTTCACAAATAACTTAAAGCCGAAAATTTATGTTACGCGATTGCAACAAATTTTTTTCTTTTTACTTTTTTATTATACCGGAAACAATCAAATTTTATTGCCTGTTGTGATTTTCAATTTCAACGCGTAATATTTAAGCGGCTGTTTGGTTTGCCTATTATTCTACGTACTCGTACATGGAACACATGTATGCATTTTAGGAAATAGATTTTGTTGTTTCGATTATTTTTTACGTTTATTTTCATCCATTTCCTGGCACAGGATAGACATTTTGATAGAATTATGTGAATTGTATGGAAGAAAATATTTTGTGTAAGGGGCACATTTTCAAGACATGATAAATTCTCTTTGGAAAAAAGATTTGTTAACAGTTGTGTTTATTTTTATAAGGTTTTTGGCAGTTTTGCTTGGATCACATTAGCTAAAGTAAGTTGTTATAATTTCCAATTATCGTGTTTTGTATATTTAAAAAATCTAAATAATTTTTCGTACGCTTAAAGAAAGAGACAAAATATAACTATCGCAAAAGTATCAGTCTAACCAGAAACATTTGGATTTGCTTTCGAAGATGAAGAAAGTTATCTAAAATTTTATCAGCTACCATTTTTTCAAAAATTGGATCTTATGCATATGTAAGAAAGTCGATATCTGAAAACTCTCTTTTATCGGCAAACATTTCACTATAATTTTTCGATAGGCCTATGTGTGTAGTTTAATCGTGCTCTTTCGCTCAAATTTCATATTTAGTTTACCTATTGAAATATCGATTATTTGAAAACTTGAAAAATTGGATCCTAAGCATATTTAAAAAAATCGATATCTTAACACTTTCTTCTATCGGCAAACATCTCATTATGATTTTTCGATAGGCCTATCTGTATAGTATAATCACGCTTATCCACTAAAATTTCATATTATGTTTACCTACGACTATGAAATTTTTAACAAATAACAAAACTGAATATGTATTGGTGTGGTATTTATACAGTAGGTAAAAAAATTGTAATTTACGAAATTATTCTAAAAATGGAGATTTTAATTCACTGTATTTAAGATTGATCAGAGAATTTTAGTGGATTTAGTTGATGGAGTATGTTAGTGAATTTTACGATACACATGTGAAATTTTGTGATTGACTGTATTTAAGATTGTAGCGGCTCACACATCAAGTACATACATTTGTTTACCGCCACAGAATCACATATATCAGCGCTCACTCGTATCATACATTCATATTACAACCGCAACCGCTCGAACATCGATCACTGCCCTTCTTCAATTCATTTTAACTTTTACAGTGTATTGCAAATAAACCAATAAGCAAGAAAAACCAAATAATTCATTTACTTTTGTTCATCGTTTCAAAACTTCGTTTCGGACAATCGTATTTCGTGCTCGCTACAAGAAACATCCAATTTTTGGATGACGCGTAAAAACAGTGGTGAAAAATATTAAAACCAAATGTTAGTAAAATCTTAGTGAAAATACAGTGAGATTTGTGTCATAAACGGTGTTCAAATCAATCGCCTTATTTATTAACAAGTAGAAATAAATATTGTCAATTAAACATTAAATAAGTGGCGTTTCAATTAATTTACCCAAACGCCATAGTGGTGACGCCAGACGTTTCTTTGAACAACAACAGAACCGAAAAAAAAAAGTTAATAAATAAATAAAATATCGCAGAAATAATTATAATAATTAAGCTAGTGACAATATTGAACTGTGAAGCACTTACTGTATAATCTACGATCGGTATTATACAGCCACAGTAAATAATCATCAACTATTATTCATTAATTTTGTGAATTTTGTTTTGTGATATTCAACATACATAAAGTGTTATTCGTTTAATTCTTAAATTTAAACATATAATATCATATAAGGCTTCAAATAGTATATAATAAAGTGAATTGCGGCCACACACACACACACAGAGCTCTACATAGAATATTCTATTATATATCAGAGCAACACTCAACTTACATAGCGAAACAACACATAACACAGCGGCAAAGCAGCGCGCAGTGCAGCATTAGCGGAGCACACATAAGATACAAACACAGCAACAAAACCGTACAGGGTTCACGGAAAACCGCCAATTTAGTTTCTTTATTTTGCTTTAGAAAACGTGTTATTAATTTGAATCTTGGTACGGCATTGCGTACCAAGAAAAAGGTACGTAGCATCCTATATTTCTTTTGGTAAACCAAAAACAAATACTGCCTGAAATATTTTTACGTTTCAAATAGCGGCATAGAAGAACATTCCGATTATACAAGCGGATGTCAATTAACAACTGTATGCAGGGTAATCTAACGTTTGCCACCAACAATATATAACTACCGATGATTATACATTAACATAAAAACGGATTACGGAACCAGCAATTTTACAACAACAAACAAATACAACCATAAAATAACGGAAGCAACAATAAAACTAGTGACGAAAGGAAAGATCAACAATACACAGCTAAGATTTTAATTTATTTAATATATTTTTTTTTCCTTTTTCTTTATCATTCATTTTTGCCATCAATTTACATATTTTTGAATTTTTTTTTTTTTTTTTGCTGTCATTTTAAAATTCAATACATTTTTTTTTGTATTTGTTAGAAATTATTATTACAATTTTTGTAAATTTTTCACCATTGTCTGCGGTTATTTTTCCATTCAATCGCACTTACACAGTTTTTGTTCCTTTATAACATACGTTACACATGTTGTTCGTTTCGTATTTTTAAATTATTTTTTCCTCTCTTCTCTCCATTCTTCTCAACTGTAACTTGCAGTACATATTTGTTTTTTTTTCTTTTTTGGGTTTTTTATATTCGGCAACAGATTTTGGATTAGAATTTTGGTTATTTTTTTTCCCCCACTTATTATATTTACAAAATCAACTCAAATTCTCTAATCGTCGTTGCTTTAGATAACTCTTTTGGATCAAGTTTCTTTCTATATTTGTTTCGTTTTCTATTATTCTTATTACTTTCGAATCTTAATTTTTGTTTTCGACAAACCATGGCCGATAACGACGAGGACAAAAAACTTGCTGACCACAGCAACAATAAAAACCCAGCCAACATAATGGACACGACAGAGAACGAAACTGACGAAGTGGGGGCTGCCCAAACAATGGCTATCAAACTGGCGACCTTCTGGCAAAATAATCCAAAGAACTGGTTTCTCATGGCGGAGATTCAGTTCGATATACAGAAGGTGACGAGCGACCGACAAAAATATTTACATACACTTGCCTCACTATCGCCAGAGTCATGTAATATAATATCGGATTTCTTAGAAAATCCACCGATCGAAAACCGTTACAACACTCTAAAAGATCTACTGTTACAGCGACTAACACCCTCAGAAGAACAAAAACTAAACACCCTTCTAAGCGGATTAGACATGGGGGACGGTCGCCCATCAGAAATGCTACGTCGAATCAGGGGTTTAGCCGGCACCAACTTTTCAACCACCATTGTTAAATCATTATGGATTAGGCGCCTACCCGAGTACATACGTTTAGCCATAGTAGCACAGCCGGTCACAGTAGCAATAGATGACCTGGCTAAAACTGCAGATAAACTACACGAGGCCTTGTCAACTACGCAAGCAATTAACGTCGTCCATCAATCGAGACAATCGTACAGACCGCTCATGCAAAATAACAATAGTCGCCAATCACCCTCGCGTCAACACAGCATCGAGGAGCGAATGAACAGATTGGAATCAATGCTAGCCAAATTAACAAATACTAGTCGAAGCCGGTCTAGGGACAATCGATCACCGTCGCGAAACAGATACCGCAGCAATTCAGGTAATCGCCAACCAAACCAAGGCATATGCTGGTACCACCAAAAATTCGGCGCAAATGCACGTAAATGCACTAAACCGTGCAATTATACGCCAGCACCCATTGCAGCGACGACGGACGAAGTTACCAAAATTTAAACATGTAATTCTTACGGTCACGGCGGCAGACCATAAGATAAAACATACACAGAGCCGCTTATTCATTTATGACAAAACAAACAAATTACAATACTTGATCGATACTGGCGCGGACCTTTCGGTACTCCCATTTCGCATTTTTTATAATTGCTTTTCAAGCAAATCGGATCTAGTCTTATCGGCCGCCAATGGCACAACAATCCACACCTACGGCACAAAATTGCTTCAGGTGGATATCGGACTTAAACGAATATTCACGCATGCTTTTGTATTAGCTGACGTGAATCGTCCGATCATTGGCGCAGATTTTTTGTTCAAGTTCGGCCTCCTTGTCGATCTTAAAAATAAACGGCTGGTTGATTCAGCGACAAAGCTGTCAATCAATGCCACAATGGTTCGCGTCGACACACCGACACCGATCCATTTCACAATCGACAGTGGATACGGCACTTTACTCAAGAAGTTTCCTTCTTTAACAGCAGAGCCGAACTACAACTTACCAGTCCGGCATAACGTGGTCCATCATATCGTCACAGCAGGCCATCTGCCGGTGTCAAAACCACGTAGGCTAGATCAAATTCGCCACAAAGCCGCTTTCACAGAATTCCAACACATGGTGGAATTAGGGATTTGCCGGCCATCTGCATCTCCCGTCTCTTGTCCTCTACACATGGTGAAAAAGAAAGATGACGATTGGCGACCATGTGGGGATTATCGTCGACTAAACACAGTCACAACACCTGATCGTTATCCGATACCCCACATTCAAAATTTCTCCATGCACTTGCATGGTTGCAAAATTTTTTCTAAGATCGATCTTGTCAGGGCTTACCATCTAATTCCCGTTGCACCTGAAGACGTTTTCAAAACGGCGATCACAACACCGTTTGGCCTATTCGAATTCACCCGAATGCCATTCGGTCTACGTAATGCCGCTCAAACGTTTCAACGTTTCATGAACGAAGTCGTACGTAATTTAGAGTTCGTTTTTGTCTACATTGACGACATTCTTGTGGCTTCGCACAATGAGGAACAGCACAAACTCCACCTGGAACAACTCTTCCACAAGTTAGCTGAGTTTGATGTTCACATCAAGAGTTCAAAATGTGTCTTTGGCACATCCACTCTTGATTTCCTCAGTCACAAGATAACCCCTAATGGTATTCTGCCGTCTGAAGAACGGATTAATACCATTAGGGAATTCCCACCTCCCACTTCAATTAAAAGTATTCAGCGATTCGTTGGTATGGTAAATTACTACCACCGATTCATACCAAAGCTCGCTGAAACACTCGCACCAATTCACATTCACTTGGCAGCGTTACTCAAAAAGCCCAAGACAGCCAAGAACTTCTCTTGGCCCGACGAATGTCAACAAGCATTTACGTCGCTAAAAACTGAATTGGCACAAATAACACTTTTAGCGCACCCAATGAGCGACTCAAAGCTCAGCGTAACTACTGACGCATCAAACACTGCTGTCGGGGCCGTTCTGCATCAGTACAATAACGAGTGTTGGGAACCACTGGGATTTTTCTCCAAGAAACTCTCGGATGCCGAAATGAAATATTCTGCATTCGATCGGGAATTACTCGCAATATATCTGGCAGTCAAACACTTCAGATATTTTGTCGAAGGTCGGGAATTCACCATCTACACCGACCACAAGCCGCTGACCAGAGCAATTCAGTCCAAAACTGAACGTAATCCAAGGCAATCTCGCCACTTGGATTACATTAGTCAATTTACCACCGACATTCAGCATGTTCACGGACGCAACAACGTTGTCGCGGATACATTATCCCGTACTACCGACATCGAAACGGCCACAGTCGAGACCCATGTCGACTTAAACAAAATAGCAAACACACAAAAAGCAGACCTAGAACTTCAGAATTTATTTTCTGGTTCCGAATGTCACACTAGTTCATCAATGAAACTAGAGCTTTTTAAGCTACCTGGCCTGGAAATCGTCTGCGAAACATCTACTGGGTATAACCGCCCATACATCGCAGAATCACTACGTCGAATCATCTTCGACACATTACATAACATTTCACATCCTGGTGTCCGTGCTACTCGTAAGTTGATAACTGCTCGCTACTTTTGGCCCAGTATAAACAAAGACGTAGGCCAATGGGCTCAGTCTTGTTTATCCTGCCAACGTGCTAAAGTCCAACGGCACACAAAATCACCCCATGGACAATTCGAGATTCCACCTGGTCGTTTCGAACATATTCACTTAGACATCGTAGGCCCACTTCCTCCGTCTAATGGATACACATACTTGCTCACCTGTGTCGATCGCTTCACTCGCTGGCCCGAAGCATACTGCATGACCAATATGTCAGCTGCAACCATTGCCACCACATTCGTCAATAATTACGTATCACGATTCGCCGTGCCCCTTCACATCACAACAGATCAGGGAACGCAATTCGAGTCAAAAACTTTTCACTGAGTTAACGAAACTCCTCGGATCACATCGGATACGGACAACGGCTTATCATCCGCAAGCCAATGGCATGGTCGAACGCTTCCATCGGCAACTCAAAGCCGCACTCATGGCGAGAAGCAACACAGTCAATTGGAGCTCGGAAATACCCATTGTACTACTGGGAATCCGAGCAACAGTGAAAGAAGATCTGAAGTGCTCACCAGCTGAAATGGTTTACGGACAAACCATCAAGCTACCCGGAGAGTTCTTCATCGAAAATCCTACTTCACCTATGCCAACTACCGACACAGTCATCGACCAACTGCGACAAACCATGCAAAACCTTGTACCAAAATCAACTCGTCAATCCAAACAAGATGACGTTTTTGTTCCAAAATCACTAGACAACTGTGATTTTGTTTTCATTAGAACAGACAAGGTTCGCACGGGATTATCTCCTCCCTATGAAGGTCCGTATAAAGTTGTACGTCGACTACGAAAACATTTCATCATATCGATTAATGGTAAAAACATTAACATTTCAATCGATCGGCTCAAGCCAGCATACGGAATTCTCTGTTCGGCTGATCAAACATCAAGCCATCGAAAAAACAAAACCGTCCGTATTGCTACGACTCACACTGTTATTCCCTAGGGAGGGGAAAATCACTTCGGGGGGAGTCCTGTAGCGGCTCACTCATCAAGTACATACATTTGTTTACCGCCACAGAATCACATATATCAGCGCTCACTCGTATCATACATTCATATTACAACCGCAACCGCTCGAACATCGATCACTGCCCTTCTTCAATTCATTTTAACTTTTACAGTGTATTGCAAATAAACCAATAAGCAAGAAAAACCAAATAATTCATTTACTTTTATTCATCGTTTCAAAACTTCGTTTCGGACAATCGTATTTCGTGCTCGCTACAAGAAACATCCAATTTTTGGATGACGCGTAAAAACAGTGGTGAAAATAATAAATATTAAAGAAATATTAAAACCAAATGTTAGTAAAATCTTAGTGAAAATACAGTGAGATTTGTGTCATAAACGGTGTTCAAATCAATCGCCTTATTTATTAACAAGTAGAAATAAATATTGTCAATTAAACATTAAATAAGTGGCGTTTCAATTAATTTACCCAAACGCCATAAGATTTTCCAAATCACAAAGGTTTTCCGCGGATATGGCATGAATAGATAGTTAGATAAATGTATCCTCTTTAAAACAACTTTGTTTCAAAGAGGATGCATTTATCTAACTATCCATTCATGTCATATCAGCGGAAAACCTCTGTGATTTGGAAAATCTTAAATACAGTTAATCACAAAATTTCACATGTAGATCGTAAAATTCATCAACTTACTTCATCAACAACAAAAGGTTCCATCCCACCGTATGAAGATGGGACTATTTTTGTTTCAAAGAGGATGTATTTATCTAACTATCCATTCATGTCGTATCCGCGGAAAACCTCTGCGATTTTATGAAAGTAAATGCAAATATACTCGTAAAATATTAATCTGTATTAACCTATATAATTTTTATGTATGTATATGTTACAATAAAATATTTTTGAAATTCAATTAAATTGTACAAATAAATTAAATTGTGGTATATTTAATAATACTTGTTTTTATCACATTGCTTTAACCTAATGTATTACCATTGACAAAACGATTATTCGAAAACTTGAAAAATTGGATCTTAAATATGCATAAGATTTCCTAACCTATTTATAGAGCCGCCAGCACAACGAAACGGTTTCTGAATATAATCAGGTTTATTCGAGGTCGTTACAAATGAGTGCCAATGACAGAGCCAATATGCAAATAACTTGAAATATTGATTGCAAGCCTTCAAGGCCGGCCAGGTAGACCATCAACACCATATAGGGTAACGTATCCTTGCCACGACTGCTAATCTCTTCCTGAAACTTCAAGGATCTTCAAACTATTTGAGTTTTGATTTTAATTCTGTATTTCATTTACCAACTGTCTTTGGTCAACTCAACCCCTTATTCAGCCAACAATAGAAGACAAATTGATATTTAAAAGAATATCTAACAATTGATGAAAGCTACTCTTTGATATAAGTTAATTACTTTATGGATATGATCTACACGGGTGAGCTGCCAAATACAACACATAATTATTATAGATTTCGTTTTTTGTTTATATTTTTATTTACAAAAGTCCCGTCCGTAAGATTAGTAGTCCTCAATGGATTTGCAACCGCCAACGCTAGTGATGTTATATGAAATTAATGTCTTCGTTCCAACAGGTTAATGATTGCTGCTGAAGAAGAAACTGGAAAGCAAAAATAAAACAGTAAAAGGTTGCATGAATCCTCTCCCTTCTAAATTCAAGACTAATCAGGTTCAATAATTTACAATAACCTGTATAAGGAGGTAGACTAAATCCGAAAGTTGGTCGTAGAAATCTACGAGGCGCAAAAATTAAGAACCTTTTCTGAAAACGCTCAAGCCATATTGAGCCATCTCTACAGATTTTATAACTTGAACTCCAGATAACTACAACATCGTCCAAAATAGGTCAAAATTAAATAGTAATCCTAATTAAAAAGCCAAAAGAACGTATATAACAGAAGTAAACTTTTTAAGATTAAATTTAAAACTTTTGTTTGACTCCAATTTACAGCTAAATTGCCAAGAATTATCTAAGAAAATTGTTCCAGATCAGGAATTTAAAGCGGATGAGACAGGTCTGTTCCGGGAAAAAAATGCCTAAAAGGGCTTATTTGTCGAAATCTGAATCCGCCAGAGGATTTAAAGCTGAGAATTATTATCGTCTTTTATTAACAGAGCATAAACGCGGCGTGTGGTGAAAGGACTTAACATGGCCAATCTCGCAGTTCATTGGAGGGCTACCTTACCTTGTTTGATTGGTTCCATAATTGCTTTTTACCAGAAGTTAAAGGCTATTTGGCACGAAAAAATCTGGACTTTAAGGTTTCCGTTTCACTTGGTAATTCGTCAAGTTATCCAATAAGTTTAAAACATCAAAATATAAAGATTAAGTAGATATTTTAAATAAACTTAATGAGAATCTTTTACTTAAAAATGTTGTAACTCCAAAAAAACCTACATATCAACTAAAAATAGAACGCAACATTAAACGCCTGTTGGAAAATCATTTGACCGAAGCGGTAGATGAAAGGAATACAGTTTCGTCCACGCAGCATGTTTATACGAATATAATCAAACTAACGAATTCCCTTGGAGAGGAAGGATTCGATTATCTTGATATTCCCAACAAGGAAGGGTTATCTTAAGATAAAGAAATTGCAGAGGAATAGCTTTAAGTCTTAATCGGCGTGGTGGTCGATGACATTGGGGAAGTAAATGACGACAGCAGTGGCATAGTAGAAAAGTTAACAAAAGCACTAATTCAGTACGAAGAAAAGTACAAAGATATCCACCAAAAGAAACAAATATTTAACACAGGCTTCGTAACAACAACCTAAATGAAACATGCCAGCAATAATGAAGCAAAACTTTAAGCCATCATATCAATTCGTGAAGAAATTCCTATGACAAGTCGAGATATCAGGATCAATGACCCTGCTAGTGATATTGTTCAAGTAGGAAAAAAAGGAATCTTAGACTTTAGAAGCTCTGATGAAGAATAAATACTTATGTATGTATTTTATTTTATTCACATTGTTGATTTAAATTAATTTTTATTTTTTTATATTCTTTGAAAAAGTTCAAAATTCAGTGGTAGTCGGTGGAACCAATCGTTACTTTTTCCTTGGCATCCTTGCCTCGATTTACACTGTTCCTATATATACGGTTCTACCTGCGATTTTTCTGTAGGTTATTTAATTCGGTTTATACGGTCGAATGTTAAGTTGAACCTCTCCCCTATTTTCATATGAGTTTCCTCTTTTGTTTTACCCGGATTTAATTTACACGGTTATTCGTGGATCGTACCTACTGTGAAATCGAGAGGTATACTCATAAAAATTAAAAACTTTCAAACAATATTTTTAAGATTATTGAAGATTATCCGCGACAGTTTATGTAAATTTATAATGGCCTTGAGCGTTACTTGCATGATACTTACAGATCTACTATTTTCGAGATATTTGAACATTGCAACTAGATATTTAAACTGACCTTTAATAATAAATAATTCCTCTTTTCGGGATTTTCGTAAATTTTACTGTTATATATAAGTATATAACGGTCGTAATTTCAGTGTAGTGCAACCCAATTTTTTCTCCAGTTTTTCATTTGTTTCTATAACATGTCGCCCCGATTTGTGAAGGATTATCGGTTCCCGATTTTTTATAGCATATAATCGTATGGGGTTGCATACCCTATTCTGGTGTAGGATCTCTCATTCGGCTCAAAGGAAAAATTAAACAAGTGGGATTTTTGATTAAAAAAATAATTTAATCCTTCAAGTGGAGACCTACATTAATAATTAAATCCGACCAAAACTACTAAAATTGAAGCATCAATCTAAAGAAACCGCAATGTATTTTGTATCTTTTCAAAATCTAATACGTTACATCAACTTAGAAGCCACCGTTATATCGGTCCTATCAGATTGGAATATTCCTTTTAAAAAGCCAGAGCGACTTACACAATGTCTGAAATTTTGAGTGGTACAACACACGACGGTGATACAGAATGTCCACTTAAAGACATAGTATGCAAATTGCAAAGGGAATCACACTGCAAATTCTGTGGCGTGTCCCAAACATATTGGATAATCAGTGTCATCAAAATATAACAACAGCATCCATCACAAGCCCAGCACACAATCACCTAATGTACATTTTGCAGAAACTAATAATGTGAATAAGTTATACTCTGCTAGTGAACTTCTTGTGATATTACACAGCGTCATGGATGGGCTCAATAGTTTTACCACGCCAGCCGAACAAGTTAACGTTATTCTCGGTGCCGCACTTAAGTATACGTTTGTAAATAATTCTATCTCTATTTGTAGAGCATTTGCCGGTTTTATGTTCGATTAATTTAACAATATCACATTTAATGTTGCAATTTCTCGGAGTTTCTAATTTCCCGAAAAATCGAGAATCCGAAAATTTCTCGAGAATTCTCGGGAAATCTCGAAAAACGTTCATTTAGTATTAAAATCCATAGAATGAATTCCTTTAAACTTTCAATAAGCCGATTGCGTCAACTGATCTGTCAGAGAGGCGATTCCTCGTTTTCGAAGCCACATCAGAGATTATAGAGAAATTCCTTTCGTTTTCGATTGAGGTTGGTTTAACACTTCTTAGGGCATGGGGTAGTATTAACAAGTGCTGTTAGTGTTGTTAGGTTCATATTTTTGTTTGGATTTTTAAATTGCTTCTTCTAATTTTTTGTCAAGACTTGGCTGTTCTGTTTCAGAAATTTTATTCATCGTACATCCATTATGAGCATTTTAGTCTGTTCCTCTGGATCATAGTTATTAGGTTTGAACTTAAGCCGAATGAGAAGTTGCTTTGCAAGTTTTATAATTTCCGACTTAGCGATACCAAATTCCAGTTTCTTCTCTTCTCAATTTCGAATTTAACAGCAATTACTAAGTTATTACTCAAGTTTGTTTTATTTTCCTCTAAAGCTTGAAAAAGGAACTTTAAATCACTTGATAAAAGATTGCATCCACGACAGCGCTTTAATTGATTGGGGTCATTCACTAAATCCTTTAACTTAACAAGGTACTCTTCCTTCCAGAGATGACTTACATTTAAGTCATGTAAAGCTTTCACTATTGATGATTTAATTCCCATCAAAAAAATAATAATAATATTCCACCTAGTATGGGAGTCTAAAACTAAATTGAGTTCCTTTTTTTCTGCTTCTTGTAAGTATTTCTGAAGTACATTGTTCTTAATTGGCGGTCTTCTGAACACTTTGATTTGTCTAACTTTTTGAATTGTGTCGCTATATTCTGTGATTAGTGAAATATTACTTACTGTCTCAGTCTCCAAATTACTGTTCACCTCTGAATCAAAATGATCCGATAACTCATCGTCAGAATCATCGCTCTCAACACCGTCGCCACAATTTTTTTGGAATAATTTTTTTATTACTGCTAAATGCAGCGCATGGTTGTACCATATTTTGCCATTACGGAAGCTGCGTTTGTTGTAATGCTCAATACATCATCTTTTAAAGATAATCCAAATTCATGTAGACGACAATTAACTATTTCCACAATTTTTTCTGAAGGACAATGACCGGGTATTCTGATTAATCCCAGATTCTCACATTCGCTTCTGTTATACAGTAGAAGGTTAATAAATTTTAATCTACTATTTGTAATAGTTAATATCAAAATTCCATCGCAACAAGCCAACTCTGAAACTAAAGTTTTGACAGAAAATTCAGCATCGACGTTTGCTTGTTGGACGTTTTTAGACGTTTACTGTTTCGCTCGCTATCCTCTCCTAAATTATTATCAGCATTATTAAATTGTGTTTTGTGTACACCATCTAATTATCTTATAAGACCTGTATCCTGATTCTCTAAAAAATAAGAAAATGTGTAGACATGTAAACTCGCAAAAAAGCAAAGCCTACTTTTATGAGTTTGGCATTTTTCAATATTATTTTAGTAGTAAGTCAAATCAATAAATGGCAAACTCATAAAAGTAAGCTTTGCTTTTTACACAATATATATATATATATATATATATATATATATATATATATATATATATATATATACAGCCTTGGCCAAAAATATAAAGCACCCCTATCTATTAGCATTATACATTAATATTATGTCTTTCTAAACAATGGGTGTTAACGAACGAGTCATCCCACCGAATGCGACCCTTAATTATTGAAAATCACCAATTTTTGTTTTGTTTTAGGTTCTTAACAAGAAGTTGTAGCGTCGTAAAATTTTTTTATTTTAGTTTTGTATTTGATCGTGTGCAGTCTTCACATAAAGTGTTTTAAATCAAAAAGAGTTTTCGTAAGTTTTTTGAGAAAAAAAGTGTGTTTGTGATAATTATGCCTAAAGCGTGCCAACTTAGTGAAGGAATAAGGGCACAAATTGTGTTGTTGGATTCCCAGGGTGTAAGCCAAATTAAAATATCCCAAAAATTAAAATGCTCTCGTGGAGCAGTTCAATCTACATTGAAAAGGGTTAAAGAGACCGGGGACTATGCCTATAAACTACGCTCAGGCAGAAATCGTATCACTTCGGTAAGAGACGATCGACAAATTGTGCGAAAATCTCTCAAAAACCGAAGAAAAACATCTGCTGAGATAGCTGCAGAGCATTTAACAGTACAAGAAGTTCACATTTCGGCACGGACAGTTAGAAGAAGGCTCCTGCAAGCTGGATTGAAAGGTTGTAAAGCAAGAAAAAAACCTTTGCTCTCACTTACCAACATAAAATGTCGCTTGAGATGGGCTCGAGAACACAAACATTGGAATGACGTGGATTGGGCGAGAGTTGTTTGGTCAGATGAATCTACTTTTGAGGTAAATATAAAAAATAAATATTAAAAAATAATTAGTCACAAAAAAAAAATAAAAAATTGTGCTATGTATTTTAAAAGAATTAATAGAGAAATTTATGTTAAATTTGATGGAATTCTTATAGATTTTTGGAACTCCTGGCGCAACCATCGTAAGAAGAAGAGTCGGGGAAGCATACAATCCTGATTGTATAGTGCCTACCGTAAAGCATGGAGGGGGTAAACTGATGGTGTGGGGTTGTATGGCATCATCAGGGGTGGGAAAACTGTTGTTTTGTGAGGGTCCGATGAACAGTACCAACTATGTTACCGTCCTCGAGGCTGCATTGAATGCCTCAATTCGGCAAATCTTTGGGGAAACGGATAGTTCTTCGATAATTTATCAACAGGATAATGCCCCCTGCCATACTTCCCGCGTTACGATGAGTTGGTTTCGAAAAAAACAAATTCGAGTCATGGACTGGCCCGCCCAGTCACCAGACCTAAATCCCATTGAAAATTTGTGGTCAGTTTTAAAAAAAAAATCAAGGATCGCAGTATGACTTCAAAGGAAGACCTCAAACGTGCGCTGACAGAGGAATGGAAAAATATATCGAGAAATACCTGCGAAAAATTAGTACGGTCGATGAATAAAAGAGTCCTGGCTGTCATCAAAGCCAAAGAAGGACCTACAAAATACTAAAATTAATAAAATATAAAAAGTATTTCCTAAAAATATTGAGTTTTAATTTTTGTCTTCATTCGTTTTGTAGATACTGCAATTTGGGAGGGGTGCTTTATATTTTTGGCCAAGGTTGCATATATATATATATATATATATATATATATATATATATATATATATATATATATATATATATATATATATATATATATATATATATTTTACATTATAATACTCATGTTAAACTGAGTTTAGAAGATTCAATAAACATCGTTCAGGCGTCTCTTCATCAAACTGGGCATGTCTGGCATTATGAGCGATCGAAACGAATTACGGGAACAAGTTGCTACGGACTATTTACGTACACAAAAAACAAAAACCCAGACTGGAATCGGAAACTTCACATTCACACAAAATTAAAGCTAAACAACAAGAATTTTAAATACGGCAGAGAAACCGGAAAGCTAGCATTAAAAGCATATTGCATCTCTACAGGGGAAATGGTGAAGAATTTGAGATTTGTAATAAATCCAAAGGCCGCCTGGACGGGTTGTAGTCCTGACGACTACATTCACTCTAAAAAAAATTAATTGAAATTAAATGCCCAACGACTGGGGAACACCTCAATTTAGAAGAATTAATTCCAACTATAAAATATATTGTAAAACACAATAATAATTGGGAACTAAAGCAAAATCACCACTATTATGGTCAGGATCCAATTTAATATGTTGATATTAGTCTGCACAGTGCACGTCAGCTGATTTTGTGATATATAGTATTCTAAAAGAAGTGATGCAAATTTAGTAATAAACGTGCCGTTTAATCTGGAATTTGTATTGAAAATAGTTAGAGCATTAAAGACCGTATATTTTGATAGAATGTTACCTTTTTATTTTGAGCACAACATGTTTAATGTTTAATCAATATTTTTTTTTATTTTTTATTATTGAAACTTGTGATAAACTGCGATAACTGTAAATAAATTGTGATTCATTTTAGAATGTGATATGAATTTATGTTTAAGTATTAATTAGAACTGGGATTGAGTTAAGCAAATCCATCGGTGCAATATTGAATTTTATCGAAGTGTTGTAAATCGCCTCGTCCTTATCGAATTGTCGTTTCGAATCCATAAATATTGGGCGGTATGGTATAACTTGATTCCTTTCAATTTTAAATCATTTTCGATAGCAAAGCCGTTGTCTACCATTACAGCATCATTACTTCCTAATAATTCAATTAAATTCTCCTCATTGAAGATATGTTTGTCGGATGCCTTCCCCGTGTATCCTTGACTGATATATGTTATAAGTCCTGCTGGGCTTACAGCAACCAGAAATTTGACTGTATTCCTTCCTTTATAATGGGAATAAGTTGTCAGTGATCTCGATTTCTGTACAATCGAGTACAGCTCTCACATCCGAAAATTTTTTAAAACAGGTGGGAATGTTCATCAATATTTCTTCTTTAGATGGCCAGTAAATCAAGGATTTTAATGCTGCTCTTATTACGGGTAACATTTGTCTGAAATATTTAATACATGTTGGTATTGACACTCCGAATAATACTGATAAAACAGAAAAATCTTAGTTTTGCTTTAATTTCATCAGCACTAGCAGAATCTTTAATTTTATGGAAAACTGGCTCTGAAAGATATTGCTGTATATAGTATCTCAGGTTTCAAATCTATTTTTTTGATGCTATTCTCTATCAACTGATTAGTATGTGCGTCGTTTAATGACGTCATGATATTCAATTGAGAACTCGTTGTAATTAAATCATCAACTGTGACTTGAGAATTTCGAGCAATATCCTTGTCTAGAATGCAATTCAAAATTATGGTTGTTTTAATTCCAGCATCAACGAATTCTTTTACTTTAGGTTCTTCAACATCGTCTTTCTTGACGATTGCTGTTTCGTCAGCCGCTGTTATTTGCAGAACGTTACCTACATTTTGATCGTTCAGTAATCGCAAGCTTGTTGGTTTTGCTGGTGGCTTCGAAAATTTTAATTTATAAAGGTTTTTAGAAGGCACGGCAGTTTTCTTTAAATAGTGTTTATTTATCTCGCCTAAAAAAAAGATGTTATATAACATTTTTATTACAAAAATACAAATTGTTGCTAATAAATTCTTACTTTTGTAATCAGTATTCTCAAAATGGCTTGAACAAACGAAATAATTTTTTTTGATGGGCAGAGGTATCCGAGAAATTGATGTAGTGCAATTTTGTTTATCTTGTCGCAATAATTATGGCATTCAAACACAGAACACCTTCTTTTGCTTTTAGGTTTAGCCATTCTTAAATAAATTTAAACACAATTTGTAGGCGGTTATATAACGATGTCAGTACAACAGGTTGTGAATATTAAATTATTGTGAAATATAACTATTTTGTTAATTATTCGCACAAGATACTATTTTAATATGCAGTTTGACACATAAACAAATTTTCACCACCATTGGCTCCAGTTCGAATAAGGTCCGCCAGATGTCAGCCACTTTGCGTTAAATGGCGAATACAAACCTTTAATTTTAAAAATGCATAGTGGACTACACTGTATTATATTTAGTCAATCAGCAATCAAATAGACAATGCTATAGATAATTTTAACCCCTTGCGTCACTCAGCCGTAGAGTTCACAGTTCCAATTACAACAGCGTCCTGAAAATACAAATTAACTCTGACCGAGGAAATTCTACCTCTGATTAAACTTCGAAATATTAGACGAAGACAACCACTAAGAAAAAGACCTCCGTACCTTAATAATATATATAGTACAATTGTTAAATAATGTTATCAAAGACAAAATCTATCAAATCATTAATGCTAAGTGGCAAGATAAACTTAAAAATTTAATCACAGGCTCTAAGCCGTATTGGCGTGCTATAAAATGTTAGAAACGTAAGTTCACCAAGTTAATAAGCATAATAAAATACGTTCAAAATCAAAGAGTTTTAGGGAAATCAATGGGTAAGCTGGTTCTTAATTTAGACGAAACGTTTGATTCTGTTTGATTCAATCGCTTACTGTACAAACTTCAAAAATATAATTTTCCACTTTACATCGTTAAACTACTAAAATCTTATTTTGAACATAGGAATTTTTGTACAAATTAGGAATAATAGAACCTCATCAATATTGGATCTGGCGTTCCATAGGGATCGGTGATTAGTCCAGTCCTATTTTGCACCTTTCTCAACGATATACCTAAAATCCAAGACTGTGAAATTTCGCAGTTTGCCGACGACACGTTAATACACAGATCTCATATGTATTCCCGGAAAAAAGCAAGCACGAAATCTTGGCATTCTCTTGGATTTAAAGGCGACCTTCCAGAATCACTTGAATTTTATTGTAAAGAAAGTCACTAAATTATTTTTTGTGTTTTACCCTATATTACGTTATAATTTGACTGGACAAATGTATAAATAGTCTAATTAATGTCAAGTTTAAGCTTATTTAAGTTTAGTTAAGTTAGCATAAATGCGACATTGTAAAATACTAACTCACTAGATTCCGTAGCAAACAAATTTGAAAAATTCAAAACAGAAAAACGATGACAAGGAATCGTATAGTAGTATTCGCAAATAAGAGAACATATATTTATACTAAGAAAATCGATGACTATTTTAAACGTCCGTAGCTTTGTAATAGTAGACAAAAGAAGATAAAGCTAGAATTTCATAGAAATCCACTTAACTAATGTTTATGATGGCAAACATTATGGTTTGCGTAACCTTCAGGGAAGGAGTTCTCGATATTACAAAAGTCCCTTGAACTGCAAAAGAAACAGTTTAGTGTTTAATGCAAAACAAAATATTTAGAAAGAGAAAGTTTGTCTGTATTGAATCAATAAGATTCTTTCAGCTTTTTATAGACAAAATATACCATATTAAAAAAATGAATGCCATTATTTTAATATATTTTGTCTATAAAAAGCCGATAGAATCTTATTAACAAAATATTTGCGGGGTAACAGACTTATGTAACCTTCCAATTGTATTTATGTACATACCAAAAAATTCTGATGAAAATCATTTACAAATGATTTTGTCCGTTCAGTGAGTGAAGCAGGTACCTATAGCTGACTAATAAACAAACCTATAGGTTCAGCTCAACGAACTTATTTCGAGCGATGTGATAATAATTCGAGTCAATGGAGAATTTCTATGATTTCCCTAAAAAAAATAAGTACTTTACGACGTTGATCCATTTAGTAAGAATCAAATCACTATTTCACGTGTTTCAACGAAAAAAACTTGTATATCAGATATTTTCAATTTCTCAATAATATAGAGGTGTACGATAAATAAATCACCGACTAAAGATGTTTATCCCTTTTTCTCTATATTTTTTGTGTTGTCGTTAAAAGAAGGAAAATACAAAAAATTTATATTATTTTACTACAGTTACATATTTTGTCGCTGATCTAATTAAAGTCTTACAACTATAAGAGATACACAGTATACACAGTTTTATAATAAAAACGCTCCCTTCATCGCTATTTTGTTCTCGTTATAGATATTTAGATGATGAAGCTGTGTATACATTTATATTTATAGAAAATTGAAAAATTTATAATTAAATTTTTCTACTACACTGAATTGATTTTAATTCGCTATTCTGTACAAGTCAAATATGACGTATGTATGTATAATACTCATATTAAATGAAAGTGTGTTTCATACAAGAAACCTCTAAAAAAAAACACCGTATCAAATATTATCTAAGATACGAGTACTTCGCATATTTCTATAAACAGCCATTACCTAGGCACAAAGGTACTTTCATACATAATTGTAACATTATTTAGGTAGACAAGCACAACATGTTTGTGAGGACGAACGAAGCACTACAAGCCATATTATCACTAGAGACCTAGAATTCAATAAACAGAATAAAACAAAAAGAAGAACAAGGAAACGTTACAGCCATAAGATACAGCAATAATATTTTTGCGACTATGCTAAACGTAAAACAATTTCCAATTTTGTTCAATTTACTTTTCAATTATTTATAACTTTAAAAGGTTTTCTCGTTTGCTTTCGTCTTATCACAGTAAATTTACAGTATGTCTAATTGTTTATGGATAAAAAATTGTTTCGGTCTGAACTGTACTATTGGATAGACCTGAAAAGTAAACATTCAAAAGCTTACCATATTTCGCATATCCGTATATAATCATGTGTTTCTTGCTTTGTTTGCTGCACGAGATAATCTTTTGATAAGCAGCACTCAAAGCTTCATTAAAGAGATTAATATAGTTTAACAATTTGGATAATTTTGCGGTGACAAATATTTTACAGCGGATAAATACCGTGTGTAATAATACTAAGTACATATACATATCATCAAGCCTGGATTTACTTAATCAATACAACTTAATCACAAAATACTCAAGGTAAAATTGGATAGGTGGTTATTCGATGGCCATTGTCATTGTGTAATAGTTGCATGGGCAGATTAACGCATAGGCAAACTAAGTAGGCACGTGCCTAGGGTTCATGAATTTTAGGGGCCCGAAATTCGTGAAGAGACAATTTTATACCGTGTTCATAAATAACAAAATTCGAATTGCCTATTAAATACAACCGTCCATCTATTTCTACGGTACTTGATTTATTGGCTGAGAAAATGAAACAGTATGGGTTGGTACATTCGTTCAAGAACCAGAAGATGTTAACTAAAACAAAGCAACAATTTTGGAATTATATCGAAAAAACTAAATCCGATTTTTCTTTTCGTTTTTCAGAGAGGTATAAAGCGCTTAATGTAGACCTAAGAGAATGCCCGAAACTTATGATAAATATTTTTTAGTACAAATTTTTGACATTTATATGAAAAATATTCCGCTAAATTCACAATTCTTTATTATGCCGTCTGAATGTTGGAATAATTTTTTTCCATATTTTCCTTCCTCGTATATATGTTACCTCACTTTAAATAAAATAATTTCCGAGAAATGAGCAGATTTTTGGATAGAAAGTGAAATAAATGATGCCCATAAGAAAACTTGGTGGCTTTTTTTTATTGTGGCTAGGTAGTGACATATTTACAGAACAATATAAGGGTTCTTGTTCTTTGTTTTTATATAAAAGGAACGGTTAAAGAAATGTTGAATAATTCTACAATTTAATTGTAAGCTCAGAAATAGAAAATTGGCCTTGTCACTTTCGCGATCAATATACTTATAACCAGAAATAGAACTATTTATATTATTGAACAATTTCCAATTTCTAGATAATAGTTATTCACAATACTTTTACACTCACTCAATAATACTTAATTATGACATTTAAATCGAAAAAAAATTAGCAAGAGAATTAAAATAACGTTCCAGTTAAAAGTAAGGCGACTAGGTCAATAACACAATGAATGTACTTTGTATCTGTCAAAATTTATCATAGGATTTGGCTGTGATAATTTGAGTTTGTGCGGTTTTTACAAATAAATGTCAAAAATTTGTACTAAAAAATATTTATCACAGGTTTCGGACACAGAATAAAACCAGTGCCACACGTCAAATTCAATAGTTGACCTAATTAGAAAAATAGTTCGACTCTAAAAAAAACTAACGTATTCCTCGAAAACTTTGGTAAAATTGATATAATTTTATTCAAGCAGTTTGAAATACATTTTTTTGCATTGCTATGTGGAAAAATTTGGCGAAAAATCACCAGCCAAATCCGATGAGCACGGCGAGCGTTTTACCAAGTGATGGCAAAGCTCGAACATTGGTACAGCGGCAAAAAGCTACACGCACTCGTGGGTAACATTTGTTGGAATTTACAAGAGAAGAAGATTCCGAAAAAAATTATGAAAAATCACGATCGATATATATTTGTCTTTTGTTTATTCAATCGATTTAAATTCAATAAATGATCAAAAAATTATAAAAAAAGAAAAAAAAAAACATAAAAATGTGATTGTGGGTGTGGTTTTTCGGTCTTGATATGTTCAGCCAAGTTGTTTGTCTTGACTTGCGCAACAACATTGCTGAAGAAAGCATAACGAAAATCATTATGGTTCAAATATATTGGTGAACAACGAAAAAAATGCCTGATTTTTACGACATTTCGTATAAAAAGACCCACTGGATGCCATTTTTCATATTTAATTGATCGGCAAAATTGTTGGCCGAAATAATAGGAACAACTTTGCTAAAGAAAGCAAAACGTAAGTTTAAATGGTTCAAGAGCTATCTACGTGAAAATGAGTATATACTTTGACAAATTTTTAACTCTGAGCCAAAATATGTCGAAAGTGATATCTCAAAAATGGGAACTAACTTTGAAATGGGACTAGCACTATTTGATTCAGCATACTCGAACTAGGTTTACATCCTGGGTGCCCAGCTTGTCAATTTTTACAACTACTCTGAAATCCTCTTAGTTTAGTTGGTTTTAAATCATCTTTTTGTTCATAATATACAATAACTTAATTAGTTCAAGACACACAATTTCTAAACTACTCTTTATTGGTTTCTTGATGTTTCCGGAAAAGCGGTCAGATTTTCCTGATGAACTTATATTAATAAATATTAAATTATGGAAATATAAATAAAACGCCACGCCTTTTTTCCATTCTGGAATCCCAATAAATCCGATCCGACCCTAATTTATATTCGAACTTAAAATTAAGCTTAAAATTAAACTAAATCATAAAATAATAACATATTACATTTTTTTTCTAAACTATAACCAGATTCCGCATCTCCTAAAACCACTAGTGCCAAATAACCCCTCCCCCATCCATACCCAAACTCGAGTACTAATAATTCAAAATGAAATCTAAAATTTAATTTAAAGATTTAAATATTTACAAAAATTTAAAGTCTGGAATAATCTGTAGGATTACAAATTTATTAATCCAATTTCCAATCACAACACAGTAAGTCAATGACGACGCAACAATGTTCAAACCCTATTTAAATGTTAATTATTTATAATTATTTCTCTGAAAAAATGCAAAATTTAAATTACGCTTACCCTCTTTAAGCACCTAATACATATTCTTGTACAAGCACATCTATTTTATAGTTTTCGTCATATAATAGTGCAATGTGGCTTATGCAGGCTTATTCTGCCATAACATAAATTCTGATATGTACCAGACTCATATCACCGTGCTACTGTACACCGTTATCTTTTAAAGGGAGCGAAACATTACTAAATTATATTAAAATCCGCGACCGGTTTCACTTCTCATTCAACAGAAAAATTTAATAAAATTACTTCATTTTTAAACCAATTCTAAAATTGAAATTTAAAATCTTCTAAAACTAGAAACCATAAAGTTTAATTTCCAAAATTAAAGCTTAATTATTAATTCGCGAAATACTTCTAAAATCAAATTAAATAATTAATTGCTTATTCTCTATTCCGCTTAAATCTCACTGCACAACAGTTTCAACTAATCAGGAACACATTAAATACCAACAGCCCAAAGTTGACAAACCAAATTACATTAAAGAGGTGAAATAAAAATCAAAAACTAGTATTTTTATATTTGAACCAATTGAAAAAGCAATTAGCACAAAATCTATGATTTGGCTCATAAACTCCGTTAACTCAATTAAAATTCACCCCATAATTTGCTCAATGAAACTTAAATTCTACCAACCTTGTCCCAAAGAAAAGTTATTATAAACAAACTCTTATATTTTGGACGATTAAAATAAATTAAAAATTTTATTAACGCATATCATCTAATAAAAATTGTTTTCAATCCATGCTCCAACAAATCTATATACTTACATTTCATAAAGAGTACATTGGCAAACAATAACAAATCGATCGCAGTAAACGAAAACTACGCATACAACAACGACCGCATAAATAAGAGCGGATTTAAATGTGTTTAAACCGAAGGAAATTCTTTCTATGAATAACGGGGAAGCCCTAGAATTTTACGTCAAATGGTCATGTTTTTTTCGTTGAAAATAGTATTTTATTCAACGAGCATATAATGATAGCTGTTATTCACGATGATGAAGTTTACCGACACGAGCCGACAGGCGAGTGTCGTAATGTAAATTATCTGAGTGAATAACAGCCATTATATGCGAATAGAATACGATACTTCCGTTTCATTTCCGTCGACATTTTGACGTCTCAATTTAATTATAATGAAAATAGCAAGAGACTACTAAATAAAATTTCAAAAATGAAATGTTTATTTGGTAGTAGTGAATAATATAAGAAGAGACTAAATAAACTAGCAGTGAATAATGGATATCATTATAATTGAAGAAACAAACGTATAATGAGTACATTATACGTTAGTCGTGGACAAATACGAGTATACAGTGCTGGTAAAAAAAAATTGGGCAAACAAATTTATTTCAAATTGGAGTCTTTTTTTGCTAAAATTACAAAACTTTTGAAAGCAATTGGTTTATTGTTTCATTTTAAATACATGTATGACGAGTTAAGTTTTCAATATATGGTATATGTATGTTAAAATTCAGTGTTTTGATAACATAATAATTGATTTTAACAATATGGCAATCTGTCAAATTTGTACCATACATGTGTAACGAAATGGAGATGGCATGATTGGGTCGCAAAAGAATCTCGGTTCCAGATAAATGCTTTTTGTTACGAAAAAATAAAATTCAACCTGTCAGAGCTTCGGTGTGGTCTTAGCTTTGCCGGCTAAGGCTCAGGGGATTGGGGTCGGGTTTCCGAAGGTGGCCGGAAGCTAGCTTGACCACTTAGGAGACGTGAAGGAAAAAGGAAGGAAAAAGGAATTGGGACTTTAAAAAATAAACGCATTCAGACCGGGAATACTCACTCCGATAAAGTCTTAAACTCACCTACATTTCACCCCAAACAACGAATAACTTTATCGGTACATGACGTTATTGAGCACAGGAAAGTTTCTCATTCTGCTAAAAAAAACACATTTCACGAATTGAAATAGAAAACATGATCACGAAAGCGGAATTACTAGAATGAAAGACGGATTGCTTCAGGATGTGAACCATTAAAATGAAAAATCATTGTTTTTATTTGACAAAATTCAATCAGATTAGAAAATTTGAAAATAACTGGTCATTTTGATTCGCGCTTCCCAGGATTTTCTCAAGAAAATTCGGAAAATGACTTTTACTTATATTGGATACATTTTATGAGATGCCATCAACCTTTGTTGTCCTAAACACCCAGATCCCCTACTTTTTCCAAAACCGGAATATTTTTCGGATAGCTTAGGTCCAGTGACATTTTTCTATACCGGTCATTTTGATGCTTGCTTCCCAGGATTTTCTCAAGAACACCCTGGTCCCCCACTTTTTCCAAAACTGGAATATTTTTCGGATAGCTTAGGTCCAGTGACATTTCCGAATATTAGTCATTTTGATGCTTGCTTCCCAGGATTTTCTCAAGAAAATTCGGAAAATGGCTTTGTATTTGATATATTATATGAGATCCCATCATTCTTTGTTGTCCTAAATACTCTAATCCCATACTTCTTCTAAAACTATTATTTTCAGATAGCTTAGATATTTTACTAATGTTTTTATGTTATTTAAATATTGTATATTGTATTATACATTTTCTATTTATTAGAAAAAATAAAAATAAAATTCGATATAAAGGGAGTTTCAGCTTTTTCACTAACACAAATACGCATAACTTGTTGTTGTTGCTTTTTAGGACAGATTTAGGACAAACTTCACCTACTTGTTCGGTGGTTAAAGCTGCCGTTGATGACAATAGAAATTGTGATGAGGTTGAACCGGACGTGAGATCTACCTCTTCTGCTAGTGGTTTTAGCAGAGATATTTCGCGATTATTGAGCAAAATAGAAAATTTGCAGGCCATTTTCTTTGTGCTGGTGCATTTGTTGTGATACCATCATATTCATCAGTCAGACTGACTCTTCACGCCATTCTCTTAATATTACCTCCTACCCCATTGCATGGTCACTTTCCATGTAATGTAGCATAAAAATGCCATTCACAATCGACTCCGAAATCCTCTTTGTGTTTAATTATATTCAAAAAATTATTTTTATTTTTATAATGTGTTACAGCACCATCGATAATATAATAAATTTTGATTAAATTCGTCATTTTAGTTTGCAAGAACTAGATCATTTTTTCGATGAATAGATGAACTGGCACACAGTGACATGTCTAAGACAATCCTATATAACAATGAAGCTGTAGTGCTGTAATTTCCCATCTATATTTATATAAATAACAAGTGGGTGAATAGTCGCTTGCTTATTATTCCAATGAAAACCATGCGCTGCATTCTGCATTATAAATAATTTTCTGCAAAGTCACATGAAACAAGTGCATCTGTAGGCTCCAAATTATTTTTTTAATTTTTTATGAAGCTAGATTGTTGAAGTGAAATGAAGTAATGAGGAATCAGGGTTTTCCAGCTTCTTTATGAAGTAATCCAAAAATTCTTCTAAAGGTTTCGAGTACTTTTGCAAATTACATTTGTCAGTTGAAACCCACTGACTGCATGATAAATCAGCATCCTCGTAGTCCTTTTCCAGAAAAGCATTTTTTTAAATATTCTCGAAATAAATTTAATTTTGGGCAATTCTTACAGCTTAGAAGATAAGTGTTGACTTAGAGTTTGGACATAATATAGATGAAATGCAATCTTGGTATTTCGATATCTCTCCATTTGTAATAATTTCGATCTGTATGCGTTCCACTGCTTCCTGGCTTCATACAGTTTTTAAGACGAAGCAAGCAAAATTTGGAAAATCCAATTTGTTGTTGACTCGTCGACCTGCTGGAGAATCTTGTAGCCCTCGTAGCAATCTTTTAATGTCCTCAGCATTAGACGTTTCTGAACTTTAACAAAAACTCATCTATGTTGTGGAAACGATGTGTGGCTTCATTGATATGCTGAAGAATGAGATGAATATCGCGCAAGATACGAAATTCATCACAAGCAGTTCAGGTGATGACACTGAAGACATATTAAAGCAAGATAAAGTAAATGGGAAATGGAGATAATTAAATGGGAAATATGGAGGTTATGATTTAGTGAACGGCTCGCGCCTCTTTTTTGTCATATCATAGTGTTTTTAGTTACATCGTGATCAACTGAAAATATAATGTTCACAATTAGGTGTGACATTTTTGTATGACTTGAATGTAATCCAGTTACAATAAAACAAACATGTGTTGATGTATAGCTTGGTTTTTACTATGAAACAGACAGCCTTTAAAATGATCAGAGTAAAATGTTTGATAAATTTTCAACAGAAAAACACTAACGGGATATTCGATCTCCGTCTCGTTTTCCTATAGAGAAATTAGCAAATAATTTACTGTCGACAAGTTTCATCTTCAAATGTCCGCATTTATTTAACAAATCATAAATAAATCGATGAAACCGATTACACAAAAATACACAAATTTGTAAAAACGAATATGACACTTGTGCTGAATGTGATAAAGTTCAGTGAATCAGTGATAAAGTTTACGGCTGAATATGATATTTTTAGAGAATTTGATTTTAGTCAAATAAGATAAATTTATGTGTAAACTTTAAATATGTAAAATTTTACACTTTTTCCTATTTACACAATAATTTATTTTTTAGAGAATCAGGCTGCTGATTTAAAATTTAGCAGTTTCACTTAACTTGTTTTATTAGGAGACCAGTGGAAATTTAATGTCACGTCAACTGCGTACTAGGCTTAAAGTGTAGTAGTACTTCACGTGAATGAAATGTTTCATGTAAAAACGACACAAGTGAAACGGAAAATGAAGATTTCGCGAAATACCTATTGTTCGGATTAGAATATAGATGTTTCTGTTTTATCTACACGTACGATAAATGTGAATAATCTAAATTTTGACATTTCATTATTTCAGTTTTCTGTTCTTTTATTTAATTGTAATCAATTTTAAATATTTATATATAAATTTGTAAATTCTAGTTATCTGATATAAAAATTTAAAAAATCCGATAAACCAATTTTTTCACTTTCGATTTATCTTATAGTTTTTGGAGACCAGTGGAAATTTTATTTCACTGCAACTGCGTTCTAGGCTTAACGTTATATTTAATTTTTAACTAATGTAACTCAGCTCATAAAAATTTTCAAAATATAGCAACAAGATGTGTTGCTTAAATAAATCCTTCCCTTTATTAACATAAATGAAAAATTTTAAACAAAACGCAAAAAAAATATTCTCATTAATCCATTCAACTTTTCTCATTTTCATTAAACAAACTTTATCATTAAAATAATACATAAAAAAATGAGAAAAACTTTTTGTCGGGAATTTTGAATACACTTGGCGCTCATGTCAGTACGTAAAAATAAAGTTTTTTAGAACATGAAGCGCTCTACTTTACCATTCATTTCAATTGTACCCATTTTGTACATAATATGGGCGATCCTCCCGTTTCATTGTCGAAAGAAGTACACATAAACAACAAAATACAAGAGTACGTTTTTTTGTTATCTTTAATCTGTATTTATCCCAAACAAGGAAACGTAGAAAAAAAAAAAAAATTCTAAAAACATAATTTTTCTGCTTTTGGAAAAAATGAAAAACGAAATAAGCGAAAACCCATTTAAAAAAAAACTAAGTAACAAATAATTTATAAGCTTTAAGCCATTATAAAAAGCAAAAAAAACACACACATACACAACAAAAAAAAAATGTACCATATACCATCAAATGGATCCTTAATTTCATTACAACCACTCCATATTATTTTCAAAACCACCCACCATGTGCCATTGGAAAAGCATTCCGAGTATTATTTTTGGTTTTTCTATCAAAATATCTCCATCTTACGCTCTTACGAGCTTATACCATCCGACGATAGGAGAAACTCGACAAAATAGATATACATCGACATCAAAATGTTTTTTTTCTATATACATACATACAGACATATCTACCATTTTCTCCATTTTCCTCTTCAATTTTTGTTTGTAAGTCAAAATAGTACTTTTTTCAGTCCAATCATCGTGAATGTTTATAGTTAGTTATATGTAGGTACATATGTATGTATATAAATATACAGGATATATGTATTGTATTAAACCACCCCGCCCCCCACTTAAATTTCCTCTATTTGACAATATTAGCGAAACAACAACGAACTTTCTTTAAATAATAATTTAAGGCTTAAAGTATTCTTTACTCATGTAAAATTCCATTTACAATAAGCACACACACAGGCAGTACATATACATTTAGCCCTGATTCCTCTTCAACCTTCTATTGATCTATGGTTTATGTTATATATTCACACATAATACTTAAAATATAATGTTAGGGTGATAGCGAAAAGTATGCGTGTATATAAAAAATTTCTTCTCTATCTTATCATTATGGTATCAGGAAACGCAAGAATTTTTAGGGTGAAGCATTTTGATGTATTTAGGTACTCGTCTCTCATTTATTTCAATTCTATCGAAATTTTTCATTTTACTATGGTAACATAGTAAAAGTACCGAGAAAAATAACTTACCATCCATTCGATTACCGATGTATCGATAATTTTAATTTTTTATTTTGTTTTCTTTTAATTTTTAAGATAAAATATAAGTATATAAATAAATAAGAGGGTATATTATGTTTGTACATGTTTTGTTACGAATATTGAAAAGAACAAAAAAAATGAAGGTTCATTTCCTACACAGAGTTTTGGTGTAGAAAAACAAATTTCCCCTATTTTTTCTTTCGAAAAGGGGTGAAAATTATATTATAGGTAGGGGAACTACAGTAATTAACGACCAATAATTGTAAAAAAAAAAATTATTAAAGAATTAACTTACGCAAAACTCGGTTGGCACTATATAGTGGCGATTTGAACATGTCTAATGATTACGTTTCTTCGAAGAAATTTTTTTTTCCACGATGACAACGACTGTTACGAAATGGCTCGTTCTCAAAATAATAATTTTAAATTAATTACACCTTTGTTTATGTGTTTATTTTATATTTATTATGTTAAAGAATCAAAAATTATTGCTAATTATAATATGTAGGCGTATTTAAATACACACAATAATATTTAAACACACCAATGGCGACATTTTTTTATAATACCTTTGGGAACCTTCACGAATGATAGTCGGAAACGTAAAGAATAAGCACTACAAAAGGTTAGTGTGAAGTTTATGACAAATTGACAAAAAACCTTACAACAGCAAAAAAGTGTAGAAGCAATTATTATACACTAATAAACTGCGGATCTCAAATAGTTTTTAGTGACAGAACCAATAATTTAGATTTTCAATATTATTCAACCTACTTCCCTACTATACGAGTACTACATAAAATTTTAATTTTAGAATACAAATTTGTATGAATTTGAATCAATTTTATAAGTACTTCTTAAAAAGTATAGGCTAACATTGGGTAATCATTCAGACTTCTAAGTAAATGTGGGCAATCAGTCTAACTGTTTGTCCCAATGAACACGTTTGTAAAAAGCGGTATATTAGCGCGATTTTGAGGGTCAAATAGAGAGTTATCGAGTTTACACAAAAAAAACACTTGTAAAAAAGTGTAGGTGGAAGTTCGATGGCCAATGACAGGCAATCGCAGAGATGGCTAAGTAAATCTGAATATGCCACCACGTTGTATGTCCCAATGTGAATATTTGCTATATACGGTATATTAGCGCGACCCTCAGAGGGCAAGTTATCAAATTTACAAGAAAACACTTCGTAGGTGGAAGTTCGATGGCCAATGACAGGCAATCGCAGAGATGGCTAAGTAAATATGAATATGCCACCATGTTGTATGTCCCAAAGTGAATATTTGCTATATAGGGTATATTAGCGCGACCCCTCAGAGCGCAAGTTATCGAATTTACAAGAAAACACTTCTAAAAAAGTGTAGGTGGAAGTTCGATGGCCAATGACAGGCAATCGCAGAGATGGCTAAGTAAATCTGAATATGCCACCACGTTTTATGTCCCAATATGAATATTTGCTATATAGGGTAAATTAGCGCGACCCTCAGAGGGCAAGTTATCGAATTTACAAGAAAACACTTCTAAAAAAAGTGTAGGTGGAAGTTCGATGGCCAATGACAGGCAATCGCAGAGATGGCTAAGTAAATATGAATATGTCACCATGTTGTATGTCCCAATGTGAATATTTGCTATTTAGGGTATATTAGCGCGACCCTCACAGGGCAAGTTATCGAATTTACAAGAAAACACTTCTGAAAAAAGTGTAGGTGGAAGTTCGATGGCCAATGACGGGCAATCGCAGAGATGGCTAAGTAAGTCTGAATATGCCACTATGTTGTATGTCCCAATGTGAATATTTGCTATATAGGGTATATTATCGCGACCCTCAGAGCGCAAGTTATCGAACTTACAAGAAAACACTTCTAAAAAAGTGTAGGTGGAAGTTCGATGGCCAATGACAGGCAATCGCAGAGATGGCTAAGTAAATCTGAATATGCCACCACGTTTTATGTCCCAATATGAATATTTGCTATATAGGGTAAATTAGCGCGACCCTCAGAGGGCAAGTTATCGAATTTACAAGAAAACACTTCTAAAAAAAGTGTAGGTGGAAGTTCGATGGCCAATGACAGGCAATCGCAGAGATGGCTAAGTAAATATGAATATGCCACCATGTTGTATGTCCCAAAGTGAATATTTGCTATATAGGGTATATTAGCGCGACCCCTCAGAGCGCAAGTTATCGAATTTACAAGAAAACACTTCTAAAAAAGTGTAGGTGGAAGTTCGATGGCCAATGACAGGCAATCGCAGAGTTGGCTAAGTAAATCTGAATATGCCACCACGTTGTATGTCCCAATATGAATATTTGCTATATAGGGTAAATTAGCGCGACCCTCAGAGGGCAAGTTATCGAATTTACAAGAAAACACTTCTAAAAAAAGTGTAGGTGGAAGTTCGATGTCCAATGACAGGCAATCGCAGAGATGGCTAAGTAAATATGAATATGCCACCATGTTGTATGTCCCAATGTGAATATTTGCTAAATAGGGTATATTAGCGCGATCTTCAGAGGGCAAGTTTTCGAATTTACAAGAAAACATTCGTAGGTGGAAGTTCGATGGCCAATGACAGGCAATCGTAAAGATGGCTAAGTAAATCTGAATATGCCACCACGTTGTATGTCCCAATGTGAATATTTGCTATATAGGGTATAATAGCGCGACCCTCAGAGGGCAAGTTATCGAATTTACAAGAAAACACTTCTAAAAAAAGTGTAGGTGGAAGTTCGATGGCCAATGACAGGCAATCGCAGGGATGGCTAAGTAAATCTGAATATGCCACCATGTTGTATGTCCCAATGTGAATTTTTGCTATATAGGGTATATTAGTGCGACCCCCAGAGCGTGTTTTGTCTATAGTGTCTTCAATAGTGATAGACATTTTTTTATCAATGGTTTTGTTGAATGTTAATTAATTCATGTAATTTCTAATATGCTACCGGTGGTTAGACCATTTTAATTGTGTTTCGATTAACACGAGAAGTATATTAGTATTTACGAACAGTAATTCAACGAAACCATGTTCCTAACCTTCACGATGTGTGAATATCGTGAAGAAGGAAAAAAATTGTAAGAGAATTCATCTGTATTAGTACGATTCGCTAGTACTTAAATCACAGCACATTCTGTATATATAGAATGTAAATTGTGGTATAATCAGTCCAGTCGCCACGGCCTGATGAGAAGATTGATTTTTTCATAATCATAAGTTCATCAGTTCGAAACTGGATTGAATTCTCTTACAATCTTCGAAACATATTAAAATGATAGACATTACTGAAGCCACTTGATTATCGCTTACTGTTCCCGTCACAATCCAGCCTAGCTTGCTGTTTTGTGCAATGTTCTTATTCTCTGTGCGTAATTGCCCTTCCACTAACAATGACCAAAAGTGGTGAACCCCAATCAACACATGTACTCTTGTGCTATTGCTTGGACTCGGATCTGCGCGCATTTCGTTCCTCAATTTCTCCAACAGTTCATGATTTAACGAGAGTGGTGGTCTAATATTTGTAATTGCTGGTGCTATGTATGCGTGAATGGACAGACCCACTCCTTGATCACCCAAACCTCTGACTGCCAAAGTGGCTTCTCTTCGACTTAAACCTAATCTTTGGACGCAGTGTTCCGAGATGAAAGAAGACTTTGCTCCAGAGTCCAGTAGCGCTCGACAAAATTGCCATTGTCCAGTACGATCCTGTATTTTTACCAAGGCAGTCGGTAACACTTACATGGTTGATGATAGCCATCCATTCTTCGAAAGATCTGGCACTGATACATTTGATGGCTATTTGTATTGCATATGGGACAGCTAATTAGCACTGTGACCAACGATTTAATGTTGTGCGAATTAGACCCAGCTTTAAATTAAAAACAAATTTACAGTTATGTTTTTACTCAAGTTCAAATTACTATTCAAATTCAATTTCTACTCAACATTTTTTTTAAAATACGGTTTAAAATTCAAATATTTCGATACTTACATAGATTTCTGTTCAAAATTCAGATACAAATTTAACAAACCTTTTGATTCAAACTAGATTTTTAAATTCGACTTTAACTGAGCATTTCTAATAACACTCAAATAAATTCTCAATAAATTTCTTAAATGCTCTTGCAACTACAGCTAAAGTCGTATTCCAAATTTCTAATCAAGCATATTTAGACAAATCTAGGTTGGAATTTTTACTTAATTTGTAAACAAAATTTCTAGCTTAATTGCACCCATAATTTTGCGTTAATTAAATTTGAAAACCAAGCTCGTTTTTAAAATATTTTTAATTAAATTACATCCAAATTTTTGCTCAAACTCTCGATTGGATTGAAATTGAGTTTTTAGTCCAAACTGTGTTTAAATCTTCTTTTACCCTCTTCTAAATAAAAATTTTGCTCGAATAATTAACTAAATTTTTAAAATTCACTCAAACTTATATTAAAGGCAGTATAAGTTCCTACCTAATATTTTATTCAATTACGGATATGCTTCTATTATAAAACAAGATTCTTTCAGATTTTTGCTGGATTCCTGATTTTCTAGTTGAACTAAAAAATTTGTTGAAATCGTGTCTAGAATTTAAGCTCAGTCACATAAAGCGCATTAAATATTTTGCTAAAATTGATTTTAAAAATGTGCTTCCCAAATGCAAAATAAAGAAGACAATTTCTACTTAAAATTTCACTCAAATTCATTATAGAGTGAATACCATTCACGTATTAACACGAAAATTGCAATAATCAATTAGCAGAATACCTAAATATTTGTTAAAACTTTGTTAAAACTATAAATTTCACTCAAGTTTTCATTTCAATTTAATTCAATGAGCGTGACAAAATTACAATTAACATTCAAGTACAGTTTGGAAGTTTTACTCAATTTTGGATTGAAATGTCCCTCACAGTTGATTCAAATACAGATGGAATTGTAATCAAATTTTATTCTGGATGCAGCCAAGGTTTTATTCGAATCCATAAAAACTATTTTCTTTTCCAGTCTAATTTTTTCATCCAATTCTCAGATTGGTTTCAAAACATGTATTTTGGTTTTTCCTTGACATATTTATTCTTTGCTCCACATAATTTGGTATCATTTTTTTGTTTTCTAATTGAAAATCCACTCAGCAAATCTATTGTGCAATGTAAACTTACAATATATTTCTCTCAAAATTTTGTGAAATCAAAATTCGAGTTGTAACTCAATTCCTAAACATAATTTTACCAAAGACTTTGTTTGGTTTGGAATGCCAAAACCATTTTTTTTAAATTTTATTTCCTAATTAAAATTTAAAAAAAATGGTTTTGGCATTCCAAACCAAACAAAATCTTTGGTAAAATTATGTTTAGGAATTGAGTTACAACTCGAATTTTGATTTCACAAAATTTTGGGGTGGGAAAGGGGGCTTGAGTAATTGGTCTACAAATAGTCCAAATGTCATCCTCACCTGCACGTGGTGCACCCTGCTAGATAACTAACGAGGCTCTGGCGACCGAGACACGGCGGTATAACTGACTATCGAGAATTTAGTAAATGATCTTCTCAAACCAGACCCACTACCAACTCGTACTGGTCAGAGTGGTAGATGCTTTATGACCAGTAAAATAAACAATGAGTACAACGGATTCAGGAAATTGTACCCCAGGTGGTAACCCAGCTAATCAGCTGGCAAATCCACCCTCTAACGAGGCTGGCTCAAAGGATTCTGGGGAGAGCCAATCATTGTTTAACAGCCCTGTTGGGCAACCCAACCCATTCAAACAACAATCTAGGGTAGGTAGATCACCACCACCAATAGCGAACACCTTAGAAAGGGATAACGCAGAACTGCGCAATAAGATTTACGAAATAGAAAAGTTAACGTTAAATCTAAACAAAGACCTCAAAAACTTACAGCGAGAAAACAAGGAGTTAAAAGATGCTCTAAATGCAGTAATGTCTGAGAAAGAAACCACTAAGATAAACAACACCAATGATCATATAGAGGTTATGTATGAAACAGACGAGGAAGAACTCAATAGAGAAACGGGATGGATTCTGAACCGTAACAAAAAAAATAAGAAACGTAAGATGAGTAAATCACCACAGATTTCACCCGATTCGAAACAATCAGTTGAGCAGCTTCCAACCGGAAGTAGGCACGTGCAACAGGAGGATAAAGCTCAGGTTCCGTCGGAACAGAAACGATCAAGTAATGAACTCCCAACCGGAAGTAAGAATGTACAACTAAAGAAAAAAGTGCCACGGCCACCTCCAGTAATAATATCTAATTGCAATAATTATCAGAGTATTAGAAACATCATGGACAACAATCTTATAAAGTTTCAAGCTACAGCGTTAAATAGTGGTGATATCAAAATAAATGTCACAGACAGTGATAGCTATAGAAAGTTAACAGGAGCTCTTAACGAAGAAAAGACAGCGTGGTATTCCTACGAAGATAAGCAGACAAGGCAAACCAAAGTCATTGCTAGGAAGCTACACGCTTCATGCAAACCAGAAGAGATAAAAGAGTATCTTTTGGAGAAAAAATACAAAATTAAAGAAGTTACACAGCTGCTAAAAAGAGGTGACAAAACACCTCTTCCATTATATATGTTGTCTTTTGAAAGAACAGAAGACATTAAAAATATTTACGCAATCAGCGAAATACTCCATATGAAAGTGCAAATAGAAGCAGTTAAAAAATCTAAGCTGATCCCCCAGTGCAAAAAGTGCCAACTCTACGGACACACGCAAAACTTTTGTAATAAGGAGCCCAGATGCGTGAAATGTGTAGGAAAACACCGTACGGCTGGATGTACGAAACTAAAAGATACCCCACCAAAATGTGTTAACTGTGGAGAGACACACCCAGCCAACTACAGAGGTTGCATTGTTATAAAAGAGCTGCAAAAAATTCGCAACAAAACAAGGGAAACTTCAATAATTACCAGGCCAGAAATTAACTCAGCCTCAACAAGAATACCTACAAATTTAAGGCCACACCAAACATTAATCCAGCCATCAAGAACTAATCCAAATGTAACATTTGCTGATGTACTATCTACTGGAAGTTCGAGAAGACAACATAGTCCTCTTTTAGTTAATGATTCAAATAATAACCAAACTAATAAAATACTACAAGATATTCTTGATAGACTTAGTTCACAAGAAGAAAAGCAAGAAAAAGCCCTTATATCAATCCTACAAAGGCTCACTCTACTCGAAAAACATGGCAAATAATTTAAAAATTCTTGCATGGAACTGCAATGGTATATTGCAACGACAAAATGAAATACAACTATTTCTTGATTTAGAAAACATAGATATATGTTTATTATCTGAAACACACCATACTACTCAAAGTCATATAAAAATCCGCGGCTACGAAGTTCACTCAGCAGTTCATCCTAATAATAATGCACGAGGGGGCAGTGCCGTGATTATAAAAAAAGATATTAAATACGATCTGCAACAAAAACTTGAAAGTGATGAAATACAAGCAATTAGCGTTAGCATTAATACCCGCAACCACAAGTTAGTGGTATCCGCAATATATTGCCCACCTAGATATAACATCAAAGAGAATGCTTATACTCAGTTATTCAAGCAGCTCGGTGAAAAATTTGTAGTCGGGGGTGACTTCAACGCTAAACATACTGACTGGGGATCAAGACTAACCACAACTAAAGGGAAAGAGCTTCATGAAGCAATAATTAAATACAACTGCAACTGGCATTCTACTGGAAAACCAACTTATTGGCCCAGTGATCAAAATAAAATACCAGACCTAATTGACTTCTTTATAACAAGAAAAATCCTGGTTGATTATATACAAGTGCAGGAAAGATTAGACTCCACATCTGACCACTCCTCTATTTTAATGATAATAAGTGATACAATAATTACTAATGATAAACAGCCACTGTTAACAAATAAATATACTGATTGGAAAAAGTTCAGGAATGAACTAAACAATAGCATCATTTTAAACACATAACTTTCATCAGAAGAAACATTAGAACAGGAGGTGGAGAAGCTCGTCAAGGACATACAGGTAGCGGCGTGGAAAAGCACTAACACAACAAACAAAAAAATAGCTGGCAAATGCTATCCAATGGAAATTAAATCACTAGTTATAGAGAAGAGAAGTACCCGTAGGGAGTGGCAACGTACACGAGACCCAACCGTCAAAAATAGATTAAATAATTTAACACAACGAATACGTAGAGAAATAAGGGAATTTAAAAATAAATCAATAAATGCATACCTACAATCTCTCACCTATGATAAAGGTAGTGATTATTCATTGTGGAAAGCAACCAAATATTTGAAAAGGCCAGTTATGCATATACCGCCAATAAGAACAAATAATGGTCACCTGGCTAAAAGCAAAGAAGAAAAAGCAGAAAAATTCGCGGATCATCTCGAGCGTACCTTTCAGCCAAATTTAACAACACTTAACCAACAGGATATATTGTTCGAAAACCAAACAACTATCCTGAGACAGGAAATTCCATTAACTAATGCTAAAGAAGTAAAACAAGTAATAAAGAACCATGTAGTACTTAAAAAATCACCAGGATATGACCTGATAACTGGAGAGATTCTAAAACAACTACCTAATAAAGCTATTAAAAAAATATCGGACATAATTAATGCTTCCTTCAGACTCCGTTATGTCCCTCTATCTTGGAAATTTGCGGAAGTGATAATGATACCTAAGCCAGGTAAGCCACCAAGTGAACTGGCCTCGTACAGGCCAATATCACTTCTTCCAACTATGTCAAAACTATTTGAGAGATTGTTATTAAAACGAATTAAACCAGAAGTTGTAAAATCAGGAGCTGTTCCGTCCCATCAGTTTGGATTTAGAGAGGAACACTCCACAATCGACCAAGTCCATAGAATAACAGATATAATAGAAAAATCCTTAGAGGAAAAAAAGATTTGTTCAGCCATATTTCTTGACATAGCGCAGGCATTTGACAAAGTCTGGCTAGATGGTTTAATATTTAAATTGGAGAAAACTCTGCCATTTGAGTATTGCGAACTGCTAAAGTCATACCTGAAAAGGAGATATTTTAGAGTTAAACAGGAAGGAGTTTACTCCAGTATTAAAGAAGCTAAAGCAGGAGTCCCGCAGGGGAGTGTCTTAGGGCCTTTCCTTTTCGTGCTGTTTACTAGCGACATACCGCAGACGAGCAATACAACTATCGCCACGTTTGCAGATGACACTGCAATTCTAGCTGTTGGTGACACAATCGGTGAAGTCACATTCAAACTACAAATAGCCGTAAATAATATACAAGATTGGCTAGCTAAGTGGAGAATTAAAGTGAATGAATCGAAGTCTACTCATATTAACTTCACTAATAGATCAATAGAACCACTACCTGTGACTCTCAATAATATCTCTGTACCACATGCCAATCAAGCAAAATACCTTGGTATGAACCTTGATGCAAAGTTAAAGTGAAAAGTACACGTGAAAAAGAAAGCAGAAGAGCTTCAGTTAAAATATAGAAAAATGTACTGGTTAATTGGAAGAAACTCTCAGTTATCCATTCATAATAAACTTATGCTTTATAAACAAGTACTCAAGCCGGTCGGGACATATGGTATTCAACTATGGGGATGCACCAAAATCAGCAATCAACAGATAGTTCAAAGATTTCAAAATAAAGTCCTCAGAGGAATTGTAAATGCCCCTTGGTACACTCGTAATAGTGACCTTCATATAGATCTCGGAATAGACACAGTCGCAAGTGAAATAAATAAATGTGCTCAAAAATACCAGGAGAGGCTCCATCATCACCCTAACATCGAAGCTGCAAGACTACTTCATCAAGAGGGGAGGGTATAAAAAGAAGACTCAAAAGACTAAAACCTTTTGAGTTGCCTGAATAGTCCGCACAATGCAACATCAACCAAAACAACACTTTATGTAAAGAACACATATGAGTGCTTTATTATTATATTGTCAGAGTCAAACGCTGTTAGTCAAAAATGACTAGTTACTTTGTAAAAAAATTTTATTGTTATCATAAATAAAATTATTAAAAAAAAAAAAAAAAAAAAAAAAAAAGTTCCTAATTTAAATTTCTCCCAAAATTTCCGATATAAATTTCTAAACTAAATTCTAAGAAAATTTTGTTGGTTGTTTAAGAGCAAATCTCGTATTGCAACTCAATTCTTACCTAATTGCAATTAAAATTATGTTCGAATCTAGTTTAAAACACAAAATTTACACTAAAATTTTTGCTCATAACCAAATAGAATGTCATAATCAATTGCTAATCTAAATTTTCAAATAAATTTTTAAGCCAAGTAACACTGTACAACGATTTGTACTATTTAAATTCCAAATTGTAATATTCATAATATTTAAATGTGTCGTGGTTCGAATAGTAACTCAATTAAAATTGTGTCTGTTTAATTTCAAACTGAAAATTTATGGATTTAAAACCGAAGTTTTTAGTTTTTCCAAAAAATGTAATTACCTATATTTTTTATTTTCTATGTTATTTTTAAAATTTATGCATTGGTCTTGATGCGTGAACCTGGGGAACTTGTGATGCCCGTCGAAACATTTGGAAAAAGAAATTGCCAGCAAGCAGCAGGAAATTCGTTAGTTGTTCTTTAAATATGGGATTACGATACGAAATGCAATATTGCAGAAAAAATGGGACCGGTCTGTATCGTGTTATTTGGTTATATTACAGTGGAATTCTATTGTGAATAAGCTGAAAAAGTAAATATGCTCGAAAAGGAGTTCCTCAAAACTTTAAAAGAAGATGTGCGTCCAGATTTAATTAAAAAAAGTAGCGTGTCGCATACGAAATAAAGCGAATGTATGTACCACTGGCTGGAGTTTGAGTGGATGGGTGAAGCTGAAGCTGCAGTGAAACTGAAGCTGCAGTGAAGCTGAAGCTGAAGTTGCATGAATGGTGAAGCTGCAGATTTATTAATTTTTAACATGTTAAACCACTTCATCTTACACAATCCGTTATGAATGAGCTCCTGCTCAAAATAGGTTGTGTAAGTATGGGGTGGTCTCTAAGCAAAATTTATGTAGATAGACAAATAAATAAAATAAATAAATAAATAAACAATATTTAATCAAGTACTGGTTGGAATTTTTATTCAAAGATTGAAATTCAAACTCTATTTATAACCAAGTTCTGTTGAAAACTATGATTAGCTTTTGATTCATATTAAACACAACATATTGTTCAAATATAGTTTGTAATTTAAATTCAATTTTTAAATTTTTAGATTCAATTTGGGTTCCTAATCAAGAATTTATTCAATTACATTTGGAAATTCAAATTCTCATTCAGATTTTTGCTAGAAATTCTGATTTCTCACGTAAATGACACCCAATATTTTACTAAAATTATATTTTCTTAAAATTTCATTCACAATCGTTACGTCCAATTTAGAATTGAAGATAATTTTGTTATCTATAGATTTACCTCTAATTTTGGTCAAATCCATCGTGTTTTAATTGTAATTTGAAATCGATTTGTAATTTACCAAATCAAATTAAATTTAATTTTAATTTAGTTTAATTTGTAATCAAATTTACATTCAACTTGGAACTTTTCGGATTAAAAATTGGTTTTCGTTCGAGCCCATTTTGAATATGAAAAACTTTAAAACTGTTGCTCAAGTGCATAAATGGGGTAGAATTGTATTTGCTACGTTCCTATAGTTTAAGGAATTTTAGCGCTTGTTTCTGTTACATACATTTTGTGCCTTAATCAGAAAAATGTCATAACGTGGATTATTTCATTTTTGATAAAGGCACATACATACGTTAACGAATAAAAACAACAATCACAAATTCTGCTTTTCTAGAAGAACTCCGGATCGTCAAATAATGTGCAGTAAACTATTGAGATATGTATTTTAATTTGACAAAAATAACAAAAATATTTGTTGACCTACATTTAAACTGTGGCTTATAAAAAATTTTGCTGTATCAAATTTTAAGCTATGAAAGTCGAATTACGTTATTCTTGAAGAAAATTAAAAATATTCGGAATAAATCATAAAATATGTAGTAAAACGTAAAATATGTGGAAATATGTAAAAATATGTGATTATGCCAAAATATTTAAAAATATGTGTAACTTATAGGACTCCTCTAAGAATAACTAGGTATCCAACAAATTTTTGGTTTGGATTTCCCAAAAAAAATATTTTTTTTACCTAAGAATCCTAAGCCTAGTGATTAGTAATCACCGAAGTTTAAACACCCATAGTTATTTAAATTTGTGTTAAATTAATGTTCCAACAACAACTTTGCTTTTTTGGTAGAGCTTGTTTTTTCGGATATCTAGGATTGATCAAGTTGGTAGTTAATGATCAAATCAAAATTGTAGATTCGATGCATAAAGATGGCTGAAAATGCCATTTATCGAAAAGCAATATAAACACTAACTCTATAGCATCACGCATCTTACCGTTTGCAAATTTCAACTATTATCAAAAACACAATTATTCACAACCAATTTCGAATAAACCTGAAAAACTTCGCATAAACCTAGGATCCTATAGTAATCTTAAAAAGTAAAGAAATCTCTAAGAATCTGGAATAATTTTGTAACGTTCAATTTTTTAACGTTTATTCTAAAATTCTGAAAATCTTGAATTTCGAAAATCTCATGTCTATAAGATCATTTAACACCACATATGCTTAATCCAACTCTAACCTAAACTCGAGTAATATCGAAAATCTCCAATAATCTCGTATTAAAATCTGAAACAATTTCTATTACAAAATATTCAACACCAAACCAATGTGAAATAAGCTTAAAACTTCGACGGAAAAAATTCCCACCCTATCACATACAGCACTTTACAAATTTAGAGTATTACCTTAGCTATCTTAGGTATGATTATATAAACAGTGGGTGCTAGTAAATCAAGAAACTCTAACAGACTCTAACGATCTCTCGGATCATCTAAGAATTCTATAATAGTCTAGAAAGCGATTCAAAAGCAATAATATATATTTCTATTTATTAATCCATTAATAAATGCAACTTTGCATAATTTGTGTAGGTATTAAGTAACACTCAATCACATAAAATATCGAAAGTCCAGATGTACATGTACGAGTAGTTCGATAACATAAGTCGCAACTCAACATGAAAATTCGAGAAACCCGAATAATTCTTAATAATTACATGTCTCTTAATATTTCCATAATAGTATTTTGTCGCAATTGCGACGTTTTAATTACGAGTTCTTGACACTCATAACTCAAAATATGAGAGACACATAACTAACACCCAGAGGTAACCGTAGAGGTGAAATTGAAATTTGCAATAATGCAATCACCACCTGAACAACGAAAAACACTGCAAAAACTACAAGGTAGTGGATTTTGAAAAACGAACATGTGAACACCTTCATAGTGTAGTTTAGTGTAGTAAGTTTTGGCACTAAAACGTTATTTTTTTTTTATGCCGAATAGATTTCTTCATTTTATTAATTCATTTTTACATGGGATGATGTAGAATATCAATTCTATGAGTGGTAAATTTTATCCAACCAGTAAATTTTTCATGTGCTATGGTTGATTTACAACACCGCCCGCGCGAAACAGATGCATTTTTAAGAAGAATATTAAGTTCTTCATCTTCGTCTTGAAGGCCAACTAGTTTTTCTATGTCGATGGCAGTATGGTGAATGACGGAAACCTGATCTTCATCTTTTAGAGATAAAATGTCTGCGACAACGTTGCAAGCTCCTTTTAGACACCGAATGTCTATTGTAAATTGCGAAATGTAGCCCAGGTAAGAGGCTTGTGATCAGTAAAGAGACAAAAACATCTACCTTCGACGAAATGGTGGATATGCTTGATTGCGCAATAAATGACAAGTAATTCTCGATCGAAGGTTTAATACTTTTGTTCGGTAGGCGACAATTTTTTAGAGTAAAAACCCAAAGGTTCCCATTGCATTTTATTAAGCTGCTATTCGAAGGATGTAGAAGGATTATAGAATTTTTAATTGTTTCTACTTATCGACACAATCTGTTGGCCAAGTAAATGAAGCTCTCCTAATCATTTTTGTAATTTCGTTGATATGTCTATGTATGGTTTATTTGTTTGTTGGGCCTCAAGGCACTTTCCCTTCCATTTGTATGTATACACTGAAAAAAATGATTGCTCAATTTGTGCAACTTAGGTATAAAAACGTGAAATAGAGCTGCATAAATGTGCGCTAAGCGTAGTTATTCTGCTATTTAGAATAAAACGATGATGATTTGTAGATGTTTGGATTTATTGAAATTGAGAAGTTGAAACTTAGTTCATGGAATAAGGGTTTCTCATTTCTAATTGAAGTATTCTTACTTTGAATAAGTTATAACTTAAATAATTGTTAAACTATTTTAAATTTAAATTCAATTTGTGATTTTGTTATTCTTTTTAAGAGCATATGACTTAAAAACATTCTAAATTTCAGAGTAGCTTAGTTTTAAACTGTCAATATTTTTTCTTCTTTAAACTCAAAATAAGTATAACTTTATTAAGGTTTGGTAAAAAATGAACAGAACTATTCTGGTTCCAAACCAATTTTTCTTGATATTCCTTTTCAAAAAACCTAAACAAAGCAAATTATTCTTCAAACGTTTGCAAATATTCATAAAATATGACTTAAATTGGGCATATAAGTCTTCGTTTGAGAGGATTTAAGTTTTGTTACTTTTAAGACCAATTGCAATCATATTCAGACTATGATGCATAGTTTATAGTAATATTGATTTCTTGTTTTAAGACTAACTATCACATTTTGTACAGGTGGAGTTCTCTTATTAAGAAGAAACTGCAAGAATCTCCCAGTCCAACCCAAAAAATCTAGAAATAAGTAATTAAAACTAGTAACTTTTAATATTTATATTATAAAAAATTAATTTTTATTTTGGTGTTAATTCAATACATATATAAACTATTTTTATTTTATTTCTAAAAACAACTTTGTATTTTTTAGTCTAATATAATAAATAAATTAGTTATTTTACAAAAAAAAAATATCATCTTTAGTATTATAATAAATTAAATTTTACTTATGACTTTCCGTGTTGCGTTTTCCGCATTGTAGTTAATTTTAATGCTTTGATTAAAAAAGAAGATGGACAGTTATTTTCAACACATTTAACATTATCGTCATTTTTTAACATGTGACGAAGCTTCAAATGAACAAACAATAAATCGATGTCACAAAAAGTGTTTGTGCAAAGAAAACAAGAATACATTTTTATAAATGTAATTTGTGAAAGAAGTGAAAAAATTAAAGTGAAATATAAAATGTTTAATACATTTGAATTCAAAAATTTAAATCTTTATTCTTGTGTTATTGAACGAGATTACTGATTGCCTTATTAAATTTTACTACTGTTTAATGAAATATAGGCATATCATAATTTTAATACTTTATAATAATTAAATATTAAAAGATTCATCAAAAAAACTAAAACTAAAAATATAAATTTTTTTATATAGCTATGTAAAACTATTTTCCGATAGAACAGAAAATGATATTTAAAAAGATTACTATTTTTTAAAAGATCGAAAATCTGACATTAAAATTAAAAGCTTGGAGTCGTTTGTATCATATTTTGTGAAAATTTCATAAAAATACTGTTGAAAAAATAGCCAAACTTTGGATGATTCCAACGGATATTTTACGTTAAAAACAAAAAACAACTTGAAGCAGCAATCTATTGCGGATAAAACGTTTGAAAATTTATACAGGATGCCATAAAATAAGGTAACATATTCCTTTGGCGCGTCCTCCTCACCAACAACAACAATCAAGGCCTGCAGAGTCAAATTATGTTCGGCGCTTTTATCACTTCTACTTCTTGTGCAATAATGGCGTGGTTAGCTATTTCTAGTATGAATGATGAAATTGAATTTGAAATAGATGGCTTCCAGAACTGCTTCTTATTGTCCGATTTTGCAACCCTTGATGTTGGTGGCAGCGCGTAGTGAAGAAATTTTATTAGTTGAATGTTTCGTGTCTATGCGAAAGTAGACTGAAGAATTAGATAAAAAATGTTAAAATATATATTTTATATAATCAATTTTACCTAAGTTATAGATTTTCTGAATGTTCCAAATTTTTTTTTTTTGCTTTTCGACCCCTGAGTATCTCTAACAGATGGTGAGCTGCTTCCATGAACTCTGGCCACTTTGAAATTAGCAGTGTGCTTTTATTATTGTGTAGCCCCTCAAAGTCTATGTCAACCTTAATAATTTTTGAAATTAGATATTTACTTATGTGTGTTACATTTTTCAATCAACTTACCAGTCTAAAACCATTGGATGATTTAAATAAGGGCGACTCGAGTGAAAATGTCTGGATTTTCAAATTGGCCATTTCAATAGATTTTAAACTGCCGTCGAGAGCCGTCATATAAAAAGTGACTCCATATAAATAGCTAGAGCCAAACATTGTTTATATCATGTTTTCGCTAGACAATTGAATTAAAAATGATAGTTTACAAATAAATAGCGCGCCAAATTTAAATTTACATAGGTATACAAAAATGAGAGCTCTCGATAGCAACTAACGGGAGCGAATAAAAAAACAAAGGTAATATGTTAAACTGTCCAGATCGACTCATGTAATATAGCATACTAAATGGTCGGTTGTTATACCCTAGCTATTTTTTAGCCGTATCAGAATAATGATTTTTACGTAAAATTTTGCTTTATGGCCAAATAAAAAGCAGAGAATTTTCTTCACATTATAAAATTTACATAATTCGTCGCTATTGGAAACTCATATATTCCAAAAATGTATCCAAGAATCATTTTGGAATTCGATTTCCACTGAACTTGTCGGATTTCATCATAACCTATTAAGATGGCCTATATATAATATAACAATTGAATGTTTCGAACTTGTACAATATTTTTTTTACCTGATGTATGCATGTATGTATATTCTGGTTTTTCATATTCCGAAGATTAGCAATATTGAATTTACTAATTTTCTACACGTCGATAAATTGTATTGCAACAAACTTTTAAGTAAGCAAAAATTAATAAACATTGCCACATGACATACATAAAGACGTTTTCATAAAAAGAAATTCCATTTAAGAATATGGCACGGCATATTTTTTATTTAAATTTTTGAGAAATGGTAGTATGTATATATTTAAAATAACTCGATTTATTAATTAAAATAATTAATTTAGCCGCTTGGAAATTTATTTTTCTAATTAATAAATTCAGTTGTTTTTATTATTTTCTTAATAATTTAAATAAAAAATTTGCCGTCACTTATTCTCAAATTTCTTAAATTTCAAATCTTTAGAAATACGTCTGCATTTTATGTCATGTGCCACTGCTTCTAGAGTAACTTATCATAAAGAGGTGCATCCCTAGCGTTTCTTTTTGATTTTCGATATTTTTTAAGGCGTCGATTCTCTATTTTGAATGGCTTAAAACGGAAATCGGCCAATGCATATTTAAGAAAATATGTACGCAGCAATGATATTTGTTTGTATAAGGCCACATGAAAATGTTAAATACAATTAAAAATCTATCAACACATAGTACAAAAACCTAGATTGGAAATTTTCCTATGAATATTGCGGAATTTAAACCCAGTTCCTCAATCCAGTCCTTTAAAAATATATATCCGTTGGAATATAAATTATCATAACATTATTTGTATTTGATTTTTAAAAATTTGAAAATTATTATATCAAATCAAAACAATGTTGAAACTATTTTTTCTAGAAAAGATTTTTCTTTATTTGATTGGGAATTTTTTACTAGAATTAAGAATAATTATTGCACAAATTCAAAGATGTTTTAAAAACATTATTTAGAGAAGAATGGTTGTAAATCAAATCTAATTGTACCCCAAAAGAGTTTAATAAATTTGAATTAAGCATTTTGGAATAGAATAAAATTGAGAAATTTACACTTAATTTGTAAATGTTTTTACATTGATCGCATTAGAGTTATTTTATGAAACTAAATATTAAGTTGCCCGTTATACACATCAATTTTCATCAAACGTGGAATTGTGAATTTGAGAAAATACAATTCATAGTAATAGAATAGCATTTCTCTCAGTGTATTTACATAAAATTACATAAATTAACTTTCTCTCACTCTGTTTTGAGCAAATGCTCATTCACAATAAAGCGTGCAAAAAGTGTCTAACAAATATTAATATAAAAAACTGGCTCCTAAATTACACCGCAGCCGCTGAACTCCAGTTCTTTGTCGCTTGGATGAAACATCAATGGTCCAACTCTACTAATTCTCGTGTAATGTATATTAACCACATAAATATTTTATAGTACACATCGATCTTGTGAACCGTAGATATCAGCGATGATAACACCGATGAACAAGGTTAGAGGTTTTAGCATTATATCCAACCAATATAATTAAAATGATTTACAAAATAAATATTTGTAAGCAAAAATAAAAAAATAAACTCCGCCCGTTTAAACGTACGGCTGTAGACCCGTTTTTGTTTTAAACTCTACAGTGCTCTCATGAAAGGTAGGTCGGCCCATGGATTCCGCACTGTCAACTACTTACAAAATGTTGTTAGGGTGCAAATTATTATTATTTTTTTTTGTAATTAAATTGGAAAAATTTACATTACATAAACCAAAATATAATAAGTTTAAAAAAAGTAATCAATATATACATTTTTTTTTCTAAAATATCAACCTTATAATAAATATATTAATACTAATGGCTACAAATATTTATTAACGAGAAGCATTGAAAAAACATTGGAGTATCAAAACAAGCATATGCTCGTACTCGTCATTTAAGAACACTGAAAAAATTTCCACATTATCAACAGAGAACAGCCACAATTTTAGGGTTTTCAAAAATAATTTTTTAGTACTGACCAGTTTTATATTAATTGGTTAAAAAGCTTGGGTGCTGTATACGAGAAAAACTTTCTGAAGTATTCCTTAGTGGCGAAGGGGACATGATATTTGTTTCGTTTGAGCAATTCATAATTTGGTTCAGGATTTAGAATTCTGTCGCCAGTTCTGATGAAATATAAACGCAATACTTTATAAATATACAAATGTCTTAAAGGAAGCATCTTATTTTCCACGAATAAAGGAAAAGAAGCAGTTCCTCTATTTTTAAAATTGATAATACGAACAAAATGCTTCTGTATTTTAATCAGCTTTTTAAGTCTTTCTAATGTATATACCTCCCCAGCAAGAAAATCCATACTGTAAATGGGAATCAACTAATGCATAAGGGTTTTAAGAAATATTTGATCACAAATTGTGCGAACAAAATAAAAACTTCGTAAAGCTGGTAGTAAATTAACAGTTAGACTATCGACATGAGCTTTAACATTTAATTTTTAATCTACAATGACACCTAGATACTTAAATTCGTTTACTTGCTCGATCGACATGCAATTCATATCACATAAATTTCCATTGCATTTGAAAGAATGGTATTTGAGATCTACATATTTTAACTGGCTTCTTATGTCCTATGTTAAATACAATGAACTTACTTTTAGGACTCAAAACCATTTGGTGAATATGAAACCATTTTTTATATGTCTAAGGTCATGGTTCATTGCATCTTCTAAATTTTCGATACAGTTTGATGCATAGGTTAAAGCTATATCATCAGCCAAAGCTGTTATATTTCCTATTAGTTTCAATTTGAAAATTGACATTAAATAAATTAAAAACAAGACGGGTCCTAAGACCGAACCTTGAGGGACACCTACATATATTCACTGATGTTTCATTACTAAGGACCTCATTGATTCTTACAATTTGCTTTCTGTTCGTGAGATATGATTTTAGCAGATCAAATGTCACACCTCTTACACCTAATTTTAATAATTTTTCCAGTAAAAGTTTATGATTGACAGTGTCAAAAGCCTTTGAAATGTCCAAAAATAACGAAGCACATCACAGATCACTGTTTAAATTAGAGTACAGTGGTGATAGAAAATTCAAAAGAGCATCCTCGGTCGATAAATTTTTTCTGAAAACAAACTGTCTTTTATCTATAAAATTAATTTTTTCTAGATAAGCTAGAAGCCGACTTTTTATAACCTTCTCAACAATTTTAGAAAACTTATTGAGAAGGGTTATTGGACGATAATTATTGAGATGTTTACGTGATTCATTCTTATGTAACGGAATGACTATATCATTCTTTAATCTACTTGAAAATACACCATTCAGTAAACAAATGTTACAAATGTATGTCAGAACATTAGTAATATAAGAACAAATTTTTTTCGTCAATATTGCTGATAATCCATCAATACCACATGATTGAGTATTTTTTAAATTTTTTATTATAGATGAAATTTCAGTTTCTGACGTAGAATTTAAAAACATACTCTGTGTTATATACGTAAATGAAAATAAATTTGTTTCTTCCACTGAGATAGAACAATTTTCATACTTGGCATTTAACTCTTCATATGGTATTCTAGTGAAAAATTCATTATAAACATTTGGAATTTCAGAAATGTCATTAACTAGCGAACCATTGGTGTCCTCAATTTCATGAATAATGTTATTCGATATAGTTTTATTCATCATTCCATTTACGACTTTCCATTTAGTTATAATATCCATTGCATTAAGGAATTTATTCCTATAATAATTTGACTTGATTGCAGGAACCATTTGTTTAATTCTAAAGTTTAGTAACTTAACAGTTCGAAAGAGCTTATAATTTTCTGGATACTTATTCAATAATCTAAGTTTTCGATTCCTAATCCTTATTTTTAATTTACAAACTATTTGTCATCCATGGTTGTAACTTCAAACTTTTGCTGTTAATTTTTTTTAGTTTGGAGCACTGTTCGATGTACAATAGGATCAAAGATGGAGTATATTTCACTCCAACTAACAATTTTCAAGTACCTGTTTAATTCAGAGAACATTATTTCTTTTGAAACACTTGGTTTTAATGATTTAGTACGATTTTTAACGTTAAATTCACAGAACAATTCAATTATTATTGTATTGTGATTAGTGTTTTCAAGGTTTAGTTTATGTTTAATTGCCGAAAATTTATTATTTAAGTCAAATCTAGTCAACACATGATCTATACAAGTTGATGAAATTAGACGCGTAGCGGAATTAACAACCGACTCAAGACCGAAAGAAGAACAAAGCATCAAATATTCATCTCTAACATTACAACTTTTGAGTATATTAATGTTTGTTGTCCCCCAGCACTATAAGGTTTTTTGATTTTTCTGATTCGAGAAAATCGGAAAATTCCAGCATAAAAGTATCAAGAGAAATGAAATGGAAGCGATAAATTAATATGAAGCTAATTTGAATAGAATTTAAGCTAACTGTTAATTTCAAAGCATCAGCTGATGTAAAGCTTAAATAACTTACTACATGGGACATATCTTTACTTACATATACAGAAACACCACCAGATTCATATCCATCATTACACTTTGCATAAAAATAATAATCATCCAAAGAATAGCTCTCAATTTCATTATTCGAAATCCAAATTTCACTCAACAAAATGATATCAAGTTTCTGATCCAGTTCATTAATATTTGCTAAAAACAAATCCATGTTTTTCCTCATGCTTCTTATATTTTGTAAAACAAAGCTAAAATTAAAAAAAATTGAATTATTGTTAAGGATATCACCATAATAGTTATTAGTTTTATTTGTTTTATTCATATCATAAACTAACGACGAAGATATTGTGTCTGTACTATTCAAATCAGACATCCCTAATGTTATTTATTACTATTAATTTTTAAAAGATCCTCTTCGCAATTTATGATATGAATTGGTGACGTATTGTCTTTCCTTAATTTAATTACACCATTTTGGGTCCAAGTATAGTTGTAGTTGTTTACCTTGTTCCACTGCTTAGCCATATATAACAAGTGACGCTTTTGATATGTCAAACTTTCATTAATAAATATACGCGAAAATTTTTTAGGCCTAGTTGAATTTAAGTTGTTGTCTACAGAATCCTCTCCTATATTGCTGTCTCCTATCTGTTCACTGTTGAATATTTTTGTTGTCAATGCTTTTCTATGTTTTACTTTCCTCTTCATTATTTGATATTTTATTTCGTCGGATTGAAGTTGTACAACAATTTTTGGTGCCATATTTTTTCCCTAATTCCAGTAACACCTCTAATAATTATGTTCACTAACTGCCATTTGTAGGCGGTTTTGAAAATGGAATCAACAACACTAGAAGCTTCTCTTTTCTCCATATAAGGTATTCCATGAATTTCTACACGGTCATTTATTATTTGCTGTTCAAGGTTTATAACCAGAGCCTTCTAGAGTATAGAGCCATAATCTTAATGACGTATTTTTTAGAAGCTTTTTTAGTGGTATAACTTTTCACTGATTTCCATAGGAATCCATAGTAAAAAATGGTGTTTTTTAGCTTCAAGTTTTTCAATGAAAAAAGCAAAAATATTATAAACTGTTTATATAAAAGTTTTCTACTTATCTTTAAGAACAATATACAACAAGGCCATATTGGTATTAAATTAATATTAATTGCAGAAATATTAAAATTAAATGATTTCTAAAATATATTTTATCGAACTTTCATTTTGAAAAATACATAAAAGTTAGCTTTGACAAATCTTCTATCTTCTATATTATTAAACGAGCAATAATTGCGGGTATGTATATATGTCCGCACGAAAAACTACTTCGAGACCGATTTCGTTGACGTAAAATGGCTATATGATGTCTTTTTGCATGAAAATGCGATTGAGTCTGGTCTCAAGTCTGGGAAAACTCTGTAAAGCCTTCAAATCTGGAAAAATTATCCAAATTTTACAGCGCCATCTCTAAAATGGTCAATTGTATATCGCTCATTTGCTACCACAATGGCATAACTCAAAATCGGTCGTTTTTGACTTATTTATAGAGAAATATCGGCTTTTTAATATAGTTAAAACTGATATAACGACACACCTAAAGCTATAAAGCTCACTACAAGACAAACGGAAATGTCTCTCAAATTATAACATTTGTTATTTTTAAATTGTGTCATTGTTGCAGCAAATGAGCGATATGTATTGTGTATTTTTTTTTATAGAAAAGAATGTTTGATGATTTTTTTAAATAGTACAGCTGCGTAGTTAGCAGCATACGGAGTTGGGATGTATTTAATTTTTTTTTTATGATTTTTTTTTCATGGATGTCCATTTTTCAAAAATCACGACCAAAAAAAAAAATTTAAATTAATGTTGGATGATCAGCATATTTTTTTTAGTCTTTTCCCGACGAATTTTCCGAGTGGAAATTCGCGATTTTCTCGCATTTTCCGTGATTTTTCCGATATGATGTAAAAGGAAATTATTCTTAGAATATTTTTCTTCATCTGTATACCAAATTACAGAAAGATCTGACAAATTTTATCTTTCTCTATGTTGATACGTCACATTGTGTAAATCTATCTACATATTGTTACGTTTTTGCCTTGTCAATCAAGGTTCGTATCACTGGATTGTGAATAATACAAAATCAATTTAATTTATCTCCAACGAATTTATTTATTTCACAAAATTTATTACAACACAGTTTATCAATCAAAATTCACAAAATCACTTTATATAAATTATTCTCAAATTTTACTAATCACTTTTACTTTTTATTTCGCACAAAAACACTTTTTAAATCACTTTTTAATTCCTTTTTAATCTTTATACTATCGCTTTCCAAATATTACTCTATCGCGTTCCAAATTATACTAATAATCTTACAAGTTTACACTATCGCGTTCCAAATACTAATAATCTAATTCGATCTCGTTCGCCTTTTTATATACACAAACCAAGCTTCTCGAAAGTTCACGACTTTTCCAGTTGGAATAGCGTAGAAACATTACGTAACAATTTTTATCATGGAAAATTCCATTTAGTACATTAAACATTGAGCTATTAGTTTTACTTATTCTATTACACACTAGGTGTCACCGTCACAATATTATATTGTTACGTTTTTGCCTTGTCAATCAAGGTTCGTATCACTGGATTGTGAATAATACAAACTCAATTCAATTTATCACCAACGAATTTATTTATTTCACAAAATTTATTACAACACAGTTTATCAATCAAAATTCACAAAATCACTTTATATAAATTATTCTCAAATTTTACTAATCACTTTTACTTTTTATTTCGCACAAAAACACTTTTTAAATCACTTTTTAATTCCTTTTTAATCTTTATACTATCGCTTTCCAAATATTACTTATTCTTACAACTTTACACTATCGCGTTCCAAATACTAATAATCCAATTCGATCTTGTTCGCCTTTTTATATACACAAACCAAGCTTCTCGAAAGTTCACGACTTTTCCAGTTGGAATAGCGTAGAAACATTACGTAACAATTTTTATCATGGAAAATTCCATTTAGTACAGTAAACATTGAGCTATTAGTTTTACTTATTCTATTAAACACTAGGTGTCACCGTCACAATATAATTTAGTAGAATGCTCAAAACTTTTTATAAAACCAAGTAATTTTTCGGCAATTCCCATGCCGCAGTAGTCTAGGTGTTAGCGTTGTGGATTTTAAAATTTTAGATCGTAGTTCGAACCTCGAAAATTACATTCTTGAGATAAATTTTTTTTTCGTTTTTTTTTTTCAAATTTATACGGCCATGTATGATTGAATAATAATGTGACGGTGACACCTAGTGTGTAATAGAATAAGTTAAAATTAGTAGCTCAATGTTAAACTGTTCTAAATGGAATTTTCCATGATACAATTGTTATACACTATTCTAACTAGAAAAATCATGAGCTTTCTAGAAGTTTGGTTTGTGTATATAAAAAGGCGAACGAAATCGAATTGGATCAGTAATATTTGGAAAGCGATAGTATAAAGATTAAAAAGGAATTAAAAAGTGATTTAAAAAGTGTTTTTGTGCGAAATAAAAAGTAAAAGTGATTAGTAAAATTTGAGAATAATTTATATAAAGTGATTTTGTGAATTTTGATTGATAAACTGTGTTGTAATAAATTTTGTGAAATAAATAAATTTGTTGGTGATAAATTGAATTGAGTTTGTATTATTCACAATCCAGTGATACGAACCTTGATTGACAAGGCAAAAACGTAACATTTGGTGACAGCGGTGGGATTGTGAATAAAAAGATAAAGAAAATGATTCTCAACGAATTAAAAGTTCCAGAATTAAAAAGAGAACTAGAGAAACGGGGTTTGGCTACTGATGGTACTAAAGCAGCTTTACAAGCGCGACTACGTGAGGCCATGCAGAACGAAGGGCTGGACGCGGAACATTATGATTTTGGAGAGAAAGTAACGGATGCAGCAACCATAGAGCAGAAAGCAGAAGATAAACAACCGTTGGTCGAAAAGACACAAGAACATTCTGGAAGTTTCGATTTGTCGCAGTTAATAGCTGCTATGAACCAAATGACAGGACAGATGTGTCTCATGAAACAACAAAACGAACGACAAATGGTGAAAATTGAGCAGTCAAACCAAGAAATTAAGAATGAAATGAAACAACAAGGAGAGGAAATTAAAGACCAAATTATAGATGGTCAAAAGAGAATGGACGAGAAACTTCTCGAATTATCTACTAACATTCACGGCGAAGTGGAGAAGCTGCAAATGGAGATTCAAAAGGTTGACGAAAAATTTGAAACGAAGGTTCAGCAGGTCGAAGAAAAATTACAAGCAGAGGTTCAACGTCTCGGGAAAGAGCTAACTGATATCAAGGCAAGTGGAACAACAACACAAGTGGTACAAACCATTCAATCAGTTAAGTTAAAACCACCAAACTTAGACAGTACAACATCTTTCGGCATTTTCAAATTTCAATTTGAAACGGCAGCTAATCAAAACCATTGGAATGATGAACATCTTGTCGCAGCGTTAATAGTGGCCCTTAAAGGTGAAGCTGCGGAGGCCTTACAAACAATTCCGGAAAAAGATCGCAACAGTTATCTCGAAATTATGAAGGCGCTGGATAGGAAGTACGGCAGTGATCACAAGCGAGAAATTTATCGAATGGAATTGAAAAGCCGCTACCAAAAGGAAGGAGAATCACTTCAGGAATTTTCATCGGCAATCGAGCGGCTAGTACATCTAGCACATACCAGTACATCGGCTGATTATATGGAAAGACTAAAAATTGACGCATTCATTGACGGCATTCGAGATCCAGAGACACGCAGGGCGGTGATGTTGTCACCTAAAGCAACCTTTGCGGAAACCATCGCTTGTGCGTTAACAAATGAAACTGCACAAGCCATCACCAAACCGTCAATGAAAATACGCCGAGTAGAAATCGATACAAGCATAAACAACGAGCGGGCAACACAAAGATACCGAGATGGAAGCGGCAAAATCAGATGTTGGGCATGTGATAAGGTCGGTCACATCTCTCGCGACTGCTGGGAATTAAGAAGAAAAAGGGGAAGATCACCATCTCCTATGCAGCGACGACCAAGCGGAGAGCAGGCGTTGGCTAGGCAAGAAGGCCAAATGACGGCGGAGCCGTTAAACTACAACGAGTCAGCTTAAAGGGGCAGAAGCTGACTCCCACAACCGATTGCCCCATAACCTCCATCCGCGTTTCGAAAGTAGCAAGAGGCGGTGACAGCTTAACAATCAAAGGCGACATTGATGGCACGGATTGCATCATCACTCTGGATACGGGAGCAAATCGTACGATTGTCCGTAAAGATCTGATCGATGGAGGTGTACAACCAGCTAATGGATTGAAGTTACAAACAGCAACTGGAGATAGTTCAATAATAAAAGGCAAAAAGATCGTGAAAATAAAAATCGGGAGAACTCTTTTCCAACACGAAGTGCTGATTGCAGATATTGTGGATGAAGTCATAATGGGGATGGACTTCATGAGGGCAAATGGCTTCGTGGTGGATGTTGGACGAGGAGTTTTAAGTTACGATAACATCGAGTTGCCACTTCAATCTAGCAGTGCCGGAGCAACTATCAGGCGAATTATTATTGATCATCGGGAGAAGCTGCCACCGAATTCGGAGACGATCCTATGGGGAAAATTGGAGGGAGGTTCTGGGTCACCCAGGTTGTGGGTTGTGGAAGCTAACGAAGAGGAGAACGGAGCCAAGGAAATTATAATCGGGAAAGCCCTAGTTAAACCAGACAACGACTATAGAGTACCAATTAGGACTCTAAATCTCTCGGATAAGACGAAAACCATCAAGAAAGGGACAGTCATCGGAAAATGTAACGAGGTTTCAACTATAGTAAAGTGTGAACAGAGAAGTCCGGTTGAAAAAGCCGACATGCAAGGGCAGAAAGAAATGGTAGAACAACTTATGCAGAAATGGACCGAAGATCTTACCGAGGCACAGAAAAATTCTGCACATCAACTACTCAAACGGTACACGTCCATATTCTGCAGTACATCGGATAATAACGGAAGGACCTCAATGGTAAAGCACCGCATTGATACGGGAGCAGAGATGCCAATTCGTCAACCACCCAGGAGACTACCTTTGGCAAAACAACAAGAAGTCAATCGAATGGTAACAGATATGCAGGCAGCAGGAGTAATTGAACCATCTAATAGCCCATGGAGTTCACCGGTAGTATTGGTCGAGAAGAAGGACGGTAGCATGAGATTTTGCGTTGATTACCGAAAACTCAATGCTGTGACGAAAAAAGATAGCTACCCACTGCCAAGGATCGATGACACGTTAGACACATTATCGGGTGCTCAAATATTTTCGACATTAGATCTACAAAGCGGCTATTGGCAGGTGGAAGTCCATGAGGAAGATCGCGAGAAAACAGCGTTCAGTGTGGGTAACGGACTTTGGCAATTTAATGTTATGCCGTTCGGATTATGTAATGCCCCTACGACTTTTGAACGATTAATGGAGCGCGTGTTAAAGGGATTACATTGGAAGACTTGCCTAATATATCTGGACGACATCATCGTTATGGGGAAGGATTTTGACGAGCATCTAAAGAACTTGGCGGAAGTTTTGGATCGGATACAGGCTGCCGGATTGAAGTTAAGTCCAAAGAAGTGTAAGCTGTTCAGAACTGAAGTCAAATATTTGGGTCATCTCGTAACGATTAATGGAATTCACACCGACGAAGAAAAGATCGCAGCGGTTAAGAACTGGCCAAGACCTAAAAATTTACACGAATTACGAAGCTTTCTCGGATTGTGCACCTATTATAGACGCTTCGTGCCAGGATTCGCCAACATCGCCAAGAGTTTACACGAGTTGACCAGGAAGAACAAGGCATTCGAATGGAAGAATGACCAGGAAGAAGCATTCGTGGAACTAAGGAGACGGTTGTGTGCCGCGCCAATCCTCGCGTACCCTATACCCAACGTGAAATTTATTTTGGACACCGATGCAAGTAATGACGGTATAGGAGGTGTGTTATCACAGAAAATTAATGGTCAAGAAAGAGTTATTGCGTACTTCTCCAAAACATTATCAAAACCGGAGCGTAATTACTGCGTGACACGGAAAGAATTGTTGGCTATAGTGGAGTGTGTCAAGCATTTCCATAAGTATCTTTATGGCCAAAAATTCCATTTACGGACAGATCACGGCGCTTTACGGTGGCTGTTACAATTTAAGAATCCAGAGGGACAAGTAGCACGCTGGATCGAACGTCTTCAAAGCTACGATTTCCAAATTGAACATCGGAAGGGAAGTGCACACAGAAATGCCGACGCATTATCAAGACGGCCGTGTCCAGTAGAATGTAAACATTGTGGCCATGTTGAAGCAAAGGAAGGCATCATCGACGTTAGGCTTACGCAAGTGCTGCCTGATGAGGAGTGGACCGACGAAATGATCAGGAAAGAGCAATTGGATGATACGGATTTATCAGTTATAATGGATTGGAAGGAAAAGGAACACCGGCCAACTTGGAGCGAGATCGCGGACAAAACTCCCATTGTCAAGGCTTATTGGGCTCAATGGGATAGCCTCCGTCTTGAGAATGGCTGTTTAAAACGATTGTGGGAAAGCACGGATGGCAAAGTGAAGCAAATGTTGCTGGTGATACCAATGTGCCGGATTGTAGAAATTCTGAATGAGTATCATGGAGGAGCAAGTGGGGGCCACCTTGGAATTAATAAAACTCTAGCAAAGATACGTCAACGATTCTACTGGGCAGGATGTAGGCAGTCTGTGATAGAATGGTGCCAAAAATGTGACCAATGTGCGGCGGTGAAGGGACCCGCACGCAAAAGTCGTGGAACCATGAAGCAATATAACGTTGGAGCACCATTCGAAAGAATTGCAATGGATGTAGCGGGCCCATTTCCCACCACTGAGAGCGGCAACAAATATGTGCTAGTAATCATGGATTATTTCAGCAAATGGCCGGAGGTGTACCCCATTCCCAATCAGGAGACGACAACAATAGCTGATGCCGTGGTAAACAATTGGATTAGCAGATTTGGAGTGCCGATGGAGATTCATACCGATCAAGGACGGAATTTTGAATCGGTGGTGTTTCAAGAAATATGCCAGATGCTCGGTATAAATAAAACGAGAACAACGCCTTTGCATCCACAGTCTGACGGTATGGTAGAAAGATTCAATGGTACATTGGAGGAATATCTAGCAAAGGTCATTGAGAAAAACCAACGCAACTGGGATCGACATATACCGATGTTTCTGATGGCCTATCGATCAGCTATACATGACACAACCGGAATGACACCAGCTAAAACGTTATTTGGAGATAATCTACGGTTACCTGGAGATCTAAAGTTTGGGGCTGTACCATCATCGGCTTTATGTGGACAAGATTACGTAGACCGAATGAAAGAGGAACTTAATGAGATTCATCAATTTGTTCGGGAGAAAATACGGATGTCAAGTGACCGGATGAAGGCTCGATATGACATACGAGCAAATAACCAGGGCTTCCAGGAAGGGCAATTAGTATGGCTTCACAACCCGCAACGGAAAAAGGGATTATCACCGAAGCTGCAACCAGCATGGGAAGGGCCTTATACTGTCATCACAAGGATGAACGACGTGGTTTATCGGATACGGAAGGGACATCGAGGTAAACCAAAGGTGGTGCATTTGGAGAGGCTAGCTCTATACAGAGGAGGTGATTTGGGTCCTGTTCGGGACGAACAGGCTTAGGTGGGGGGTAGTGTGACGGTGACACCTAGTGTGTAATAGAATAAGTTAAAATTAGTAGCTCAATGTTAAACTGTTCTAAATGGAATTTTCCATGATACAATTGTTATACACTATTCTAACTAGAAAAATCATGAGCTTTCTAGAAGTTTGGTTTGTGTATATAAAAAGGCGAACGAAATCGAATTGGATCAGTAATATTTGGAAAGCGATAGTATAAAGATTAAAAAGGAATTAAAAAGTGATTTAAAAAGTGTTTTTGTGCGAAATAAAAAGTAAAAGTGATTAGTAAAATTTGAGAATAATTTATATAAAGTGATTTTGTGAATTTTGATTGATAAACTGTGTTGTAATAAATTTTGTGAAATAAATAAATTCGTTGGTGATAAATTGAATTGAGTTTGTATTATTCACAATCCAGTGATACGAACCTTGATTGACAAGGCAAAAACGTAACAATAATAAAAGATGAATGTAAAAGTTGTAAGCTACATTTAGGCTATTATAGTAAATTATTTGTGTTGCAAAGGCACAATTATGACATTTACGTTCACAAAAATCAAGAATTAACTACAAAAACTACATTTACATTTAAGTTACGGTAAATGTATGTATATCAGTAAACGTAGGTATAATTTGGGAAACTACATATATATATGTATTTAGGTGAAGGATCATTAATTCGAGCGAGAATCTTGAAAATTTATATGAAATCGATATTGAAATAATTTTCTGGAAATATTGGATTCAATTTTTAATTGTAGGATTTAATTATTCCAGTGATTTTCTTGACCAAAAAATCACGAAAATGAGTGGAAATTAAATCCTAATGATGTAAATTGAGGCTGGGATTTTTTTTTTTTTTTTTTTTCAAATTAGATTTAGAAGAAATTTTCAAGATTTTCGCTCGAATTAAGTTTGTAAAGTTTTCTCAAGTTATGTCTATACATTTACCGAAATAAGTACAATACATACATTTACAGTACCATATTATATATATTATTTTTGCAACAATAGATGCAAAGATTGATAATTTAAACGGTATTGTTTTTACCTTCAAAATATTCGGTATCATCGCTAATCGGAATATATTAGAATTGATTTTTACTGAATCCAGATAATTATCTTAATCGGGGATCAAATGATTCTTATACTGAGTTATTCATATACGACACTTATATTGCAGTAAATATTTCGACCGCTTTTACCAATGGTTAGCTAGCCAATCACAATATTACACAGATATCATTAATTTCCACTCGCGTCGGTAATCAATGTATACGTATATCGGTATAATTTGGGTGAACTACATACATATACGCATTTGGGTGAAGGATCATTAACTCGAGCGAAAATTTTGATAATTTGTTACTCGGGCTCCTTTGTAATTTTCACGATGTTGGTAAATATTGGTAAGAAGTGTTTTTAAGTGGTATAAGGTGATCCCCATTGGTCTTGATTTCAGGAAAATTCAGACTCCATTTTTATAGTTTTAATGATTTTGTTGAAAATTGGTAAGTATGTTTACCAGTCCAGAGTGTCATCCATTGGAACTTGGGTTTTTTAAATTTTAACTATTTTGTTAAAAGTTGATAAAGAGGGTTTTCGAGTGCCACGAAGCGATTGTGATGGGTATAAATTTTTGGAAAATTCGTTTAGGGGGTTCTCCAGTTGAGCCCGGGCTTCTTTTTTTTAATTTTTACATTTTTGGTAAAAATTTGTGAGCGGGTGGGTGCCAGACAGAGATTGCAATGGGTCTTGGTTTAAAAAAATTAGCTTAGGGTCTTTCAGTGGTATCCGGGTTCCTTTTTTCATTTTAACAATTTTGGTAAACATTTGGTAATGAGAGATATTCGAGCGGCAGGAAGCGATCGCCATGGGTATTGATTGAAGTCAAATAGGGTTTTGAAAGGTCTGCAATGGGTGTTGATTTCGGGAAATATATGTTTAGAGGGTCCTCCGGATGGTCGAGGTCCATTTTTTAAGTTCAACGATTTTTGTAATAATTGGTGAGCAGGGATTTTCTAGTGTTAGGAAACATTTGCAGTGGACTTTGATTTCGGGAAATGTCGTTTAGTGGGTCCTCTAATAGGCCTGGGGTTCGTTTTTTTGAATATTTTTTTATTGATCATAATTGGTGAAAGAGAGTTTTCGAGTGCCAAAACGCGATAACACCGGGTATTGATTCTTAAAAAAAACGTTAAGGAAGTTCTCGTCCGGTGAGCCCCTGTTTGCTTGGTTTTATCTTACTTTTTAACTTACTACCGGTTTCTGAAACGGTTATTTGATTTTTATTAATGTTGGTTGGGATGGTTTTATTTCAGTAAAATTCGTTTAAGAGGATCCTCCTATGGGAATTCATATTTTTATTATTTTCTTTTGTTAATAGTAATTGGTTAGATGGAAATTTTCTAGTGAAAGGAAGCAATTGTAATGGGTTTTGATTTCTTGGAAAAATATTTTAGTAGGCTTTCTGGAGAGGTTCGGGTTTCATTTTTATTTTATTTTCTAACAAAGGAAATCTAATTGTTGTTATTGCTATTGATATTGCATTGTGTTTTGTTGTTTTTATTTGTTCAATTGTGATTTTTGAGAATTATATAGAGATCATAAATTAGTTCCAAATATGGATCGTATAGGTTCTGTAAAATGGCCAATTCCAATGGACCAAAGCCATTTCTCAACCGATTTCGATAGAACTCGGTATGTACCATGAAAATGGGATTGTAAAATGGGAATATGAATATTATTCTAGTTTCAATAGAATTAAACCATTTCCTTTCAATTGGGATGAATTGTATAGAATGGGATTTGTTTAGTATAGAATGGGATTCAAACATGAGTGTCGGAAATTTTTCTGGAAAATCGACAGTCTAAATGGAACTAACATATTGCTCAATTGAATGAGGTGAAACTCAGTGACATGAACGTGTAACAAACGCTAATGTAATTCGGAACGAGCGTAGCTCGGTGCTCCTGGGACTTAAAATAATACTTGCTAAATTTATCTTTAGTTTTACTAGTGTACGTAAGATGTCTAAAATGGTTACAGATAAATACGAAAAAAAATTATTTCATCGCAAAATTATCACACGTTCCTATATTTTGTGAATTGGTATTGCTTTTCCTACAATTTTTGAACTTGAAGTTTCCACAGGTGGTAATATTTGGTACCATTTTTCCAAATTTTTACGACGTTTTATGTCTTTGGAACGGTACTGACAGACTGCTTAATTCTTTTCTTACTTGGTTGAATTCCCAATATCCCAGCATAGATTTCACACTCGAAATTGAAGCGAACCACTCAATTAATTTTTTTGATATGACGATAACACGAACTAATTCTTCCTTAGATTTTAGCATATATCGTAAACCAACGTATACGGACGCCATCATCCCTAGTTCATCTAACCATCCTCATAACATTAAAATGTCAGCTTTCCACTCATTTTTGGACAGATTAATTAACATCCCATTGACGAACACAAATTATAATAAAGAATTGAGGTGTATTCTGAAAATAGCCACCAATAACGGTTATACAGAGCAAACCATAATTAAATTATTGAACAAAAAATTAAAAAAACAAACGTTAAATAGTATTTACCCCACGGATAACACATCATCCCTGGTTTGGCGTCGTTTAGATTATGTTGGTAAAACTAGCCAGAGACTGAATAATATTGTATCCCGATTTAGTGACATTAGATTTGCTTTTTATAATAGAAACACTATTAAGAAATTAATTTTTAACAACATAGAAAAAACAGATATCCTTTCCAAGTCAGGTGTTTACAAAATTGATTGTAATGATTGTAGTTTCAGTTATATTGGACAGACAGGACGTAATTTTAAAATCAGAGCCAATGAACATTTATCAGGGCTTAAAGAGTCTTCTTTTCATAATCATTTAATCCAACAAAACCATTCCTCATTCATGAATAATTTAGGTATTTTGCATATACAAAATAAAGGTAGGCGTTTAGATACCCTAGAATCATACGAAATTAGGAAAGCTATATTTTTTAACCAAGATATCTTAAATGAACAAAGAGAGATTCGATTTTCACCCCTCACTGATCCTGTGTTATTTCATAATCGACCTTCATAAAATAATATTCTCTTTTATTTCTCTTTTATTCTCTCTTTTATTTTTACTCGCACCCCTAAATTATTTTATGATAGATGCTATGCCTTTTTTTTTCAATTTGCTTATATTTTTGGTTTGTATTAGTTTATTTTGATGGTAAAAATTTTAGTTATATATTTTTTTTATGATTGTTAGTCTTTGTGTGTTTTTATTACTAGTAATTTTATATTTAAACCACCATTTTTGTAAGTAACTGTTAGTTTAACTCCTGATGATGACCTAGCAAGCCGAAATCGATTGAGAATAAATTGTATCTCAAATTTGCGAAATATTAAACAAGTGTTTTATTTAAAATGTTATTAAATGTGTTTCGTCAAGTGCCGACGGCAATAAGTGTTAACAATATCAATTTTATTAGACAGGATAGTAATAGCTTTGATAATGTCATTTGCACTATTATCACAAGATTTTGTCTCCACTTTACTGGGATTTATTTTCATTGAACAATTTACACTGCACTTCCAGTCTTTTTTTTTGCACTATAGAATCTAGTTCATTTTTGCTTAGATTTAGACAAATTGCATGATAAATTTGGCCACATTGACAACAGATGATTTTATTTAAATCATCCCGTTATACAGAAATTTTACGTATGTGGGACAACCGATGAATCGGCGCCGATATTAACTAAAAAACCAAGTTTTATGTTTGCACATATAACTACTATATGCGACGGTTTAAAGTCACACCATCTGTTGCGGCCCGCAGAATGGATTAACCTAGTTGTTTTCGGATTTTTTATATGTAGGGGACTTCTATTTATTTACAGTAAAGTAGAATCAGTATTTAAGAAATTATTAATGGTACAAAAATATTAATTATCAATAGAAAATAATTTAAGTAACTCATTTCAAAACGAATTTCATGATATATTTAAATCAAAAATTTCAAAAAGGAGAGTTAAAAATTCGCGACATTTTCAAGACTGGTTCAGAAAGTGCTTAGTTTTTAGTAACAGAATCAATATGTAAGAAACCGCGCAAACCACGTAAAACTCACCGATTGATCTGATTTTTGGATGTTTAATGCAAAATCAAAAATAAATCGAAACGTGTATCATTATTTTCTTAACGGTGATGGTGGTGGTGATGGTGATGATGAAAACTAAAATGATGATGGGAGTGATGATGATGACGGTGATTGTGGTTATGATGGTGATGGTGATGATATAGGATGGTATGATGGTAAGATGGTGTGATGGTATGATGGTTGATGGTATGATTGTAAGTTGGTATGATGGTATGTTGTTATGATGTTACGATGGTACGGTATTATTATGGTATGATTATTTGATAAAATATTAGTAAGATGGTATAATGGTACGATGTTATGATAGTAAGCTTGACCTCTTAACATGGTTAAACCAATTTTTACAATAAGGAATGAAATCTGCCAAAAAGAAAAAAACACACTTTCGTTGAAATAGAGCGAACACAAAATTTTGGGTTCTATCAGCACTATATCCACAAAAACAAATAAATAACCTGCGAATATAGAGCGCTTAGTGAAGTTCAGTTCAGAGTTATCACCTTTCCTCCGAAAATATGTTAAACTGAATGCGAACATCTTTGCATTTTTATTAAATAGATTTTCTTTTTACCTATTTTCAGGTGTGGTTTCAAAATCGGCGGGCCAAATATCGAAAACAGGAGAAACAATTACAAAAAGCATTAGCACCATCAGTGATACCATCATGTAACGGTATGATGAGAAATATACAAGGATATAGTGTTTCTAGAGGTTACCAACCGTATCCCCACCCTAATTCAATAAATAGATATCCACAGGTAACTGTAATTATTAAATCTATACATTATTAATTAGAACCAATTATTTGAATATACAATTTTAGGATTTATTCCAAATGGGCGCCACATCATATCCCGGTATGACACAACCATTTTCAATGGCTCATAGTACAAACATGAGTTCGGCAGGCATTCGACAAGATTCAATGGGTGAGTGTTTATTCATTAATCATTAAAAATTGTAAAACCCTAAAAATATTCCTGCAAATTAATTTAAATACACAATCACACAATAATTTTGCCATAGCCAAAAAACACAAACAAACCATTTTTGATTTAATTAGCGTTTTGGTCGTTTCGTTTCATTTACGTGACACAAGAATTCCACAGAAATACGCGATACGTTTTCATCTTTCATTACGTTAATTAAAAAAAAAAAACATTTCAAATATATTTACACACAAACAAAATTATTCCTGTTTATAAAATGATTATTTATTTATTTTAAAAAATATTAATTTATAAGAAACAACAACAAGTTTTATTTAATTATGAAACTTTCCATAGCATCATCCATTATGCTGTATTTTTAAACCTCACTTTCTTTATCTCGAATATGTGTTTATGATACTATGAAAAAGGACGATTTTATTAATAAAATGGAAAAATACTTTCCAACGGCGAACGCTGATCTAACGGAAAATCTAAAAACCAAATTTTATTAAATTTACAACAACATCAAATAAAAGAGAATAAATTTGTTAAATATTTATTTCAGTGTCATTACATATTCCTGTTTTTCCTTTTTTTTTTTTTGAGCTTACCTTCATTTTGTGTTTTTCTGAAAAGGTGAATAAAATTTAATTTGGATTTTTTTGTTTTGTTTTTTTTTTTTAATACGAAACAAACAAGTCGAATGTATGAACAACCAAAAAGAGATCAAATAAACCGATTTTCCGTTTTTGTACACAAAATAATTAAAAAAAATAAAACAAAAATTTAGAAATTATGGTGCTTGTACATCCCCACAGAGGAATGATAATTTGTTGCTACGTTCGGAGGTATTTGTACTTGAAGGTTAGAGCATAATGTTCAAGAACATAATGTTCATTTAGGGCTGTCAACTGATCATTTTGCGTTTATTTTGGTCAAATATCACCAACACATAAAGAACATTAAATGTTGAAGCTACTAAATATATTTTTGGGTTGATGAAGATGAAAGTTGTTCGAAAAAATTATTAATAGGTAGTCTGACAAAAAAATGTAAACCTGTCTACCGAAATGTTAAGAGAAACGTTACGAACTATTATGAAAATTACAAAGTTTCATCGTTAAGGCCTAACTTGTCTAGGCCTAAAGGAGTCCCATTTCCATACCCACATCCCACAGCTTTCATAAAAATAATAGGAGTTACTCTATTCTGGGAACGGTGTGAAGAGGCAGCCGCAATAGAATGGGACTAACTCTAATGAAAGTGGAGTTGCGTTACCATATGAACTATAAGAAGGGCTTCCATCAATTTTTTTACATTTTATAAACACGTCGAACAGGGAAACTTTTTTGAAAATTTTCATTTCATTTAACTTACATTTAAATTTTATTTTGTTCAACTAATTTTTTTTTTTGTTATTACATCTTGACCTGTCGTATACTTATTGCTCTGGGCGAAGTACTTTGAAAAGTTGGCAACGCCAAGAGCTTTTAATTTGCAAACTTTTTTTAACAGCAAATGCACATTCTTTTTAAGTGCTTAACTCTGAACTTCACAAGGTTATGAATTGCAAATTACCAAACTCCAATCATAGGGCCGAACTTCAAATATCTAAGCTCACATCAACAATTTGAAAATGTTAAAATAAACAATAAACATGTTTGAGTAAATTATGCAATGAACTGTACATATGTACGATGAAAGACATCGATGCTTAAGTACTACAATATTGCAAGCATTATAAATGTGCATGTGATTATGCTAGCGGTTTTAAAGCGCTCCTCAAGGGATTTAAAAATATCCAGTTTTGCAGATTTTGATTAAATAAAATACAATTCTTTAGCCATCCCAACAAACAATATAATGTGGAGGTGCTCTTTACAAAACGGGTCTCTAGCAATACGTCCTCGAGTTTGGCTGCTGCGTTAGGTTTAAAAATAGAGTTTACCAACTCCAACATTTTACTCAGGGACCTTCGGGCTTGGAGGTATATCTCTGGAGCTCCGGATTTTTGGCATCATTTCACCAGGTTTCGTTACAATTTTTGCAAGCAACTTCAAATTACAATTAAATACACAAGAAGGGCTGCCATCAATTTTTTAGTCATTTCCCAATTTATCTGGCGGCTGCTGATTTAATTGTTCACGCAGGCAATAAATTAAATCAATTTTGTTAACAATTTTAACTTATACGACGAATTGATTTGGGAGAAAAAAATTCAAATTTTATTTTATTTTTAAATCCTATTAGGGAGCATTTTAATTTTTTTTGTTTCAAAAGCCATCAAAGTTTCCGGGGGGTTCCGCTATTTAAAAAAAAATTGTTATACTAACAAGTTATTTGATAATTTTAAATAGTTCACTTAGAATCCGTAGCATAGAAAAAATGGTTCAGGTTAACGTTAATCGATCGGATATTAACAGAAATTTGCCAAGTAAATTTATTCTGAAGCCTGTTGCACTTCAAATTCATAGCAAGTTATATATACAGTTTTTGTAATCGGTTCACATTTCAATTTCACCTGTCAGCGATTACCTCTGGATGTTGATTTGTATCTCTTGCGTATTTTCGAGTTACGAGAACTCACAATTCATCTCATATTTGCGTTTTGCTAAATTTCCATAAAATTCTCGAAATTCATAAATTGCTTATAAAATTAACCACCAGGCATCTCGATTTTCGGATCTCGTTGTTTTATATAATTTTCGAAAATGAAGTTTGATTTTGTACAATGGAAATGTCTTAATAGGGATATTCCCGTTGAATTGCGTCATATGTATCCGAATTATAGGAACTTTCGGATTTTCGATATTTTTCGGGTATATTCGATTTTTTTTGTGAATAATCGTGTTTTTCGATATTACTGGGAATTTGCAAAGGGGGTTTGAGTTGCGTGGTATATCTTTGAATTAGGAATATGTTGCTATTTAGGCCGCTTAGGAAATAAAATAATAATATGAATTTTAATGTTTCAGAATCGGGCGCAATATTACTATTATAAATACAGGCTTTTTGTTCAAAGGAACTGGAAAATTTCGAGCTAAGAAAAAATTATTATAAATTGTTGTAGTAATGTAATAATGCCTTGAAAATCGACAACCCTTTAACGAGGAAACGAAGAAACACGGAAGATGCGTTTCACGAAATTATAGATTTTTTTACGAAGCAAAACACATGCATTTTTCATTATGACTTGTCAGTGGGGCACCGTGGGATTTCCAATTTCTGAACTTTATTTTTTAGTTTATAAATATGCTCTCGCTTTTGTTGGTTTCTATTGCTAATCACATTCAATACTAACATATTCCACAAGGATATATCAAAATGTATCATAGGAAACATTTCATACCAAAAATTATTACTTGTGAATATTTAACACGGTAATCTAGAACGGTCTTAGAATAAAGTGCATTTCGGATTCTATAGTGTATTTTGTTAGCTCAACATAGTTGGTAAAGCCATTTAGAATTTTTTCAATCCCTTTTGTAAAATGAATTCCATTTTATTTACAACCCTTCTAAAGGGTGTTATCTAGAATTTGAATTTGTTTATGAAGTATCAACTTTCAAGATACCAGATCCAAGATTTCCTCAGAGGCCAAATTAACCAAAAAATGTAAAGTTTTTGTTGGAATAATAATTTAAAACATTGGTTTGCTTATTGTATATTAAATTAGAAAACAAAGCCTCTTTAGTACCACAAATTAATATATACAGAAGCTTTATGTCTAAGATATTTATGAAATTTTATAAAATCAATGATAAAAGTGACAATTGTGAGTAAAAAAAAAGTTTGGCATGTTACCCATTGTCTTTGCTAAGTTAATAATAATTATAATATTCAGTGTGGTCATCTAGCGTCAATATTATTCGTTTTGTCAAATATTTTTTTTCTTGCAAAGCTCCAACTATTTTCATGAAAATACCCGATTCAAATAAAAACTGAAACAAACGAAATACACGTTTGATTTTCTTTAAGAATGTATTTATTATATAGTACCAAAGCAACCTTTATTATACAAACCCATAGTCTAAAAAACGAAGATTTTATAAGGGAATTAGAAACGAGGAAAAAATCAAACTTTTCATAGTAAAACACACAAAACATATGGGAAATCACTTTTTTTCCTAAGACAAATTTTTAAATGAAAACGTTCCAAATTGAATTTCAACATTTATGAATGTCGAACCTCATGTTCGGAAAGTGACCGAAACGAAATGTTGCCCTTAGCCAATGAGTGCATTACCTTTAATTTAAATATACGATTACATAATTTGGTCCTTAGGTTTCATGCCTCACGTATGATTTATTATTGAAATGACGTTATCAAGCAGCGAAGAAAGCCGCGCCGCGAACCTCTGCGCGAACGGCTCATTTGATCGGAGCAATTCTGTTGTCAAAATTTGCGTAAAAAAACAGTGACGATCAATTAATTTTACATTCAAATGATAAATCTCTATGAAACTAATAATAAATAAATTGATTTTCACAAACATAATATCGTTAGTCTCACTGCGTATAAACGTTTTCAACCAAAAACTCTACATCCGTGTAGAGGACACAGCCCACCCGATGTTTTTTTTTTGAGAAGCTGGTGGGTGCTTGTGATTTCTAACTCACATAACTATCGCGATTACTAACAGGCCGCTCGCGCTTTTTTTTTAATTTCAAATTTGAATGACAACCTAAATTTTTACTGTGAGATTTTATAACATAATCGAAGGAATTATGAACATTTCTAATTTCAACCCGAACTTATATCGGTTATATGACTTAAATCAAAATTTAATTTTTTTCATGTAATAATAGAAAGTATATAGGTTTTTTGCCAATAGAATAAACAATTGATGCCACTTTTTTAAGTTAAAGAACCGTTATTCGAAACGTACTAATGGATCATATTTGTCTCTTTGCTAGAGAGCTATCCTAACAATATCTTTGAAGCAAAACCGAACCCCTTTCGCCATGTCAAGACTGTGATCTTGAAAGAGTGGCACGCGCGCGTATACACGTATTAAAATAAATTAAAGTATTAAAATAAATTAAAAAGATTTATCACCAAATAAAACTACAAATTGTTGTTTTAGGAAAAAAAAAATTATTTTCCTTGTAAAAGAATTCTCCAGTTTGGATCTCGTCTACATTTATATGCTTTATTGAACGTTTTTCTTGAATGCAACATAGCCTATAAAATTCCACATAGAGGCTTCTTGTAAATTGACATCCAAATTAAAAAAATTCTCGGATATATCAAAAAAGTCAGTTTTAATGGGCCCTCCAACGAAATCTCATCATCAAACATAAGTTCGCTGAACACACGATTTTGTTAAGTTTCGTTGATGTCAGTAGAAGAAAGACCTCCAGCATTCATCCAAATCTTGTTCTAAATAGAAATATTTGAAAGTAGACTAATTATTTTAACAGTTATAATTTTAAAGAAACCACTTACTGATTGCGGTTATGGACCATTAGCTCCCCTGAAATTTTCTAAAGGGTCTTGATTGAGCACGTATTCAATACCGTTTTTTTGAGCCTCTTCTGAAAGTTTAGATACAGAATTTATGGTTAGTTTAATACTATTGAAATAATAAAACGTGGTTTTATTTTAAAATATTGAAACTTCATTGCGAGGCATAAAAGCACTTTCAAAAATATTCTTGCTGAATTTAGATTTGGAATTAAGACAATCGAACACCTTATGTCGAACGGCATTTTTAATATGTTTTAATGCCAGCCGCCAAAGATCTGCTAAAAATTTGGGTAGCATACTTTACCCGCATTTTCTCAAACTGATTGCGAAAGACATGTTTACATGTAATTTTCGAATAGCATTTTGTAAAAGAATTTTATTCTATATTATATAAATGTTCAACAATTTTCCAGCTTACCACACCATCTCGGCATTTTAAATTTGATTTAAGTAAGGCATTTCATACTGACTTTATAAGATAAAAATTTGAAGGTAAATGGAATTTTAAATTCTTTCTTTATTATCTATACATCAGGGAAGAACGATAGTATATGTTTCGAGCACCAGTTTGCTGTTAGGGATTGCAATACCGATAATCGATTAATCAATTAACCGATACGACGGCTAAAACCAGATTTTGAATTTATCACATAAATACATTATTACATAAATGTTTTCGGTTAACCTTACCTCACAAGTTTTAGTATTTTGGCTTGTTTAAAACTTTAAACAAAACATAAATTTGAAAAGTTGGCCTAATCTTGTCTAGACCAGTACTTCCCATACTTTCTTCTGGCGGCCTCATTTTCAAATCGACAAATTTTCGAGCAATATTTTGCTGTAAATTTAGTTCAAAAACCGGCCTTACACAAATATGTTGTTATGAAAGGTAATGAAATATTAACTTCCGACGGTAAAGGCAATTTAGTATAATATCAATAATATACATATATTGACGTACAATTAGTCAAATCTCATAATGAGGATGCAATTCATAAGTTCGGCAAGTTCCCTCTTTTTAAATATTTAAGCACATGGCAACTTGCCATGATCAAATACTATACGAAATAGATAATCCTCAAATAAATTTACAGAACGGTTTAATCATTTAGTTATGATCGGAAGAGGATATAATTGCTGATGACGATGGCTTAGAACTAGCGAAAAGGATAGTTATCGGCAACACAAATAATGATTTTGAAATATATTAAAGGCATATTTGGTAAAGAAGCCGAATTGAAATTGGTACTCCAAAACAAAATGGAACAATTCGTCCGATATGCTCGTAAGGTTCAAAGTTTTCAATTTTTCCCAAGTATGAAAGCAACCGCTGAAAAATTCGGATGTTATCACTAGTCCCCATCTTTGAACCAATTAAAAGTGGCAGCAGAAATTCTCAACTGCCAAGGGACAGCTTATGTGCAAGGGTAATTTTATGTTCTGTATTTCCATATCTGAATAATTATACATTTAAACAATATTAAAATAAATTGAAGACTTACTCGGATGCCTGTCTGTGAATTAAGGAAAAAATGGTAGAAGAGTGGCATTACCAACTCAACCGAATGTTTGAGAATCTTCAGCGCTGAAGGATAATTTAAACGTAAAGTGCCAAAATAAAATTTTATCGATAAAAAAACGAAATATCGATAATTCAATTTGAGCTAATTCTGTAATTCCTACTCGCTATTCATCCGGCTACTTTTTTGATTTTGACCGTGTATTAAGTAAAATCTTGCTAAAGTGTTTGGCGTTTTCATTTATGCTTAAAATGTATTTATGATTGTTATTTAATGATTTAATTGCGCTTAATTTTCTGGTCAGAATAATTTGCTTATTTTAAGGCTATAATACTTTTAAAACGGTAAAATATTTTAGACGATAACACGATTAATTTTTTATAGTTTTAATGGCATTTTCACACTATGATGAGTTCCGTCCATTATTGAAAATTGACTCAATATTTTTCGATATTCGATCAAAATTAAAAGATTTTTCTTGGCGTTACAATTTATGTAAACATTTATGCTACGGATGCTGCTTTCGTTTTGGTATACAATAAAACTGTTACCCACCCATGAAGAACTGCTCGACTTTTCGATATCACTCTGAATAGTACTGAGAGTAACACCAGAAATAGCAGTATGGTTAGCCGGATTATTAGATGAAAAAAAAATTTAGGGAACGGAATTTCGTTTTAATTTACTCGTAGAATAACACCGCGATTCGAAAACTTTTGACATATTTTGACAAATTTCAAGTCGTTATTTTCTAAATTACAATTGGAAATCCATTCGTTATATTTTGGATTTTTGGCAGTCAATCTAAATAATCGGATATTGTGCCGATTTGAAGATTTCCCAAAAAATATTAAATTATTGAAAACGATGCATAACTAACAATTTTGGTTTTTCTCTAACACTTTATTCTACAGCTTCTACGCTTTATTCTGGTGGCACATTTCTTCCCACACTATCGTGTAGAGTAAAATCAGTTTCCAATTTATCAACAATTTCAGTTCGTCAAAAATGTCTAAAGCGTGAAAATTTGCTCTAAGAACACTGTTGTTAATAGTAAATTTTTACGATTTGTAAACTTCGCTAAGGCGTTAATCTTTCCACTCGGTGAAACGGCAAACTAACTGATATTCCTGTTGAGACTTGCCACACATAATTAAATTTTCCAAACCAAATTTACGATTTCAGTCATAATCATTTAGTGAAGTAAGTAAGAAAAGTAAATGGTTTTCCTTAAATTTCTTCAAAAAATTTCTTGTTAATGGACGATGTGAAACCTGAGAAGCTACCCTTCCGTTTATTATGACCTTTGAACCTAGCGAAGGATGGTTCAGAGGACCGAGACCTTTAATTTCGTGTATCAATTTAAAAAATTTACGTCTGCTACGAGTATATAGTTAAAAAAAAAATTTAGTAATCTGCTAAATTGCAGCAGATTTGCTACATTATTAACGTCTACAAGTGGTAACGTTCACTAAAAATTTTGGAAATTACATTAAACCATTAACAACGTTTTAAATGATAAATCTTTGCTAAAATTCAATATTTTTAAAACATTTATGTTTTTAGTAACATTAGATCAACATCAAATTTCTACAATTTTTAAGCACAAATTTCTGGAATTTAAAATGATATAACTGTTCAAATTAATCAAATAGACAGAAACCAAACATAGTTTGGATTACTTAGAATTTGCTGTGGATTGCTACTGGATTAATTAGAATTTGCAATCATTACAATTTTAAAAAATTAAAATGAAAAAGATTCTGCTCCCATATAACTTCATGTTGCAAATTTTTGTTACAGCGTTTGCAGTCGAGCTTTCCGTCGTTTTGGTCGTTCTCTAGCTAACTGGTTTCTAGGTACTTTACTTGTTTCTTCGGCTCACATCAGTATCGGTTATACCAGAACCATCTTGATATGAATAGAGCCGGCATGTAAAAAATGAACTTAAAATAAAGGACATAGAAACACTAAAAAATAATTTATTTTCATAGAGTTTGTATGAAAAAACGCGATTTCGATTGACGAAAAAATATGAATTAAAAATTAAACTTAGATAAATAATTTTTTTCTGAAATCGCTAATAAACAACTCAATGACTAACTCATTTAAAGCACAGATTCTCAAGCTTCCCCATTTTCCAGATATAATCAAAAGAAAATAAAGGAATTAAATTAAAAAACGTTCTACAACAACAACAATATGTATTAAAAAGAGAATATTCTATTTAATGACGTCATCACTTATTCACAACTAAAATCAATGGTAAAAAAAAGACAATACGTTGAACAGCCAAAATTAAAATAAATCAAAGAGAGTCAAAGAGAAAAAATTATAATAATATGCATTGAGCGAGAAGAAATCAAAAAAATCAAATCAACCCAGATTGTTATGCATCACAAATAAACGAAATAACCAACAAACATTAATTGTAACATAAATGCCTTATTTATTTCTCAGGTATTAGAAATATTATTTAAATTAAGTCACAGCTGAAAATAAATACAACATGATTAATATTTGGCATCGATTTTTATTCCCAAAAATTATTGACACATCCAAAATAAGTTTTTGTTTAGAATATTTGAATTGTCATAACATTTGAGAGCGGTGTATAAAATAAAATAGCTCTTACTTATTATTCCCATTCCTAGATGTCACTTAACACACAAATAAAAAAAACAGGGATTCGGGCTGAGTAAACGATTTGAAAGAAAACTTTTTACGTAAAATTAACATAATTTATTTCATAGCAATGGTTTAATTTTAATAAATTTATAAAAAAAATTGTATTAAATTAATTATTATTACAATTTAGTTATTACTATAGAGTGAAGCCACCAAAAATATGTTTAACCGAATCAAAAATCAGACCGATTTTTGAATCCGACCGGTTCGATCACCTATTTGATTTTTTTTATATGGTTTTAATTGTAGGCGACATCTATGGTTTAAACAAAAGTCGTTTATAAAGCATTGTCACATGATATGAATCTGTATTCGGGCAGATTTTTGTCATGTGGCGATGCTTTTAGAAGGAGACTAAAAAGAGATGGTTATATTTGTTTATAAATTTTATGTTATGACGTATTTTACAACAACAACATTCCATAAAAGTTTAGCAATAGTTTATATTCCAAGAGGATTTTCACTAAGAAATAAACATTTTCATGATTCGATTTTTCAATCAAATAAAATTACATGTTTTATGAACATTTTCGTATAAAAATAATGTAAAAGCTCATAATTCTTATACACTAAAAATGTAAATGAAAACAAACGTTTTCCCATATAGTTTCATAGTAAAGAAAAAATTTCATGTACTTTATTTTAAGCTTAGTAAAAAATTCAGTCAATGTGGAGGCTCTTATTTATAGAGTAGGCTCTGGTTATACCAAAACCAACAAAAATGTTTATACAAGCCATCTCGTTCGCTCCTTACACAGATCCTATCAAAAAAATGTACCTATACTTATTTGTTTTGTGTATACATATATACTTTCTGATTTATTTTATACGCATCACTAATACTACGAATTAACGTACTTTTTTATATCTTAAGTGTTTGTACCATAACCTGTTTGTACTGTTTGGCTTGTATATACATTTTTGTTGGTTTTGGTTATACACATATTTTCTGATGTGTATTGGGGTAAACGTCAAATAAAATTAAATGTTTGTTGTTTAAAATTTTGTCGTTGCCATGACAATACATTTTACGTACATTTTTCAATTCTGAATATAGCACACTCTGATTCAAATTTCAACCTAAAACCGCGACATGTTGCAGCTAGATTCATTCAGTTAATTTTACAAACTAATTTATAAAACTTAAAAATATTCAAATTAAATAATAACACAAGAATAATTATTTATTAATAGTAGTTTAATATATTATCATTACAGGTACGATATAATAAATCACTATGTACAACAACTACTTCTTGTGTTATTCTTAAGTTATGTTGGTGTCTTACATTTGCTTTTATATATTCGTCTAAAAAGTTTCAGCCGTTTTTTTACTCAAATTTCGACACATTAAATTTTTCACTGTTAAAATATGCAACTTCTCTTTGAAGCCAAATTGCTCCGAAGTTCCTCAGCGATGTGATGGCTGCTTATATGTCAGCCAGAACCGATCGACACGCTTTTCTTTCTGACACGGAATCATCACCATAAACTGCACACATTTTTGTAGCCGACAGCATTGTCTCCTTCCCGTATCTAATTTCTTCTTTAAGTTCAGTTGTTTTTAACACAGTATAACTTTTCTCTACAAAAATGAAAACAGTGTCTATAACAATCTATGAAATGTCATCTTTAAAATGGAATTTCAAAAATGACGTCACACTTCAAACAAATGAAATATATAACTGCCCTATATTGTCAAAACGCCGAAAATGTTCCATCCCAAATTCAGAAATGTCAGGTAGACAATTTAGTGAAGGAACAAAATAAAATTGTAAAGTAAAGCATTCACCTAAACCTGTTTTACGCGGCAAATACGTTCTAATCGTCTAAAAAAGTCGTACAAAAACGGTTTAGGGTAATACCGTAAAATAACGGAATTACTTTTATCATTTTTTTTTGCTTTGCAATTGTGATAATTAAAAAAAAATTCTTTGTATCCTGTACTTTGTTGTCCAAGCGGCTACTCAGCCATACATACGTACATACATATATACCAGCATTTTCTTGTTTTGAATAGAAACGTTTGCAGTTTTTTTGCATGTTCGCTTTATTTTGTTGTTGCCCTAACGACAAAAAATGAAAAAATTTAATCATAAATGCGTACAACAAACAAACCCGATTAGCAAAATTCTTAATTCCTTCAGTGCAATAAGGTTTGTGGTGGAAATCTTCACACACTTATTTTAATTTTATTAAATTGGCTTTTAAAAATTATTTCACTTCATTAGACGGACAGTCATCAAAAGGCAAATGAACGAGAAACTTAGTAGGAGAACTTTGGATGAGTAGCGACGAACCCAATAAATATAGAAGAGTATTTTCACTAAAGGCAGTATGCGCGAGAAAAACAATTTAGCTAAAAATATTTTTTACTAAAAAAAAAAGATAAAAAATATTAAGGTCTGTAAAACCCATGCAATCCAATCCGAAAGGATAAAATTCTTACCAAAACAAGAATAGGTATTTCAAAATAATATAAAATAAAATTGTTTAAACATAAATCGTGTAAAAATAAATTAGATAAAAATAAAATTACGTAAAACTTCAGTTAGAAAAGTTTTTGTTGATCGGTGCAATACACTTCATCGACATATTACATTTTAAAGTGTTAAATACTTTTAGGAGGAGGAATGGACTAAAGTTCAAATATGGAAGATGTCCGGGTTAGTCCGTTATTACATTAAAGGCCTCATATAGTTAAGGCATTCTCGGCAAACCACTCACAATACTTTCTCAAGTATCTTCCTAGCATCATCTTTCGAACTTATTCAAGTTAGGATTGAGCGAATTTCACGAATCGGGAAATGCTAGCTTTATTTGGAACCAAAGAAACGGTCAACTACGCGGAAGTCTTATAGTGGTTGTAAATTCGTTTATAATATAACGTTTATGCGTCTTATTTTGGGAATTTAAATTGTTTAGAATCCACGTGCCTTACAATATAAAAATGCTAAGTTATGAAACCTCATGAGGTGATCACAAGTCAGCTCATTCTAAAACCAAACCCCCAATCAACCCCTAAATGAACCCCTTAATCCCTTACTCAATCTCTAACTCGCCATCCAACTCAACCCCCAACTTAAGCCCTAACTCAATTGCAACGCAATCATCAAATCAACCAAACCCTCAACTCAATAACCTATTCAACCTCCAAATAATCCCCAAATGAACCCTTCATTCAACCGCAATTAAACCGCAGCTCCAACCAAATCTTGATCTCTACTAAACTTCACCCAAATCAATTTTGAAATCAACTCGATTTGAAAACTACTTGCTTGTTTGATCCCAACTCAAATTAACTCTAGCGGATATGAATCAACTTAGTCTAACCTAAGCCCCAAATAAATCCAACCCCAACTTAATAACCTACTCAACCACACCCCAACCCTGAACGCAACTCTCAACTCAACGCCCAACTCAATCTACTCAATCAACAAGGTCCGAAAAGTTGAATGCGTACTTGAGCTGCACTCAGAACAACTCTAGCTAACTTGCAACTAAACTCTCCACCTCCAAATAAATTCCTAACTCAACAGTTGAATCAACCCCAACTTAAACCCAATCCAACTCCAACTCGACCCCAAACTCAGCCGTCAACTCAACCCTAAACTCAACGGCTAACACGATCCCCAAATCAGCATTGGCGATAAATTACATGCGTATGTGAACTTAAGGAAAGTTAACTTCCAGCTCAACCCTCAACTCATCCCTCATTCAACTCCAACTCCAAACTTAACTCTCAACTCAAACCCTAATTAACACGCTCAGAAAACTGCAAATAAATCATTAAATCAACGCGATTCTGAAATTAACTCAAATCAAATCAACCAATCTTCCAAATATATGCCAAACTAAACTTCTGACTAAACTCTGACCGAACTTAACTCCAACTTAACCTCAACTGAACCCGCCAATGGAACTCAACCCAACCGGAAACTCAACGCCTGACCCAATTCTCAAGCTAGCATAGATAGACAATTGGCCATTGTGGATCGAAAACCACTGGTAACATCATTTCATGGTAAATGACATTACAAAAAGTATTAGCTTTGCGTGTTGTAAATATATATCCTGATGATCTAAAAATGTTTGTTCCTATTTAGTGTAAGAATAATCTATTACTTTTAAATGTAAGCTAGTATAAAATAGTGTCATTCACTCGATCACGTTATCATATCACTATTATCATATCACAAATGATTATAATACTAGTAAGTAGTAGTCTTTATATCATTTAACATCATCATTAGCATTAAATCGACACCCTCTGTTTGGAGTTTCTAAAGCGAGGTTTGAATTAATTTAAATAATTTAAGAGATTTCCTTTTCTCTATCAATCTTAAGATTCTACACAATTCGAATAAGCATCTTCGGTCAACCACGCTTTTGAACCTTTTCCGCGGAAGGAAAATTTTTTTATTCCAGTCCTATTTATAAATAATGTGTGGGGATCCTAGAAACTTTCTTTTATTTTTAACACAAGTTGCAGCCTTGTCTCGCATTATTCCTAGAGCACCTTAATATTCTTAAAGGCTAGTAAAATGTGCCTTGTTTGCAAGTAAATAATTTCCTTTACTTTACTAGTATTGGGGAAGCGACCTATTTAATTGGTTGATCAAATAATTAGCAACTCGATGAACACGTGAGTTACAAAATGTACAGCAATATTTTGAATTATGAGTTCAATCTTTGTAAACATTGAATCCATATATCATAAAATATTGGCACCTAGTTTAGTTATATGTAATATGTATAATATCATATAATTTAATGTTTTCAAGTCTGTTACATTCAATAATATCCAATTTCCATGTAAATAATGTACAAAATTCGTATCCATAATTGTATCACTTTTCTTAATCTCTTTGCAAAGGCAAAAAGGAGTATAAGTAAAAATAAATATTTATCATCCATTTTTAGATCTATGATGGAACTATAGAAATATTTATGTGAAAATCTTCAAGAAAAACAACAAAAAATAAATAAATAAAATGGGAAATTTGATGAAATTTTTTTTTTTCTGCTGCCTTAAGATGTTGTGTGCATTACTATTTACCGAACACGTCTAAGAAAATTTATCATTTCCTGTAGGCGGAAAACATATTCAAGGGGATGAACGTAACATTTTTTTTTGTACTTATAACACACAAAAAATAGATTTAACATCTTAAGATTATTGATGTTTCTTGAAAATGTACAAGTATATGTATGTATGGATGAGTATACAGCTAGTAAAATGTATATTTTGGTACGTATATTTAAACGAAATACCTGTCTACTTTACATGTTTATAAAAATTAATTTTCTAAACGTGTAAAGCATTATCTGTGTACATTGAGTCAAAAAATTTATTGGCTTGTTTATGGAGACACGAATTCTAATCAGTGGATTTGGATTATGATCAAAACATAAAATATGTGACTTGATTTAATAAAATATGTCGAAAATTGATGGAAAACTGTACACGCATGTACTCTCGTAAGTCTATATTTAATACTGTTTAATTTTTGTGGCAGTGCTTTTGATTGCCTCGAACAAACAATGTTATTTGTGTGGTAATAATGGGTGCGCGAATAACACTTTTACGAGTAGTAGCAGAGCCTTCTAGAGTATAGAGTCATAATCATGTTGACGTATTTTTTAGAAGCTTTTTTAATGGTTTAACTTTTCATTGATTTCCATAGGAATCCATAGTAAAAATGGTGTTTTTTTAGCTTCAAGTTTTTCAATGAAAAAAGCTAAAATATTACAAAATGTTTATATAAATGTTTTCTACATACCTTTGAACAACAACATTTTGAAAAATAAATCAAAGTTGGCTCTGATGAACTAAAATAATACTCGCTAAATTTATCACTATAATAATCACTTTTTTTCCTAAGACAAATTTTTAAATGAAAACGTTAAAAATTCCTAATTAAGATTTCTGAAATACTTTCAAAAATGTTTGAATTTCAACATATATGAATGTCGTTTAAGTAAATCGGTTTCATTTTCTTGTAATATGTAATTGATTTATTTAAACCAAAATATAGAAAAAAAATTCATAACAACAGCATTCTGGTCAAACTGAAATAAAAGCTTACTATAATTCGTTTGGTCATTAAGTCAATATACATTACATAGATGGCAGTGAAGGCTGTAAAAATTTGGTAAAATCGTACCAAAAATGGCCACCTTGGAAAATTTCAATTTCAAACAAAACAAATTCACAAAATATTAAGAACGTGTGACCATTTTGTGATTAAATATTTTTTTGTGTATTTTCCTGTAAAAGATTATAGACATCTGAGGTACACTAGTAAAACTAAAGATAAATTTAACAAGTATTATTTACTTCATCAGAGCCAACCTTGATATACTTTTCGAAATGAAAGTTCGAAAGACATATTTTAGAAATATGTAATTTAATTTTAACCCTTAACCGACGAAACGCCTCGCTGAGAGGACAAAACAATTATGCCATAGAAAACGAAAGGCCTCTATAAGAGGACATGTGAAATCACATTTCCATGGAGATTAACCGGTTTCCGAACAAACCGGATATGCAATTTGACATACGTCTTGGAAAAGGAATCCTCAAATGATTTTTATGTGAATTTTTGGAATATGGCCAATTAAGATGGAACTTGGCTATTCCTTAATCGGTTCTGATGAAATTTGACCTGCGGGTTGGAAATTGGGATTCTAAAATGATTTTTGTATAAAGTTCTGGAATATGACCAATTACGATGAAATTTAGCTATATCTTAACCGATTGTGATACAATTCGACATTTGTAAAAGGGATCCTACAATGATTTTTATCTGAGGTTCTGGAATATGGCCAAGTAAGATGGAACTTGGCTATTTCTTACCCGATTTTAGTAAAATTTGACATGCGCGATGGGAATGGGATTCTAAAATGATTTTTGGATAAATTTTTGGAATAAAGTCAACTAAGATGGAAAATGGCTATTCCTTAACCGATTTTAGTTAATTTTGACACGCACGATCGATAAAGTTCTGGAACATGACCAAGTGGTATGGACCTTGGCTATTCTTAAATCGATTATGATGCAATTCGACATGTCCGATGGAAATGGGATTCTAAAATGATTTTTGGATAAAGTTCTGGAATATGGCTAATTACTATGGAACTTGGCTATTTCTTGACCGATTTTAGTGAAATTTGGTATGCACCAGTTCTGGAAAATGGCCGATTAGGATGGAACTAGGCTACTCCTTAATGATATTAATTATGAAGAAATTGGACAAGCATTTCATATTTCATAAAAAAGAAATATGAATTAAAATTTATAGTTTAAAGAAAACTATTGATTGTGCAGTTCTCCTCCTTAAGCCATGCTGTTTTCAATTAAACTATATTTAGATTCGAAATTGTTAAATTTGTAATTTGATAATGGCTTAATTAACAAATCTGCAATATTATTTTCGCTTGAACAATATTCAATTATAAGAGTAGCATTCTCAATATTATATTTTATGTGGTGTGCCTTAATATCAATGTGTTTCGTCCGCATGTTGAATTTTCCCTCAGAACCATATGGATGCAACTTTGATTGTCCTCGTATATTATAGTTGGTTCTTTTATTTGTAAATAAAAATCGTCGAGAATATTTCGAAGCCACAAGCATTGTTTTGAAGCGGCAACTGATAATAAAATTCTTAAAGTTGATTGTTGAGCCACTGGCGCGAACACTTCGTCATAATCAACACCAAATTTTTGGTTGTAGCCTTGAGTCATTAAACGAGCTTTGTATTTGGTATTATCATTTAAGTCGGATTTTATTTTGTAAGCCCATTTGCATCCGATTGCTTTTCTTGCAGCTGGTAATTTCACTAAATCCCACATGTTATTATCTTGAAGGGATTTGATTTCAAAATCCATTGCCTTGAGCCAATACTCTTTGTCATGACTGGTTATCGATTCCTTATTGCACTGTTTTAGAGCAGTTTTCTTTATATCAGCTTTTGGAATTTGAACATCATCGTAGAATTTCACGTCTCTTGATATGATAACTTTGCGTTGTTCGGGAATAAAACATCTGTATGCTCTTGACTGCAAATCAAAACCGAGGAAAACCGCGGATACAGCTTTTGTGTCTAGTTTTTTACGCTGACCATCTTGAATTCTAACACAACATTTGCTACCAAAACGATACAAATTTGCGTGAATCGGATTTCTATTATTCCACAATTCAAATGGTGTATGATGTTTCCATGGTAATAGATTTTGCAAGAAATTAGCTGTGACAGTGCCTCGCACAAATATTTATTTTGCATATCTGCATCAAACACTAAGCATCTTGTCTTCTCGATCAGTGTTCTATTTTTTCTTTCAGCAACTCCGTTTTGTTGTGGTGTGTAGGGTGATGTGCGTTGACTCTGTATGTCATGTTATTTAAGACAATTTTTTAATTCTCTTCCCATATATTCTCCTCTACGATTCGTTCTGATAATTTTAATCGTTTTATTGAATAAATTACGAGTAAGCTCATAATAGTGTTTGAATTTCTCGAACTATTGTGATTTTTCCGTAAGTAAATAAACCGTAGTGTAACGGCTGAAATCATCAATAAAAGTAAGTAAATACTTTTTACCACTAGGAGTTTTCATTTGCATTGGTTCAATTAATAAATAAATAAAATGTTTGTGATACCAGCGTATTGTTTTTCTCAAAGGATTAAATAAGCTATTTAGTTGATCCGAGATATCAACCCCTTGTTTGCTATTGTTATAGCTTTTAATTACATTGGGTTTTTTTTTGTTATTTTTCTCTTTCCCGAAATAACATCAACTAGCATACCATCGTGTTTTGTAGAGAGAAAATGAACATCCCTCTTATCTCTCCATTTCCCTACAACAATTCCATCACGTTATTTGCAAATAGTTTCACCTATAACATTAGAAATATATGATTTATGATTTTATTTAAAAATATTTACAAAATGGTGTTACCTATTTTCAATTTAGGAAATTGTGGTATGCCTTTTCGATTTTTTCGAACAGTTCCTTGAACACGAGTCTCTCTTTCCAGACAAAAAGTTGCCAGATCCAACAAAGTGTAGAAATTATCCACGGTCAAAGATCTACCTGGGTGGAAATATTTCCCCATTAAGTCTATGCAAATTTGCGTTGAAATAGAATGTTCCGAATCTCACGTTTTATTTTCTTTCCCAGTGTATATTTTCAAATCGAACGTGTACCCATTCGTATTAGTAATTTCGAACAGTTTTATTTCATATTTACTGGCTTTGGCTTTAATATACTGTTTAAAGCTTAATCGGCCCAGCATAAATTTGTCTCTTTTATAATCATGTCTAGGATGTCGTCGGTCAAGAAAAGTAAATAAAAATGTATAGGTGAATTTTAGGCTGGAATTGTTGAAGTTGATTGTGGACGTATCATGAATTTTTTCAGAGTGCTACCATCAGCATTTTTCCAAAATGTGGCTTTTGAAGTGCTTTCATTATTTTTTGCTTCTTCAATTTCCATCTCATCTTCAGAAATATCAGTTATGTTTTCAGAATCAGATGTTTCAGAGTCTGTGTAATTTCCCGGAATATATTCGTCAGAATCCGTTATATCACCACAGTCATAATATGATTCACTTTCGTCATTATAAAACAAATCAATGGTATATCAAACTCCAAAATATCTAATGAATTTTATTATCACTATATAAATATATTTTATATATGAAATATTGTACCCACCTACGCCTCTGAGCCACTTCATCATCACAACTAAATAAATCTGGAGACGCAATTCTAAGATATCGGATATACCAAAATATTGTGCTCACTTGCGCCTTTATATCAAATTATAACGTTTTGACTTTCACCAGTGTTACAAATTCACTTGTGTTTCGAGCAAAAATAGAATAAATACTGATGCACAATATTGTGTTAATATAACGCAGCTGCTCGTTTATTATTCGGGGAATTCCCTTTATATACAACAACATAAAATTTGTAAAAAACCCAACTGGCAATCCTTACAAATAGACAAACATATTTGCTTTTGTGTTTCTATCCAGAGGCCAATGTACAATGTAAATTCACATTCAAAATTTTTTGTACGTAAAACATATTTTGGAATATCGAAAGTAAAGTGATACTAGAAAATGGCAACCGGTGATCCACTGGCCTCAATTCAAATAATTTTGCGTGGTACACCCGTGGTCACTGGCCGTTAGTAGTATTATAAGGAGTGGTATACCGGTGGTCACTGGCCACTAGGTGAATTATTCTGCGTGGTATACCGGTGGTCACCGGCCGCTTGCTGTATTATTTAGGGTGGTATACCGATGGTGCACTGGCAACTGGGAGTGTTTTCCATCGTGACATACCGGTGGTACACTGGCAGGGAACCTCTTAATATTTATTTATTACCAATATAGCCTTCTTGTGTTGGGCGAGTAGATGAGAAAAAAGAGGCAATAACTACCACAACAAAGTCAAGCAACATTTGCTATGGTTAATACAAATTTGGGTAACTGCATGGGAGAATGATGATGGAATGAAATCTCGCCCCTCGCCCAACCACCGGTGGAAGAAATAGTAGAGAAACAAAAAAAATATTAATAATTAATTAAGTTCCTCACAGCTTTCCACAATTTGCGGTTCCAATGGCGAACGCTGTATTAGGAGATTGTGTGTCGTCTTTGTGCTGTAACAATTTGACATAAACAAATATTAAAAAAAAAAGTTACTCAAATTTACTAACTATCGACTGCATAGATAGCTGAAACCGGGTCGAGTTTCTATAGAGCCATAGAAAAAGAAACTTAAATAAAGGGACAGGGAAACGGTAAAAAATAATTTATTTTCATAGAGTTTGTATGAAAAAACACGATTCCGATTAACGAGAAAACATGAATTAAAAGTTAAACCGAGTTAAATAATTTTTTTCTGAAATCGCTAAAAGCAACTCATTCAAAACAATGATTCTCAAATTCCCTATTTTCCAGCAATAATTAAAAGAAAATAAGGGAAATTAAATCAAAAAAACATTCTACCACAATAACAATATGTTTAAACATGCTTAAAACCAAAAATTTATCAACCGGGTGTTTAAACATGAATAATAATAAGATTCCAATTTTTATAAATGAATGTATGACTAAAACTAAGTATAATTTATTCAAAAGGGCAAAAGAAATTAAAAAGTGTAAACGTTATAAATATTTATGATTGCGCAATGGTAAAATCATGTGAGAAAAGTTTAAGGAGATAAAGTCAAGATCATCAATAACTTATCTGACCTTGAAGCTTTATGATTTTTTTTTTGTAGTTTTTATGACTCAATCTAATCGGGGTTTTAAGGTTCTTATGATCTAACTTCTTCTAGTTTTACTTCTAATTGCGTTTTTTCTAGTTGTAAAAGTAACAGTGCTATTGCTTCTGAATTGTTGGTGATGCATCAAAGTATCCGGCAAGTCATGAAATCAAATCTGTGACCAACAGTCCTACAAGAATTTTTGGTGACTCTTAAACTTGTATTGATCCAATGCTGTTTTCAATGCATGGGTAGAGGGGTTACATATAACCGATCATTTTGCTACTTTTACTAAACTTAAATTACGGCAAGATATATTCAATTTAATTTGCCCTGCAACCGATAAGGTGATTTCGAGTATTGACTATGCAAAGCTGAATAATATTTCACAGTTTGAGTTATGGGCTGACCTTGTTTCTATTCATAATCCAAATGATGCTTTTTCAGTTTTTTTTTCTAGACTGTCCTATTTTATTTCTTATTGTACTAGCCATCATTACTAGGAAATATTTTAAAATTAAACCAAGGATTAACTCTTCATTGGTACGCCATGTAAATAAAAACAATAAGCTTGGTAGAAGAGTGAATAACCAACTGTTGAATACCAGCTTAAGGATATATTACAATAAATATTCTAGGAATGTGATATGTGACATCAAAAAAGCTAAGGCCGAGCATTACCTGACGAAATTTTATCAGAAGTCTGGTAATATTAAACAACAATGGGCCTTAGTAAATGAAGTATTAAATTCAAAAATTAAATCTAATTATTTTAATGAAATTTTAGATAATTCCAATGTCAAATCAACTTCATCACATGATATTGCTAATGGTTTTAACTCTTATTTCACGAGTGCTGTTAGTCAATCCAACTCGCATTTATCATCTGGAAATGTAGGTTTGTTAGTTCAAGAAAAATCATTGAACCCTAGTTTCTTTTATCGCCCTTTTTCTTCGCGAGAAATATTCTGTATTATCAATTCCCTTCCTACCAAATGATCTGTCGATGAATTTGGTTTGAGTAACACACTACTGAAACATATTAATTTTAATATTGTACATATTTTATGTTTTCTTTTTAATAAAAGTATTACTTGTGGCCTTTTCCCGACTCTCTTAAGTCTGCTATTGTTATTCCTTTACATAAAAAAGGTAATCGGTCGTAAGTTGGTAATTATAGGCCTATTTCTTTATTGTCTGTTACCTCTAAGGTATTCGAAAAAAACTATTAAATATCGCATGATTTATTTTTGGAGAGTAAAAATTTTTTTAATAATGCGCAATTTGGTTTTCCTTCTAGTTTGGGTACTGACGATGCTTTATTAACATTTTTTAACTTTCTTCATGACGGCCTTAATGAAAAGCGCTCAGTTGCCGCTTTATTTGTGGATATTACGAAAGCATTCGATATGGTCTCCGTGAAATTTTATCAGCAGAAGTCCCTCAAGGGTCAGTCCTCAGGCCAATCCTATTTCTTATTTATACTAACTCTATTTTTTCACAATCATTTCAGAGTAAGGTAGTGGCTTTTGCTGATGACTTGGCGTTCCCTTATAATACCGATAGTTATACTGCTACACTTTCAAATATAAATCATGATCTAAGGATTCTTAGCCAATGGTTTAATCGGCATTCTTTAGTATTGAGCCCTGAAACTAAAGCCATGTTTTTTAATTTATCTCGGCACCTAAAATTGAATAATGATATCATTTTTCATAACAGCCGCTGTTCTGGGGTCAATGATTGCTCGCAGCATTGTTTCCATAGTATCAAATACCTGGGAATTATGGTTGATTGTTTTTTAAATTTTAAGTTACATGTTGAAGCAATAACCATCCAATTTATATATGAGTCGTATAAATGCAAAACTCGATATGTGCGTTATAAATGATATCTTGTAAAATGCGAAAAACCTTCTACGGGAAATATAAATGTCGTCGATAATATTTTTTTACTGTAGCTGTTTTGGTTAAACTAAAGTGACCGTTTACTAAGAAAACAAAAATTGTACCCTCTTGGGTTTGGGTATTAGAGCCCTTTTAAATTGTAAATAGCGAGTTTTGTAACTGATGTTACTTCTTAGCGAGTTTTGAACTTAAAATTCTCGTCTAATGGTATATATTTTAAGAATATTAAATTCTATTATGTTAACCCATTCAATAATTTTAATCAATTATAATCCAATAAATAATAAAAAAATATCTTTCAGATTAAGAAAAAAATATTTTTATTTATACCAAAGAAAAATAATTCTTAAAACTCTCTAAAATTTAGGCACAGCAAATCACCGGGTTGAAGATACCCATAAAAATAATACAAAATTAGTTAACAAAATAAAAAATAAAACTAAATAAAATAATCACATAAAAATCCCTTCTTGGGTAAATCACGCTTCGTTAATATAAATAGGAACTATTTAATTTCTACCTTCTTAAGAAATTATTTAAATTTGCAGGCCTTCGTGCTAAACTTGAGTCTCACATATTTCATCTTGGGATATATTCACAGAATTGTCAGAACTATTCGAATAATTGATAAGATTTTTATAAAATTTTAGCTCCTCCCTTTCCGGCCAATTTTCTCCATAATGCTTGAAAAACAAATGTTTGACATCAGCCAGTTTTGTTTCAGGCAACTGTACACCTGGTTGTACAAGAGCTGGATTCATCTGAGCTAAATATTTCCCCCGTTTGTTGATCGGTTTAGCCGTTCCTAGGTCGGATTTGTAAGCTACTTCTCCGCGAACCAATACATTTCTATTTCCTTTGGTAAGGATGAATCGCTTAGCTTCACTAAACTTGAAGTGCCAGCTTGTGGTTGGCCTTATTATTTTAGTAGCCTCAGATTTCCAATCGTGGACGGGACAATCTACATTTCCGAGATTTAGAACAGTAGCATGATCATTATAAATTTGGATTTACTGTTCGGGTTGTACCATTGTTTGTTTATTACGAATCTAAACAGGAAAAAAATGTTAAAACCCATTAAAATTATAATTTCGATAAATGGTTGATAAGTTAGAGATTATTTTTACCTCTTTCTCCAATTTTGCAAATACTCGATCTGGTGGTAAAAACGAGTGTCCCGGAATAGGAAAAATTAATTCCAAACTAGTAATATTGGCCGGTGATTCCTTTAGTAACCAGTAACAACAGGTACTAATCATGACTGAGTTCTTGTTCTGGCCACCGCATCGGTCCGCGATTAACCGTACTATCTTCTTATTGGCCAGATCAAGATTGTTAAGTCGGTGGTGTACCGCAGATGCTATTTGTATCGACCCCTTTTGAAACAAGTCTTCGGTCCAAGTGTACAAGAAGAAATTTTCCTTAGACAATGCTGCTTTTGACGATCCAACGACTATACCGAAATTATATATATATAAATTTGGCGACTGTAGCAAGCAGCCTGGTCAGCTACTTTTGGTAGCATCATATTTTTTTGACAGTCAAATGATATCGTAACCAAATCATCGGCTTCCTGCTGCAATAGGTTGAAGAACGCTTTTGCGCGCTTTTTGTGAACTAATCTTTTAACCATTAAACTCTGCTTTATGTTTGCATCTGTTTCAAATTTAATTCGTTCATTTAGCATTATGCACATAGAACACATATCAGTGGCTGGCGTTTTGAAACCAATATTAAAGCAACTGTTAAATATGTTTCGGAAGTAAGACCTTTTAATGCCTCATTCTAAATATTTTATTAATGTTTAATTCACTCGGCAAATATTGCCTTCTGATATTTTTATTTCTGCAATAATGCAGTTCGACCGTTTTAAATTGTTTGATAAAATTGATTACGCAATCCTTTTTGGGCTGGTTTTTTGAACCAATCCTATCACCTCCTCGCCGTTCAACAGGTCCTAACCCGGTCTCATAATGTACTTTCGTAAGTCTTACAACTCGGTCAATTTTGATACGTAGTATGCCACAAAATGCTACCTGGCAAACCCGTACGACGTTTTTATTTTGTTTTCTTACGTAATAAACTACCGAAATCGTTCTTTTAAGGGAAGTATGTTCACCTCTTCTCGCAGGATTTATTGCATTCACGAACTTTAGTAGGAATGCATCTTGTGCCAATTTGTCCGAGGTCGAGTAAAACGAATAAGCGAAAGTTGTCGCATCTCTTGCGTTAATCGAATTGCACTGAAAAGCGTTCGAATTCTTTTTATGTGTGCACTTTGGCACAATCGGCTCATTCTTTTGTTTGTATCTATTGTATATATTTTTTTTAATTGAATAGTAAAATGAACTAAGCTTTATTAAAGGTTATCAATTACCTGTTTTCTTTTTCTTGAGTCCGCTTATCTTTCCTAATACACCGTTTTCTGGCCTTCTCCCCGTTTAATATAACTATGGGGTTTTCCACACTTTCCATATTGTTTTTCAACGTTTTAATTTAAATAAACCGTTGTTGTATGTATATTATACATTAGACATGAGAAGCACGTCCACTCACCATGAAGTACTTTTCTAAACTAAACAAAACGTCAAAATTTTACCGCTAATTTAACTGAAATTGTTTTTTTTTTTTTGTAGATAACGAGTTTTGTATTTTTTGGTACCAACAAGGTATATTGTAAATAGCGAGTTTTGAATGAAATTTTATATAAGTAGATAAAGCATTTTGAACAACTTTGTAAATAACGAATTTTGCATTAAACTGCAATGTTTATCACTTAGAATGGTAGGTAAATCATCAGTTTTTTTAGTTAGTACTGTTGCCCTTGGAAATACGAATCAAACAACATACGTAGCACAAAAATTTGAGAAAATGCATATAGCGAGTTTTGCATTTATACGACTCAATATACTATTAGGAAAATGTATCTATTAAGAGATCACTGTCCACCATCAGTCCTCAAAATTTTTTATCATGCTTTAGTTGTTCCCAGATTGCGGTATGGTATTTGTTTACTGGGTGGCACCTACATTAATACTATAAAACTAGTCATTCTAACTCAAAAGTATATAATCAGGGTTATGTTTTTTAAACGGAAGTTCGCGGAATCTTGCCCTTTATTTTCATTGAATTCACTTCTTCCGCTCAGACACCTATACGTTTTTAAAGTTTTATAGATATATTTTATTATTTGTGGTGACCGTACGGTATCATTTCATGCCTATGCGTTGAGGAACAATAATGTCATCTTGAAAATTATTCCGAAATTTCACACAACACATTTTCGCAAAAATTTCCTCGTTACAGCTCCAATGATTTTCAATCAACTATCTGTCAATATCAGATCAATTTTTATCTTCTGTAAAAGATTGGCTATTTATTACCAAGAGTGTCGAATTTCTTATTGATGTATTAATTTAACGTTTCGTTGCTGTTACTGTTATTTATTTTAGTATATTTTGTATGTCAATTTTCTTTATTACCTCTAAGTTTTTTTTACAAATGTCCTGTATTTAATTAATAATTTTTCTTAAATACCTATTATATCTGCTTTATTTGTTAATAATCCTATTATAATACTATATAGTTTAGGTTTTTTGTATGGTCCTCTTCACCACTATAATTATACTGTTTTTTTAATGAAGGTAGTTCAAAACAGACATTGTAGTTATGTCTATGAACTAACCTAACTTTATTCAATTTACTTGTGTTATTTTTTTTTAGTTTGTCAATTAATGTACTTTATTTTCTTTGTATATTGAATAAAATATTAAAAATAAATAAGTAAATGTATTTAAAAAAGAAAATAAACTTAATGGCGTCATCATTTATCCACATCTAAAGTCAATTTAGTAAGAAAAAAGACAACACGTCTCTGCTCAACAATCGAAATTAAAATTAATCAAAAAGAGCCGAACCGAAAAAATTATGTCAATAGATTGAAAACGAAGAAAACAAAAAATCAAAACAATCTAGCATGTTTTGCAAATTCAAAATAACAATAGAAAGATATTCGAATTCAAATTTGAATGGAGGCAATGAAAGAGTTGATTATTGTATTGTTTATAAATTTCGAGTTATGAGTTTATGACGTATATTACAAAAATAATAACATTTTAATGTTCAAAAATACTTTATTTTTCAATATAAAATTCAATATAATATTTCACTAAGAAATAAACATTTTCATGACTCGATTTTTCAATCAAATAAAATTACATCTTTTATGAACATTTTCGTTTAAAAATAAAACAAAAGCTCATAATTCTAATAAACTAAAATTGTAAATGAAAATAATCGTTTTCCCATATACATATGTAGTTTCATAGTAAAGTAAAAAAATGTATGGAGGCTCTTAATTTTACAGTAGGCTCTGCTAATACATACTAATATTTCATTGCTTTTCTTCGGTCTCGTTTTATGTAAAAGGATGTACGGTGGACCTGGCCTATTTCGAGAATTTTATGTATTATGTATTAAGTTGTATGAGGTATTAGTGTATGTTGTTAAAGATTGTAATCTATTTGTGACTCGATTCAGTTTTAACACCAAATCAACTCGTTATAAAAATTATCTTAAGAGGGGAACGCTACTACGACTTTATCCCGGTGCTCAAGTCGGATAGAGTAAGTTGGTCGTGGTATTAAGTTAAGCTCCCCTTAAGATCCTAGATAATGTCGTTTTTATGAAAAAAAAAACAGTGTGGTTGAAAACAACCATAAAGGGAAAAATATTGTAACAGAAGTCGACCAAATACATGGTTAAAATGTGGTCCACCATTTGGAAATCATTTAGGGAGAGGAAGTTGGTGATTCACAGATTCATCTGTAAATCACATAGAAAACCAAAAAAAAAGAAAAGAAATCGTTGGCCATCGGGCCCCTAACAACTTGTTAGTAAGAGAATATTGTTGAATGTTGTAGACAGAAGGAGAGCAGTGCCAAGCGCTTAACGTCTCCCGTACCATAAGGAACAGTCCACAGACACCAACAACCGGTGCCCGTCCGTTAGTTAGTATACATTAAAAAAAAAAAAAAATTACAAAAAATATCTCGTCAAAAAAAAAAAACTTCAAATAGAATTTAATAAAATGAACAAATATTTATTTCATAATAATCTACTCTAATTGATTATCTCCACGTAAGAAAAAAAAAACCAAACAAAGTATAAACCAACAGCTCTTGTTAACAGCCAAAGAAAAATTTCCCCTTCAATAAAATACTGGCGAGGTTTTTATACAATTTTTCTGCTGATTGACCAAAACGAAGGAAAACAAAATATGATCCACATCGATCAACCAACGGAAAAACCGATTCCTACTCCCTCCAATACTTTATTGAACATTGATGAATGTGCAAAAAAAATTGCAAATATGCGACACGTTTCCGTTGCATGTGTAACCGCATGAACTGCCCAAATTGCGCAAAAAAAACATAGAATTTAACTTGGTTCGTTTGGACACGCGCCACTAGAATTAATAGAAGTTTACGTTAATGTGTTGTTGATTGATTTGATTTATTCAGATGTGCGACCAAGCCTAAGCAAGTTTCCCGTGATATGCTGGGTCCACCGTACACTCTTTTCCATATCAGAAGACCGAAAGAGATAGGAAAGGAATCTTAGTATTAAAGACTCGACTCGGTTTCTGCCACCTAGCAGTCGATAGTTAGAAAATTTTCTTAGTTGTTTTTATTTTTTATTTTTTTTATGACACGCTGTTAGTCACAAGACAACACAATCTCCTTAATCAGCGTTCCCCATGCCGCAACTTTTTCTGAAAAGCTGTAAGGAATTATTATTATTATTTTTTTTCCACTTTTTTTCCGTTGGAGGTTGTGAGGGGGGGGCGAGATTTCGTTCCATCATCATGTTCCCATGCGGCACCCGATTTGTACTAATGTAGCCAATTTGTACTAATTAGCTAGCGTTGCTTGACGTTGTTGTTAAAGCTGTTGTATCTCTGCTGTCTCTCCTACTCGCCCCAGGATTATACGTTAATTTGTTGTACTAACAAAATAACTCAACAAACGTAATTAGAATGGTAACTGCACCCGGATATTGTCATTGGGATTTTTATTTGTATTTTAGAAGAAAATATCTTCAAATATTTTATAACGGGGATAACAAGCGCCCGTTACAGCGTGGGGGAAACCCAATCCCTGAGATGAAAAGAGATATCACGCTCTATTTGAGTGAGGATAGATATTTGTGTTTGGGCTTCGACTTTTTGTTAATCCAACGTGGGGACGCCCCACAACCTGAGATAGTCTCAAGCCGGGCCAACAATAGTTTTGCAAAATTTTGAATTAATAATTTCTAACCCTAAATTCCTATTATACATACATATACATAGATGTATGTTTTTTTTTTATTTTTGTTTTTTCTTTTTTTTCCTTGCAATTTTTAGTTCTAAATCTAAATTACAATGACTATACTTAACCTAACGCAATACGCAACTAATAAAATTATTGTATACCAAGTTTTTGATCTAAAAAAAATTATCCTTTTATTCAGATTAATTGGTTTATGAGAAATTTTAGTGAGAATTTTACTATTGCTATTATTACTATTAGTATCATTCTAGACCTCTAAGTTCCTTGTTGCCTGCCTTATAATCCTACTTTATTACTATTTAACTAAACCTAATTCCCTACTTGTTACTATTTTCAAATAGATCTTCTAGATTGGCCTTATTACTTTATTTTAGGGGTGGTGCTAACTCAAACCTGTTTTACCAGTGTGAGGATTGAGTCAACCTCACTCCCTACCAACTCTTTACGAGGAAATATTCTTCTAGCATACATCAAGTTTTACCATTTTATTTATTTTTTATTCTTAACATTCTTTCTTTTCTAATTTCTAAATATTACAACTTCCAACTGGCTGGTCGGTTCTGGATAAACTGGATAAGATTGTAGACCAACTGTACCGGCTGTTGTCACTTCCAAGAAGCAACGAATAAGATCACGACTGAGATGATAACACTGCTGAATAAACCGTACTGCATGGATGTGGTGGATATTCAAACTGTTTACTGTAGTGTGTACAACGTTTCGACCATGTTGTGCACTTCTAGCTCCAGGTTGACGGCTTCTAGTTTTACCGACAGTGTAGTGGATTTCTCAGGTTAAATTGATAAAAAAGAAAAACAAAATGACCACCCATACTGTGTAACGAAACCCCACAAAGGCCTCGTTAACAGACATGAGAATAGAGGTCTGGTGCCGTATAGTAGCTGGCTAGAGCTCACGGTGCGGCATGGGGTTTTCCAGACATATTCCCATGCTTGAATAACCGCATGAAAATAAAACGAGAAGTGAAGAGGGAAATTGAAACTATTTTTGCCACGGCCTCAGTAGCTACCGAAATTATAAATCAGGTGTGATCGTCCAGGAGTGACAGCTTTAATCCCCGCGATCCCTGTCATGACTGCCAACCGGGCCTCTCCTCATCGGCCCGCCTACTGGAATGCTGTTTCCCAGTCAGTAACGACGATCCGCCCGGAACGGAAACCGTCGCCCCAGTACGACCAACACATATGGCGTGCCGCCCTCCAGCACAGCCTGTCCTGGGAAAAACCGACCCTCCACAAGATCTTACCTCACATCATCCGATGAGAAGAAGAATCTACTCACACATGATGTATGTAAGTGTGACTCATGTTAGAAAAAAAATAAAAAAAATTCACAATCACTCACGGAACAACGATACACGAAATATCACCGAATAACAGCACAAAAAAAAAATTTATTTAACCATTGAATCTACTGTACAAAATTAATAATCACTGTCACTGTATTAAACAAAGCAAAAAAAATTCAAATTGAAACCGTTATAAAAAAATCGAACCATATCAAATAAAACCGAAAAAATAGCGAAATAGAAGAAAAAACCAGAATGAAAAAATATTTGAAAAATCTGAAAATGAAAAGAAAGGTGGAAAATACGCTCTGAATGGAGGTGCAAAATTCAAAATAAAAAAAATATAATATTATATAATAAAAAAGTAATAAAACAAACTGTAACAAATTTAAATCAGGCTCAAAAAAAACTCGTTACGTTAAGAAATTACAAAAAAAAAATTAAGAATCAAAAAAAAAGCATCAGTTCATTGACGCTACAATTTAATTTACAGAAAAAAAATATAAATGTTTTTACAGTTTGCCTGTATCATTCAATAACTTTATCGGCCCGTCCGGTCGTACAGCTACCAGCGCCGAATACTGCCTCAGTACCACTCAGGGTACCGCAAAGCCCAGGGCATATAATCACAGCATTAAAATCTGTGTATGAATACGTAATGTTGTTGACCGTTGATTCAATAACAGGCAATTTGAACGTAATGAATATAAACAGTTCCTTACACTTTACACTATATACGTGCTAATTGTTTGACACTTTACATATTTTACGCACACAAACCGTAATTTCACGAACTTATTGAACAGAGAGCATATTTCGATAGTTAATATACGTGGCACACTATATTTATTTTACTGTAATATAGCCACCTATCCGTCTCAAGGCATTTCCACAGCCATTTTCTCGCGACGCGATTTTTCTTCCTTAAGAAACTTTGAAGTAAAATATGTAACTGAATTCGAAGATAATTTTAGTATTAAATTCAATTATCGATAAGTTATTATAATTTTGAAGAAGTTAGTTGTACTTTGTAAAATAAGTAATAAAACAATTTGATACAACTTTGAACATTCAAAATAAATTTATTTATATTATTTTATTTTATAATTATAATTGTTATTCTAAAATGGTGTATATTAGCACAGGTAAAATGAAACTCACTCTCTAATAATCAAAACCCGACTGACTATCGTCCACCAAACAAAAAACCGAACCCTTAACAAGCAATTTGCTTTCTCTCTTTTTGTATATTTTCTCGATCTGTTTTTTTTTTTTTTAATTTTTTTTTTTAACAAAACAACATCAAGAATATTCCAGGCGAAAAACACAAATAAAATTCAATAACATGTACAGTACATAACTTACATATTTTTTTTTTTTTTTTTTCGTCCCTGCCCAAAAGCGGCTAGCACTACGACCTAAAAGATCTTTTGTGCTGTTGGGTACTGTTACTCCAGGAGCTTCTCCACCTCTCTAATAAAGGCGAGAATGCTGTTTATAGAGGCCAATTTACATTTCTCCGGGGTCAGATACCTCTCTTCAAAATGAATCCACCTCCGTGTGCACAGAGCAACACACTCACATAGTATGTGTTCTGCGGTTTCTGTCTCTTCCAAACAGAGTCGGCACTCCGTCTCTGTGGACAGGTTCATTTTGTTCAAATGATATCTCAGGTTACAGTGACCTGAGAGAAAACTCACAAGTTTCCTAATATTTCCTTTGCTGAAATTGATCGCCAAATTTTTGTGGTGAAATGGTCTGATCAAAGATTTGGCTTGTCTAAGGCCGGGAATACAGTTCCAATAAGTCAAGCACTGTATTTTTTCCCATTTACTGATTGTGTAGGTTGCAGAAGCCCACGGGATACCACAAAAAGGCTCAGGGCCAATGAGTGTAGTCGACGAGCCTGCCCGTGCAAGTTCGTCGGCTATCTCATTTCCAGTGATGCCCATGTGACCAGGCACCCACCACAACCTTACTTTGTTTTGACAAGAGAGAGATTGTAGCAGTTTATAACAACTTTGAACCGACTTGGAAACCAAGCAGTTAGAAGCCAATGCTTTCAGTGCTGCTTGGCTGTCAGACAAAATGTGGATGGATGCGCCTTTAAGACCTTTGGTCATAATAATAGAGGCGCAGATTTCGATGGCGTGAATTTCGGCTAGAAAAACACTGGGGTAAGTACCCAGTGATTTCGATATTTTGTGATTGGGTCCAAAGACACCAATGCCGACTCCACTATCCATTTTTGATCCATCAGTGTACCAGACTAGGCTGTTAGGTTCCATCTGCGGTAACCCAGTATCCCAGTCTGTTCTATCGGGGATTGTTACCACGAAATTCCTGCCAAAGCAGAGTTCTTTCGGCATAACGTCCGGGACACTAAAGAACGGGACACTAACTTACATATAGACACAAATGTATTTTTCTCAAATCGGATAAAATACGTCAGTTTTCTGGTTTGTTATCTGTCAGCAAAATGAAGTATTCCCCGACACTACATCGTTGCTAGGCAACTTACTAAAAACAGTACTGGAAAGTATTCCTTGCCTAGGCAGAGAATACTTTCTAGTACTGATTATCATCTGTTTTTAAGAAATACATGATATAATTTTAATTTATTTAGTTTTTATTATTATAATTGTAAAAGTACATATTTAACAACTATTTATTATTGGTTATATTTACATGAATTGTACAATTTGTACAGGTGTTGAAAATTGGCGCAGATGCATTACAATTAAGGTTAGTTGTAGCCACTGATGCACTATTATCGTTTATTTCGGTCATGTTAGGGTCCACATCTGGATTTTGTTCGGTAGTATTGAAAATTTTTATTTCGGTCATGTTACGGTCCACACCTGGATTTTGTTCGGTGGTATTGAAAATTCTGTTTGCAACTTCAATTTTATTATTTAGAGAATCATCAATGTACCCTTCGGCAACCGTTGCCCATTTCCAATCACCATGTCTCTTAAGGCAAGTCAAATCTGCACCTGTATCTGCCAATATTGTAGCAGATGATCTGCGAAAACAGTGCCCTGTATATTCTATCGCATTTGGCAACTTCAAATAAGTAGCTACAGTTTGAGGCAATTTGCCAAACTGATGTATGCCCACTACTTGTCTGTTACCTCTACCGTTTTTTAATTTGAAAAAGAATCGAGGGTTATCGATATCAGTGGGACGTAATGCTATGTATCTACGATATATTTCGATATACGCTTCATTTACAATAAATGATCTTGGCTTGTTCGTCTTGTTAACAGGAATGATAATCAATATCCTATTTCCCAAATCTTGAATGTCATTCAAATTTATTCGGCATAGTTCATCTTGACGACATGCGCCAGAAATTCCAAAAATTAAGGCAACCTAGAAAACAAATTTTTTGTAAATAAATTATGAGCGCGTACATCTTAACATACTTTTGCCATTAAATATGTATCATCTGGAGCAAGTTCCATAAATATTTCTATTTGTTGTTTCGTTAAGATTTTGGATTTTTTAGGCTTATATCCATCTGACTGACGTTTCAGTAATGCGCGTAGTTTTCCATATTTGGATATATCAACATTATTGTTAATGCTAAGCGTCGACCTCACCATGGAATAGTTGGACCATAAGGTTGACGGTTTCATCTTTTGACATAAATCCGAAAAATATGCAATTAAAACGTTTTCGGAGAATGAATTGGCCTTGTTATTTATGCGATAAGCCATAAAACGCTTGTATGCATTTTCGTACTTCTCCCTCCACTTCTGAGGCAACAAATTTAGTGTAGTCAATCTTGCTGTCTCCAAGATGCCAGGCGGAGTACCTGGGATTGAATTATCAAACTTGCTGTCCATTATATTTAAACTAAACCACAAATTAACGACGGGTATCGTTTGCTCTGACAGACCTTTAAATAAATTGACAGCGCACGCGATTGTTATAATTCTAAGGTAACTTTGATAGTGAAATCTATTGAAAATATAAATTGGAAAATGTTGCGTATTTTAAAGAATATAATGGATAAAATGGATAATCTGATATACTGCCGATTAGAGAAAAAATCGTATGTGCAACTCGTGGAAAAACTATAATTCCCGGACTCTTATGGTTGCTGGAACTCGGCTGACGCCTCGTCCCAGCAACTTCCATACTCGTCCGGGAATATATCGTTTTTCCTACACGTTACACAATATACTATTTATACAGTGCACATATCTCTCTATAGCAATCCTTGAGAATTATATTTGTTTTAATATTTAATATACATGGTCAAAGCAAAATATGTTTACCGACAAAACGAATGGAATATTATCCGTTTAATGCCCGATTTAGATGAAGAAAAATGTTTGCCTTGCAAAAAAAGAAGAGATTCGTTTATTACAATTTTCGTTTGAATGACAAGAACAATACATAAACATGCAAAATTATGTTAGCGTTTTTTTTTTGTTTTTTTTTTTACCAATTGTTACTTTAAAAACATTAAAAATAAATACGATACTATAAAATATACTCGACCCGACTATATTTAAAGTGTATTATGAAAACCTATACGATGACCAGAAGTCAAATGTTATAGCAGAAAAAATCAAATCAAAAGCAGTTTTCCCAATTTTATTTATTAAGTTTTATTTTTATCACTAACAATTTTATTTATTGTTATAAATTTTATTTTTGTCACACTACTGACAAATGTCAAAAAATATAACATCCAATTATATATAAGCCACCAAAAAATTATAGCATCGCCATTTTGGTTTAACTAATGGATATTTTTTTATTGCGTGCAGCTCTAAGCAAGACAAACATTTTTTGCAAGGCAAACATTTTGCTTCATCTAAATCGGGCATATAGCATAAAAGAGTATTAAACCCTTGAGGCGCGGGAATCCATTTACTTGCGAAATGATAATTTGTTGCTGTTTCCTTTTCTCAACCATTTTTATCACGGTAACAACTGCTGTGATGTACTGGGTTAATACTCTGGTATATTTATTCCTTATTTCCAAACAGATACCGCGGTTCTAAGTTCAACAACATACTTCCCGGTAAAGTGAGGTGTTGTAACATATTGTCTCCGATGATGCTCCGGATCTCTTTTTTTTTTTGTTTGGCTGAACTTATGTGTTCGACTAGATTCTTTTGTGTTATTGTGAGTTGTATCCGGCACTGCTCAGCGGGTAGTAAATTTCGCTCCCCCCCCCCCCTCACGGTTTAGCACCTCCTCGGTTATCCTCATCTGACAATACTATATTTCTTTGAGATATACTCGTATTATATCTGAAGTAGGTTAAAGCATTTAATCTTGGAGTATTGTTGGGATGGGATGGTTTTCACCTCATTCCTTTTTTTTGTTTCGTTTTTTTTTTTGTTTCGTTGAATTCCCTTTAGTGAACGATTCTGCCATATACATCTGCTGAAATCAATTCAATAGTATTTTTTTCTCATTAAATGAGCCGAACCGCAGATGGCAGATCGTTACATCGTGGGGAAGAACCAACACCCTGAAGTGTCATACGCCGGGCTTATCATCAACAATCAAATTTATTGAGGTTTTGCTCAGAAGATTTGTCTAAATCTATAGTTTTTTGTTCTTATATCTTTGGCAAGAGATATACCAAGATTTTTACCTGAATTATCGTTTAATTGATATGCCACATTTCCAATTCTAACCATAATAAAGCCTGGTACAAATTTTAGTGACAATTTTACTGAATACTGCCGCGCTGCATCACTTTGAGCAAAGATACGAATGAAAACTTTTTGGTCGACCTCAAATGCTCTTGGCCGACTCCGAAAATTATAATTGCGTTCCAATACTCGGTTTTTGACTAATTCCAAACGAGCTGCCTTTTCAACGAAATGTATGTTGCTATCATCCTCACAACAAAGTAACCGTCGCGTTTGATAATCGATAATAAAATGAAATATTGACCAAAAACTAAGAAGTGTGGTGAGTATGAAGTAGAAGTATGTGATACATTTCGAAGTGTTGATGCTACTTGCGCTAAATAAAAGTTCCAACTAGTATAATTTTCACCAATGTACGACCTGATTGCGACCAGAATTGTGCGATTTGTACGCTCCGATACATTTGACTGAGGACTATGAAATGGTGTCGTAACATGCTGGATGCCATATTTAGCTAAAAGACTAGAAAAAGACTAGACTTGACTCAGGAACCGAGTACACTTGAAACACGTCCTTTTCAATAAATTCACTTAGGGCGGCAGCAGATGCTTCACGTAATACTTTAAATAACACAAACCGACTAAAATGGTCCAATACAATTAGCACGTACGTATTTCCCTTTCCGGACCTAGGGTAGGGCCCAAGAAAGTCCAAATATAATCTCTGAAACAGTCGATGAATTTATCTAAAGTCTCCCATTGGTGGTTGTGTTTGGTAGTTAACAGTTTTTATCATCTTCCAGGTAACACAATTTTTCAAGTAATCTCGCATACTTTTTGACATGTCTGACCAAAAATAGTACCGCTAAATACACTCCAAAGTCTTGTGATAACCCATGTGTTCGCTCGATAGCGGGCAGTGCGCTTTTTCTAAGAGAGGGGAAATTAATCCCTGAGGAACACAAAGTTTCAATAAATGGTATTTTCTTGCACGATATTGACTGTTCCTTTCCTGTGTTCTATATTGAACTTGAAGTTTTGTAGTTTTAATGACCAGCGTGCAAGTCGACCAGACAATTCTGGTTGCCGTATGAGCCACTGCAAACTAGTGTGGTCAGTGAGAATTGTAAATTCGAGTCTCTCTATGTAGTACCTGAAGTTTTTCACACATAAAATGGGTGCGTAACATTCTAATTCGGTGGTAGTATACTTTTGTTGTGAAGAGTTTAGTTTTTTGGAATAAAATGCTATTGGATGTTCTTCTTCGTTAGAATACCATCCAGTCCTTTAGATGAAGCTTCTACCTGGATAAAAAATGGTAAATTAGACACTACCTGGATAAAAAATAGTCGTCAACATTCGTTTTATCTCATCAAATGCCGCCTGAGCTTTATCGGACCATTAGAGTTTATGATTAAGTTTTAATAAGTCTGTGAGTGGAGATGTTATTTGCGAGAAGTTCGGAATAAACCGGCGATACCAGCCGCTCAGGCCTAAAAACCGACGAAGATATTTAATCGATTTAGGAATAGGGAAATCAGTGATAGCTAATACGAATGCACCTCTCACCAACGATATGACCCAAATATTTCACTTTTTTCAAGATAAACCGACTCTTCTCGATATTGATGGTCAGATTGGCTCTCCGCAACCACAGAGCCACGAGTGCTAATAACTCAAAGTGTTCTTCAAGCGATCTAGAAGATAGACGAAAATCTTATCATGAAACCGGTAAGGAATCTCTTTGTGCGTGGAGACATTGGACACATGGTCTGTGGTGCGTTTCATAACCCGAAGGGCATTACCCGAAGGGCATTACCCGAAATTGATAAAGCGGCCTCCCACGAATGGTAAAGGCTGTTTTTAGTTTTGAATTATCGTCGAGAGGAATCTGCCAAAAAGCATCTTTCAGATCTAAGCTGAAGATGAATCTGGTATTTTCCAATCGACTCAGTATACCATTAATTAAGGGTAATGGGTACGCATCTTTTTCGGTAACCTCATTTACCCTTCGGGTGTCGAAGAACAAACTGGTGAACTCCATGGAGTAACTGGTGAACTTCATGGACTCTCCGGACATTCCTCGATAACACCGAGATCCAACATTCTATCGAGTTCCGCAAAGAGTTCAACTTCTTTCGCACGAGAAGTTGGACAGTGTGGCTGTTTTACGGGTTTTGCGTCTTTAGTGTCAATACGTAGGCACAAGAGATATGTTTGACCCAAACCAAGTTTGGCCGACGAAATGAATTGATCAACTATGGAAATTAGTTTTGCTTGTTCTACGACCGACTGAAGTTACATCGTTCTTTTTGTCCATTCGCTGTTGATACAAAGGAAGGGAGATTCTTAAATGGAATCCCAACCATTTGAATATTTCGATATCGACATATGGTTGACCGTCAGTTTCAGGAGTAGTTAAAGAGGAACAAATATTTTTAAGGGAATTACGTTTATCTTTGAAATAGAGCCGAAAATAGAGAATTAATGGAATTGGATGAATGTTGATTTAAATTTTGCGGGTGAATCGAAGAAACTCTGGATCCACATTGTTTGCAGAGTCTTTTCGAGCCATTTTCGGGACAAATCGATTTTGAAAGATCGTCCCCGCATCGAACGGATCCTTTGCGTTTGCGTTTCCCGAAATGCTTTGTTTAAACATTCCGTACATGCTGAAAATGTAATGTCTACTTTACCACAACAGTAACAGAAAACACGATCTGACGGTTATGGACAACATCTGAAGGTGTGCTCAGGATTTTGAGAATCCCAACAAATAATTTTCCATTGGTCCCCGGTTGTGCTTGATATCGTATGTGTTTGTGGCTGGGGACTGAAGTGTCTAATAGCAGAAAAATTCGAATCTAATTAGCTATTGTTTTTATAAATGACTGAATTCGATTCAAAAACCTGCTGGGCTACATTTAAACGCCTTTATTTGTGAAATAGTTTGAAATCTATGTGTGGGTACATGAATTTTCAAACCAAGTCGCATATTATCAATTATGGTTTCCACAATTTCACATTCAGGAATTGGATTGCGAGCTTGCAAAGCTAATCGTTTGATTGAATCCTGAAATTGGACAAAAGATTCCCGTTGGTATTTTTGTTTACGAGCTTGCAACGCTTTCCGAATCCCGCGAGCGGATCGGAATAAAGTAAATCTTTCAATCATAATACGTCCAATTCCAGTCTGCTGCCATTCCGGTAAGGATTGTGCCAAAATGATTAATTAATGAATATTTATTGATGTACCTTGATTTTCAGATAGCCTCACAAAAAACTCTAATGATGCTCGGGCGATCTGATCGGACGAATGAAAAGTCTTACATCCCAAGTTCGGGCCTCCCACACAATTTTGATCGAAACGCTCTTTGAGTGCAAACAAACGAACCTTTATTTTCATATAACAATTTAAGCATTTATGTTCACTCTTTTGACGAATATCGCGTCATAACAAATTGTATGCGTCTCCACTTCACAAAACTCTGACCGGAATGAAAATATTAAAGAATGGTGGCCCCTTTTTCTCTTAAATGGAATTTATAAATACACCTGTCAAATTGCACGATAAACTTTGCCTACATCTCTACTGATGCCTGACCCTCAATAAACGCATTTCAACTCTATATAGTCTCTTGCAATTTAATTAAACACAACACACTTTTATAGGAATAAATTTATCCAGTGTAAATATTTACGCTTCATTTTTCAAGATAAACGCACGTGATACACCAACACATATCAATATGGCACCCCCCCCCCCCCCCCCCCCAAAAAAAAAAAGGAAAAACTTTCTTATAGTTAAAATCAATTATTTATTTTTTGAAACAAGAAGAATTTTCCAACTTATATCTTATATTTTTCCTTCCCTTAATACCCAAAACAATAAATAAATTCAAGAAACAACAGAAACAGAAAAAAAAAATTACGTGAACAGCATTCTTTGTGTGTGTACCAAACAAAATATAAAATGTACGTAGGGTAAATTTTACTTCTCTGCGCTACATTTTTATTTTTAGAATTTTCAAGAAATTTATCCCATTTCAGTTCGTTTTTCTTCTTCGTCTCTCAGCAAATGGCATAATGTCATGTCTATAAAGAAGGAGCTGAAGAAGAAATGGCATACAACAAAAAAAAAAAAAAATACAAAATAAAATGGATGGATGATGGAAATTAATCGAGAAAAAAATGAAACCACTCTATAATGCGAAGGGATATTTTTCTTCATCTTAAGGATGATACAAAAAAAATAAAAAAAAATGTGGAAAATTAAAAATGATGTGCGGAGTAAATGAGTTTTTTTTTTGTAGCTTGCTGCTTATCGCATACAGGGGAAGATAAGGAAAACGCCACAAACAAAAAAAAAATCTAATATTTTCCTCTGCTTATATTTATTTTCTTCACTTCGTATTTTTCTTCTTTTTTTTAATAAAAATCCATTTTTTTTCTGTTGTGTTTCACAAGAATGAAATTAAATTATCTGTGCACCAATAAATATTATAGGATTGGGAATTTTTTTTTTTTGTTGTGTGTTCAGATCTATACTAGAATACATATTTTGCCTTTCACATAATAATTTTGTCGTGCGGGATTGGTTTCCTCACATTATTAAAGATGGATGGATGGGATATTGTTGATGAGAAAATTGATTAGTTTTTTTTGGTGCCATGTGGTTTTGGTTTCTTCGTTTTTGTTTTTTATACAAATTTAATGAGCTTTTATAATTGTCTGCATTTAATTAGTATCTTCTCTTTAGGTTTTGGTCACAAAACTATGAGGTGTATTGGAGCCCAGTCATTTATGCTAATTCGCTCGAAGATATTCGCTCACATGAAATGAAATTTGAAATCAGGATAGCATGATTGACATGATACACTTGAGAGATGAACAATGAAGGTCCCGCCAACTTTGAGCATCCACACCACAAACTAGAAAGCAAAACTACTATGGATTGACACTGTAACTGTCTATATAGAAGAAATTAAGACTGCTGATTAGACAGGAATGAACGATTTCTTTCGAAAGTTCGATTGGCGTACTTGCTTCGAATCAAGTAAAACTAGCACAGTAGCAATCCCATTATCTACTGCTCTTTCCGTTCTGTCTTCCGAAGCCTAGCAAAGTTAACAAAACTAGAGGATGATCTAAATGTGGCTGATATTAAACCAGAAACAAAGCCTACAAACAGTCACAGCCGTTTTGTCAAGTTACCGGAATTAAAACTACCAACATTTGATGGGCAATATACAAACAAGTGACAAACAATTGCGACAGACTAGAATACTTAAGAAGTTCATTAATAGGAAAGGGCGCATTAACCATCAAAGGATTAGAAGGTCGAGTCAAAGGATTAGAAGATTTTGAAATTGCTTGGAGATTATTAAAATACACCTATCAAAATGAAAAAATCTGTTGATGATTGAACCATCAATAAATAAATATTCTCAATATAATAACAGTTCTTAAATCTTAATCTCAGCATACTCTCGTACCACCTAAAATTAAGAAAAATTTATAATTAAAATATGTAATTATTGTATACTAACGCAAGAGATTTGTTGTTGAGTAATAATTTATGTTTTGACAATTACACAACAACAAAAATCAAACGGTTTTTAACCATATATGATTTTAATACGAGTACATATGTTCCGAAGATTGTAAGAGAATTCAATCCAGTTTCGAACTGATGAGCTTATGATTATGAAAAAATCAATCTTCTCATAAGGCCACGGCGACTGGACTGATTATACCACAATTTACATTCTATATATACAGAATGTGCTGTGCGTTAAATATTAGCGAATCATAACTAATACAGATGAATTCTCTTACAATTTTTCTTCTTCACAATATTCACACAGCTCTATTTCTGTGTACGCTAATTTTTACTTTATTAATTTTTTGTTGAATATTAATTAATTCATGTAATATCTAATATGCTACCGGTGGTTAGACCATTTTAATTGTGTTTCGATTAACACGAGAAGTATATTAGTATTTACGAACAGTAATTCAACGAAACCGACTAATAGACATAATTCTACTTATTTAATTATATGATTTTAATACGAGTATGTATTAAATCATATAATTAAATAAATAGAATTATGTCTATTAGTCGGTTTTGTTGAATTACTGTTCGTAAATACTAATATACTTCTCGTGTTAATCGAAACACAATTAAAATGGTTTTTAACCATTGTCATTGTCGTAGTAGATGGAATTTACCAAAGAGTGCATTCTATAATTAAGCTTTATTTGTTATACTAGTATTTGTTCGAAATATTTGAATGTTTGGCGCTATTAATTAAATGCAATTTATACTATAAAATTTTAGGTTTAAATGTTGCCAACTTTCATACATGTAATTTATAGGGCATTGTGCCAAATTGTACATACTTCACTTTTTTGTTATATTGTCTCTCTTCTCGAAAAATCTTTGAATTGAAAGTTGTGTTGGTTGTTACATTTATTATTTATATCTGAACCTCGTGGGATAGGAATATATTGGAGACTAACCTCAACTGTAGAGAAAGCGTGAATAAACGGAGAACAGCCCTTACTCGTTGGGATATTTGGATAATTATCAACATTTACAAAATCATCATTAACAGTCATCTTCAACAAATTGATAATTTAAAAACACCGGAATCTGAATCAGCATCATCCTTACAAAAATTCATAGATACATTTCGATGCCATTACGAAGTATTAAAAGGATTAGATACTCCAGTTAAGCATTGGGACGTCATGATTGATTGATTGATTGATTGATTGCGATGTACGATCAAGCATTAAGCAAGTCTCCCGTATTATAAATGCGAATACCACACCACTATACCCATGTTGCAACACGACACCATAACTCTCCCTCACCAAGGAAATATGTACCATCATACTCAGCTTTTCATGAAGCCAAACATAGCAATATTTCACCCCGTAAAGAACGGCGCCACATCGATAACCACATAAGTCTAATTGTTGTGATATCCGCCCCTGGCCAGGCAGCCGTCGTACACCTTTTTACATATAACAAAATTGAGGGATGGAAAAGGAATGTTAGCAACAAAGACTCAACCCGGTTCCAGACACCTAAGTAGTTGATAGTTAGTAAATTTGTTAGTAATATATTTTTTTTTTTTTTTTAGTAATTTATTTAGCACAAGACAATACAATTTGAAGTTCATCTGCTGCTCCAACTCCTGTAAGGTTGTTTCAGGTTCTTCAAGAAATTCTTAAATTTAAAATATGCATTAATTCTTAATAATAACTATTTTAAAATTAATTAAGAATAAAATTGAATTTTTGAAATAAATTATAGATCAATCCCTGTGTACCACAAATAAATCACCATTAATAGTTTGACAATCATTTAACCAACTACCATCGGGCCATCGTGCTGTCATCTCAGCCATTGTCATCTTGGTCGAATTTCTCAGGAGTGTTCTAAACTAAAACCAGTTTAACTAACCAATATAAATACTAATACCAAAACTATCATTAAGAATTATACCAATAAGTATGAACATTAACACCAATACCAACACCCACTTCAATACCAATACCAACCTCAACCATAATTTTAAGATATATGAATAATTCAACATCAACAATAAAAATTCTAAGGGAATGTTTAAAAATTTTAAATTGCTAAGTTATAATTCAAATTCACAGCACTTGTTTCATTAGCTACCGTTCTCCTGTAGATAGTTAATTAATGGTTTACCTATTGCAACTAGAATCAAAAATAAAAGCTGAAAAAATGTATATTTTATATATTTAACCATACTATTAATTAACTATTAACTACTAAGTTAATAATGTTTAAATTAATTATTATATACTACGCAAAAGGTTTAGAATATTAATCGTTTAGTTAAGTACTACATGTACCTATTATGATATTCACTAATAAAACTCAAATAGAGTTTCCCAGGTTAGTCTGAAAACTAAATTGCTTTACTACTTAATTAATAGAAATTAACTTATATAAATTAGTTAGTACTAAATAAAATAACATAGATATCACAAGACGATACAATTTCTACGCTACATAGCTGCTGGATGCTTGGAGTTTCTGGGTGTTGAGCGAGACTTCACCAATATTTCTGTAGCTTGGAGACGATCTAACAATTATATATAATTAAGCATAATCCATAACAACCACACCATCAGACAAAAATACTTGAACAACCATGACACTTTGATATAATTAAATTCAGCAACCGAAAAGTGCTGAAACGCTTTCATCAATACCTCAAATATTCTTGCAATGTAATGTAGTATACAATATCAAGTACCTCTTGCACTTACTGCATCCAAGGCTAAAAACTGTGACCCACCATTAAAGAAAAATATCCTTCAGACTATAAAACAATTATCGGACCGACACAACAGGGGATCATGGCGTCATTGATCCATCGTCCGGCAAAAAATATCCGTGTGTCAATGTATCGTGAAACGGAAAAACGTTGCATCGTCACAGACACATCATTACAGTGTCGTGCAATGGAAAAGCGGTCAAACAATCAAAACATTGTGAACCCCATCGTTGATTTTCAAACTTGACGTATTACTGATACCAATTCAATGATCCTCGAATAAACTTTACCGAGTCTATTCGAATCACCTTTCCCGTTAACAAAACCTCCCTGATTCCCAATTATACGGGCCATTTCCAAAAACGAAACGATAATTGAACTGAAATTGGTGTATCAAAGGAACGCTGACACAAGCAGCGGCATAAGCACTCCTATCGGTGCTTTCACAGCAATTACTACACGGCAGTTATTACACTGTTATAGATTGGTCTAATTTCGGTGTACTATCTTCGTCTGACTAAAATTATTTTGTATCGAATTTCCGCATCCCATTGATATGTTTTAAGTGGCTGTCGAATATGCTGTAATAGCCTGAATTTAAACAAAATTTCAAAAAATCTAAAAAATTTTCATTAAAAATATTTTATAGGGTTCTATATCATTGACCGTCTATTCGCAATTACTCCCTCCGCCACATTTATTTTAATACTTATTTGTAAAAATGAAACTACGAACCAACTTATCAGTACATATCTTTGTGAGATATTCTGCCATTTAATAAAATTAATTAGATCATAATATTCCAAATTTTAATAAATCAGCCAAAAAATTTTAAAGTTCTGTAAGTTGGACTATTTTCTTAGTACAATTAGCTTTGTGAAGTATAGGAAGTATATAGAATGTAGGTATTACCGAGGTGTAGGTCGTTAGTTTCCTTTCTGCTTCTTTATCAATATAAATTAAAAGTGTTTGCATGTGGTGGCGTGATGTATGAAAATACCAACTAAAATGTATGGTGCCTAAAAGTTGTTGACAAAGAGATAAGAACAATGACGTTGACAAAAACTCTGAATTTCTTCGGACCAGCCGCCTCTTTTTATTGTACTATTAATATCCAGTTATAGAATCATGATCAATGTATTACAAATATGTTGATCTAATAAATCCATTACAGCTGTGGTCCTTTACATCGTGTAAAGTTTTGTAAAATAGTTCGATAAAACCCTATATTTATAAGTTTGACCTCCAAATCCAAAGCTTTCAAATTTTTTTACAATTTGTTACACAAAGTCGCCCATTCCATGTAATTATTTACTTAATTAGTTCATGAAATCAATAAATTTTAATCAATGCTGAACCGAAAATGAAAATAACGTTTAGTTTTACCCTTTTTTTCAAAATTATAATCTTCCTTAAATAATTGTTGTAAGAACGAATTCATTTGAGAGGATCATTAATCATTATGCATAATATGAATACAAATCTTACACAAACACAATTCATCCATTTCATCTGCTGCTTGATTAGGAAGTGTACAGGAAACAAAATAAAAATAAAATAAAAAACAGGTGGCACAACGAAACTATTTGGATATCCTTTTTTTCTAAAAGGATGGGTGTATGCAGCCCAGAGCACTGCTACCATTGAGGCCTATTGTGCATTGCGTGGATATCCTTAGTAAAGTTTCAGTCAATTATGTTACAAAACTGTAATACCTCCCGCTGTAATGTAATTTGTCATCGAATAAACTTTAAAAAAATCATAAAACCTAAACTCCAGCACTACATAACCTCAAAACAAAACAAAAAATCACTTACCTTATATTTAACCTCTTTGCCATATTTCAGACAGGCCATACGCCAATTCAACACCATAAAATTCATATCGCTTGAATTCCACCCGAATATCATCCTTGCATTCGATTAAATTCCGCGTGAATGTTCTATCCGATGAATCGAGACATTTTCATACAATTTTCACACTAATAACTTTTCTCACTAAACACTAATCCACTAAAATAATCACTTCGACACGAATTTTATTATTTTATATCGAATTTAGTTATTTCGCGGCTTTTTTTTACGGCAATTTTGTGTAAAACAAGAAAAAAGAAAATTGTAGGTTATGTTTTATTTATTTTGATTCAGAAAACACGCACACCAAAATACATATCGAAATTATTTTATTTATTTCGCTAGCGAAGCGTAAAAATCGTTAAATGATATTCCTTTAATTTTACTTTCAAAATAAAAACAATAATCTACTCCACACTCAAGGAAAGAAACATCCAGACATGACACTTTAAAGGTTGAATTTATTTAAATGTTTACATTTTGTATTTGGCTTTTCTAATGAAGCTTATAAAGCATAATTCCTATGGTAAACAGTGACAAAGCAAAAAATTCGCCGTAAAATCACTTGATGAAAATTTCGGCAGAAATATGTCGGCTGGTAATTTTCGGCGGAGATAGCCAAGACAGAAATTTTACAGAAATTTTATAAATTTCGACTGTAAACTTTCGGCTAACTTTAATAGTATCAAAAATAATTGTAAGCAAATCGATGGAAATTCTTTCTACGGATAACAGTAATTATGGAAGAAGCAACCAGTTAAGCATTGGGACGTCATGTTAATATATATTCTGTCGAAAAAATTAGATTCACCAACACGTCGAGAAATAGAAACAAAAATATCTTCTAATAAGAATCAGACATTAAAAGAGTTCATCAATAATTTGAAAGAACGCAGACGTATACTAGAAGCATTAGAAAAAACATCATCAAAAATAAAACCAAAAAATTTCGTAGGCAGTAATCATTCAGCATTAGTTTCATTATCAATGTCCGGCGTGCAACATGTCACATTCAATTTATCGGTGTACGAAGTTTCAAAAACTAGATCGTGAGGAAAAAGAAAAAATTATAAAAGAAAAGAAATTGTGCTATAAACTGTACTCTTATCGTGGCATATCTATATTATCATCAATTCCAAAATTATTTGAGCTTATTATTTCTGATTATTTGGATTTTAATGTTAAACCTTTATTATCACTTCAACAACATGGATTCGTTAGGCATCGTTCTACCACTACAAATCTTTTAAGTTTAACATCTAATGTATTCCAGTGCCTTTGACTCTAAATGTCAGTTTGATGTGGTTTTCACTGATTTTGCGAAAGCATTTGACTCACCTCAGTTTGAGTTACTTCTTGCCAAACTGGACAGATTTGGAGTGAGTAAATTGTTTTTGGATGGGATTGGATCGTATCTGCGTGATCGGAAGTAGGTAGTTCAAATTAACGGGTTTACATATAAGATGATTGAAGTTCATTCTGGAGTGCCTCAGGGCTCCCACCTAGGACCTGTATTATTTAATGTCTTCATCAATGAAATTGCTTCTTTGTTTCAGTACTGCGACTATGAATTATATGCAGATGACTTGAAAATATCAAGAAGTGTATGTAGCCCGCAACAACGTAATGAAATGCAGGGTGATCTTGATTTGCTGTATAAATGGTCAGTTATGAATAAATTGAACTTAAATTTGGAAAAGTGCAAGAGTATGAGCTTCTCCAGGAAAAAAGCAGTTATTCTTCATCAATATCTTATTGGTAATCACCAGCTAGAACGAGTTATGACATTTAAAGATTTGGGTGTTGTCCTGGACCATCAATTGATTTTCCGAGACCATATTAATTTAATAGTAGCTAAGGCTAATTCTCTACTTAGCTTTATTCGTCGTATCACAAAAGATTTTCGTAATCCACAATCAATTAAAACTTTGTATTGTTCCATTTTTCGGTCTAATTTGGGAATACGCGTCGATTATTTGGGATCCTGCTTACTATATTTATATCGATAGAATTGAACGAATACAGAAGTAATTTATTATTTACTATCTTCATAAATTGAATTGGCCATTTGATCCGAACCTTCCAATGTGGCTGAATAAAAAGAATTTGCCATCCTACGGTGACCGCTGTAGAATTTCTGATTTGGATTCATTGCTTGTAAGACGTATAGATGTGCTGCTTCAACATTCATCGCTGATCTGCTTAACAGTTCGATTGACTTCCCTAAACTACTTGCAAAGATTGATATTCATGTGCCCTGTAAACCTACTCGGATTAGGAATTTTATATATTTGCCGACAATTAAATCTAATTATGCACATAATGCTCCGGTCCCGGCGATTTATCGGCAATTTAATTGTAATTTTGATGTGTTTGATTTTAATATTTCTAAATGTTCTTTTAAAAAATTAATAAAAACTAAATTGTAAAATTGAAAAATAAATTGTAATCAAACAAGGATTTTTATCCCGTTGATGGTAAATAAATAAATAAATAAATAACAAATAAACTGTTTAAGACCAAATCATCAAATAAAAAATTGTTTTGCTTCGGGGTGTAAAATATATAATCGAAAACAAAACACGCTTTTACATATTAATAAACTCAATGAACCTCTACAAATAAAACAATTAGCATCACCAGTAACGGAAGTTCATAACCAAACAATACCATCTACTTGGTCAAAAACAAATTAAACATATTTGGCTAGCAAAGGCTTTGGTAGATGTTGAAGATACATTTGGAAGCTTTCATACCTATAGATGCCTACTCGATTCAGGTAGTCAGTCCCATTTCATCACAACAACGACTATGCAACAACTAGGAATCAAAATAATCAAAACTAACACAGCAGTTTCAGGAATTCACGAATCGACAACAAATATTCGATATAAAACACAAGTGACAATTAGATCAAAATATACATCATTCAGCGTTAATTTGGCTTGCCTAGTGATTGATAAAATTGCTCGCCTAATACCAACTCGAGCTACGAGCTGCTAGTGACGGTGTTACTCTATTGCAGCTATAGAACAGCAAGCGGGAAGCTTTCTTTGCTAAATCAGTAGCAATAGATACTTGAAGCTTTAGTAGAAAAATTGTTTGCTCTATAAATTATGTTTTCAGCACTCTAAGCTTTAATAATTTATAGAGTTTATTGTTCTATTTAGTAGCTCTATAAGCTGATTTAGAGCTAAGATTATTACAGTAATAAAGCATATCAAATTTTAGAGCTATTAATTTTTAATTAGCATTACTGTAGCTATATCAGCACTACTTCAGCTCACGTAAAGCTACGAGCTTTATACTAATCAGCTCGAATGGGATGTAAATTGTAGTTTATTTAAACACATTTAAGTAAACAATAAAATATTATAGAGCTTCTATAGTTAGGTGCGACTTGGTGCGACCAAGTAGCAAAGTTTTATTCTTTTTTAATTGTCAATTTAGTTGTATTGTAAAAACGTGCAAAATGTCCAGTCGTGGAAAAAATTTAAACGCAGTGGTGCGTACAGGTATAAAATTCAAAGGAACCGAATTATTTTCAACCAAACGATACATGCCGACATCTCAACTCAAATCCACCGGCCTACAAGAAGGATATCTGGCCCTTTAACATCGGTTCCTGAAAGTGCAACTCACAACTTGGTGGAACATCACGACCAGTATGATTCAGTGACTATTGATGATTTAAGTGAAGATAACGAAGTACCTGTTGCGGAAATCGAAGAGACATTTGAAAATTTGAGCGATGATCATGTTTACGAGATAGAAACAAACCAAATAAATTTAAGAGAAAAACTAAGGAATTTGGCAATAGAATATAATATCAGAAACCCCTAATAGAGTAATATTGTATCCTCTAGGTACTTGACAATATTGGCATCAGGGATTGGAGAGGTGCCTTAGACAATACTTTAACGATACGCTCGATAGATCGATGAGCATTTCATAAAATTTCAACATTGACGGTTTGCCAATTTACAAGAGTTCACAGTGGCAATTTTGGCCTATTCTTTTCAACATATTTGAAATTAAAAATTTTAAACCTTTGGTGATTGGAATTTACTGTGGAAAAGGAAAACCATCAAATTAGTTTTAAGAAAATGACCTGATGATGAGCAGCAAGTGCTCGAAACTAGTTTAAAAATAAAATATTTCATTCATAACTAAAGAAAGCTTAAAACCAAATTTGTGTTTAAATCATTTTTAATATCAAATTTAACAGATTATCTGCGTCAATTTGTGGATGAATGTAAACATTTGATAGAAAATGGGATTTTTGTGAACGACCACAAATTGAATATTAGAATTAGATGTTTTATTTGTGATTCACCAGCAAGAGCTTTTATCAAAGGTAACATATATTATCCTATATCGGTTTAAAAAAAAAATGATTGTTTTCAAATTTAGATGTCACCTATTTCAACGGAAAACACGGATGCTTGAAATGTACAGTAGTTGGAGAATATGTAAATTATTGTACTGTCTTTTTGCACACTCACTGTGAAAGAAGAACTAATCTTGGCTTTCGCGAAAAAATATATGGATCTCACCATAAAAATATTTCTATACTTGAGCAGCTTCCAATAGACATGATTGAAGATTTTCCAATAGGGGACTCATTGCATTTAATTGATTTAGGTAAATTTATAAAAATATGGGCACACATACATGGTCTACTGAGAACTATTATTCTTTTTTAAAGGTGTAGTTAAAAAATTCTTAAATGGCTGGACGAATGGAGATTTCAAAGGTACCGATATAAAATTTTCTGCAACAGACATTAAACTTATTACCGAAATATTTATTAAATTAAAGATGCCCAGAGAGATTCATCGAGCAATAAAAGGTTTGGATAGCCTTTCATATTGGAAAGGTACGGAATATCGTACATTTTTATATTACGTAGGAATAGTAGTTCTGAAAGATGTTTTACGCTACGATGCTTATGAGCATTTCTTGTCATTTTTCTGTGCGATAACCATCTGTTCAAATAAAAAGTACAAACATCTTTTTCAATTAGCAAAAATTTTACTAGAAGAGCACTACATAGAAAAGTACATTGAACTCTATAAAAAAAAAAGTATTACAAGTAATGTGCATAATTTATGTCATCTTGTTGATGAAGTTGAGCGATTCGGAAATATTGACTCTTTCAATGCATATCCCTTTGAGAATTCTCTTTCCACGTTGAAACATATGTTAAGGACAGGGTCAAATCCGTTAGCACAAGCAGCTAATAGAATTGCGGAACTGAACAAAATAAACAAATACGACATATTAGAACGAAAAAACTTCCAATTCTTAAACATATTAACGAAGATGAATCTTATAATATGATTATTTTGGAGAATTTTACGTTAAACAATATAATGGCGAATAAATGGTTTCTATCTATAAATAATAATGTAGTTGGAGTAGATAAAATAATACAAGAAAATAAGCAAATATTCATAAAAGGAACTCCTTTAAAAACGTTAATTGATTTTTTTCGCAAAATTTGATGAAGATTCGCAAATACAATGCCAGTTAAATGACATAAAGTGTAAGTTAGTGGCTGTTCCATACCGCGATCAAGGTCTGGATTTCATACCGCTCATTCATAGTCTATAAAATTCTCTAAGAAATACATTAAAAACAAAAAAAGAAATGTCAAGAAAATAATATCACATTTATTTCAAAAATAAAAATGGTTTCATTGCAAAATATAAATTTATAAAAATTAAATCAATAAATAAATGAATTCAGTTACATACGAGTATGTTTAATTTGATATTTTAGTTACTTATTTTATTTTTAGGTCTATCCAATCTTTACAAATTTTTCACTCGATTTGCTTCATCATTCACTGGATTGGTTTCATCATTTTGTTTCTCGCTGCATATAAGACACAAACAATTAAATTAAAAAGACACACAATCACGTTTAAAACAGATACTTACAGTTCCTTGCTCATTTCATTTTCATCGTCAATTACTGCCTCAATTTCTACTTGAATTTCTACTTTCGATTTCTTATTATCGAGTTTTTTGGGTCTATTCCTTTCAGTCGATTTTCTTTTTTGGAATTTTTCCTGAGTGAGAAACCTTGTGGCATTTCTCAGCACATTATTATATTTTTAAAACTAAGAAAGGCCAATTTCCCATTTTCATTGCCCGTTGATGCGCCTGTCCATGAGCATCTTACTAAAAATGATCTAAGGAAAATGGTATCCACGAGCTCATAACAGCACGTCCAACCTTCGCCACATCTATTGCCACTTTGCCCTACCACGTAAGCCATTTGGGCAACCTGAAAATATATAAAATCATCTCATTTTTATTCTACTTAAAACGTTAGGTAGCTTACCATAAGGTCCATATTTTCTTTAGAGCTTAGCCGAGAATCTAAAGATTTCGCATCATCGACCGTCGCAATTTTTTTAAACTCTTTGGTGGAAAATTGATTATTTTCCTTATTGTTGTTATTTTTATTGACTGATTCTAACACACCACCTTTAACTAAATTTTCGATTTGTGTGTATAATTTTAAAAATCCATTATTTATGCTATTTTTTATATCGTTTTGAGTTTCTATAATGGTTTTTTGATTTTCCTCTAGCTGGTACATTATGTCAGTTATATCAGTGGTCTGGATGATTTCTGGTGGTTCTGGGTTGACCACTGTTAAATTCTCTTCCAAGACTATGTATGGTGTCGAAAATACTTCTTTGCTTGGCCCACTACTTCTAATTTCGGATGCTTTCTTGTGTGCTTCAACCGTAGGAACTGAAGCGATTGTACATCTGCTCTCTGCTATCAAATCGAAGTCGGGTTGAGGTGAACGGGTGACATTAGGATTCTTAAACCTGTTGCTCATACCAGTTGGCGTAGAGGTGTCACAATCACTGTCATTCAAATCGTCCTCGGTTGTCATATATGCATTGAGTAATTCTTCCTCAATTTGTTCCGCCATACTGTATGATTTCATTTTGCTTCTCTTTGCTACACATGGTCTGGCCACCCAAGCTGTTTTATCTGGCTGCACGTAGGGATTTTTAATGATTTTATTTCGTTTAATTGAGCTCCAATTTAGTGGTGGATACCAAAACACACCATTGTGTTCTAACGCTTCCGGCGTTAATAATAATTGCAAGCACATATCCTGTTTTTGATGTCTCTTGTATTATTTTAAATGACATTATTTAGTTTTTTTTTAATTTAATTTTTGTGATATCTGGAATATATATAAAGTTATTATTTTAAAAATTATAGTCATGCAAACTGCGAACTACTTACGCTTAGTGTGGATATCGTTCGACTAAAAATGACAGATCAATACCGCTATTTAAACTTTTTTTTTTTTTTTTTGCTTTAATAAAACGTATGATGCAACCCAATAGAGCTACTATCTCTATATATAAATCATACAAGTAAGATATATATAGAGCACCAAGTTTAAAAGAAGAGAAAAAAGAGCTAACCCGCTCTTATCTAGAATTTTGCTGTATAGTGTGTTTATTATTGTAGAAAATTAATTTTTAATAAAGTTAATAGTTCTACAAGAGTCTCACGTGAATATGACAACTTTATGTAGTTATAATTGGTAATCAGCTCTGATTTTCGACAATTATATGAAAAAATGGCAATAAGCAAGGAAAAAATATAGATATACTAATACCGCATTATGAAAAATTGGGCGATTTCGGTGGATGTTTATTCTATTTTTTTAGATAATTCTCATCATTATGTGAATATCTAAAATTTTTGAATATTTGAAATAGATACTGTATAATACTGTAAGTCCACATAAAATCTTTCCTAATTTTGTACAGGTTTTTTTATGTTTTTATTTTTTATTTTTATTAATTAAAACTTATTTTTAAAGCGCAATAAAATTATTTCAGTTATCTTATAAACATTCACCATAAAAAATAAACGGCACTCAGAAATACCATTAAAAACTATACCCACATAATATATCTGTGGTGAAAAGGTAAAGTATCTTATCTCGAGATAAGACATTTTTGAGATTTTAACAAAATCATATTCTATTAAAAATTAGCTATTTTTACAGCTAATCGGTTTGCCTGTAGCTATTACAAAATTCGAGTTATTACTATGTCCAAATATCTTATTTAAAAAAAAAACTATAAAATCAAAAGGAAAAACATCTTATTTAAAAATTAAAATAAAGTTATCAAAAAATTCGGAAGCAAAACATTTTAGTTACATAAAGGTCAACAAAAATATTTTAGTAAAACATCTTGTTTCTACATAATTTGCAGTGTTTCAAAAAAAAAAATTTATTTAAAACAACTTATCTACAAACAAGGGATTTTTCCCTTTTATTTTTGTTGAAATTATATGCTTATTCAATATCTTATGTCCTATTAAGATTTATTGGAATATGCATAAAAATTTGGTAAAATAGCTTAAGTGAAATAAGATAAGTTATTTTAGCAAAATTGTAAACGTAAAATAACCTGTTTGCATTTTTCTTAATTTTCTTAATTACTCTAATAAAATTTAAAGTAACTAATACTTTAAAAAAAAATGCATTGCATCATCTTACGAAAACCCTGGAAAAACTAGCTTATATAGTCATATATTTTTTCACAGATTTATTTTAACCGTTTTTTTGCTCTCCTGAAAATTGTATAAAATCGAGATAAGATACTTTACCTTTTCACCACAGATATATTCTGTTATAATATAATTTATTTAATTCATCACTAGTTTAACAAAAATTGAAATATAAAACAATTTTATAAAATTCCTGAATGTTTTGCATTGACTTGACATTAAGTATATAATATATTAATATTATTATCTAAAATACTTTTGGTATATTTTATTTTATTATAAGGCATTTGATTCCATTATCGCTCTTTTATAAAGGCATTAGCTGTAATAAATATACATTACAAGAGCTACAAGCTCGATAATAAGAAATTGATACGAGGCTCTGATTTTTCTTTCATAGAACTAATAGCTCTACGGAAGCAATTATTTCGGTTCTTCAAGAGGAAAAATATTGCTCTAAAATGCGCCAATCGGGCTCGATATAACTTCCAAATAAGCTTCAGGAGCGCTGCTAGAGCAATATTTAGGGCTAATTGTTCTATTATACAGCTCTTTAAGCGCTTCTAGAGTATATTTAGAGCCCAAATTGTTACTTGGGTTTGCAAAGTCATCCGTGCCAAATGTTCAATTAGCAGATCCAAATTTTAATTATCGAGGCAAAATAGATGCGATCAAATCAATGCGATCAATCTACAGAAGATACTATTGATCATCTTTTAGAACTATTCTGGGAAATAGAAAACTGCGAGAAAATCAACAAATCATTAACCGTCGAAGAAATATTGCGAAGAACATTTTAAAAATAAGCATCGTAGAGATAAGAATGGAAAATTTATAGTACAAATGCCAACTAAACCAAATATAAATAATTTGGGTAATTCTCAGATATGGCACTAGAAAGATATCTCAGTATGGAAACTAAATTGCAGCGAAATGATGAGCTTAAAACGCAGTAAGTTAGCTTCATGGACGAGTATCAGATGTTAAGACACATGCGAGAAGTCGGTGAAAATGAATTCCAGAAACAAAATTTTATACCGCATCATGCGATATTGAAACCGAGCGCAGTTACTACAAAATGCCGGGTCGTATTTGATGGCTCTGCTAAAACATCAACCGGAATTTCTATTAATGACACATTATACGGTATGTCCGAAAATACAACAAGACCTTATCTCAATCATATTAAGATTTAGACAACATTAATTCGTATTTACAAGTGACGTTAAGAAAATGTACCGACAAATTTCGATTGATAAATCGCAACAAAGCTTACGACTAATTTATTGGAGATCAAATCGTGATCAACAAATAAAAGCATTCGCGTTAAAAACATTAACGTACGGATTGGCACCATCGAGCTTTAAAGAGAAACTCAAATTTTTGGAAGCAGCTAAAGTGATAAAAAGGGATTTTTATGTAGATGACCTTATGTCGGGCACAGATGATATAAACGATGCCAAAACGCTAAAGGAAGAAATTGAACAACTATGTAAACTAGGAGGTTTTGAATTACATAAATGGAATTCAAACAACGAAAAATTGATAGACAAACCTGTTGGAAATAAAAAAATACATATTAAACGTTTAGTTATACCAGTAATACCGTACAACAATATCGAGTTACATGGATTCAGTGATGGATCAGAGGACGCTTATGGAGCTGCAATTTATATAAGAACGACGGATATAGGCAAGGAATAAACCATTGCAGCCTACTCTGTTCAAAATCAAAGGTAGCTCTAATGAAGCGACAAACAATTCCAAGAATAGAATTATGTGGTGTTCTACTTATGTCTATAATGAGGTTACAAATAGTGAAGTGAGGTTACAAATAGTGAAAAGCTCAATGGATATTAAATTCCAAAAAACTTATTTATGGACTGATTCCACAATTGTTTTGTACTGGGTAAAAATGTGCCCGAGTAACCTGAAACAATTTGTTGGGAGTCGGATAACAAAAATACATAGTTTGACACATGATGCTGAATGGAGACATGTAGGTTCAAAATCGAATCCTGCAGTCAAAACAACAGTCTTTGGTGAAATGGACCTGAATTTTTAAGAGCAGACAAGGAACATTGGCCGGAAAATCCAACGAATGTTATCTACAGTGGAAAAGAGCTCGAAACAAAAACAATTAATTTGTCATCTAAACGAGATCATCAAAAATAAGCCTGAATAATCGACAGTAATTCTCATCAAGGTATTAAGTGGCATTTTCTTCCGGCCTATTCACCAAACTTTGGAGGTTTGTGGGAATCAGCGCTAAAAATCGTCAAATTACACTTATACCGAATTTTGGGAAAAGCACATCTGACCTTTGAGGAATTAACCACATTATTAATTCAGATTTAATCAGTGATTAACTCAAGACCACTTACACCAATTAGTGATAGTCCAGATGATTATGAAGTAATAACACCTGGGCACTTCTTAATAGGAAGTTCCTTAGAGAGTACGCCAGAACTAGACGTTACCGAAGAAAATTATAACAGATTATCTCGGTGGAATCGTATTAAACAACTGAAGCAGCATTTTTGGCAGCGATATTGTAGTGAATATTTTGTTTCTCTTCAAAAACGGTACAAATGGAACAAAACTAAAGATGATAAATTACCACCGCTTCAATGGTCTAGAGGTGGAATAGCAAAACTGTATCCAGGAACAGATGGAATAGTGAGAGTATGTGATGTAAAAACACTAAGCGGAATAATACGTCGTTCAATATCAAAAATTTGTACATTGCCTTACCTTCAGTTAAAGTGTTTTCTTATTCGCCTCTAGCACTACAACGGCAAGAACTTTAATTAATAAAATTTCAGATATATCTGATCAAACTCAGTATAATTGGTCTTGTTAGATTCATCATGGTGTTATGAATTTAAAAATACTTCTGCGCCCGTTTAGTTTTTAAGATAAAATAATAAAACGAGTAAAAAGAGAGTTCTTCACATGTTAACCTTATTTTTAGAGATGATGCACCGCTTCTGGCCAGTACGGGTTATTTATAAGAATATGAGAATCAAAACATCATTCAACGAAACGTTTTAGGCGATTATTGTGAACAACTTTGATTTTTCTATTTATTCGAATACTGGAATTTTCAGGTGAATTAATTCTAACAATCTTATCCTATGTACAATTTTGATCTATCCACAAAGAATCAATTTTACTTTTTCTCTATAGCGGGCGCCCATGAATTTTGTAAACGGTGTTTCAATTCGACCGAATGATCATCGAAAGAGTAGACAACCTCTGGGTTTTGTTTTACTACTGATGAAATTGAAGGTTTGAAGCCATAGACAAGTTCAAAAGGCATATAGGAAGTTGCAGTGTGAGGTGTCTAGTTGTATGAAAAAATGGCAAATGGAATCCCATAATCCTAATTGAACTGGTCCTCTGAAGAGAAATTCCGTAGGTATTCTGCTAAAGTCCGATTAGAGCGTTCCAGGGCGCCATTTGATCGGGAATGATAAGCAGTGGTATTTATTTTCCTTATTTGCAGCATTTTACAGACATTGATAATAACTTCGGACATAATGTTTGATCCTTGATCAGTAACTATTGAATGCGGATATATATATATATATATATATATATATATCTATATATATATATATTATGCGGATACTGTTAAAGTTAGCCGAAAGTTGCCAGCCGAAAATGAAAAGTCGGAAGCCGAAAGTAAAGATATGGTAATGCAGATTGTGCAATTCTACCCTAAAGTGAAAAGTCGATAATGCAGATTATGATATTAACATTCTCGCCGAAAATATACAATTTAGTAGCTATAAGCCGGAAGTCAATAGGATACATGGAATTAAATAAAACATTTTGTAAATAGTCTTACGTGGAAAACTTTGTTTAACCTAGTCGTGGAAAATATCGGAAAATCAGAAGAATCCACAAAATTGAAATAAAATCAGCCTCTAGAGTGTATATCTGAATTTGAATCGTTTTTATGTGATTTGTCAATAGCTATCGAATGAAAAAATTCAGTTCAATTTTCCCGTGGGAAATCTCAGAAAATTCGATTTTCTAAAAATCATTTGAAAATTTGTATAAAATTACCCTCTGAATGGTTTTCCTGCAATAGCTATTGACCAGTCAGATCAATGTAATCCATCTCCAGACATAACACTCTCAGGGAAACTTAAACTGAATTTTTTTCCTGCGATAGCTATTGACAAGCCACGTCAATGCAATCCATCTCCAGACATAACATTCTCGAGCCTGATTTTATACAAATTTTCTAAAACTTGTTGGAAAATCGAATTTTCCGAGATTTCCCACGGGAAACTTGAAGTGAATTTTTTCTGCAATAACTATTGACAAATCACATAAAAACGATTCAAATTCAGATATACACTCTAGAGGCTGATTTTATTCCAATTTTGTGGATTCTTCTGATTTTCCGTTATTTTCCACGACTAAGTTAACCGAGGTTTTCCACGTAAGACTATTTACAAAAGTTTTTATTGCAATCCATGTATCCTATTTACTTTTGGCTGTCAACCACGAAATTGTTTATTTTCGGTTGGAATGTTAATAACATCGGCTAGATTTAACAAGGTTAAATGCGGTGCTCCCTATTTACAAACGAACTCTTCACAAAATGCTTTTGCAATTGTTGAAGTTTCTTGATTGACCAGTGGGACTGCTACCGCTAATTTTGAAAGATCATCTTGCATCGTAAGCAAGTACTTATTACCTTGATATGATTGTGGTAAAGGTCCAACAATATCCAGAAAAATCTTTTCAAAAGGTTTATGAGAAGTTGTCGTAATCTTCATTGGATATTTGTTAGACTTCGATATTTTATTTTTTTGACACAAGGTGCAACCAGAAATATAATTCCGAACTGTGCTATATAATTTTGGAAAAGAATTAAAGCGCTTTAAACGGTTACCACTTCTAAGAACGCCTTGGTCACTACCAAATTGTGTGACTACCAAATTCTTCTATGACTGACATGCTTAATATCCTGTTCGGATTGGAGTTCAATAATTTTATCAGCTGTTTGTTTTGTGACAGAGGAATCATGATCATCCAGTGAAGTAGGTAAATTAAGTGAACTAACAGGCGGTGATATTTTATTTCTTTGGGGTCGCGTAATTGCAAACATATCATTGACATTCGAGTCACTTAAGTTGTTCGAATTTGGATATAATTTGGAATCGTCAGATGGTATATCAGAATGTGGGATACGACTAAGCGCGTCAGCATTCCTATTGGATAAACCAGGTTTAAATTCTATCTCATAATCGTAACCATCTAACTCTAAACCCCAACACAATAATCGAGATGAAGGCTTTGGATTAAGCTTTAACTATGTGAGAAGTAAGGATTGAATCTATGTACTGCCCAGACTATTGCCAATAATTTCTTTTCCACCTAGGATAATTACATTCTGCACAATTTAATGATCGAATGGCATAAGCTATTGGAAGATCGTTATTAGTGTAGTTTAGAGAAAGAACGGCACCTATGGCAAAATCCCTAGCGTCGGTTATCAGTATGAATGGCTCTTGAAAGTTCGGATATTGCAGAATTGGTGATGATATAAGTTTAATTTTTAAATCATTAAATGACTGATCGCACGCAGCGCTCAACTTTAATTCAACATTCTTTTTCAACAAGGATACAAGAGGTGATGAAATCTTCTCCGTAAATCCCAGAAATGATTTTAGTTCCTTTTGATTTCGTGGAGCTGGATAGTTTTGTATACAACTTCTATTTTCGCTTGATCGGATTTAACGCCTTCGCTTGTCACACAATGTCCCAAGTAACAAATTTTCTTTTTTCAAAAAATGACACTTTTTCGGCTCAAGCTCTAAGTTATGGGCTTTAATAGTTTTGAGCTACTAACTTTGAATTATGATCCATCAAATCAAAACCATATATCACTATGTCGTCTAAATAAACAAAGCATTTGGTACCAGTCAACCCAGATAAAACAGTAATCATCAGGAGCTGAAAAGTAGCCGGAGCTCCTTTTAGGACAAACGGCATACGCAAAAAATGGTAATGTCCTGATTGTGTACTAAATGCAGTTTGATTTGATCATCTGGATGTAGCGGAATTTGATAATAACTATTTGCTAAGTCAAGTGTACTGAAATCGGTAATATTTGGCAACGGCAAAACAAATCAAAATTCAAAATATTTGGTAATTTAAAGGATTTATCCGTTAAGTTCACTGGATGGTCATTAGTATTGACACAACAAACTATACAAGTACCATCCTTAAGTTCAATTATAGAGTTTGCTAATCGTACACCCGCGTGAATTTCTTGATTTTCACAGAAACATGTCTGACTGATAGAACTTTTCGAGACTCGAAATATTTTTTCAACACGAGCTTTAATTTATAATCAACCAAAATGAATTTAATCGCAGAATTACCACTTCCATTACTTTTAATATACTTGAACAGATTTAGAAGTTCAGTTATTGGATATCAAATCGTAAGAACTAGAATTAGTAAATCGTGGTTAATTGAACCTGATGGTTTAACATTTCGACTTAAATTGTTAGTGGAACGTGATTTACTTCTTCTCGACACTAACTACTGCATTCGAACTGGTTGGTTCGGCCTCCCTGAAGTTTAGAGATTTCTTGTTATTACCGTTTAAGGTCGGATTTGTTTGGTTTTCTAATATTTGATGCTGTTCATTGAAGTACTTTCGTTAATGACACATTTCGAACAAAATTTGTCTTAATAAATGGTTTATTTTCCGATTGCCTAGCAGAACTTAAAGTGGAATTGGGGAAAGAAAAACATTGCCTAGAAGTATACACGAAGCGAAAACAGATTTGGCATTTGAAATTTCTACGTACCGAAATAGAACTAGCATTTGAATTAGAGGATAGCTCATTATTGCCTTCGATACGAGTTACAATCATAGATTCTTCTTCGTTTGACTTTTTAATAGCTAGGTTCAGTTTATTAAAGCAACAAGATACCCGATGCAACTAATAAAGCATTAAAAGATTGGTAATTAGAATATACTCGAAGTACATGCGTTTGGCAAAATTGTATGGCTACATTGAAGTTACGGGAAACATGATTTAGACAGTGTCTGCAATTTCCGCAATAATATATTAAATTTTAATAAAATTTTATGATTCCATTTATGACAGCAATTGATGAATTTTGCAGCTACATTGAAGATGTGTTGATAAATGATGAAATTTTTCGCAATTATTTATTGATTTTAATAATGTGATGACCGATGACTGCTCAAAATTGTAACTGTACGTAGTTTTATTTTACTGGCCCATAGTTGTATTGCTTTTTTTTTAAACATTCAGGAACAATCGAAGCAATTAATTGAACTGAATTTGAATTCGCAGCTAAATTTCAAATAATTGTTATCACTATTCGATATAAATATATAATTATCCACGCTACAATTTGTGGTTTGAATTTAACGATTTAACTGTAACGGTTCACGTTTCTTTCTAGAAGAACTTTTAATTTGTAAAATATGAGCACTTCCAACTCGACTGAATTCACTGATTTCTGGAGTGTGAACTTATACAATTGGTTCAATCACCCCAAAGAAATTTGTTACCGAAATTTGGCTATTATCGGTAAACAAATTTTCGTACGTATAATTTGTACTGTTTTCTTACTAACTAAATATGTAACAGTGATCAAATTGTACTGTTTCCACTGTCTGTCACCAAATATATCGTGATGTTCGCGTTGGATTGCACTTTTATTTAATTTTAATTTTATTTTACTATTTTTATTTATTTTACTGTATTTATATACTTTATAAATTTATAATTTCAATTTCATTTTTTATGTTTTACTTTTAATTTTCCATGTCATCAGATCGATGAGCCAAACAAGATTATTTTACTATCGTTTTTATTTTAACTTTTTTTGTTTGCATCATCTGTAACCGGGTGTACATCGCGAAGTAGCAATCAACTAAAGTACACCACAAATGATTTGTATATTGAACATCGCTCACAACACCGACTAACCCTGACTATTAATGGGGCTCAAGGCCTAACACCCGCTAGCGTAATTTGTGTCCGACTGTTTGAGAAAGAAATCAAACTTTTCGATAGCTTACCACATGCTGTAGTGGCATTAACAAAAACACACACACCAATTTAACTACTACTATTAACCGTTTGAAATGAACCAACTGATCCAAAACCAAATGTCTTCGAGAGCACACCTTTCGAGTTTCACTTTGTGAAACATCATTTAACGAAGAGATCCTGAGTTTTTAATTCTTTCCTAGCCGTTATATGGTTTATAGATGTGACCGTTTGCCACTAACAAGTACTAAGCAATCGGACGTGGAATACGTATTCTGGCGGTCGATGCTACATTGTCGAATGAGTTAGTTGAAATATTCAACCAGTCCATCGAGCTCTTAAATCACAATCAACAAAAAGTCCATCTTCGTTGCATATGTTCTGCAGGGCTCATCGATATTATCTTAGACTGCCTGCTGCGACACAATAATGGAAATCAATAAGGGATCACATCTTAATCACGGGAGGTTTCAATTTTCGATCTATTAGCTAATCATATGACGAACAAATTTATGAACCTTTAAAAATGAATTGGAAAATAGAGTATCTGTTCATCGATAACGTTTTCGATATATAAATCTAACCAAATTTGCGAGGTACAAAATGGTCTGGACTGAAGTAAATGAATCACCATCACTATTCGTTATTAATTATATTAACCACAAAGCCCTAAAAATAAGTTTTGAAAGCAATGGCAATACATGTTATTGATTATCATCAAAACCGCAAGCCGTATTACAACATATGGAAACAAACATGTGATAGTAACCCTCTCAGCCTCAGTACACTTACAATTATTTTGTTTAATTTATGTTTTTCTTTTTCTATTTTTCAAACAGCGACCACCGTTACACTTTTTAAGCATCGTTCATTTTATTTAATTTCACTATAAAATTTAATAACTGTGATTATGTTTAAAACGGCAGAAATTTTTTTATTAGATTAATAGCTGAATTTTTATTAAAATCTGATTACTATTAAACGTATAACACTGTGATTCAAAAGAACACTTTTTAAATTAAACACAAACGGCTTATTATTGTTTATTGTTTAGGCCAACGTTTTTTCCAGTCTTCGAAATAGTCGTTAACGTCTATTTCGGGAATAGCAATCAAAACCTTCTTCGTTTCGGCTTGTACATAATTACATAATACATAATTTATTGACCTATTAATTTACTTATATTTTTGGTACACCCTATTTTGAGCATATGGCTCATTCGCAGTAAAGTGTACCAATAGTGGTGGATAATTTAATAATTAAAAAATCGGCTTGTTGGTTGGTAGCCAGTTGGTTCAGCAATTTTAGTTAACGCCAATTCCGGAACATCAGCTGAATCTCTTTTAGAAGCCAAAATCGCCAGAAGTCAAGTAGATTTTCTTACTCGGCTGAACTTGCCGGATTAATCTGATTTTTGGAAAGTTCCTTTTGATTCCGTCATTTTGCGATGTGCACAATTAGCTTGTAAATTATAGCTTGTAAGTATCTCTTCAGTCGAGTCAAAGCGATGCACCGAAGGTTTTTTTTGAGTTTTGCGAATAGCTAGAAGCAGACGGAGCTAAATCAGGAGAAAAGGGTAGTTGCCGGATGATACGGGTCGAATTTTTGGCCAAATAGTTACATACAACCAATGTAGTGTGAGACGGCGCATTAGCATGATGCAAAAACTAAGAGTTGCCTGCCCAAAATTCTGACGATTTTTAAGTACCAAATCCTTGACTTCCTTGATGTGGTATTCATCGTGCTTAATTAATATCTAGAGGTACCCTTAGAACAATTTCTATAATTTTTTGAATTTGACAGTACAAAGGTTCCGTTGTCAGGCCATTTGTGGGTCTGTGATTTGGCGGCATGAGAGTGGAAGATTTATATTGTCGTGACTAATTGTGATATTGGTGAAGATGTCTCAAAATTTAAGAAAATACCTGCTCAAAATAACAGAAAATGTTTGTAAAATATAAATGGTTGGTTTGGTGATGTTTAACCGATGATTTATGGGAAAAGTGTCGTCCGAGGAGCCGGATAGACCCAATTTTTTATTGTTATTTTAAAACGGCATTTCATTGTGGCATAACGAATTGAGAAATGTAAAATTTAATATTGTATAAACAATAAATATAAAAAATAATAAAAAAAATTTACATCGGGTAATCAACATTTAGGCTGACACAGCCTAAAGCCGCAAACACAATGCTGTCGGTTCCGTCCGTTCGTTTTTCATCTGCTCTGCCTTGGCCGATTCGCCAACTTAAAAATTTAAAAGCAAAGAAAATGCAAGAGAAGAGTTATAACCATGTACGTCGTACAATAAAATTAATTAACATTTATGAAATATGCTATAATTCTCAAGTAAAAATTTTTGTATCAGAATCAGTATTTATTAATTTTTTACTAAAGATTTATGCATATTGCCTGTGAAGAACATGACAAAAAAAATTAAAAATTTATCTTATACGTATACGTATTTACATATATGTAGTGGTAATAAGGTTACCTAAGGTTAACGCCTTAGTTTTAAATTTATTTTGTAAACGCATTAGTTGCTTTGTCACCGAAAAACTCAAAACTAAAGATTTTTATTTTCTTTTGTGTTTTTTTACAAAAAATGGTTTTGCTCCCGCCCTCAGCACTCTCTGCATTTTAGCATCGTAACTACTGAGGACGGGACGCGCACCTTAATACATTCCAAATTCATGTTCCAAGAAAAGGTGCCAACAAACCGAAATAATAATCAATATCAATCAAAAGTTAATTAAATGTTAAACAAATGTTAATCAAATGCCAACTCGCCACATACTCCGCCTCCAGTGAAATTTTATATATATACAAAATTTTACGCAAACCACCGACCCTAATCTGCGAAACGCAATGGAGTTCTAGTGACACGTCCCGTTCTGGTCACAACAGGGTAAGGGTCAAAAATGTGATTATGCCGACGATCCGGAATGACACTGTCAGACCTAGTCGACGTGGCGACGTCGGTTCCGCATTCCATATCGGAAGTCCCCTCAAATGATCGCTTTGGTGTCTCCTCCCAACTTTCCGTGTTTTCCATAAAACATGGCTTAAGCCTGTCTATGGAAACTCTAATCTGTTTTCCCTTTACTTTAACATCGAAAAAAATTTCGAAACGGTTAATTACCGGATGCGGGCCAGTATACGGTGGTTGTAGCGCTCTCCTTACCGAATCCGTTCGTATAAAAACGTGTGAACATTCATTAAGATGTTTGCTGACGAAAATTTTGTCTTTTGAATGTCGGGTTGCTGTTTCCGGACGAATTTCCTTGAAATGTTGTTTTAAGTTTTCAACGAACTCACTTGTGGCAATGAATTATTGTCCGACTCGAACAATTGTCCTGGAACGCGTAATGTGCTTCCGTACACTAGTTCGGCAGAAGAGGCTTGTAGTTCGTCGCGAAAGGTGGTTCGCAATCCCAAAAGAACCGAAGGTAAAATGTTAGGCCAATCCGCTCTGTCGTGGCACATAATAGCGGCCTTCAATGTACGGTGCCACCGCTCAATCATCCCGTTACACCTCGGATTGTAGCTGGTGGTTGGCCTTCCTTCAAAGCCAAGTAATGCTGACAACTCGGAAAACAATTGAGATTCGAACTGCGTCCCTTGGTCGCTAATTATGAATTTTGGTACGCCGAAACGCGCGATCCATGCCGAGTAAACTGCAAACGCGACCGTGACTGCGGTTATGTCTTGTACTGGTACGACTTCGGCCCATCGTGTATATCGGTCTATCATGGTCACACAATAGCGTTGATTGTTTGAAATTGGTAGAGGACCGATAATGTCCAAATGCACTTCAGTAAAACGTTCGGACGTTGGTATGTAGTCACCAGTAGGTGACTTGGTATGCCTGGTGATTTTTGCTTTCTGACAAGCAATACATGATTGAGCCATTGACTTGACATCCCTTTTAATAGACGGCCATATAACTTTATCGGTCAATATCCTAATGTTGCTTTAATACTTGGATGTGCCAAGTTATGAAAGGCCTCAAAAACTTGTTTACGATGTGAAATTGGGATGAACGGTCTAGGTTTACCCGTTGATGTATCGCAGTATAATGTTTTTTTCGAGTTGAATGACACCGGGACCTGGTCGAATTTTAACGATGAGTTTTCGTTTACCATAAATTTTGCCAATTCCTCATCTTTAGCCTGTGTATCGGCGATTGCTGAGTAATCGATGCTTTCGTGAATAGTGACTTGATTCAACCGTGAAAGTGTGTCTGCGACCGTATTATCCGTGCCAGCTACATGTTGTAAATCCGTTGTGAATTGTCCAACGAAATCTAAATGTCTACGTTGACGCGGTGACGCTTTATCTAGGTTCTGCTTGAATGCATAAATCAGTGGCTTGTGATCTGTAAATAGAGTAAAATTGCGACCCTCTAAGTAATACCTAAAATGCTTGATTCCTAGATAAGCCGCCAGAAGTTCCCTATCGTACGCACTGTACCTCTGTTGGGTCTCCGAAAGACGTAAGGAATAAAAACCAAGCGGTTGCCATGACTCATTTACAAATTGTTGGACTACCGCACCCACAGCGGTATCCGATGCATCAACCATAACAGACAAACGTGCTGAAATTGATGGATGTGCCAAAACGGTTGCTTCACATAATTTCGCTTTGCAGCCTTCAAACGCGGCTATCGACTCTTCGGACCACTCGACCGGGGCTTTACTATTTTTTCTGTAACCTTTTAAAAAAATATTTAAGATCGCTTGATCTCGTGCAGCTGCTGGAACAAAACGCCGATAAAAATTTATCATGCCCAAAAATCTCTTCAATTGTTGGACTGTTGTTGGACGTTCAATTTTTTTAATGACTTCGACTCTTGCTGGCGATGGTAAAACACCTTGAGCATTTACGAGATGTCCCAAAAATACAACTTCTAACTGAGCGAACACGCACTTGTCTATGTTTATAACGAGGCCTGCTTCTGTTAATCTCTGGAAAACTGTATCTAAATGGGTTATATGCTCGTCCCAGGAACTGGATGCAATCAGTACATCATCCAAATATACAAAACAAAACGGCAATCCTAATAATACAGCGTGCATTAACCGCTGGAATGATTGAGCCGCATTTCGAAGACCGAAAGTCATCCTGCAAAACTCAAAAAGGCCAAATGGTGTAGAAATGGCTGTTTTGGGTATATCCTTTGGCTCTATCGGTATTTGGTGATATGCGCGGACTAAATCCAATGTAGTAAATATGGTGCAACCTGCGAGCTGGAAGGAAAAATCCTGTAGGTGTGGCACGGGATAGCAGTCCGGTATAGTTATATTGTTAAGTGCCCTGTAATCACCACAGGGCCTCCATTCACCGTTCTTCTTTCGTACTAAATGTAGCGGGCTGGACCATGGACTTTTGCTGGGTCGACATATACCTTGAGCCATCATGCTTTCGAAGTGGGTCTTGGCAATGTTAAGCTTATCCGGCGGTAAACGCCTTGTTTTACATACAACTTTCGGTCCACTTGTTTCCAAATAATGCGTCACATTGTGCTTAATATTTGTAGGATTCAACGTATCTCGAGAAATTTCCTCGTATTTGGACAATAGCTTGACGACATCCGGGTGAATAACCGATCTGTCTAATATTGACAACGAAGGTACCTGCACTATTGCAATAGAACCTATGGTGAATAGTGAGGTTGAAGGATCTATGATCCGCCTATTCTGAATGTCAACTATTATGCCCGTACTTTTTAAAAAATCTGCCCCTATAATGGGTATTGACACTTCGGCTACAATAAACTTCCACGAAAACTTTCTGCGAAGACCAATATTCAAGTCTAAGAGTCGTGTTCCATAAGCTCTGATACGAGTCCCGTTCGCAGCATATAAATTGAAATCCGAAATTCCACTCGTATTTTTACTAAAATTTGGAGGTATTACAGACACATCTGCGCCTGTATCAATCAAAAATTTTTGCTTAGAATTAAGTTCGTTTATTAACAGGCGACATGAACTATTGCCATCAAAGCACGTCGCCAAATGCTGATGGGTAATTAGTTTTTTGGATTTTGAGCGATATCTGGCTTGAGAATAAACGTTGTGTAATGCTTGCATTGCAACCCCCACATTTGAATGCACGTTCACCGAATCGTCGATGATAAAAGCACTCGAAATTTTCGCGACTTGATTCACGCGACTGTGACCGATTTCGGTTTCGACTATGCCTATTTTGGCTGCGTGACCGATGATGTGCGGTCATTAAAGCTGAAACTTCATTCATCATATCCGTCTTGAATTGTCCCAATATTTCATTAATATTTACTGGTGCGGATGACGCTGTGTAATTTGCCTGAGATCCAAATGGAGTGCTTGGTGGAACTGCAACTGAATGCACCTGCGCATGAGCCATGGTTTCGATTAAATCATCAGCGCGTTTTGCCAACACTGATAGTGTAATATCCTTCTCAAAAGGAGTCAGCACCATTTGGACCTGCTGCGACAATCGTTGCATCCATAATTGTCGAATTGAGTCGTCGTTAAAATTGGAACCTGCATTGAGTCGAAATTGTTCAAGTAGTTGCGAGGGTTTTTTGTCTCCCAAGGATAATCCGTGTAAAAGGTTGTGCAGCTTGGTCTTCTCCGATTCACCTAATCCTCTAACCACTTCCTGTTTGAATGTAGAATACGGAGTTTTTCCTTTATCCCGCGTTATTAGTCCTGCGAATTGGTTGTGCAATCGTGCATCAAGAGCACTAACAGCATGCGAATATTTGGTTGTTTCCAAATTGATGTTCGCTATTTTGAACTGTTGTTCTAAGATTACAAACCACACTTCAGGGTTTTGACTATACAAGGGTTGTGGAGGCTTGAACGCTACATGTGAAATTTCATGTTTCGACGCCTGATGTGGAAAATGAGTTGCGCTAGAAAGCAACTGTAATTTTGTCTTTTCATCTTCTTGAAGATTTATGTCTGAAGCGATAACGACATTTTCGGAGGACGACGGAAACTGACTCTGCGTCACCGACAATCGCGCATCAAGCAGCCCCTGAACTTTAGTTTCGATCAAGGCACTTAACTGCTCCGAAGTCAACGTAATCAAATCACCCCCCACCGCGCTTGGACCATCGACCGATTTCACGGGAGGAGAAACATGTTTTGAAACCTCACCTTCACTATCGGGGTCGATACCGTTTACAACGCGACGAGAAAAGTAACACAAGCACAAAAATATCGAAGAAAATATAAAAAATACGCACGAAATACTAATCATTGTGTAATGAGAATATAAAATAGGCAACCCTTCTTAAAACAAAAACTTTGAAACGTACTTACAGTTTTAAGTTACAATAAATTTTTTTAATCCTCTTGAAACAATGCTGATCGTTGAAACTACCTGACGAGTTACTTCCGAGATGAATGTTAATTTACCGTAAATTATTGCCCAATTGTATTCACCACACGTTGTAACTGCTATACGCAGCAATGGTACATATACGGCGACTGGGTCCACGTTAAAAGTTGATAAAATATTTGGTTATGTTGAACACGAGGTACTGTTGTAATTATACAACGTATGTGGTAACCGAATCAACGTGAAAGTTGGGTTATGTCCAACACGTTAAAATTATATATAGTATCGACGTACACGGCAACTGGATGTGTGCCCCAATTGAAGTATATACAACACAAAGTAATTGCAATTATACAGCGACAATGTATTTAGTATGTACTTCGCTCCAATTGTATAATGCGCAACGCGTGGTAACTGCTATTGTACCGTAAATCCGTAGCAACTGGACCGATTTTAACCCGCAACACGCGGTAATTGTAAAAATGCGGTGATTGCCAATATATATGCTTATAAAGATGATATATCGCAACAATTGGATAGTGCGATAATTATATATACCGATGTACACATAAATATTCCGATTCCACTCGATTAAGATCACGTCGGGGTCACCAGTTTAGTGGGTGTGTTGATGTGAGTGGATAAACCGTTGATAAATCGTAGCACAATTATTAAAACAATTACACGATACATATATTTATATATTGACAAAAAATACTTTATTATTTATTGAAATAAAATTCAAATTTATTTGTTTATTTGTAAACGCCTTAGTTTTTTTGTCACCGAAAAACTCAAAACTAAAAATTTTTATTTTCTTTTGTGTTTTTTTACAAAAAATGGTTTTGCTCCCGCCCTCAGCACTCTCTGCATTTTAGCATCGTAACTACTGAGGACGGGACGCGCACCTTAATACATTCCAAATTCATGTTCCAAGAAAAGGTGCCAACAAACCGAAATAATAATCAATATCAATCAAAAGTTAATTAAATGTTAAACAAATGTTAATCAAATGCCAACTCGCCACAGATTCAATGACGATTATTTTTCAACAAAGAAACCAATCAAGATAATTTTGATGACCAGCCATTTGGTAATTTTTACATCAAGTGTTTACTACGGACATTCGAAAAAAATCACTTGACTTTGGGAATTTTGATTTTTGTTGAAGCAAATTTCGTCGGCGGAAAATCGTACAACATTTGGTTGTTATGTGTATGGTCGACCTCAGGGACCGGACATTTGATAATTTTTACATCAAGTGCATATTACGGACATTCGAAAAAAATCACTTGACTTAGGGACTTTTGATTTTTGTTGAACAAATTTCATCGTACAACAAACTCCTACAACATTTGATCCAAATACTGCTTGTTTTTTATATGGCCCAACCCAGCGACCGGCTCAAGTGCTCAAGTGCTTACTACAGACATTCGAAAAAAATCATTTGACTTTGGGACTTTTGATTTTTGTTGCAGAAAATTTTGTCGGCGGAAAATCGTACAAAATTTGATGCAAATATTGCTTGTTATTTAAATGGCCGATCCCAGCGACCGAACATTTGATAATTTTTACATCAAGTGCTTACTACGAGCATTCGAGAAAAATGATTGCACTTTGGGGCTTTTGATTTTTGTTGAACAAATTTCGTCGGCGAAAATATCGTACAACATTTGATCCAAATACTGCTTGTTATTTATATGGCCGACCCTAGGGACTGGCAATTTGATAATTTTTACATCAAGTGCTTACGACATTCGAGAAAAATCATTTGACTTAGGGACTTTTGATTTTTGTTGGACAAATTTCATCGTACAACAAAATCGTACAACATTTGATGCAAAATATTGCTTGTTATTTATATGGCCGACTCCAGGGACCGACCATTTGGTAATTTTTACATCAAGTGCTTACTATGAAGATTCGAAAAAAATCATTTGACTTAGGGACTTTTGATTTCTGTTGAACAAATTTCATCGTACAACAAAATCGTACAACATTTGATCCAAATATTGCTTTTTATTTATAAGGCCGACTCCAGGGACCGGCCATTTGGTAATTTCTAATTCAGGTGCTTACTACGGACATTCGAAAAAAATCATTTGACTTTGGGACTTTTGCTTTTTGTTGAAGAAAATTTCGTCAGTGGAAAATCGTTCAACATTTGGTTGTTATTTGTATGGCCGACGTTAATTTTTACATCAAGTGCATACTATGGACATTCGAGAAAAATCATTTGACTTTGGGACTTTTGATTTTTGTTGAACAAATTTCGACGGCGGAAAATCGTACAACATTTGATGCAAATATTGCTTGTTATTTATATGGTCCACCCCAGGGGCCGCCCATTTGATAATTTTTACATCAAGTGCTTACTATGAAGATTCGAAAAAAATCATTTGACTTAGGGACTTTTGATTTCTGTTGAACAAATTTCATCGTACAACAAAATCGTACAACATTTGATCCAGGTATTGCTTGTTATTTATAAGGTCGACCCAAGGGACCGGCCATTTGATAATTTTTACATCAAGTGCGTACTACGGACATTCGAGACAAATCATTTTACTTTGGGTCTTTTGATTTTTGTTGAAGAAAGTTTCGTCGGCGGGAAATCGTTCAAGATTTGCTTTTTATTTATATGGCCGACCACAGGGAACGAACATTTGATAATTTTTACATCAAGTGCATACTTCGGACATTCGATAAAAATCATTTGACTTTGGGACTTTTGATTTTTTGTTGGACAAATTTCGTACAACATTTGATCCAAATATTGCTTGTTATTTATATGGCCGACACCCAGGAACCGACCATTTGATAATTTTTACATCAATTGCATACTACGAGCATTCCAGAAAAATCATTTGACTTTGGAACTTTTGATTTTTGTTGAATAAATTTAGTCATTTGCATCGTTTGTTCGACGCTACAAAAATCTCCCAAATGTATACTATGTAGTTTACTCGCAGTATTACTTTTTCTTGTTATTTGCTAAGAACTTTACTTCGGTAAAGATTTCTATCCGCAAATGATGTCAGAAAATTTGTCCGAAAACATCCGACTTTATATTTTATTGCGAATCTATCCTTTTTTTTAATTTTTTTTCACTGACTTAAGCCGCCGTTTATTATGTCAAGTCTGATGTCAACGAACGTGCTTCACTCGAGGAAAATATTAGAAAATATTCATTGTAAAGACATATATACAGATAAACATAAAATGCAAATTCACTTCACTAATTCTAATTCAAAAAATGAAACACAAAAACTTTCTTATCCCCTAAGAACAGAATCATCCCTCGGGCATTTCACAAGTATTTTCAATTTTAAAACAGTTTATATTACCAAACGAGTACCATTAGCGATTCATCATAATAGATATGTACATATACATAAAGATAAACATATAGATAAATATATGCTCCAATAAGCATAAATTAATAATTTTTCAAAATACATAAAAAATTCACTTTCATTTTTCCAACATACATAAATTTTCTGTCATTTAAAAAAATAAAATGAAAAACAAATTTTTTTTTTTTTTGATACTCGTTCATAATCCTTACTTGTTAGTCAATCCTTAAGGCAATTTTAATTTTCCATTTTATTTTATTTTTGCTTTATGATAATTTTTCCTTTTAATATTTTCCAGCTATACACCTAACAAAAAACATTATATTTATATTCAGATTATTATTATAAATTAAAAATATAAAATTCTATTTAAATAATTTTCATTATTTATATTTATTTAACGTTTAAATAATATTTTTTTTTGTTGTTGTTGTTATTGCAGGAATGTCCGCCGAAGATGAATGGTACAATAAAAGTTTATCAGCATTACGAATGAATAGTTCACATCATCCTAATTTATCAACACCGATGTTACAATATCAAACATAATTGTCATCATCATAAACAAATGTACCATCAGTAAAATAATTATTACAAAAACAAAAAAGCAAAAATTAATTTTAGATAAGAAAAATTATAAAAAACTATTTAATTTTTTTTTTTTTTTTTTTTTTTTGTTTTTTAAGTTTAGTACTATATAAATAAATAATAAAATAAATACATGAATAAAATAAACATAAAATATGGTTGTGAAATATGATCATATATTTTTTAATTTTAAGATTTAAATATTAATGCTATATTAATAAATAAGAATTACCGACATATAATTTAAATTTAAATTTAAAAACCAAACAAAAAAAAAACAAATCTAATTTAAATTTTATTAAATATTTGATTTATTTTTTTTTTATATTTTTGGGTGAATGAATATTTTAGAAATTTATAATTGGAATGTTTGGAACAAAAACAATGTAGATGTGATTTGATAAATAATTCGAAATCTTCTTTGGTTAGGGTTGCCAACCGGTTTTGAATCGGTCCAGTCAGTTTTCACAGCGCGAAGCCGGTCACCGGTTGGATAGCGGACCGGCAAAACAAATGACCGGGTTTCAATGAAATTCAGTTAAATCATCATTTTAAGTGTATCGAAGAAAATTCGATTTGTTATTTTGTACCCGTCAAATCAAAATTTTTCGAATGCAATGCAAGAATTGCAAACATAAAGAAATTTGTCCACGACTAACGTATAACATACTCATTATACGTTTGTTTCTTCCATTATAATGATATCCATTATTCACTGCTAGTTTATCTAGTAGTCCCTTCTTCCATTATTCACTACTACCAAATAAAAATTTGATTTTTGAAATTTTATCTAGTAGTCTCTTGCTATTTTCATTATTATTAAATTGAGACGTCAAAATGTCGACGTAAATTATTTTAGGTTTATTTAAATGATTTGATAATAAAACACAATTTTTTATCGGTCGTGGACAAAGTATCGCATTCTACTCCCATATAATGGCTGTTATTCACTCAGATGATTTACGACACTCGCCTATCGGCTCGTGTCGGTAAACTTCATCTTCGTGAATAACAGTTAACAGCTATCATTATATATGAGTTTCAGTGCTGTCGAAGTGAGTACGTTCGGAGTAGTTGTACTACTTTCGCCTATTGCTTACTCCTGTACTTCACCATTTCATTCTGTACTCTCCTTTTCTAATAACTGCTACACTATAAATCTTTGCACAATATTTTAAATTATCGGGTTTTGCTGGCAATAATTATAATAGACTAGGACCTCTATATAAAAATAATACTATAAGATAATTTCTGCAGTCGTTTAACCTTTCCAGACCAGAAAGTTGTATGGAAGTCTGGATTTATGCAGTGTGATATAGGAAATTTCATTCGTCTAATACACCTTGATATCAATATTCTCAAATCATTTGTTTACGTTTGAATAAAATCCAGACTCTCATTCATCTTTTTTGTCTGGCAAGATTAAATGCTGACAGCAGAAATTATCTGTCAGTTTTATGAGCTTACCTGTCCTGCTTTTTAGATAATATTTACTCAAATCCCTAAATTTATTAGCAGCAATGCAAAAAATTCTGGAGGGACCAGAAAAATAATAATTCGAACTCCAGCCCAAATGACTGGGCCAAAAAATTTTTTAGGACCTGATTTAACATGTTTAAGGTTAAAAACTCTTGATATAGAATCGGCTTAACACCTCCGAAATAAAATTTCACTAAAATAAATACATCCATAAATGAGTGTATTCCATTCGGTGCAGGAGACGAAGAAAATTGCCTGGATTGGCTGTGCATGGCAAACCAAAATTAGCACATCTAATGAGTATGAATAGTATTCCAAAATATTTCTGTCCTGATGAAAAAAACTTTTTTCAGGCCATGAAATAATACGTTTTGTAAAAGGATTACAGAATTCACAAAATAATGCAGATAATAAATTTCACTAAAATCCATCAACACATGTGTTTGTTCCATCCATTTGATGCTGGAGACTGAGAAGAGACAAATAAATTTGGCATATATCATTTTTGATTAATAATTTCAAAAAAATATTCTGAATTTGAGCCATTGCTTAATTAAGAAATCGGACCCCAGATGAAATGGCCGAAGAAATTTTCCAGAGCCGGATTTAATAAATTTTATATTAGGAACTGCCTAAAAATAAACTTAACATCTCAAATTTCAGATATAAATTCTATTAAAATCCATTCACAAAGTTCCATCCAGTTCCATTTGAAGCTGGAGACGTAATACATACACTGACTAAATAATTTCGGTGTATTTCTAAAGTAACATTCCTGGTTGATTATAAACTAGTCAATCTTCAATTTGATATTCAACACAATAATGCTCCCATACATAAGAAGAGTCATTGCCACGAAATTATACACAAATCTTGAATATAATTATTTGTCTTAGCCAGGGCAGGGTTGTGATTTAAACTGGCGGAGGATTAAGTTAAAGTGTAAGATATTCATGATCTAAAAATACCAAAAATTTGTAGCAGGGTGCCCAGAAAACTGAGCGGGATAAGATTCTAAGTAATGTTAATAACAAATTTTTGAAAAACTTGCCAGATCTTATAGAGGCTAAACAAAAACCGATCATCTGCATACAAAATATGAGTGACTATATCATTATTTAATTAGCAAAAAATAATCTTAAATTTATTTGATTTACTATTTTATTTTGATTTTTTCGATATTGAACAAATAATATTGAGAACAAATTTGAGGGTACAAATAATTTTGGCAAAAACAAAATTAACTGTAACTTCTCCTAGAACTAAGATGATAGATGTCCGCATGTGGAAAATGGTTGTGGAATTCGAGAATAGGGCCTCTGTTTTTTTTATAAGACAATTTAGTCGCCCTAGGTACCTACTGTGGTATCGTCTGGCTATGATAATGCTTTAAATTGTACCATAATATGTTCCAATTCTCAAAAATAAAATGACGAACATGTTCGCATACTTGACATGTCTGAATTCGCATTTCTGCTAAAATTTCGCTTTTGAAATGAAAAGCCTTCGAAGCTTAAGTTGCTTTAAGATAAGTTTTCCGTTTACCACATAAAAGTTAGATAAAAATAGCTAAAAATTAAGAAGTTCGCTTACGGTTTCGCTGATCGGTACTCTTCTATACGAGAAAAACTAAAATATCTGTGATTTCGTGGAGAGTTGTGACCATGTTAAAAATCTATTTAGCTCGATTAACATACAGAACTTTATTAGTAAAATAGATAAATTGCCCTATAAGCCAATAAATAAATCAGTTTTCTTTTAATGTTCAAATTTGGCTCAAAAACTAATATCAATTTTAGTGTTATTTGCTGGATCATGATCTGGAAAATGACACATGCGAAAACGAAAATGAAAATTTCACCGCTGAATTTCACTTTGTGGTAAGCAGTTTAGCTAGCGAAATGGGAGTTTTCGTATTTAAATACAGATGCCTCTATTTTATCTCTACAAATTTTTCACTTTATTTTTATTTTCCTGGGGCCCTATTCTCGAATTTCACATCCATTTTCCACATGCGGACATCTGTGAAAATTCATCAAAACGTTCGGAACGTATATAAAACACATTGATCATGGACATTTTACTATATGGGGAATTTTGTCCACCTGTTGATACCCATTCGGAAATATTCCCTTAGTACCGAAAAAATTCAATTTTTATGAATTTTGACAGATGTCCACATGTGGAAAATGGATGTGGAATTCGAGAAAAGGGCCCCTGTAGCCTTATTCTATAAAAAATAAGATAATGTTTACACGTTTTCACGTTTACACATTATCTTGTTTTTTACAGAATAAGGGTGCTGGACGATAAACGTGAAGATAAATTTTGACAATTTCATTTAGTTTCGGCATTTTGAGGATAAACAACTATCGAAGTGAATTTTATTGTATTGTCCGAGGCAACATGAAGTTATATCCAATAAAATATTAACAAAACTCGCCCATACTAAATTTATACATCAGATTTATCTTCCAATTTTGGAGACCAGTGAAAATTTCATTTCACTTGAACAGCGTACTAGGCTTAAGGTGTAACTATTTTACTTCGTACGTACTACCTTCTGACTAGAAATACTCCCCTAAAGATTTGAAACGTACTCCATTTAAAGTTTTCGGAGCGACAGCACTGATGAGTTTAGTAGAATCAAAACCGATTCATTTCCATTTTTCATAATTTTGCGTAAAAGACAAAATACGTTTTACAAAATGGTTAGCTTATTTTTGGATAACTTTAATTGATTTAAAATAATAAAAGATACATTTAATTGTTTTTTTAAAAAGAAATTCATAGAAAGTTAAGTTTAATTAGAAGAAAATCGGAATTAAAGTTTGGATATGTTACATTTTGTTACAACTTTATGGAAATATCTCCTTTCGATGCATCATAAACGGGAAATGTCACGTTTTGTTGCAATTTGTAAGGGTTTAACGAGAAACTTAATCAAACTACAAAAAAATGGTTTGTTAAGTTAAGTCTTTATTAAATTAACTAAAATTGCAAAATCACAGTTTATTTGTGTTACATAAAATAAAAAATCATATATCAAATAAATCATACTTAATACTAACAATAAAACAATTCAATAAAATAAAATAAAACAAAAAATTAGATAATTCAATAAAATATCTAATAGAATTCCTATTATTAATAACACAGTCCGTTATCATAGACAATCAGCTTGGACGCATAAATCTAAATCTTCAAAGAAGGTATCACAAATTTCGTCTTCAACTACATTAATATTATTGTCGGGTGAATTAGTAGCCAAAATGTTTTTAAAAACGGCATTTCCACTCATCAACAGAATGCTTTTTTAGCAAATTATCCACATCTTTTAATTTCGTCGAGTTAATATCCTTACCATTAGAAAGGTGATCCGGTAAAACCGTTGGAATTCTGCAGCCTTTTTTAAAACGGAACATCCTCTAGATAAATGCGATTTATAATAACCTTTCCCGCGAACGAATATACTTCTAACAGATTTGGTTAGTATAAAGTGCTTAGACTTACTAAATTCAAAATGCTATTGGCCGGTTAGTTTGTAAAATTTGGATGATTGACTTTTCCAGTCACTTCCAGTCAGTGCCGTATTCTGAGTAAATTTCTTCATATTCTTGGGGTGAAATTATCGTTTTTTTTGATTTGGATCGTTTTTTCAGTAATGCAAAAACTATATCGGGCGGTATGTATGAATGGCTCGGCACAGGAAAAATAATTTTAATTACCTTAATATGAATTGGTGCACAGTTGTTAAGCATATCTATGCACATTACTACCATTGCGATATTTTTATTCTGAGCTCCACATCATCGCAAATCAACCGAATTGTTTTAATATTTTCGGAAAATCATGTGTTATTGAGCCGGTTAACAACAGCAGAAGCAATTTCATTGCAGCCTTTGTTTCGTTGGTCTTCTGTCCACAGGTATAGGAATACCTTTTACCTCTTTAATGTCGTTTTTGATGAACCTTGAACAATTGCAAAGTTATATAAATTTACCTGGCGACTAAAATACGCTGCCTGGTCAGGAACTTCATGTTTTTCTGGCAATCAAAGGAAAATCTTGTCATTTCATCCGACTCTTCCTTAGCCAAACTGTAGAAAGCCTTTGCTTCTAAGCTATGAATCCGCTTGGTTAATTTTTTCGGAATTGGCACAAGCTTTAATTTTTTCAATATTCATCAAATACATGGAGCACTGGTCCGTTGATGGCGTTTTGAAACTTATTAAAATTGGTTCTTAAGATATTTTGAAAGTACCACTTTGTACCCCGTATATCGTCATGAATGTTATTAAACATTTGCCACATCCGACTGATCGACAAATCGCACTCATTTACATTGAAATTTTTTATAAAGTTTTTTACAGCCTCTCTTTTGTTTGCAAATATTACAGCTTTTCTGTTACCTCCACGATTTTCTGAAGGCACTGTTCCAGAATTGACAAAGCGCTTGCAAATTCCGTGAATTCGGTGTATTCCGACACGTAAAATTTTCTTGAAAGACGGTAGACAGACCCGATTAAAAGTTCCTCTTCTGTTTATGATGAAATAGGTTGTAACGCATTTTTTGGGGGTGCCATTGACTCTACGATCGGTCCGAGCCGGTAGTCCTGTTTTTATGTGACCCAAAATAAAAGCGTCTTGCAAAATTTTATTTTCACATGAATACAAATTTTTATGGAACTCGTAGCAACCTTGGCCGGTCAGTTTTTTGCAATGGAAAGAATTATCCTTTTTGTGGTTGCATGTGGGTATTTGCGGTAATCCTTTTGGTTTATATCTAACAAAACAATAAAATAATGAACTACATCAATTTCAATTGAAAAATTTATATTGTTCTTACCTGGCTAATTTATCCTTTGTATAGATTTCCATTCAGATACTTTGCGCTGCTTTTTTCGCGGATATACAAAATTCTCTGTTACTTTAAATTTTTCCTTTGCCTTTATTAATTATTGAAATGTTATCTTTATTATATTTGTCTTTCTTGTTTAAAAATGCTTAACACTATACACTCCGAACTATTCACAAAAAATTTACTTTCAGAACTAAAATTACCGCCAAAAAATGTCAAAACTCGGATAATAACGGCTATTTGGAAATGTATCTGTATATTGCAGCCAATCTTTTGGTGTGGACGTTAGTATAGGAAAAGTAACACTTTGTTACCAGCTAGCATTTGTATGGGAAATGTTTCATTTTGATACAGCGAAGTATTGGAAAAGATTCGATTATGAACCAACCGCTTATTTGTAAATTCAATTTTGTGAAGGAAATATGCCAGATCCTAATACCACTCAACATAAAGCAGTTATACTGAATCTCAGTGAATTTGTGGGAATGTGTAATGCCCCACAATTTTAAATAAATAACTGTTTACAATAAATATTTATTTAAGTTTTATTGAATACCAAATTTATTGTTTATTTTGGTTATAAACTACGGTTTGCGTTTATTAGCTTTCAGGAACAATATCGTTAATAATTCCGCATTGGGAATATTAACGGTTATGCGGTAGTTTTTTTCGTTGTAGTTAGATCACGATGCACGTATTTTGTGTCTTGGATAATCTGTGCAAACGAAGGTAAGCCATTCCTTTATTCGTAATGAAAATTCTCATTTTATACCCGCAATATTGTTTCGCGCTGCTATCGCGACGAAATATGTATTTGCTAACCCAAATTCACCAAACTACCAACTTGTGGTTACTGATTGATGTCGCTGTCGACGGCTGGATGGCACGCCGCCAAATACGGGTAATAAGTACGGGAGCTAAATGTTATGTCATCCTTCATTAATTTGAAACGTCAACGATGTTTCACATATTTATTGCCTGTGGCAATGGCATGTTGACGTTTGTTAGATTATCAAAATATGGTAATTATAATATATACAATAATATAGGCACTGATTATTGATGGTCGGTGATACGTCACGTTATCTGGTATGCCACATCACCCCTTTACCAGCGAATTACTGATGAGCGATATCACGAAACGTGCCGGCAGTTTTGTAATTCTTCCGGTTCTCCTTCTGACTGGTGTTTGGGTTGATGTTGGTTATCTCGGTGACTTTCAAACAGTGTTTTTGCCTGCTCTCTGGACCAGTAAGTCAGCTTACCCTTCGCTGCCGACTTTGGTTGAAGAATGAATCGGACTTTTGAGGCACGCGAATTTTCCTGCGATTTCTCCGACGGTAATGTAGCATCGGATTTTTTCTTGTTGACAGCTTGTGTTTCGTCTACCGAAATGTCCTCCGTGAAACACGGTTTCAACATGTCGATTGAAATGTTTCTAACTTTGCCTTTTATGTTTAATATAAATGCTTTCTTGTTCCTATCAATAACTGCAAACGGCCCTTCATATGGTGTCTGCAGTGACTTCTTGCATTGGTCGGTTCGCACAAAAACGTGTATACATTTCTTGAGCTCCTCTGAGACAAATACCTTTCTACTGTAGTGTCGTGAGGATGGAGTCGGACGAATTTTGCTAAAATGTTTCCTTAGTTCTTTGACGAATTCTGATTGCTCTTTGTGATTGTTTGTTTCTACTACAAATTGGCTAGGGATACGCAGTTGTTCGCCAAAAACCAATTCGGCCGAGGAAGTTTTTAAGTAATCATTGTGCGTCGTGCGAAGTCCCAACAGCAAAACGGCAGGTAAAACTCGTGTCCAATCGTTTCTGCCGTGACAGATAATGGCCGCCTTCAATGTCCTGTGCCATTTCTCCACGAATCCGTTATACTTTGGGTTGTATGATGTAGTTTGCCTGTATTCGAAACCCAGTAATTTGGAAAACAGGGAACAATTCTGACTCAAATTGAGATTCTTGGTCCGTCATAATCGACTGAGGTTATCCAAAGCGAGCAATCCAATTGTTGAACACTGCAATTGCCACGGTTCGGGCTCTGATGTCTACAATTGGAATTGCCTTGGTCCACCTAGTGAAGCGGTCTATTAATGTCACGCAGTACCGCTGCCCTTCTGACATAGGTAATGGACCGACGATGTCTAGGTGTATTTCCGCGAATCGCTTCGACACCGATGTGTAATTTCCAAAGGGGCTCTTGGTGTGCTTTGCCACCTAAGAACGCTGGCATGCCAAACAGCACTGAACCATTTGTTTTACGTCTTTCTTTATCCCGATCCAAATGAACTTATCCGTCATGGAGTTCACAGACGCTTGTACTCCTGGGTGTGATAAATTATGTGTAGCCTCAAACACTGCTTTCCGAAAATCTGTGGGAATATAATACCGTGGTTTGCCTGCGGAAACATCCCATCACAACATTTTCGTGGAATTGAATGCTACCGGTATTTCCCCCCAATTTAACTCACTTGCTGATTCTCGCCATTCTTTCAGTTCCTAGGGATAAAAATATCTGAAAAATATATTCAAACCCTTTCATTTAAAGCATTTTTCGGGTTATAAGATACGATTAACAGAAACAGTGGTTATAGAGTCATATGCACAGAGGAAAACCAATTTGCGATTATAAGAGAGGAACACAAACTGGCACACCGGAATCATATAGAAAATAGAAATAAATATTGGAAAAATAATATTTTCCTCAAATGGCTAGCCTAATAAGAAGCATACACGCATAGTCGCGTGGGAATCCAAGAAACACCCATTTCGCCGTATCCGATAGATACTCCAACATTGATATAATGTAAATCAAGGATGAGAAGTTCATCTTATCTGTGGACAAATTCAAAACATGTAAGGGATAGTAATTAAAGCATTATACCTTCTTTTTAGATTATGGCTGTGAGGCCATAATTGAACAGCTACGAAGAACTCATTGACCGACTAATACCAACTATCAGCAACATTCATCAAGAGAGCAAAATTCAAGCTCAATTGGCTCACCAAACGAAACAAATCTTCCAATGATTCTCATAACTTAGTGTCAAAAGTCAAGAACCAGAAGAGCAGTAAAATGGATCGTACAAATACAAAAACGCTGTACAACCGACTAACTCACATAATGGAGGAAATACCAATTTACTGGATAAAAAGCAAATTGGCCTCTTAATTACAAAAATAGAAAATTTGCACTATTTCAATGAAATTGAGGCTATAGATTACACAGTCCTATACGTCATATCTATAACTAAGACGAATATGTAGAACTACAACCACGTCATCATAAAATCAACAGTTAATCAAAACAAACAAATGCATCTGGAGTTCAACGAACAACGAACCATTAACTTACACAATCTCGACCCTTGACAGTTCCAGTGTTCAGTTATAAATTAACTGAACCTTAGCTTTAGCCCTTCAAGAACACTACCGATTGCTTACTCCATTGAATACAATTAACCCCAACATTTAAAAAAATGGTAATAAATCAGCGATTTTTCACTTTCAAGCGGCCATATTGGATCCGTCATGTTGAATTACAAAATTTCGCTCATAAATTCGTAATCAGCGAACAAAAACATTGGGTACCGAGTTTCATTGCTTTATAAAGTTTTTATTAATTATTGGTTGAATTGTAAAATTTGTCATTTATTTTGCAGGAAGCCGACTGTAAGCTGAGGTTCAGAAAATGAACCCGTATTTGTGAGACATTTAAACCCAAACTTGACTTTAAATGGGAAATCTGAACCTAACTATGCAATTCGACACTATTTTCAACGGCTATCGTTTTGTATTAGAAGATTCAGAAAGAACCTTCTTGTACCTTCTAGCGTCGTATTGTATAGTTAGGCTTCTGTTTTAGACTGTGCCCGAAACCTGTGATAAATATTTTTTAGTACACATTTATGACATTTATTTGACAAAACCGCATACAGCCAAATTATCACGGTATTTTGCTATGATAATTTTTGACACAAGCAGAATAAATTAATTGTTCGGTCGACATTTAACATGGTCGCCTTTGCATTTTATATCATCAAAATAAAATGTCAACTAGTCAATGATTATGTTATCGTTTGCAGCAAGTTAATAATGACAACATGATGATTTTCTAATTGCAACTGCAGCAGCTTGCCGACAATTATTTTCTTCTATAGTGAGATCATTTGTCCGTATATGTAAACTAAAGGTTCAACTTATTTATATGGCATACTGATCTAGTGAATAAATAGACAGATGATTGAATCTATGCACAATGAATTGTATGCACTAGGTTGACTAATATCTTTTAGTTTGCGTTACAATTCTGATTTGAGACCGCCCGTGCCATTCCCACTTCCTGTATAAAAGTCTAACTATATCGTAATATATTTGTCCTGTTATACTATGCTCTAACAAATACAGTTATACCCTACAATATATAATATAAAAAGAAAGCCAATTCGATGCATCTAAAAGAACTGCTTGCCATTAAAATCGAACAACAACATGACAGAAGCGGAATACTTCAAAAAATTATTATACAATTCGGGCAGCGTAATAAAAATTTGTGAATGTAGGGGAATATTTTTCAAATAAATGTCAAAAATTTGTATTAAAAAATATTTATCACAGGTTCCGGTCACAGCCTTAGTGCGAGTTTACGACCATTTTCTGAAGAAAAATTTTCAACAGGCAACCAATCGACGTAGTCTATTTTGTAAACAAATTTCCCCTTCCGTACATAATTCTTTTGTTTTCCATTTAAAACATATTGAATCTGCTGAAAATTTTTCTTCAGAAAATGGTCGTAAACTCGCACTTAGAGTACAGAATATTACACCGTTCAATTGGTTTTTTTATGTCTCGCTGAAATATTACAATATTACAAGCATTCGTAGTTAAGCAAAATTTCCAAGCAAAATAATTTTTTTTTAAATAGTAATAAAGGATAACATTTCCGCACTTGTCACATTTGTGTGCATCTAGGTTGAACTTAGTAAAACTCTGCTCTAAGTTTTTAGACGATTTTACAAGACAGTTATTTTAAAAATTATGACATTTTTATAAAGGAAAATAAAAAATGCATTTATTATGGACAAAATTCTTTGAATTGGTAAATTCGGCGATTAGTAGCTCCCGACTGCGAAAAGTCTGATGTATTTGAAATAAAATATTTATGTTAATTCAATAAAACTAAAACCATCACATTTGTATGATTTTAAATTAAAAAATATTTGATTTAGCGGCTTACCAGTGCCGTCGTCTGTTCGCCAAAAAGTACATTTTATTTATGTACATTAACAGACTAAAATCGTTGTCAATATTACGATAATTTCGTTAACGTTTTTGCCTATTCTTGCATCATTCCCCTTCTGTAGATCAGTTTCACCAATTTGCTGCACGCACGTTTCAATTTCACGATGACTTATATTGAAAGTAGAAAGAAAAAATTTCAAACAAAGTCTTTCTTTTGCACCCCCAGGAAACATCAAATAATATATTCTGGAGGTTGATTTGTTTTTTTTTTCAGATTCAGTTTTTTCCTTGCAACAGGAACATTATATCTGAAAAATGTATGTTTAAATTTTCTTTCACAATTACAATTTCAATAAATTTACTGGCATTTGTTAGAATCAGTTGGTTTGGGTTCCTTTTTACCTACTTGTTTGGCCCCTCTGTTAACATATGGCTGGCCACTCAATCGTAGATGTTTGACTACATTTTTCCGCCGACGCTTTCTTTCATGCAATCGTGAAAATTTGTTGTTTTATTGCACGTTACGGATAGATGCATTCTCATCATTTTCTTAGAACTAGAATCAGAAGTGCAAGATCTATCTGGCTTATAGATTTCAAAGCTCTCACCTGATTCCAAATCGCTAATACTAGGACCATTGGCTGTTGACGACATTATTATAAAACCACTTTAGAATTCCAAAACAAAAAAAAATGGAGGTGTGGCCAACACACGACTTTCTTTTACGAATAGAGAATTTTGGTACTCTGGGCTGTAGAGAGGACACATACTGACAGACAGACACCATTTCGAAACCCACTTTTTCAAACTCAGGGGACCTCAAAACAGATAAATCTCTAAAAATCTCAAGGTACAAAATTTTCATGATTACAGTACTTTATTTTACTAGAGTAAAAGAAGTAATATATTGTTACGTTTTTGCCTTGTCAATTAAGGTTCTTATTACTGGATTGTGAATAATACAAAATCAATTTAATTTATCACCAACGAATTCATTTATTTCACACAAAAATTATTACAACACAGTTTATTAATAAAAATTCACAAAATCACTTTATATAAATTATTCTCAAATTTTTACTGTACACTTATAATTTTTATTTCCCCAAAAACACTTTTTAATTCACTTTTTTCAATTCCATTTTAATCTTTACTCTATCGCTTACCAAATATTACTAATCCAATTCGATTTCGAAACAAACCAAACTTCTAGAAAGCTCATGGTTTTTCTAGTTAGAATAGTGTAAAACAATTTTATCATGGAAAATTCCATTTTAGTACAGTTTGAGCTATTAATTTTAACTTATTCTATTACACACTAGGTGTCACCGTCACAAAATTGTTACTGTTACGTAGAAATATTAAAATTAAATTATTTCTAAAATATTTTTATCGAGCTTTCATTTTGAAAAATACATCAAAGTTGCCTCTGACGAATTACAATAATACTTGCTAAATTTGTCTTTAGTTTTACTAGTGTACGTAAGATGTCTAAAATGTTTACAGAAAAATACTGTGACGCTGACACCTAGTGTGTAATAGAATAAGTAAAACTAATAGATCAATGTTTTACTGTACTAAATGGAATTTTCCATGATAAAAATTGTTACGTAATGTTTCTACGCTATTCCAACTGGAAAAGTCGTGAACTTTCGAGAAGCTTGGTTTATGTATATAAAAAGGCGAACAAGATCGAATTGGATTATTAGTATTTGGAACGCGATAGTGTAAAGTTGTAAGAATAAGTAATATTTGGTAAGCGATAGTATAAAGATTAAAAGGAATTAAAAAGTGATTTAAAAAAGTTTTATAGTGCCATAAATAAAGTAAAAGTGATCAGTAAAATTTAACAATAATTTATATAAAGTGATTTTGTGAATTTTTATTGATAAACTGTGTTGTAATAAACTTTGTGAAATAAATAAATTCGTTGGTGATAAATTGAATTGAGTTTGTATTATTCACAATCCAGTAATACGAACCTTGATTGACAAGGCAAAAACGTAACAATACTGTTACGTTTTTGCCTTGTCAATCAAGGTTCGTATCACTGGATTGTGAATAATACAAAATCAATTTAATTTATCTCCAACGAATTTATTTATTTCACACAAGAACTATTACAACACAGTTTATCAATAAAAATTCACAAAATCACTTTAAATAATTTTTACACAATTTTACTATTCACTTATAATTTTTATTTCGCACTACAACACTTTTTAATTACTTTTTAATCTTCACACCGTCGCTTTCAAAATACTACTCATAATCTTACAAGTTTACTCTATCGCGTTCCAAATACTAATAATCCAATTCGATCTTGTTCGCCTTTTTATATACACAAACCAAGCTTCTCGAATGTTCACGACTTTTCCAGTTGGAATAGCGTAGAAACATTATGTAACAATTTTTATCATGGAAAATTCCATTTAGTACAGTAAAACATTGAGCTATTAGTTTTACTTATTCTATTACACACTAGGTGTCACTGCCACACTACCCCTCACCTAAGCCTGTTCGTCCCGAACAGGACTAAAATTGCCTCCTCTGTAGAGGGCCAGCCTCTCTAAATGTACCGCCATTGGTTTACCTCCTTGTCCTTTTCTTGTCCTGTAGGGTGCCGTCCATATAGGCTGCACTTTCGACGACGAATCCTTCTTCCACTGTAGAACACGGTTCCGTTTCAGCCGCTTTTCTCCAAATCTTCCGCCGCTGGCTTGTTTGTCATAACGATCCCTCATCCAGCCACCGAACACTAGCACTCCTCTTCGCACAACTCGGCCCTTTTTATCCAATATCTGTTTAACTTGGAGTTCATTCGTTTCCTCAACAATTGATTCAGATTTCGATGGCAGCTCCTCGCAATGACTGATTGTTACTCGCCTTACTGTCGTATCCGTACCGATAAATTTAAGTTTCAGCTCGATGTTATCGCTACTCAATATTCCTCGTCCAAAATCCAACACAAAGCCATTCATCCTCATGAAGTCCGTTCCTAAAATAACCTCGTCCACAATGTCTGCGACCAGAACTTCGTGTGGGAAAAGAGTTTCGCCGATCCTTATGCTCACGATCTTTTTTCCTTTAATCATTGCACACTCCCCATTTGCCATTTTTAATTTTAACCCATCAACCAGCTGCACTGCTCCTGCGATCAAATCTTTCCGAACAATTGTGTGGGTTGCTCCGGTACCCAGCGTAATAATACACCTCCTCCCATCAACACCGCCCCTAACTGTGACGCTGCTTCCGCCTCGTGCTTCACTCGTAACAGGGATGAATGTTATGGGGCAACCAGACGGCGAAGCCAGCTGGTTGCTTCAAACAGACTTCTAACCTTTCCACTTTACCGACTGTTGCCATCCGCTCATCCGATTCCTGCTCTTCTCTTCGTGCTCTTTCCACAGAAGATAGTGATCCGTGCCGCTTTCCTCTTGCTTCCAAACAATCTCGCGAGATGTGGCCAATCCTGTTACATACCCAACATCTTCGCTCGCTGCTTCTAGACCTTTGTCCCAACCGTTCGGCGTTTGTCCGCATAAAAGGTGGCGATCTCATATGATTGTGCACACCTACAGAAGAATACCTTTCGAATGGTGTAATTTTTATGAAAATCGGTTGGATAGTTTCGGCGTAAAAGGGAGGACTAAATTCATGTTTGTCTATTAGTTTAATGATGATGATGATGGTGATGATGATAAATCTGTGATGGGATATATGTAGAACTAATAAAAAATGAAATCGGACAAAATTTAAAAATATTAATGTTTATTCTAAAAAAGGAGAGAAATAGAGATCAAAAAATGTCTACAAAAAGAAAGGAAAACAAAGCGCACAATAAACATATATAGCTTTGGAAGGAGTCGAAAGAATACAAATAAAAGAAATAATAAATTTTAAATTTAAACACTATATTTACTAAAATCTAATTTAATCAATATTCAAAAATAGCAAACAAAAATTTAATTCCCTACATTTATATTAATTAGTATACGTTTATATGTTCCGCAACCAACAATTAATTTAAATTTTAAAAATAACATTTATAAATTCATCCTTTTATGTTCAAACGCAAAAACCTAGCCGCTTGTGGCGGAAAATTTTATTTAATATTGCTCCAAGCGTTTTATAAATTAAAAAAACATGTGGGAATAATATCTAGTCACAACAAACTAATAAATTGTACAAACCTAAAACCAAAAATTGTAAATAATAGAAAAATCGGAAATTACCTATAACGGTAATTGTGTTGATTAAATAAGAATGTTTTTCCTTTTACTTAATACTAACTTCAGATTGTGTGAAATCACCAAAACAAAAAAAAAAAAGTTTGTGTAAATGATTTTATTTGTTACCAAAAAGATTGTTAAGTTTAAAAAATCAAAATTAACCAACTCTAAAATAATCGCACAAAGATCAGCGCACTAAAATTACAAATCATTGTTAAGATCATCGATTAACTAGTCAAAAATATAAACATACACAAACAAATTTGTAAATATAAATTTGTAAAATAAGTATTAAATTTATTTAGACAAACAAATTAAAACAAACCTAATAATAATAATAATGTATTTTACTCAAACTAAACCAAAAAAAAAACGTAAACTATTATGTATTTAAATAAATAATATAAATTATATTTAAAAACAAAAAAATGTAAATTAAATAAATAATTTTTTAATTTAAAAATAAATAAAAGTTTTATATTGTAAAACTAAATATTAAAATAATTTCACTCTATAACCTAAACAAAAAAAAAAGATATTTAAATATAAAATTAAAATTACAAAAAAAAATAAATTAATTAATTAATTATTTCATAAGCAACAAAAAAATTAAAATTACATAATAATATAATTGTAATTTATTTCTATTATTATATATAATTAATAAAAAAAATATGAATTATTATTAATTAAGTATAATATTTTAATTTAAAAATAAAATAATTTATTTATAAGTACATAATTATAATAATATATACATATTTATTTTTTTTTTTTCTGTGGATTGTAAATAATAAAATTATTTATTAAAAATCAAAAATTAATTATTTCATGAAAATAAACAAAACACGATTTTTTTTTTTTTTGTGACAATTAATCAGAGCAAAACTTCGAATTCCGAGAAGAGGAAAATTTCACACACTGCCGATAGAAATTTTCTGAAAAAAACCCAATTAAACTTCTCTGTGTTTGTTGGGGCCGAAAGGTTTCGCAAAATCAATATAAACAACGTTCAGTTGCTGCCTGGAGTTTAAACTGCTAAATAATTTGCCACAAAAAGAAATCAGATTAGTCACTGTGGATCCTGCCTGGATAAAACCGGTGCTGAGCAGAAGAAATTAGATTCAAATAGCTTGGGTACGACGAAAAGAATGGCAATCCCCCGATAGTTACTTATTTTGTTTATTCTACGCGCCTTGAAAATGGGATAGAGGCAGGAAATTTCCCAATCCTCTAAAAAAACCCACTACGTAAACTTTCATTAAACATGAAGGTAATTGGGCGGGACAAACTCTCGGCACAATACTTAATAAGGATAGGCGGGATACCATCGTGACCAGCGCCCTTTTTAACATCAAGATTAACAAGCAATTACGAACTTCCTGCTCACTAAATTTAAAATAATTAAAGTCAAGAGGAGGAGAAGAAGAGGCAAAAAAGCTAGGAAATAAATTACAGATCTCCGAGGGTTGATTGGCGACGGAGTTCTGATAAGACATAGGAGAAGGAAAACCGACCACTTTTCTCATACTATTCATAAACTCCAGAACTCCTTTGGGCTGGATGTCAATTCCTCCTCAATTCGCACAACGTATTGGTTATATAAAAACCAATTTAAACTTTTAAGCACTTTGCGACCTTTATCAAAATCGGGATAAAATTGAATTCCGTATATGGTCTATATAATGAATAGAACTTATTGCGGCGTTTCTCCAGATTTAACAACCTATTGTTGTACCATGGCTCCCAAAAGCCGCGTTCTTTTTTAACCGACGGAACGTGTCTTTCAATACCACTCCTGGGAAGGTCGTTCAACATCAAAACAATAACTTGATAGAAAAAGAATCAGTTTTATAATTTACATGAAAAATATTTATCATAATCGGTATTTGGTAGATGCTCTGGGAGCCGGTAAAATCCAGGCATGATGAAACCTTGAAATGCATGACGTCATTGGCAAATAACAGGTCCAGGTGCTACCTCTGACTATTTCTATTACGGTTTAGCTGCTTGGTTGAGATACAAAACGATGCAAAACACCATCAACATCAAGCCAAGCTACATCAGAAAGATTAAAATCACTCACAATGACAAGTTGATCATTATGACGCACTGATGGCATCCCAACTGAGTCGATGAAATTGATTATCATTTCAAAATAGTGCAAGCTCGATCCGTAGAGAGCATACATTGCGATGACGACCATAGAGGAACTGGTCATTTTTCACTTTGATACGAACAGCAATGACGTCGAGCCTAGGATGACCCCGCCCCCTCTAAGCCTGGTCTCAAAATCATATCTGTCCTTCCTGTGAATGACATAGTCCGGTGGGTAATATTCTCCAGAATACATATTGACAGTAAGCCGCAGGTCTCACAGATTATTATGATATCATAATCATTGTCCAGAACGCCGAAGCGAAAAGGCTTGTCTTTACCTCGGATGCTATAGGCGTTATGGTAATAAATTGGGGTGAAGCTAAAACGATCGGAGCTTACTTGCCGGATTTTGGCACAGTTTGTTGCGTAATAACCGCTGAAGGATTCAGGGTCGATATTTTCTGGTTCTGAAAGACACCTTGCCTCGTTGCTTACATACGGTGTGATTGACGCTGCCGAAAGATTGTATTATTGAAAGGTCTAATACATACATCATTTGGCCAATTCACCGTGGACATAATTTTTGCTTTTAAATCGGCATCAACTACCACTTTACAACAGACACACTCCATGTCGGTAAGTTTCCGCCCTTTTGGTATCAACTTGGTAACCACAGCATTAGAAATACCAAACGTGTTATTCACGAAATCGGCAATCGCAGCATCCTCCACATCGCAGCATCCCTCCTGCGACAAATGAAACGAAAACTTCGGTTTAATTATCCGGATACTGTTAGGCAGAGAACATGGTTTGGTTCGCCTGATCGAAGCGTACGGAGGACGACGCACGGTTGCTGCTGCTGATGAAATAACCGGGATAGTTGTAGTCGATGTCTCGGAAAAAAGCCTGCCAGCGTGAGCGGTTAGGTCGACGCCTGAGCGAAACAATCGCGGATTTGTTCAGCGATCTGGTCACCAAACAGATGATAGACACGAAGCACATGAATTTTCCAAAGACTCGGCGGCCTGACTAATTATTAAATTAAAGGGGGGAGAGTAGTGTCGGCAATTATTGATATCCTAGATTCGATATTATCCAACGAGGATTTGATCATGCCCAACGCCATACAATTTTCTTCTTTAAATAAACGCTGATACTCGGTAAACATAAAAACAGCATAAGGACAGTCATTAACAGCTCTGATCCAACTATCGTTCTAAGGGAACTTCCAATCCAGGCAGTCCACGTGGTAGAACTTGCTGCACTAAGGTAGTGGGAATTTAACTTTCTCTTAGGTGTTTGGAATGTGTGAATAGAACGGCTTCGGTTTTGGAAGTATTTACTTTGATTTTCCACAGTTTAAAGAGCTTTAGGATATCGCAGAGCCCGGAGGTTAAGCATTTGGTTAGTAAGTGGTAGCCTCCTTTCGTGATGAAAGTATATAAGGGCATGTCGTTGGCATAGACTGCAACGTTGCACGAAGGCGGCGTGGGAAGATCGTTAGTGAATAGATTGAAGAGGAGTGGACTAAGGATTGAACTTTGTGGTACTCGTGATGGGATATCAAGCGTTCCTGACAGTTCCCCCGAGATACTGACGTTAAATAAGCGGTTATGAAGGTAGGATTTTATGATTTTTTGGATATGTCACGGAAAGCCTAGCTTACGAAGCCTATATAAAAGCCCTGCATTCCAGACAGAGTCAAACGCTTTCTCGATGTCTAATATGACAAGTCCAGTGGACTTGTTTATGTTTACCATCGTCAAAATATGTTCACCCAGGCGAACTGGTTCGTGTTGGGCAGAGTGTCCTTCGCGAAAACCAAATTGATGATCGTTCAGGATGTTGTGGCTTTGCGTAAAGGAGAGCATTCTACTGTAGATAATTTTTTAAAAAATTTTGTCGAGGATAGAGAGGAGACTGATAGACCTGTAGCTTAATGATTCAGTGGAAGGTTTATTTGGTTTTTGATCGCTATTTCCTTGCCGTGTTACCACACCTTTGGAAAGTATGAAATCAGCGAGCAGAGATTTAAGATTGCTAATAGGTATATGACCGATTTCTTAGGAAGATTATTCATTAGAATGGGTGGAATATTATCGTGACCTGGAGCTTTTTTATTACGGAGTCTTTTGAGTATAAATCTCAGCATCGATTTGCGTATTATCGGAATATTATCGACTGAGCTCCTTACTCAATATTTGGGTCTGTAGAATATAAGAAGATATTATCGACTTGGTGGAATTGCTGAGCAAGGAGATTAGCTTTTTCACTATTGAGGCAATTTTATCATGCATTGATATGGCATTGGCTTCAGTTGTTTCTCCAACCTCCAGACCGAGGTGTGGTTTGGTTTTATATCTTGGAGTTTTTTTTCCTTGCGTTATCAGTGATTTCGGTTATTTTTGATTTGATTTGTTTTGTTAACTGGTTTATGGAATGACGAAGCGCACGATTTTGGATATGCAAGGCAATATTCCATCTGTTGCGTTGCGAAATCAAATCTTTTACTTCTTGGGAGAACGAGTGTTTGCAGGTAAAGTTGTTGGAAGTTGGTGGCAAAGCTGAATTTACTGTTTGCTTGATGCAGTCAATAATCCAGTGGATATTTTTGTCTATGGATTCAGGGAAGTTTAAGGTATTGGAGTGTCAAGTAATGGTTTTATCAATGAATTCTCGATAAGAGTTAGAGTCGATATTGCCAATACTTGGTTTGGTAGGTGTTAGTAGTGGTTTGATGACAAATCATTAATTGATTTAACATTCCTAATTTTGCAATAGTCTTTTGACACAGGATTAGGTCAATTGTGGATGGGGTTGTATCTGGTTTGAAGAGAGTTGGCTGGTCTGGGCAGTTAAGTAGAAAGTTATTGTGGGACGCCACAAGGTTATTTAACGCGATGCCACAGCAGTTACGGTGTTTTCCATTAAAGTCACCGGCAGCAACAACGTTGTTATATTTCCTAACGGTTTTAACAATATCTTGGGAGAATTATTCATGCTTTGTACTTGTGTTGTAATTAGCTACTATGGTTAATATTTGGTTACAAGAAGGGGAGACAGGGTTCAAATTTAATTGACTCATGGGTTAGTATTGCTACACCCTTACTCGTTTTTAAATTTTTATTACTAACTATGCTTAAGAACTCACTAACCTGTAGATCCGACGACAGTTTTATAGGCTGAATATTTGTCCTGAGTCTGCCACGTTTCTGCCAGGAATATTATTGCCGGAATTCCACACTTTTTGGGATGATGGAAGAAGGATTCCACAGCATATACTGTAAAATTTGTGACTAGCACTGATGAGAGCTAATGTTGCTTGCTGTGATGTTTCTGCTGATTTGATGGTTTGGATTATTTGCCGGTATTCTGCGATGATCGCCAGATGTTGTTGATGGCTTGTGTGATGGGATGTTGGAGGTTTTGTAGTTCCGCAAATGGATTTTACGCAGTTTTTGCTATAAACATAGATGTTGGCGGCGTAACTGTATACGACGCCGCCCTTTCGGTTGGTGGTGTAACTTTTGGCATTTGTTTGCTGAAACTCTTTGGATATCCGCACGATTTTCCCCAAAAGTTCACGGGTGGAGGTGGCGCCGGTTGATATTACAGCTTGAGCGTTTTTTGGTATTGCTGGGTTAATTTGATTGCCTTGAACTCCTGGTATTTACTGCATCCTTTATAATTGACTGCATGATCTCCTTCGCAATTATCGCATTTAGTCCATAAAAGGTTTTTTTAGAAGAATTTGTATGCTTTCGAAAATATTTTAAGAAAATAACAAAATTTGGCACTGTCATCCATCCAGTATTGTGAGCAACACCAACTGTTCCAGTTGGACTATTATTAGTCATACAATACTGCCAGTTCTTTCTAGGAAAATCATAAAATGTGGTATATGGTTTCAAATGGCATTTATAGCACCAGTAGTGATTTTTCCAACTATTACTACTACTTTTCTAGGTTATGCACATTAGTTAGCCCAGTCTCGTCGATGTTCCAAATAGCCTCTGGTCCCAAATTGTGATTAGCCAAAATAGTAGAGGAGGCCAAAGGAGGCTATAGGTTGACAGTTATGCTCTTAAACAAGGAGTCCCTAACTCTCCTCGCGGAAACAAAGGGAGTGATCAGCTTCGGATTCGGGTCGATCACTCTCAATGTGTATAAGAAGGATGAGGTGGACACGGAAGTGGGAAACCAGCCTGGGGTAAACGTCGGGAAGGAAGGTGTTGTTCTTCCGGAGATAGGTACGGATACCGAAATGATGGTTGTTCAAGCCTGCTCCCTTTCTCTGGACTCTGATGGGGAAAACCTGTTGAAGTCTCCGCGAGAGGGGGATGGCAACGGCGACCACATAAAAGGATTTGAAGAGAAGACGGGCGGCGAAACGACGGATAGCGGCGGTTGTCCAGGGGTTACTTTTCCGATACTGAAAGTAGAGGAAGTGATGAATAAGGTAGGTCACAATAGTTAACATTGTACAAATAAACCTGCATCACACGAAGGCTGCCTCGGCAGCTCTCGTTCTCAGACTGACTAAATCAGGTGAGGACTTGGTGCTAATCCAAGAACCTTGGATTAACAATAACAGGCTCTGTGGCCTCAGAACGAAAGGGTATAAATTATTATACTCAGGCAACTCTGAGAAGATCAGATCGTGTATTTTGAAGAAAAATAATTTGAATATTTTTCTTCTTCCTCAATTTAGTAGTGCGGATGTTACCGCGGCGAGCGTTGAGGTTAGCTGTGAAAAATTTGGCTAGCCTCAGCCTATATGGATCGGGAGAAGGAGATTCCACCGGATAACCTGGGGGAACTGATCCGGGAATCAGGTCAAAGAAAAGTAGGTGTCATACTTGGATGTGATGCAAATGCGCATCACACAATCTGGGGAAGCACAGACATTAAGGAAAAGGGTGAGTTATTTTTGAATACTTATTAAATACTAACCTTTTAGTTTACAATATTGGGCAAGAACCAACATTTATTGTCAGGAATCGACAGGAGGTCTTGGATGTGACATTTGCGTCAGATACTATTTTTCATATGATCATCGGATGGAGAGTGGAGAATGAGCACTCACTCACCTCAACGTCAACCCTGTTATCCGGAAAGCCTTCAGGAATCCTAGAAGGACAAACTGGAACAAATATGGGGAGGTGTTAGAGGAGGTATTGCCGCTGGAGGTTCCAGAACTTCCGGCGACAGTAGAAGAACTGGATTGCATGGTTGATATTGTCACAAAGGCATGCAGTCTTTCATTTAATGCTGCGTGGCCATCTGATAAAACCTAGGGGCAAACAGAAGCCGACATGGTGGTCCACTGGGTTGGAGACCTATCGGAAGGCTTGTAGGGTAGCCTTTAATAGGGCCAAGAATACCAGGGAAGCTTGGCATTAGGAGTCATATAAGGAAGACCTGAGGAATTATAAAAGAGAGTTGAGCAAGGCACAAAGGGGTCCTGGAGACTCTTCTGTGGTAAAATGGAAGAGGTATCTGAGACTTCCCGCCTTAGGAAGATTCTTTCTACCAACCCAACCAGCCCTAGTTATTTAATTAGGCCGGATGGGTCATGGACAGCTTCTAGTATGGAACCTCTGGAGCTTTTAATAAATACGCACTTTCCGGGAAGCCTCCATGACTCGACGGAGCCGGGGGCTCATCGAGAAATACCTTCAATAGAAATGGAGGGCATCGTGGATAGGGAACGGATCGCGTGGGCAATGAACGGGTTTAAGCCTTATAAATCGGCTAGCCCAGATAGGATTATACCAGCGGAAATCCAAAGGAACTTGGCAGCCATCCTTCCCTGGCTGGAGATGATCTTCATAGGATGTCTGAAAATTGTCTATATTCCTAGGAAATGGACGGAGGTCAAGGTGGTCTTTATTCCGAAAGCGGGGAAAAGCTCGCATGCTTATCCGCCTATAACTCTATCATCCTTTCTGCTGAAAACATTGGAAAGGATGGTGGATGTATTTATATGATCAAAAATTGAACCCAGAAATTGGGCAATGTCACAGCATGCGTACTGTAAAGGAAGGTCGGTGGACACAGCTTTGCACGCTTTGGTACGCACAATTGAGAAGTCAATTTACTCACAGGTGTTCTGTATGGTCTCATTCCTCGATATTGAAGGTGCCTTTAATAAAATACGGAGGCGATCATGGAGGGATTGTCAGCTTTGAAGGTGGATTACTCTATAAGTAGGTTGATTAATCATATGCTGTTAAGCAGGGTTATTACCTGAGAACTGGGGGAGTCCACAATTAGAAGGCGAGTGGTTAGAGGAACCCCGCAGGGAGGTGTAATGTCCCATTCTCTCTGAGGAGTATAGTGATTAACGAATTGCTGTTGGAACTGGAGGGAGAGGGGTATTGGTTGTAGGGTACGCAGATGATGTAGCGGTAGCGGTATCAGGTAAATATTTGGACACGATTAGAGATGTTATGCAGAATGCACTATTGATCGTTACCAAATGGGCCAGCAAATGTGGATTAGGGATCAACCCGGCCAAGGCAGAGCTGGTACTTTTTACCAGGAAGTATAAAATTCCGGTAGTTTGCCCGCCTACGATAAACGGCACTAGAGTGACTTTTTTTGATAGAGCGAGATTCTTGGGCATAATCTTGGACAGTAAACTCAGCTGGATGCCTAACACGTCAGAGAGGATAAATAAGGCAACTGTAGCCATATACTCGTGCAGGAACGCCATATAGGTAAGAGATGGGGTTTGAAACCGGAGCTGGTACACTGGCTGTACACTGCCGTAGTGAGACCTGTACTTATGTACGGAGTGTGGTAGCCAGCTCTGGACAAGATAACATACAGGAGTAGAATGGAAAGGGTGCAAAGAACAGCCTGCATGCTTATAAGCGGGGCGCTTAGGACGACACCTACTCGCGCTTTGGAGGTTATGTTCCACCTTATTCCAGTAGAGGGTTTTGGTAAACAGAAGGCAGCCGAGGTGGCTATGCGACTTACGGCTGTCTCTCAGTGGAAGTGTCTGCAGGTGGGGCACTCGACGATAGTTGGATCACTAAGGGATGAACTGGTGAATCTAGATTATGTTATACCAACCTTGTGCTTCGATAAAGGGTTCCGGACCGTCTGTCCTTCAAGGGAATCCTGGAGGGACGGATCAATACTGGAAAACGAGGCAGTGCAATTTTTCACGGACGGCTCTAAGCTAGATGGTAAGGTAGGAGCCGGAGTCTTCTGTGAGAAGATTAATGTTAATATTTCTGTTCGTCTTCCTGACTACTGCAGCGTGTACCAAGCTGAAGTGGTGGCGATCAGGGAAATCGTGACATGATTGAAGCATAATGTGGTATCAGTAAGGGATATCGTAATTTATGTGGACAGTCTGGCGGCGGTCAGGTCACTAGAGGCGGTTTGTCTGAGGTCACGGGAGGCGCTGGATTACCGATCATCTCTTAATGAGATGAGCGAGTATTTCAGTATCCAGATAATCTGGGTTCCTGGTCACTCGGACATCACGGGGAACTGCAGGGCGGACGAACTAGCTAGGTACGGTACGACTCTCCAGATGCAAACGGAAAGGGCAGGTCTTAGCAGCGCTCAAATTGGCGCTCAGTGGAAAGGCAATCGCCTTGACCAATGAGAGATGGACCAACACTCTCACGTACAGGGTAGCAAAACAGGTTTGGCGAAAACTGGACTTGCGGCGCCCAAGGCACTGATATCCCTGGGAAGACGAGAGTTAGGATTGGTCTTAGGGATACTGACAGGACATTGCCTTTTTTGGGGAACACGCGAGAAGGCTGGGTCTACAGACAAATAACTTTTGTAGAAGTTGCATGGGCGAGGAGGAGGAAGAGACTTTAGATCATTTCCTATACTCGTGTCCGGCACTATCATACAGAAGACATAAATACTTGGGTGTGTACGGTATGGACAGCCTTTCGGAACTCGGGAACTGTGGAGTGCGAGATATTTTACGCTACATAAATAGCACTGGATGGTTTCAGGGGTAAAGGGGAGATAAGATCCTGTGGTATCACAATGGGCCACTATTGGCCTAAGTGTGCGATAGCAGCCATTCTAACCTAACCTAACCTAACCTATAGCAAACTCATATGCCAGTTGTCTTGTTTGTTGGGATATTAGCACATGGTGCAACTTACTTGCTAATCTGGTTAGTAACAAATATTAGTTGGATTTGCTTATGTTTTCAGTGTCAGCATTTAAATCAAATCGTTTCTCCGTACCTTTTAGGGATGCCCCATCATCAACAACAGAGCTAACAGCTTGTTCAACTTTGTGGCTATCAATCGGAGTTCTGGTCTTTGCTCCGGGTTTTCTTTTATAACTTCGAGGCATATTCTGTGTATAAATAAAATAACTTAATGAAGAAATTATTGTGTTTACAACTAATAATTAAACGAAATTTGATCCCTCAGGATCTCCCTAAAATATAAAAATTATAAGTGAACAGTAAAATTGTGCAAATATTATAAAAAAAATGTTATTTTGTGAATTATTGTAAATAAATTCGTTCGTGATAAATCGAATTGTTTTGCTTTATTCACAATCCAGTGATTCAAACCTTGATTGACAAGGCAAAAACGTAACTTGATCATGTTACGGGGACACCTAGGTTAGAATAGAATAAGTTAAATAATAGCGTTATAAGTCTACTACTAGAGACACCTAGGTTAGGGTATTATAGTTAATTGTATTAAAATGGAAATTTCCCAGCCAGTTTCCGCTGGGGATATACTACATATCTACAGGATCAGCCAAAAGTCCAAGAATAAAAAATTCTTCGGTTTTATTTAAAAATAAAATGCAAATCAATTTCTTTTCTTTTATAAAAATACATATTTGAACAACACATCATTTATATAATAAATAATAAGACAGAATTAAATGCGAGTATAATACATAAGCGAAAATAAAGATAATGAGAATATATTATGTTATAAACAAAGAGACACAAAAGTTCCAAATGAATGGCCACTTGGCATTATCACAAAACAAAACAAAAACATTCATTTAACGTTTCAACAAAACCAATGTTGTATCTTCACCGTCTTGATCACGGGTCGCTTTATACGCTTCACGTTCTGTATCCGGATATTTGGTTGGCAAATTTGGTGAATGTAAATGTACTTTGGCAGGATAACGAACTCCAGCAATTTCAACTTCATAATCACCTGTTAGTACATAATCATTCGATACGATGTCTAATTCACCATTCATTTTGATATTTTCTACGAAACCGAGGCAAACTTGTTTTTTAAACGTAAATCCATAGCTAGTCGTTGTCGTAAGTCCGGAATACACGCCGTCGCGATAAATTGGTTCCCCGCCCCATGGCCATATATCAATTTCGTGATCATGATCATCGAGTAGCAATTGGACGTACATTCGCCGAACGCCCTCGTCACGTTGTTTTACTAAAGCATCCCGCCCAATGAACTCCTTGTCGAATTTAACACGCCAACTTCGGCCACATTCAAGTGGTGTTGTGAACGTATCCAAATCTTGTCCCCAAAATGCGTAGAATTTTTCGACCCGCAACGCTCGCATAGCGTAGTAGCCGCAATGCTTGATCCCATATTTATATCCGGCGTCGAGGAGCCGGGTGTACACATGTAAGGCGAATTCATTCGGGATGTACAGAACGTAACCTAATTCTCCAGTATGTGTTAAATTCAGGGCCCGAATTCCATTGGCCAAGCCTACATCCAGTTCCTTATAGGTAAAGAAGGGGAAACTCTTTGGCGATAGATCGGTATCTGTGAGTTCGGATAGCAGTATACGAGTAAACGGTCCCATAATACAAATGGCTGTATACATCGACGTTACATCGGATAGGTTAACTCGACTTCCGGATGGAATATGACGGTTGATCCAACTTGTACATCGGGTTTGTTGAATGGTTGGTGCGATCATCATGTAACTAATGAATAAAAACGGGAATTACAATTAAAATGTTTTGAATGGAGGTCGCAATACCTACTGATTTTCTGATAAACGGGCCAGCGAGCAGTCATTTTCGTAACCGCCATGTGTATTTTGCATTCCAGTATGAATGACTGAGCCGACCGGGACATCAACATCATTCGAACATAAATATTGGAGTAGGTCGACGACTTCATTACCAGGTGACCACAGATCGATTTTAGTGAAGGTGCTGTAATCGCACAGTCCAACCTTTTCACGACACGCGTCATATTCAACGTTAGCCAAATCAAACCACGCTGGTTTACCATAGGAATCGGTTGAAGCAATTCTGAACAGTGGTTTTCCTGAAGTCTCATCCACCGAATTTTGGCGATCAAACCAAACAGGTCGCTCATATCCCATCACCTGGCCAAAAACAGCTCCAGCCTCTTTAAGTGCAGGGTAAATAGGTGACATTCGTAAATTTCGACTCATTTTAAATTCTGAGAACGGGTATTGTATGTCATAATACATGCCGGGAATTTCACGAACTCGGTCACGTAAAAATTTCCGATTATTGTGCAGTCCCAGAAATCGGGATATGTCTAATTCATAAATATCTAATTTAGAGTATCCTTTGGTTATGATATCGGCGATTACTTGGCCTACTCCACCAATGGCCGAAATTCCAACAGTTTTCATGCCAACCGCGACTAAATAGTTTTGAATTTCGGGACTTTCTCCCAGCACCCATTTTCCATCGGGTGAAAATACCTCGGCACCATTACATAATTTCTCGAGGGTTGCCTGTCGCAACATTGGCACCCTTTTTAGAATTTGTTCGAGCGTAACATGGAAGTGATCCCAATCTGGAGGAAGGTATCGGTCCGATACTGGGATTTGGCCATCCTCAAATGCAGGCTTGGCGTTTACTTCGTAACCCCCACCAATTATTCGACCGTTATGTTCTCGCATATATACGTGTCCATCGAAGTCACGTATCACGGGCATATTTTTATCCAGCCCCTCGATTTCTTTGGTGTGCAAATAATAGTGCTCAACGGCGTGGATTGGAACTTTCACGACGGGCTCAGAAAGGTGACCGATACTGCGCGCCCAGAAACCACCACAATTTACAAAATATATACACTCGGTCATACCGCCCGTAGTCTCGACGGATTTAACTTTATTGTTGGTTTGGTTGATTTGGAGCACGGAGCAGTGCTCAACTACTGTGACTCCCATTTTCATAGCCTCGTCGATAAGAGCGCGACATACTAAATTTGGGTTGCCGACTCCATCTTCGGGGATCCACAAACCACCGACTAAATCGCTTATCTCTAGGATGGGGCAGAGTTCCAGACATTCTTTGGGACTAACTAATTTTGATTTGATGTTCCAACCGCTGCAATTTTAGTTCAAATGAGTCCCATGCTTCTTAATGAAACCTTATCGATTCGTTATACTTACTCGCTTAATGAATTCATTCGTCGAAAGCTTGTCATACGCTCCCGTGTTCGCGCCACATTGAGAGATCCACACTGCTTCCAACCCGTATCGTATCCCTTCTCCTGCAACTCTTTCAACAATTTGATCGACTTTTGGGCCATTTTCACCTGAGTATGCGTCGGTTTAAATGCTCCGACGAGTCCAGCAAAATGCCAGTGCGATCTTTGACCGATGCGTGCCTGTTCAATAATTGTGGTATGGTGGCCCCACCCATTGAGCCCCAAATAATAAGCAACGGATGCTCCGACCAAACCACCTCCACATATCACAACACGCGAATGATTCGGAGGCACTTGATTTAAAAGCTTTCCGTTACCCCCTTCCACCTCTTCAAAATTGGTACTATTTAAGGTGCTCGCCGAAGAATGCCGCAGCAAGGTCGTATGAATACGTTGGCGGTAGAGCCACAATTGGTGATCGCTTAAATTACGCCGAATTATATACATTTTTTTACCTAAGTTTATTGTAAATCAGTTTTAAGCCATAAGATTCGATTTTTAACTCCTTAAGAATTAATAATTATGCTAAATTTCGGTTATGTAAAAAAAAATTATAACAAAGTACTTCGAGAAAAATTAATTGAATTACGCGAGGTGACTGACTGTCAAATAAGAAAAACGTCAAAAAATAAAAATAAACAATAAAGGTAGGGTTGAATAAAGACCAATTTTTATACCAATACGAGTACTTTTAGCATTTGCTTATTGGACTTGAAAATCAAGAATTTTTGATGTCAAAGATAATTGACCGAAATTCAATTCGCCGAACGATAATTTGTTCTAAAATCGGTTTGTTAAATATACAATTCGAAGCGGAATTTTCGTCCAAATTTAAAGCAAAGACTGTTTCTGTTATCTAACTTATAAAAATAGCTATTTCCGGGAGTTAATTAACCTCAAAGGTTTTCGACGAATTTATCGTTGTCCCCCGTTTTCCATTTTATATGTACCACTGTAGTCTGAACGTCGCTTACTTCTTGTAGGGTTTAAACGTCACTTTTGACATGTTTTGATTTGTTGTTGAGATGTCGAAAAGTGTAGCGGTGAAGTGAAAAATTTATTCGTACAAAAATATGATTAATTGTTCCGAATTTATTGATGAAACGGTTAAAATTGATTTCGGCAAAATATGCCGATGTTGTCTACTCCACAATACTATTATGAAGTCGATATACGATGAGGATTTACCAACTATGTTGATAACGTGCACCACAATCAATGTAAGTCCGTCCACCATCCAGCCCAATCACGATTCCGGAATCTAGTGTGCTGTTTAATTTTAGATCACGATAGATGATGGCCTACCCTCGTTGATATGTAATGATTGCTATTCTCAAATTAAACAATCGTATTTGTTTCGGCAGTTGTGTGAACGATCGGATGCAACATTACGTCAGTGTTTTGAGCCGCAGCAGGAGATAACCGATCTGAATTTCACACTAAAATCAGATATTCTGAACGAAGCAGCGGATGACAATTTGAATGAATACGAATTGGTTTTGGTTGAGTATGTTAATGGAGAAAAATCGTCTGTTGCGATCCCAGCTGAAAATGAACTGAATTTAATCTCGGATCAGACAGAAAATTGCACCAATAGTAATCTAGATGATGATCTATCACTAAAGGGTACTTTAGATCTGGCTAGTGAGGATCACGAAGATGTTCAATATTTGAACGATGAATATATCCAAATATTCCAGATAGAACCAATTAAGGAGCACGATCAACAATACAACAATATCTGTAACGAGGTTATGCCGCCTAACAAAGTTTTGCCCACTAATGAAGATCTAACAAGTTGCGACTCGGCCCCATCCGGAGACGAATTCATCTGTAAAATCTGTAATAAAATATTTGGGGACAAGCACAAACTAAATCGGCATAAAAAACACCACTTGGGCGAGCGCCCATTCGAATGTAACTACTGTAGCAAAAGCTTTGTTGAACGTGGCTGCCTTAAAAAACACCTGAAACGACATCGAGGGGAGAAATCATTTGGCTGTGGAGTCTGCGGCGTCAAATTCTACGACAAATCGAGTCTAGTATGTCACTCTCGGATCCACACAGGCGACAAGCCATTCGTTTGCCAATTCGAGAATTGCGGCAAAGCGTTTACGCAGTCCTCCCAACTTGAAACGCACAAAAAAATTCACAATTCCGAAAAGGAGAATGTTTGTGACATATGTGAAAAGCGGTTCACTCTACCGTATCAGCTGAAAATCCACAAGCGAACCCACACCAATGAGAAACCGTACGAATGTGGTTACTGCGGCAAAAGTTTTTCCCAATCCGGCAACTTAACCACGCACATCCGCACTCATACCGGAGTTAAACCCTACTCGTGCTCATTTAATGCATGCGAACGTCATTTTGCCTCGGTTGGCGAACTGAATTCTCATTTGCGCACGCACACGGGTGTTAAAATAGTAAAAAAATTGGCATGCCCCGAATGCGGTAAAATGTGTCGAAGCCGTTGCGAACTGGAAAACCATCTAAACACACATGCTGGTATTAAACCTTATGTGTGCTCCGTATGCGATAAAAGTTTCCTGATGAGTTCTCATTTGGTCGTCCATATGCGGAATCATACGGGCGAGCGACCATATCAATGTGATTATTGTATCAAAGCGTTTACGACAACGCAAATGTTGAAAGCGCATATGCGGATACATACGGGAGAAAAGAAATTCGCCTGTGATATGTGTGACAAAAAATTTACGCAGTCTTCAGCCCGAAATACGCACCGCAAGACACATTCACGTGTTAGGACAAAGCAAAATAATGTGGAAGAGTGTTAGAAATGTGGCGGTGAAATTACTCAAACTTTTATGTGTATTAGTTGATTAATAAAGTTCCATTTTACTTGTTGAAAATTCTTGTTGTTAAATTGTTTTTTAGATGTACTTTATAGATTAGAGAATTCTTGGAGCCGCCAGAAAATGATACAGGATTGAATTAAATTCAAATATGTTTGTTTCTAAAATCTGCTAAAAATATTCCCATGCCGGGAATCGAACCCGGCCCTTCTTGGTCCGGGTTCGATTCACGGCGTGGAAAAATTTGTTTTTGGTGTTGTAAAAGAGGGGAAATTCTATAGCGCAACAGTTAACTAATTTGAAATAGCTTTCCACGAACGAGAATTAATGCCGCTGTCCAAATGATTTGTAATTTTGAAACCGGCTCAAACTTATACGTTCTTAAACCTATTTGGTGTTAGTTTCAATATTTGATGGCTAGAGAGTTGGTTACCTTCTTTTTTGTTTTAGAACTGCTAGAAACTTCAAACAAGACATTTGGAAGTGGATAGAAGGACTAAATAAAGGCGTTCAAAATGCAGGAGTAAATCGTAAGTCTATTTTCTAGTTGGTTGAAATTTTAGATTAACTAGTATTAACCGAAGGTCCTATATTTTCACAGATTTATTGTAATGACATCGCTTCACAACGTCAAGACAACCAGCGTTGTATAGTGAACTAAACGAGTTTCCTTCTTTAAAGAATTTTGAGGATAAGCGGATAGTCTACTGCACCACTACATCATGTCCCGAAATGCCTATGCATGGAAAATCTACCGCGAATCAGTTAAGACTCATTCATCACCATAGAATGCCTACTATACGAAACATGGACATAGCTTTAGAATGGATGTCTACTGCATGATCGCTGAGGAAGACATTTAACATCTCAGTGTTCCTGGTGATATAACTGGGCCAAACTTTGATAAAAAACGGAACTTTACATAGGAGAAAATGAAGTCCCTAAGCTATACATACTGGAAAATTCTACATATCACAAAATGATCTCTCTAGTGCAATCGAATTTGACATAATATTGTGCAGAAATACGTTTTTGCTATATGAGGCGTAAACTCCGCTACATTATAATTAAGATGAACTTATTTTGATGGAATAAGCACCATAAGGTTTGTGAAAACTCCCCATGGATTGAAAGATAAAGAAGCTAACCGCCTTGATTTCAATTTCCTTGCGATTTGAACGTCGCCGTGACTAAAACAAACAAAGTTTGTTACCGAATCAAATATACCTACATGCAAAGTTAAATGAAATTTTAGGCATCTAAGTAGACAAATTTGACCTGCCCGTTTTCCTGACCCTCTCCAAAAAAAAAAGTTTACTAGTTTTCTAGGTCGCACCCACGGTTAGCTGCACATAATCTATATGTACTGGGCAAACCAGAATCTAATCGCATCGAATCGTAGCTTTATTGATCAAATAAATTGCTCCCAATGATTTAATTTGAACCATTGGACCCATTCTAGGTCTTAAGCGAACGGACGGCTACGTGTAAGTTGATAAATGAGATAATAAAAAAATGTCAAGAGGGTTGGAGTAGAAAGGAACCGCGCTAAATATGTACTGTGAAGAGGGACTTATCAATCTAATTATGTAGCCAGTTCTAGATCTGGGGTGTAAACTTTCGGAAGAAAAATCCAGACTTGCATATGCAAATGTTAAGCACTATTCTCATAGGGTAAGTTCCTGTTCTCATCCTCAATTACGACGACGTCTACCAATTCTAGATTTTTTCTTTTCCAAAGTTCCAAACTATTTAGGTCTTTTCGTTATAAGCGAGGCCAGCCCATCAAGAAGTCATCACTAAACGTACGTGTATACCTTTTACGACCAAAAAGATGTGTTGGACATACATATATGTAGTAATTCATATAAATAGGAAAGTGCCTTTCTGGCGATTTACGAACGAGGCCTTATGGCTCATTGACATTTATATTATTACGTAATTTCCTCTCTCGTTAACCTTTGTAATTTTGTATTAACTACATGTATAAATAAAGGTGCTTAAATATAAATATAAATCGTGTTTAATCTAATTATCTGTTATCTGTACCCACCATCAACAACGTTCTGCTAATAAGACGAACAATAAGCCGTACCTTTTCTCCTGGCGGCGTTTAATCGTATCAAAGATGAACCAAGCACGTCAACTCCAAATAAGTGCTAAAAGGTCTAGTAAAAGTATACAACTCCGCTGATAGCAACATTTTGACATCGCTTTCAAATGATGAATTTTAAAACTTCTCTCAGCATTGGAATCATGAACTTTTGGCGTATTTCATGGAATACATCTATGGGACTCGTGTATTTTTTGTAGAAAACCACTCCCATAAAGAATTAAGTATTTACTTATTTTAAAAAATTGTATTTTATTCAATATTTATTTTTACACAAACTAGGCAAATTAATCAATCATTCGTTTGCCACTTAAAATAAAAATATCAATTACAAAAAATAGATTAATTTAGATTAAATTTCGCAAGTCTGTTGTCGTGTAACTCGTGCGTCGATTGCATTACGAATACCTCATTCATTTTTCGTTATTTCCATCATCACCCGCGATGCATTATCATAATTTTGATTCACGTTGTACCTTCGATTTTCTAAAGGGCAGCGAACCTATTTTTTTCTATTCAAATAGTTCACGGAGCGCCCACATTACTCCCCTTCAGTGATAACGCTACGCCTGCTTCGACCTACCCTGCTACAAACGTTTCAAGGTATGTCTTAGGGAAGTGTACATGTCGCCCTGCTTTTGTTTTAACTGAAACTGGCTCGCCCAGTATTGCTGAGGGTGTTTCCTGGATTTTAGCCTGTTCCGTCTTTGGACATTCCTGATCTCGCACTTTTTCGGTGTCTCCTGATTCTTTGGCAGATTTGTTTTTCAGTGGATTTTGTGGCTGGTGTGATTCATCCTCTGCATTTTGTATTAAAAATGCTGGCTTTAGTCGATCTATTGAAACCACGACCTCTTTGTCCCTTATTTTCAATTTGAAATATTTATCGTGTCGTTTGAGAATAAGGAATGGACCGTCGTATGGTGATTGCAGTGGGCCTTGTACGGCATCAATTCTCACAAATGCAGGTGAGCATCGTCCGAGCTCTGCATGTAGGTACGAATGGCGTTTCCTTTGCATGCCTTGAAGTTTGTACCAGTTCTAATTTTTGCATTTTCCCTCTCAAGTCGGAAATAAACTCGTGCTCCTTTGAATTGTTAGCTGTTGTGCTAAAAAATTCTCCAGGTAGCAAAATCGTTGTTCCGTATAACATCTCCGACGTCGTTCCACCTAAGTTGGGCTTAAAGGTGGCCCTCATGCCCAAGAGAATGGTAGGTAGAACTTCCACCCATTTGTTCGCCGGAAAATATTTTAACGCTGACTTTAAATCACGGGCCATCTCTCTATTAATCCATTTGCTGCTGGATGGTAAGCCGTCGTCCTTATTCGTTTGAATCCGAACAGTTTTCCTAGTTCCCTAACCAGTGAGGGCTCGAACTGTCTGCCTTGGTCCGTGTTAATTGTTTGTGGAACGCCAAACCGGCAGATCCAATTTTCGTACACGGCCCGTGCTACACTTTCTGCTGTTATATCCATTAATGGTATTGCTTCCGTCCATCGTGATAACCGATCAATATATGTTAACAAGTAACTATATGTTTGTGACATCGGTAGCGGCCCTACCAAATCTATGTTTATGTGTTGAAAGCGGCTCTCTGGAAGTACATATCTTCCTAACGGACTTCTATTGTGTTTCGAAAGTTTTGCCTTCTGGCATTTCACGCAACCTCGTGCCCAGTTCGCACAATCCTTATTCATGGAAGCCCATACATATTTTGTTTTTATTAATGTTATGGACGTCTTAACGCCTGGATGTGATATACTGTGGAAATGCTGGAACGTCTCCTGTCGTAGGCACTTTGGTAGATACGGTCTTATTTTATTCTCCTTTACTTCGCAAAATATGTTTTTGTCACTGGCCGGGTAGTATCATTGGTGTTAGCTTCAAACTCATCTGGCTTTTTGATTCCAATAACAAGTTTAGCTCCTCATCTGTCGTTTGTAAATCAGCTAATTCGTCGAGATCCACCAGTTTTGGGATCGAAATTGTTTCCACCCGTGATAAAGCATCTGCCACCACATTATCTTTACCCGCTAGCCGCTACATATCGAATATCGGTTGAAAATTGTCCGAGGTAGTCTAATTGGCGGAGTTGACGAGGTGACGCTTTTTCCGGTTTCTGTTGAAAAGCGAACGTTAACCGTTTATGGTCCATGTAAATTACGAAATTCCTTCCTTCCAGCAAAAATTTGAAATATTTTACTGCTTAGTATGCCGCTAGTAATTCGCGGTCGTACGCGCTATACTTTTGTTGTGTCGCTGTTAGTTTTCTTGAAAAAAACTGAGCGGTACCCAATTAGTGCCTGACCTTTGCTGCACCACCGCTCCCATAGCATAGTCGGAAGCGTCGATCATTAACGATAATGGTTCTGTTGATGATGGAAGTGCTAACATCGCTGCGTTCGCTATATCGGCTTTGCATCTCTCAAATGCATTTTTTGCTTCCACCGTCCAATTGATTTTCGTTTGGTCGTTCTTCTTATTGCCTTTCATGTACTCTAGCAATGGCAACTGTGTTTTTGCTGCATCCTTCAAAAATCGATGATAAAAAGTTGCTAAAAATCGTCGCAACCCTTTAACGTCTATTGGTTCTTTATATTCGGCAATGGCGGCAACTTTTTCCGGTAGGGGTGTCGTACCATTTTCGGATATCACATGACCCAAAAACTTTACCGTTTTTCTACCGAAAACAGATTTTGTCATGTTGACTACAATGCCGTGTTCCCTAAATCGATCGAACACTCGGCGCAGGTGATCCATATACTGTTCCTCATTAACGGAGTAAACTAGCACGTCATCCAGGTACGGGAAAACAAAATCGAACACTCTCAACACATCGTGGATGAACCTTTGAAACGTTTGGGCCGCGTTTCTTAACCCAAAGGTCATCCTCGGAAACTCGACTAAACCGAATGGCGTTATTATCGCCGTTTTCTCTATGTCCGATAGTTCAACTGGTATTTGGTGTTACCACCAAAACCGCCTTTACCAAATCGATTGTTGAAAATATGTGCTTGCCATGTAATCCGTGTGCCAAATCTTGGATGTGCCGTTTTGGATATCGGTCAGCCACTGTTGCAAGATTATGTCGGCGGTAGTCGCCGCATGGCCGCCACTCACCATCATATTGTCGAACTCACGTTTTGCGATAGTGTATTTTTCAGGTGTTAACCGACGATACTTTGAATATAATGGCGCACATTTCATTTCGATCACATGAGTCACGTTGTGTTTAATCGGAATCACGCCCACCTTTGGACAAGTTAGATCCTTATATTCCGACAGCAACTCGAAGTATGGAGAATCAATCGTTCGCACTGTAGTTACACCTGATGTTTGGTCTTTCGAAACTCTACCAATTGAACTAACTCTGGTCATACTGTCAATCAGCTTCTTTCGTTTTAGATCTACGAGTAATCCGAAGTGGCTTAAAAAATCGGCTCCTATTATCTCTCTACCGATGTCAGCCACGGTAAATGTCCAGGTAAAATTTCTCCGCAAACCCAAATCAACCGTAACTGTCCTGTTCCCGAAAACGTTAATCTTTGTTTGATTAGCTGCATACCGATCTATTGGGAACGTGCCTATCTTGCTCATCTTCGCGTGTTTTTCCGGTGGTATTACGCAAACGTCAGCTCCCGTATCGATCAAAAACTGACAATTTGCTGTATTATCGAATATAATAAGGTGACAATTTACTGAATTCTGATCGCTAGTCGCCATGAGCGATCGCTCCACTAGTTTTTTTCGTTGCTTGAGAATTCACACATCGTTTCACGGGTTTAATGAATATATCGATTGTGATAGCGAGCCATCACGAGTTATGTTACTTTACCATGTTGAGGTCTAATTAATCGTTTCTCATCGACTTGCGGGGGCTGGATAATTCTTCATCTCACTGCCAAAATGAGATTTTTCCTTACCCGATATGGTGACAAGTTATAAATTTTGCTTTATTGGTCTGACGCAATCGTCCTGCTGCATGATGACAACTTCTGTTTTATATAAGCTTCCCATTGAGCTATTCGAACCATCTCATGTTTGCTGCAGAAATTGCTTCATAGCTCAAAGACTACCAACTCCCAATTTTAGCTATTTTCTAAACTCGTGCCACTCGAGCCATATTATCTCTCCCAAAGTTATTCTCGAGTTATTTAGCAACAACTATTGTCATTTCTTTGGAAAATGAAGCTGTTTAACGTTACAATGAACGGATTGCGTTACCAAACGGTGCTAACTAATCATTTATAGCCTATAATCGGCTTATTGGTCGTGAATGGTGTTATTTCCAGCAAGACAACACTACGTGCTACACAAATCGTTGAATCGTGTGATTTAACACCTCTAGATTTTATTTTTGTTTTGGGCAGGCTATTTTAAGGATTAGGTCTAGACCAACATTCCGCAATCAATACACGCACTGAAGGACAATAACCGAGCTGTCATTGGACAAATTGAGCATTATTTGTATGAAAATCTAGAAGAAAATTTTTGAGAAGACATTATATTCCATTATCAATCGTGGAGTTTGTACTTTGATTTAACTTTTTAATTGTTGTGCCTCTTGGCCCTTTATCAATCCTGTTTTTTACTAATCTAATTGAATAGAACTGGGTAAACTACTCGACACTCTATGTATAAGTCCTGACTATACTGTGGTCTAGCGAACCCACACTACTTACGTAAGAAGGTTGTGAATGGCCTTGTGCCATTCAATTCTGGCCATGGTATTTCTTTAATCGAACTGCATTTATTATTAGCCGAAAAAGGTTCACAGGGCAACAATTTTGGCTCATAGGGTAGAAATTTAACCAGGGTCACAAACATAAATTGGAATTATCCAACTGGCAAAAATTGCATTATTTGAAGGCGAACTTGGCCGGAGGAAATTTACGGAAATTCCGAAATATGCTAACATTGCAACACGAATCTGCCTTAGGCCTAAGGAAAATCTTCAACATTTCCAACGACACCGTTCCTTATGCCTCAAGGTGTTAGCCTTGGCAGTTCCGGTTAACACTTGGGACATCATTCTCGCGAACGTGATGGCCGATAAACTGGATCCCGATCACATCATCATTGGGAAGTTTCCCTAAATCGAACTCAATGTCCAACATATCGAGAATACATCGAATTCTTGGGCGTTCGGTGGCAATTATTGTAAATGATTTCAATGCTCAACCCAACACCTCGCCTACCATCATTATCGTCGTTGTCGCATTCTGGTCCGCATCGTAAAAAGTTCCACCACCCGGGATTAACTAACATTCACGTTTTGTGTAGGAAATCACCATTTTTGAGTTCGAGTAATTCAAGTCGCTTGCATCCGTCCAGAAATCGAAAGGGTCTCCCGTGTCCGGGAGAAAGGTCTCTGTTTCAATTGTTTACTCTATGACCACAGAGGTTCTGAGTGTAGATCCAGTTTAGGCCGAGTCTGCAACAAAAGGCGTCACACATTGCTACATGCCACACAATCCAGCGATTGCCGAATCAACCCCATCTCAAAAATAACCACACACACACCACGTTGCCTCATCATTTGCAGATATGCTATTCTCCAAGGCAATCACTATTGATAAACATGATAACTGATGCACAGACACACACTTACGACTTGCAGATACTTGGTTCAGCGATTTATCAACAAAGGTTTATATCACGGTCGTAAATGCCCGTACCACGTCGGAAGGTGGTTCCCATCCTATTTCAATTCTTGCTTAGAAAACCAAAGTAGAACTTTTCAAACCAGTCAGCTTGCCACGTTTGGAGATGTGCGCCAGTGTACTACTCGGTAAACTCAAGTACACCATCATTCAATTTCCCGAAATACCACAAATTCATCTATTCGCGTGGACTAGCTCCTAGGGGTCCTGAACTGGATTCGTAGCTCCGCTAATCGGTGGAAGACATTCGTAGCGACTCGGGTTTTGCAGATACTGAATTACTTAGAACCGAAGGGTTGGAAATACTTAGATACCAGGCGTAATTCAGCTGATTGCGCATTCCGCGAAATGGATCCATCACAATTGTGTATTCATTTCATTTGGTGGGGAGGTCCTGACTGGCTACAAGATGACTCCGACAAATGACCACGGTACATAATCAATGAATTTTCTTTTTGTATAGTCGAAATAACATTAATGACAACCACAATAGCAGAATGCAATCCGCCCAATAACGGAATGTACTCGTTGCTCGTCATTAGGCAAACTGCACCGCATTACAGTATTTTGCTTACGTGTTGTTCTGCATTGTCGCCTTCGTATGTAAGCGGGAAACACCAACAATTTTATAACAGTGCCAGAATTGAAGAGGTCCTTTAAATTCTGGATCAGTTTGGTACAAAGTGTTCATTTCGGTGAAGAGATCTATCGGTGTCAAGCAAGGAAAAATCTCTCAGAAAACACACCTCTTCGGTTATTCAACCTATTCGTCGATGGTGATAGAATTCCATGTGTTGTTGCAACCGTTAATTCCTCCGAAAAAGGATTCGTTTACCGATAAACTAAAGACAATTTGGCAGTGGGTCAGCTAGTATTAATCAAAGAAGGATGGAAAAAGGTTTCCAAAATTAAAAAGTGTTTAATCCTTTGAGCTGACTGCATTGTTGGACGTGCCAATAATTACTTTCTCTGACACCGAATATTTTGCGTTGCCATAAACAAAAATCAACATGACCTGCAGCGGCAAACCCAAGAAATAACCATAAGAACGAACGCATCAAACGATTCTTGCCATGCTTCTGCCTTTAGATTTGCACTTCTTTAACTTGAATCCTCCAGATAATAGCAATTTAAATGAATCCTTCTGGAGGTCTAAACTTGTTCAACGTGTATCAAATTTCCAAAAGCTAAGCTGTAATTTTTTTACGATTAATCTGAACTATTTCTTAGTAAACTTCATTTCGCTAATTTTCAGAAATCAACCTCAACATCTCAATTTTTAAATTTTTAACTTTATTATGATTGGTATACAATGAATGATAAAGAACATCCCTTTCACCTCCTGTTGTAGGACCCTTAAGATCGATTAAATAAAAGCTTACTGAGGTGACTTTGGTTTCGTCAGCTTTGGATAACACAAAACGAGAAAGGTAATTCATTTGAAATTTGTGTTTTACCACAAATCTTAAAACTTTGTTCATTTTCGTCACAATGTGCTAATTGCGATCAAATAGCACGATCGAATAGCAATACTGATCTGTAAGGTATTATTTCCTTTATACTTTGTTGGTTGCAATTAGCCTTATCGATAAATCAGACACCAAAACTCTCAAATTGAGGTACAAATAACTAGACATTAAAAAGTTGTTGAATGAGCCTATTTAGACGTGTACGCACTACATGATGTGAGTTCCTCGTTCCTTATCTCTTTGGCTATGAAAATATTCCCCCCTCCCCCAACCAGTGTAGTTTATTGGCAAAGAGGTAAGAAACGAGAAAGATTCATCATGTATACATAGACTAAACAGGCCCAATAACATTCTCTTAGTGAAAAATGTAAAGGGCTTTTGTAATACAATTCATTTTAAAGAAAATATAAAATATGGTATGTTCAAAAAATCTATTAACAAGATAAAAAATGTAATAATTAATAAATTAGGCCAATAATGAAATAACCCTTTCTCCAAAACAAACAAAAAACCGACCTATATCTACATCTGGTTATAACATTTCTCGAGAAACTGAAAAAAACTAAATCATAAATTTAACATTCATAATTCAAGATAAACTACTCCAGCAGTATAATATTCTTATCTGAAGTTCAACGATCTTCGATCAATCAATTCAACAATACAACAACAAAAACAGATGAATTCGATTTTATTACAAATCTGTACAATGAATAAGATATTGAAACGTCGTTGATCAACAAAAATTGATCTCGCTCAACCAAATTTATGTAAATGTACTAACATTGTAAAAATATACAAAAATAATGATCGCAGTAGGTAAATCAGTTTTTGCCGCGCGTTTAGAAAAAAAAACAAAAAGCAACGTGTAAAATCCTATCATAAATCTTTTGTTTTTGTTGTATGTACACCATAAAAGAGACAAGAGGAGAGCAGAGTTAATTCCAAAGAAAAAACTTCCCTTTAAAACCGGTTAGAGGATATTTAATACCATTACACATTTTTGTCGTGTTTCTCTATTTTTTTATACTATACAGTGGTGTTAAGTCGGTATCTCGCGTACCGTGTATTTATAAATCATGATCAGACAACAAATTATTTTGTGGTGACTCTGCAAGTATTGCCAAGTTTTTTATTGTATTTGGGCGGTCATAGTGCATGTGCAACAATAATTCAGCTATGGTCATGTATTTATTATTAGGAACTTAATTTCTGTGTATCTATGTATGAACGTAGGCAGATATCTTAATGGTTTATCACTTAGTTTAGTAAGTTAATTTGTTGGACGTTATATTGACCACAAAAATTTTAAGTGGTCACAACAGATCAGTTAAAATTTGTATCTTCTTGTTACATTTATGATGAACAGCCCTAACCTCATACCTTTAAGTACCTCAATTTTTGGAGACTTATTCTGAGCTCCCAAATATTAAAATCATTTTGGTTTTAATAATCATAATTATCCGATACCTTCACTTTCACTTAATACAGGGCACGGATCAAATAAAACACGGTTATGTACTTTAACATAATGTAAGACAAAAGAAACTTGCCTGGTTGCTTTATTCTATGTAAATATTTTGATTGTTAACTCAAGTTTTGCATTCGTCGTTCCTTTAAGGTATCTCATAATTCGCTTTACCGCACTCCAGTGTGCTTTACCTAGATTGTTATTAAAACGACTCATCATGTTCAGTGCAAAACTTATATCTGGTCTGGATATCTGGGATGCAAATAAAATACTTGCAACGGCTTGTTGAAATATTTTCCATCTCATTGCAGTCTTCTTAATTTTTCGGACACATCTCACTTGGTAACTTAATGGCGTAAAAACAGTCTTGCAATCAGTCATATTAAATCCAGCTAAGATTTCTGTAATGTACTGCTCTTGATCGATCCAAATTTTTCCCACTTTCCTATCGAATTTTAGAAAATATCAAAAAATCATCAACACACGAGTATACGGAAATTATGATTATTCGGTTACCCCGAATTTTGAAATAAATACACGATTTTTGTATAATGATTTTCTAAGACGACACGTTTTTCATTCTTTGCGAAACAGTCAGGTTGGATCATATACATATATTTCCTTTTCCAAATCACCTTGAAGTAACGCTGTGGCCGCATCCATTTGATCAATATCTAAAATGAACTTTGTTGCCATCGCCAATAGAAAACGTATTGAACCGTATCTCACGACAGGTGAATATGTTTCCTCGTAGTCTATTCCTTTTTTCTGAACATAACCTTTAATGACCAGCGCTTTGCTTTAAAAACGCACTTACAGTCAATTGGTTTTTCATTCGGTGGTAAATCATTCTGATTTTCGATTAATGAGCTATACTCACTTTTCATAGCATTTATCCAAAAATTGCATTCTGCTCTGCTGAAAGCTTCTTCAGTCGTTAACAGATCATTCATCTCAAATGATATTGCACTGCATAAAACATAATCATTGAAATTTATCGGTCTATAATCATTATCAAATACTCCTAACCTCTTTAAATTTGATTTTCTGCCGGGCCACAGTTTTTCGTGTGTTTTTCGTTCTAATAATCAATGGACTGAGCGATTGATAGTATTTGCCGCGGTGTTTAGAGCTTCAGCCCAAAATTATCGAGTTTTCCATCAAACAACATGTAACGTGCTTTCTTAACTAGTGTCCTATTCATTCGTTCAGATACACCATTTTGTTCCGGTGTATATATGGTTGTTAACTGATGTTGAGTGGCTGTTTTACGAAACAATGCTTGAAACGGAGCATTACAAAAAATTCTGTACCATTGTCTGTTTGTAAAATTTTTATTGTTTTGTTTTTTTGATTTTCCACAAAATTTTTGAAGACGGTGAAACAATCTAAAGCTTCCGATTTTTTTTTTTAAATAAACAAAAACTTTTCTCCTGTAATCATCGATAAAAACCATAAAATAACGTTCATCTTCTAATGAAGTTTCTTCTATGGGACCACCATATAAATCTGAATGGACAATTTCTAAAACATTTTTGTGGACTATCTTGTTGCGGTCGTTGTTGTCCAATTAATTTGAATCCATTGTATGTCCAACAAAAAATTATTTTACGAACTTTATTGAGGGAAAATAGATTTGAGTCATCTTGGCCTTTGTTTAAGTCTACCCGTATTTTACCTTTGCAACATTTGTACGTTTATAAGGTTTTAAGAGTATTTTTTTAAGCGTAGTGGTCAGCATGTAATAAGAAGTAATACTCGATATAATTTTCGCTCTAATCTGCGACTTCTTTATAATATTCTGAGGTTTAATAACAATCACTTCCGCTGCTATTTACTTGTTACATCTTCTGTTTTAGTTAGGTTGAGTTATTTACTCTTGAATATTATTATATCACCACATATATTAGCACTTCATATAAAAAGTTTATATAACTGAATTTGAGGTCATGTAAAAATGTCAAATTATCACTTTGGTTCATCACTTTCCCCTCAAAATTGAATTTGTAGGGATGCGTTTGGAGACTCTCCATTCATTTACTCACAAAAAAAAATTTGCACTTCTCCGTGATAAAAAATTATGAGATAGCACCACAAAATGACTACCTTGTAGTATTTTGAAATTAAATTTTACAGTTTCATTTACCAAATGAAGTAAATAAAATTCTTAAGGAAATATTTAAGCCAAAATTAGTATTCGTTTTAGTAATTCCAAAGGTAAAACATGGTGAACGTCAAAATTTTAACTATTTATCTGGTGGCAATTCGCACGGCAAATCGGCTAAAATATGTGATAAATTTTGTTATTTTTACCACAGTTAAAATATTTAACATTTTAACCACTTCGCACATGGCCGAAAGTGATCACAGAAGAGGAGACTTCAAAGCATAATGACTGAATACTGGTTGGGTATTGGGAAGGTCTGCCATTAACGTTAGGCTATAAATAAATATGATATACACAACTTTGGGCAACACAAACACGTAACGTAATCGAAAGTTGCAAAGCAGAAGAAACATCTTCTCAGTCTCTCCATCATGATAAGATCGTATTTGTTTACTAATGAGAATGAAGCCAATTAAAATAAATTTAGTCTGAAATACAAATGAAACATAAAAGAAGCCCAGAAAACTACCTAGAACGAAGTAGTACGATCATAAAAATCGAGCACTCAGTGTCGATAGATTCTTTCAAAATCTGAACAAAATCTTCCAAGTCGTGATTAAGTACAACTGCCTTCAAAATACTTATTCTCCGATTATTTACTTGGACAACACCAGATGGCAGAACTAAAAATAAGATTGACCATGATCAGATTGACAATCTCCCAAGTAATGAACCAAGCCTGATAAAACCCAAAAACTATGGATTAGGAAGAAAATTGAGGAATCAAAACACAACGAAGATTAGGCTGCGATAGCAAATAAAAATATACGCTTATTACATTAAAGCGTAAGAAAGGTCAGTGGAAAGATCTCAGTCATTATAACTGGTGCAGAAATGTATAAGTGCCTTATAGAAGCCATCAAGCCACAGAAAAGCAAAGCTAAAGGTATCGTTAATGTGCCAGCTGAAATATTCAATAACTTAATACCTAATATCTTAAATATGGATCACCTAGCGATAACAATCTCAAAGAAAGGCGACCTAAGAGAATGCAAAAACTGATCAACCAAAGACTAAGGAAAGAACAATCTGGCTGACAGAACAATCTGACCAGCATGAAGTTGCACAGACCACAGTAATTTGAGTTAACGAATGGGACTGTAATTTTTACTCGTTGACTTGGATAGAAATGTGTCGGGATGGCGGGAATTGCATGAATACGGGTAAGAAGGAAAGCAGAGTAAAAAATTACAACTCAGAGGAGTAAGGCAATGATGGATAAATGTGGCTTGTAACAAAAACTACGTTTTCTATCGGGCTTAGTACAAGAAAGTCGGGCTAAAAATGAACATGAGGAAGGGAAAGACCACGAGACTGAACACCAACATCATTATGTTCCACAAAATCTGGAATACATTTATCTCGACAAGAAATACAAAACTACGAATGGAGATAAAGACATAAGATAACTCGAATACTTTAGGTATTTGTGAACTTATGTAAGAAGCTACAACAATTTTTCTGGTCAAACACCATACAAGTAATCAAATATTGAGATCAAGGCCAAAAAAAGGTAAGTCTTAAATAAAATGTTACTGGTATGGGATCCGCAAAGTAAGAGACAAATTTAAAGGCCTGGCAAAACATGGAAATGACCTGTGCCTGGCCCGTATTATTGAAATTCACCCGAAAATGCTATTGGTCACTTTCATGTAAAATACGTCATTTTGGGCGACAATTTAAATTAATTTATACTAAATTCTTCGGCGAGATGAACCTTAGTCTGTCAAAGCAATTAAGTTAAAGGTAGATTAGCTAATCGAGCTTAGCTAATAACTTCTCTGTCAGTGGTATAAGTTGCATTGCAACCGAGAATGTAAATGACTTGTTCGTTGAGCTCCAGTATTTTTGTAGATATTTCCAAAATAATACAAGATTATAGATTCAGATGGGGCTCTAAAATGAATCCCCGAGAAAGATCTATCGGAGCGCTTTCCGAATATTTTCGGTATTTTTGACTCGGTTGCTAGTGGAGTTTCAAAATTAAAAATGATGCGACAAAAAAGACTTAAGATCGGCGCACCGGATGGTCTACTTTAATAGCAGCCTCGAAATTTTTATTAAAATATGTCACGAAATTTAAAGCGGGAGCAGAAAATATTTAAATATATGTACGTAGAAATATTTTTGAGGGTTTTATTTATACAGTTATGTTGAAGTTTCTTTTTAAAAAAAAGGCGCCGTCGTAATCGCCTTCGTTCTGAGATTTCTAAACGACACGACTGAAGTCTTCAACAGATAATTATTCTGTAAATCTCGCCTTTTCAAGAACTTACAAATTATTATCTTCGAATCGCAGACAATGGCTTCTCATAGGAGAAGAAAAGTCGGATGCAAGTAATCTTCTTAAAGGCAGATCAAAGTTATTAAAATCGTTAAAAAAAATTAAATCGTAAACCCGAATAATTCCAAAAATTTGGAGAAAGCTCTAATATCCCTCTTTGATAAAAGCTCCACTCGATAGTGTAACATATTTGGATCGGGAGGTACCAAATTCGAATCCCGATGTAAGAGGAATGCAAAAGTGATTTCTCATGAAGTGCAGAATTCATTGGTCATAGGCCATTAAAAGTTAACTGTAAAAGAGTGCCCTGTGCCTCAAAACAAAGATTGCAAAGATATAAAAAAACAAACAAACAAACAATACCAAGCAAGATCTCGAAAATCTTGCGAAATCTGAAAAATTTCTTTGGAGAAATCCGAAAATTCCAAAAAATCTCTAGTTATGTGTAAATCTATTAATTTAATATCCTCAAACAATTTTCAATAATCTCAAATAAAATGAAACAAAAGATGAAAAATCAGCAACTCTCTCGGCGCCGTGTCAAACTCGAAAAATCTAGAAAATTTCGAATGGTCTCAAATAACCTTAAAAAACTCGAATAATTAATTGCTATTATCAAGCAACGCCAATTTTGCATGATCTTTAAGAACTTAGTTAAAGCCAAATATGATTAAAAATCACAAAATGAAGTAAAGCCAAGAAAATGTCAATTATCCTCGGGGCATTTCCGCTGAATTAGGGACGCCCAGCGATAAACCTTTCCTCCTTACTCCTTTCTGTTAACTTGTCTTTTGATATCAATCTTCAGGCCTACTGAAAATCTAATCAATGCTCTGTGAATTTATTGCATTTCCCGAATAATCATTGATGATGATGAAAATTGGTGTACTCGACTCTCCGGACAGCTTTTTTTTGTCGCTCTTTATTATTTTGTTGTTCATTAGCACTTCATTAATTGATTCCACCATTATTTGCTTACATTTAATACAAGGGGTTCCACGATAAATGATTTATCAAACGTTCGAATATTAGTTGACTTTAAAATCAGGAATAGGCAGATGGTACTTAACTTAAATTACTTCGCTATTAGGTATTTTCTTAAGGCAAGCCTAGCGATTTCTTCTCGGCTGCTGAAGGTGAATATCCGAGTAAATACACGCAATCTTATTCCAAAGAAATCTGGCAGATATTTAGATGTAGAAGAAAATTCGCTAAACTCGTTTGAAATCAAAGCTTCCGGCGTCAAACGATAACGATTTTAGTATTTCCATTTGCAAATCAAATTTAGATTAAAAAAGGTTGAAAGCTGAATTCTGATTTTCAAAAAAACTAAAAAGAAAAAATTGTTGAAACTTTAATAAAAATGCCTAACAGCGACTGAAAACAATTCCTTACTTGCCTCATTAGAAGCCCCTTGTCTGTAGAAAAGGAGAGTTGAAGCAAACCACTCTTTACATCTTCAAAATCCGCCAGAAATATAAACATACCATTAAAATTTGCGCTGCTTTAGTGCAATTTCTTAAATTCAACTCTCGAAAACAAACTGGGTCAATACGATACTACTGGGCAATAGAAAGGTTTAATTAAAAAACGACGTAAAGCAAATTTTTTTGTAAAAATAAATGCTGTGCTTGTTTGTAATTAGTTACAAAAAGCATTTGTACGTTCAAGAAAAATTTTGCGGGGAAGGGCATCATTTGTAGTTACAGCACTGTCACCTGCTTAACGATTCTTTTTTCTGGCTATACAGAATACAGCTTAAATAATTTCCGATGAAGCAATCTATGTCTTGTGACATCAAACGTCATACATATTTTCTAGCTCTGAAAAAAAAGATGAACAAACTCTGCTGTAAAAGATATACATATTGCGATTGCATTGCGATCAGATTTGTGTATGTATGCGCACGATCATCACAAACAAAACAAAAAAAAAACAAAACACGATCAACTTTCTTATAAGACTTATTATTCTGTGTATTATATTTGTTTTGTTGTATTCTATTTTGTTTTTTATTTTTATTTTTTTTTTTTGTAACACTACACAAACAAAATATTATTATTCTTTCCAATATGGCTGTCAATGATCTTACCGTGTTTTGATCGCTTTTTTGATTACGCTTGCGTACAATACGAAACATTTTGATTGTTTATAACAAAAAAAAAAAAAAAATTAAATTTCAAAACAAAATAAAATTACACGAGTTCTAAAGTTCAAGAAAATTTTTTAATTAAACAAACAACAACAACAACTTGTTGATCGAAATAATTTTAATTTCTCAAAACCAAAAAAACAAACAAAAAATCAGAAACCTTGATCGTTTTTTTATTTTATTGCAGTGGTTTCTAGTGTTGTGTAAATAAAGTGATCTAAGCAACATTTTTCGTGCAATATATTGAATGGTGTATAAAAAGTGAATTGTGGTGCTTTATGTTTATAAATTATAAGTAATCCTAATCAATAAATAAGAAAGTTGTAATTTACTAGTTCTTCAGTGCAAATAAAATATAGAGTGAGACGATCATATTAATTGATCTTAATTTTTACTTCATTTAGTTTAGTGTGAGACCACCCGACTATTTAGTTTCTATAGTTGTTTATATAAAGTTTGTGTTAATTAATAAAAAATGGTAAGTTTAAGTCAGTTTTCGTTAGTTTTTGTTTTTTTTTTATTTTATTAATGAATGCATCGTTGCGGAAAAATAAATATGTGCGAAAGAGATCGCAATATGCAATATAATAATATATAACTGTAAATATCATGTACGAGTATGAAACTGAAAATCGTTTTTCTTTATTTTTGTTATTCCTTTCATTTAGTTTTTTTTTAATAAGTCGATCTTACAAAAAGCCGGTTTACTATTCTATTTATGATCGGCTTAAGTCAATACAAATGTGTACTTTGTATCTTGTTTTTTTTTGTTTGAGAAAAGGAAGTAAAATATTCAATCTTAGTTCAATATTGATCAATTTGTTGGTCAATTTTTGGTTGTTAGTTTATCACGCGATCATGAAATATGATACAGAGACAGGCAGTTTATTATTATTATGTTGCTAGTTAGTTATTGTGACTGCAGGCGCTAAAACAATTGCGCGCCTATTTTTTAAACAATAAGTGTAGTTATTATTACAGAATATGTAAATTGGAATTTTGTGTTGGTATTGTAATATCGCATATAGAGATCGAAATGGTCAGTTTTTGTGGTAGCTTTTACAGGGTGGTTATGGCTGTGTGGCATCTGGCATCAAACATTCGAAATTATGTATTACTTCAATAGATTATAGGTTTCATATTATTTACAATATGACCAATGTTGAAATCAGTCCCATTTTATGTCGGAGCTCTAGGCCAATCGTACTCAATGGACTCCTAGTTCTTTACGGCGACAACAGAATAAATTAAACACTAACTTTAAATTTTAAAGGATCCAAGAAAATTTCACACTACTTAGGCCGATTGCTTCAACTATAAATAGATTTCTATGATTTCCCTGTTTATTATTCCTTAAGGTTTTCCATATGAATGAGTAGACTCAATCTTTTTACCGTTTGATTTGTACGACGAAGTTCTGTGTCGTGATTCTTGAATCATAGACATGGATTCGCAAAATAATAGTGCCTGGTGCTTCTTAAGGACCAAACCATTTTTTTTATCAACGGAACTTAAGTTTGGACTATCGCATACTTCGCAAAATATCGCCTTGATCCATTTGAAGCGCTTCCGACTTGTTAAGTTGTTTCTCTAAAACTAGCAAAAATTGCTTTAAAAATGCCTTATTTATGAAGACTTCGCTTAGCGATTACTGAGTTGTTTAGTTGGTAGAATTTCAGTCGGTTATTTGCTTTTTAATTTCGTCGAGCTTTGTCATTTCTACAGTGGGCTGACTTTTTACTTAATTCTTTGAAGCCCTGGGCCTTGAATGTTGCAAGAGCAGCGAACGATTGAGATAAATTACTGTTTAGTTATTATTATAATTATTATTGATTATTGGAAACATAGCTTTGAAATCCCTCGTTGGCAAGGCGGATTTTCTTCGATTCGCCAATATTTACAGGTTCAATATTGGTGCTTATTAGGTTTCTTTTACTCGTTCAGTTTTGAAAGCGGTTTGACGTCTAATGGTGTTGTCACCGACAAATTAGAATTTTGAATAAACATAGCCACCGACAGTCAACAGTTGTTTGTTTCAGATGACGTACAACATTAATTTGAAACCTCAGAATGTCTAGAATAAATAACGAGATCTTTGCCTCATCGGTCTAGACAAACAACGGCCCTTATTAAAATATGTTTCTGGGCGTCAGCCAAACAATACAACATCGAAATCCTTATGACACATTTTATAGATAACTATGATATTTTCTTTTTGCGCGTTTCATCGATTTTGGAAGTTCTCAGGAATGATGTGGTTTTATTTTGTTGTTTACAATTAAACCTTACTCTATCACAAGCTGGACAACTACTACTCACAAAATAAATACAGCTATCTTCGTGTTCGGGACATTTCTCGCATAAAGGGTTATGTGCCAGCTCCTTGCGCTGAAGATAAACTTTAAAATATCTATCCCCAATAATAGTCGAGACTCAGACTCTTAGCTGGTCTCCACGTATACTTCGCTCAACGATATCTAGAGGTACCAAGCCAACTCTGGCATAGTGAGCTTAGACCTGGCAGAGCATATAATACACCATAGGGCAGGTCACCTTCACTGATTCTGATAGATTATCCAACTCTGTCTCAACAATGAGTGATTTGAGTATAGATTCGGTCCATTTGTCAATACCAACATTGATATAGGTTATCATATAAAACAATTCTATCTCCAAAGCTAGAGAGGACTAGATAAACTCTACTAGCTAGATAAACATCCAACCGAAAGAAGGCTCTTTTACTATATCTTAGTAGTACGGCCTATGGAATTTGCGGCCGTACACACACTAACAGCGCCAATACATATTTTCCATTCTAGAATTCTCTATAGGGAGTGAAGCGACCCGGCACAAATTTGTACCGAATACATTTTTTTTTTAGGAAATCCCACCTGACTATTGACATCAAAAGAAAAATTCCCTGTTGGAATCAGGTCCAATTGCCTTAGACCCTTTATTTCACGCACCGACAATGTTACAATTTTTTTTTTCTTGATTTATAAAGGGTGATTGACTTAATGTAACTCACTTATTTTCTTACAAATTAAACGAGATACATAGATTTTATCAATGGGAGTTTCATTTGGTAAATCAAGACGCATAATTTAAGAAAAAAAAAATCTATAACAGATTATTTGGCCCGGGATGCCGGACAAAGGGCCAAATTTTTCAATTGAAATAGGGGTGATGTGGTACAATACAAAACAATGGTGAAAATATATTTTTTATAGGAGCGTAAGTAACTTTACTTATTATCATAAATTAAAACTCAATTAAATCAAATATATTCGTAAATACTTAGTAAGTTCTGAAATCATCATCTTCAAGTAGGCTCTGAAATAATTGAAAAAAAAATCGATTTTGTTTTGCTGATTCAGTTTATTAATTGTTTTATTCAATACCTAACGTCTTTGGAATTTTCATTGTACGTTTTCATTGTAATGGGAACCGGGCACATGGCAAAAATAAAAATCCTAAAAAATACAAAGTAAAGTATGAATAGTGAGACATGAAAACAAAGAGCTGTTACATAATTTCTTGTCATACTTGCGCACCGAGGTCCAATGCTATGCGGCTTTGAGGAGCCTCTATTTTTATGTATGTGAGTAATTATTAAAATACAAGCATTTTTGAAAAATGTTCTAATTTCTATGAATGTTACAATTCTAGAGGGATTGGTAGTGGCAGTCAACATCATCTGAAGCATACAACGAATTGAGATAATATTTCAAAAATTGATTATACGTGTTTAAAAAATCTTGATTTTTTGAGTTTTTTTTGAGTTTTTGAAAGACATGCTTTTAAACGCGGAGTGCAATCCCACCAGAACAAAGTTTTCTGAATCCATCATTTACTTAATGAAAAGTTTAACAGTGCACGGATCACTTGCAAAACAGTCACAAGCTGTATCGCAGCTAAGATTGTCATATTGTAAAATTCAGAAGATATTAAAAAAACGGATCACGCTTGCAAAATATGCATCCGTATTGCAAGTAATGGAGTTCATCAAATCCTAATTGGGGCCGAGAAAGAAGCTTTCAAACTATTTGTAGTGTTTAAGTTTGGATGACATTTTATATGACTTCCAATTTGATGTTAGCCACCTAATTATGCATTACCTAAATTTTTATTCGTTATTCCGTGTGTTCATTTAAAATGTTTCCACCCGAATTATCTCGAAAACCAAGCGTTTCTGAAAAATGTGTTCCAACCCCATATTTTGGGGCTATCTTAAAGGTTATTTCAAGGTCAAACTAGTTTTTTGAATAGGATCCTATAGTTTTTTTAAGCAGCAATGTATTATACACAAACTGCGACATTTTGAAAAATGGTACTAGTGCAGCATCAGTTTTGAACATTCTAAGACACTTCCACAATTTTCAAAAATATGTCGAACATGCCAACCCCTTTTTATCTTAACGAAAATTGTTTCAGAAAGCTGGACCTATCTACTTTAAGGAAATATAGGCCCACACCTGGTAATATCTCAGAGATTCTGGAAAATAGTCAGTGTATCAGGGGGCCTATTACGAAATTTTTCGATTTCGGATTATTACGATATCGAAAAAGATTGGATTCGTCCTATTATGAAACAAAAAAAGGAAATTCGTATTGGATTTTTTCGAACATAAATGGCAAAATTCGACTGCTATTTAGTTGGCGGATTTTGTAAAATTTATGGTATTTTGTGTTTTTATGGAAAATACGTTTTTGTAAATGATTTATTCAATTTTAAATAAATTAAATATTATTTATAATATTGTAATATTTATAATAATAAATAATATTACAAATTCGATTTTCCAAGTTTCATAATAGGGTAAATCCGCGGCGTTTCGAATTTTTTCGATATCGTAAAAATCCGAAATCGAAAAATTTCGTAATAGACCCCCAGGAATTTGAAAATTTTCAAAAATTTGTCGAACATGTCCAACTCTTTATATTTTAATGATACAAATTGTTTCGGACACCTTGATCTGTCCACTTTATAATAAAACGCCCCTTACCTGGTTAAACTGGTTATTTACACAATTTTATGTAGGCTCACATTTTTTCAGTATACAGACTTATCGTTAATTTTTGTAGGTATACTTTGTATAAAATACTTTACACTGGTTATTTATTTCCCAAAATCGCCACGGTGTTTCTCTTATCCCGTCCATGCAAACGCTCCAAGCGAATAGATAGGTTAGGTTAGGTTTGGGTGGCGGTCCACTAGGACCAGGGCCCCTATTTCTGAATACGAAAACGAACAAAAAATCTACGAATTCGTATCATTGGTATTTTTGAATACGAATACGTTTATTTCTTGTACGAATTCGTGTAACCATGATTCGTGACAAAATTTCCCTTATTTCACAATACGAATTCGAGCAGTTTTTGTTCGTTCATGAACGGATTTTGGTTCGATGACATAATAGTTAACGACACCAAAAATAAACAAGCAAAAAATGCAAGATGTATACAAGACATTTATATTTTTAATTTTTAAAAGAAATACAAATTTTTAAAAACTGAAAGCCAAATTTTTTTAATTGAAAATATTTTTTATTTAGCAAAATTTCACATATTTTATGTATACACCAATTTGTTGACTAATAACCGGGTCGCTCAACGCCGCAATCACAATAAACTAAATAAATAAAACTAAAATTTTATGAAATATGTAGCTATGGATTTTTCTAGGTACAGATATGTATTTGCTTTTATTAAATAAAATTATTTATTCAATATTTATTCAATATGGCGCGGATTCGTTTTCATTCACGTAGCCAATTAAAAACTAAATTGATGCCAAAAATTTGACATATTTACGTTTATTTTCAGTTTTACACTGTCATTTTAAGGATCTTTCACGTAAAAGAAAATTTCTCTTGGCCTACACTACAAAAATTAAAATTGGTCATACGTTCGTATTCAGAAATACCAATTAATTTTCGTATCGTATAGCATTTTCGTTTCGTATACAAATTCGTATCGTATTCAGAAATAGGGGCCCAGGCATAGACACAACAACGGTCCGTAGCCATACCACGAATAATTGTTTCCTCCAACTCATTGGAACCATTTTGAGCTGTTAAAAAAGCGCTGGATACTGCTGACGTCCATCCTACAGAGGTCCGTCACGTCCTTGAAGAGGGGTGGCCCTAGAAACTTTAGTCTGTTTCGTGCCAGACGAGGGGCAGGTGCAAAAGAAGATGAAGTACTGTCTCTTCCTCCTCTTTGCCCTCGCAACTACGATAGTAGTCATGTGAGAAGACACCAAGTCTACTTGCATGCCTCCCTATGAGACAATGCCTTGTAATCATTCTCAAATGTGGATGTTGAACTGATCTGCCATCTCGTTAAGAGAGACAGTTCTGGACTACTTTCGACGTGAGGAGGTGTGATTGAATGCTTCAATGGCAGCGTGACTGTCCGTATATATGCGAATATTACAAACTGATATTACATTATACCTCAACCAGTCTTCGATTTCCTTTAGGGCAGTTACTTCAGCTTGAAAAATGCTACAGTAGTCGGAGAGACGGAAGGAGAGATTTAACAGAATTTCCTCGCAGAACACTCCAGCCCCGACTATTCCTTCCCGTTTTGAACCATCAGTGAAGAAGTTTATAACTCCTGGTTCCAAAACTGCACCCATAATTCAGTCCTTCCTGGATGGGATCCTAGTCCAGAATTTGTTGTCAATAGTGACGGGACAGTATAGTCGGTGGTCTTGGGAATTTGTTTCACGCACAAAATAGATAAGTACCCTGTATTGTTGCAGGTCCACATTAAGATGGATTTCAGCCGTATGGCAATACAAGCTGCCAACTGTTCCCCCAAGATATGTAGGGGAGTCAAAAATAGCAGAGTCTATAGTGCCTGAGTGGATGTGCTTCTCTGATCCACACAGATATTGTTCTCTAAACTTTTGTCAACAGCTTTTGGTTGACAGTTTTGTTCAGAGCAGGCCACCAGACAATTACCCCATACAAGAGTATCGGTCTGACTACTGCGGTATAAAGCCAATGTACGATGCGGGGCTCCAACCCCCATCCTTTCCCAATGTCATTTTTGCAAGAGTAAAGCGCTACCGTAGCTTTCTTTGCCCTTTTCAGGTTTCCAATTTAATTTGCGATCCAAAACAAGACCCAGAAACTTCGCTTCAACTGTAAAAGTCAAGCTGAACCTATTTAAAGTGGAAGCCGGGATATTTACCACGCACACCAATAGCAACATCATCCTCATAGGCAACCACCTTGAAGCCACCGTCCTCCAGTCTCAGCAACATGTCATTTATGACCAAGTTTCAAAGTAGGGGGACCAGTACGCCACCCTGCGGCGTACTTCTGCTTGCAAACCGGAGTCACCCGCTGATGTAAAATCCTCTGAGAGCTTCTTTTGTAACTCCACGGACAATGTCATCTCCGTATCAATGGAGAGAATTTCTGCTTGGCTGTCCGGTATTTTCTCCATCCGACTTTCGCGCCTCCGGCTTGTTAGCATCCTCCTTCTTGTAGACTTTGTGTGTAACGGTGAGAACGGAGTAAGAACCAGAATGGCATCAGTAACTTCCTTGACCTATTCTTCAATATTTTCACTTATTCACATTTTTACACATACCGCTCAACCTGAGCTGTTGAAAAATTATACACTTGAACAAAATTCTATGTACTTTACTGAACTACATATATGTAAGTATGTGAGTTAATGCACTTTTGTATTGGTTTCTTGATGAACTTTTTCCACTAGGGAATAAGGATAGAGAAAACACTTGATGAGCCAATTCTCTGTATATAATAATAAGGACTGAAGTAGCCAACGATACTTTATACAGTGAGAAACATAACGGTTAGTTATAGAGGTTCTCCGGCTACCCAGAAATATATCTGTCCTGTTGGGTTCGATTTTTGGGCCAGATGCACGGACACACCTGTCCTACATATATTACTTATCTTCTAGATTTTGGGAAGTTCTTCTGCTTTTAATCCTTTTTGTAATATTAACAATAGCCAAATTTGGGTTGAGTAGGCATCGTGTAAATTCTAGAAAAAACACTGAAAAATTGACAAATTTTAAGATACGAAGGTATGTTGATAGCTGAAAGTTAGGGGCATGATTTGGGCAAAACACTTTTTAGAATAAGCTGCTAGAACGTTGAGTACACTGGTGCACAGTTCAAATTTTATACAAAATCGTTGTTTTGTAGTGGAAGGAACATTGTAAGGGTAAGTATTCCCCATGTTTAGTTACAATTACGGTTTGGTTACGGATATGTATGAATCACAAATGTTAACCACCTGTTTGAATGTCGCGCGATGTAATCAAGACATTTTCTAAAAATAGACCAACAAACAAATAATTAAAAAATTAAAATTCCCAACACGTCATGCTCGAGCGCACTGCGCTTTTTATGTAAAAAAAATAATTAAAACATCACTGCTGCCGCGCTGCTGCTATTGTTGCTGTCTTTTTGTGTTCGACTGACCCTAATAACTATTTTTAATTTATAATATATCAGACATGTTTATTGTTTTGTTTTACATCATTGTGGTGGTGTCCCTTGATAATACATGGTAATATTTGGTTTGATCACGTTTTGTTTTATTAATTCGATCGTCAATACAGAATGTTATCTTCATTCAATTTGATCCCATGAGAATTGTACACTGTTCATGTGTCTGTGTATGTGTCTTTCTGTATAGATATTTTAGAAGTCGATTGTCGGTTACTAAACAATTTAATTAATTTTAATGGTTTTTAAATTTAATTTAATTGTATTGTGGTGTTTTGATTTGATATTAAGTTTATTTATTAGACAAAACACGAAAAATACAAACTTTGGTAAATTTATGTGGATTGTTTTGTTGCCAAAAATTGTGGGTAAGTTTTAAAATCTAAAGAAAACGATGCAATAAAATTCGCTAGAATACAGTTACATAAGTATTTATGAAAATTTGATTGAAATTTGATATGTTGATTTCAAACTGTATTCCATACGACCTTTCAAATAATAAAATTAATTATAGCTTTAGATCCAATGGTTGGTCGACTGGAAAACAAATTCAACGTTTGCGACGACCTTGACAAACTTTTTTATTGTATTTTAATACCAAACGATTATTTCAACATGTTCAATTGGTTTTTTTATGTTATCGCACAAGAAATGTTTATGCAATCATAAGATCATCACAATGTCATCAGATTGGGTACCTAAGTAGCGTTCATTTTTAACAGGCTTAATTATGTTTTTGGTCAGCACCATGTCTTTCCGATATAAAATAATTTAAGATTAAGTGAAATAACCTTAGATAACCGTGATCATTTTTCTTGAACATTTTTATTTCGTTAACAAGTGATCTTTAATAAAATAGTCCACAGTATTGGGTAAAATCCAAGGAAGGATCGGATGCTCTATTGAATCTATAAAAATAAGTTACTTATTTAAACCGTGTGGAGTTGAGACAGCTCAGATACCATCATAGTGGACAATAACCCTGCAAACTTACACATAAATTAACTTGGTAAATCATAGATTGATTTCGCGAGCAAAAGTGAGCCGTGGTTTTATTGAAATGCCAGTACAACATGATTAGGGAATGTAAAATTATAGAAATTCAACTTTACCTAGTTTTGGCGTTTTTCTTGTTAAAAATTTTTTGACGTGTAATTTACCGAGGAATAAAGAGTACTAAGGCCCTACTGTATGAACGCGGATAGACGACATAACCTCGGTTTTAAGAAGTCAACTCGGTTTCGTAACCGAGAGTTTATTCAAAATTCAGGTGTTTTAAAAAACGTCGTTAGTGAAGGGTTCTGGAGGATGGTGTCACCCAGGGTTAAGTTTTTTGCCCCTTTTTATTTTTAAGTTATTAATTATTCGCTAAAAATGTTACAGGTAAAGTGGAGTTGTTTTCTGATTTTATGGATTTTGTTGTTAATAATTGAGTAATTGGCCCGCTTAGCTTTTAAATTAATTATTATACACTTGAGCCGCCGTGGTTTCCATAATTAAATATATTTTTTCAAATTTTCGCAATAGATTCAAAACCTTCTCGAAACCACAACAAATTATAATTGGAAAAGAAAAATTAATTTTAATTTTTAACAACTATAAATTTGTTTTATTTTAAAAATAAACTTTTTCAATCACTTATGTCGTTTTCGATTGAGTCGAAAAAATCACCCTGAAGGAAAAAAATTTGCTTTTTTTGCTTTTAGTTTGTTCGATTGAAGAAAAAAGGTTCTGAGGGCCAAATATTTTTGCTCGAGAGCACTTTTTAGAAATCTCGATTTTTCCGTAGATTTACCCCTCTTTTACATAAATATTTTTGTAGGTTTATTCTGGTTCTGTTATTTGGCTGCCTTGTTTAGTTTGAAAACTTATGGCTGTTGTTTGTTTAGAAGTGCCATTAAATTAATCTTATTATTGCATCGAAAATGAATTTTTTAGATTTTATATTTGCAATTTTCTAGTTTTTTATATTTTGACAGATAACCCACAAACGATTCGATTCATTCCGAAATTGAGATTGCTTCTCCATACTGGGAAAAAAATCAATCGAAAACGACATAAGTGATCATTTCTATAAAGCTTTGTTTAAAATCTCTGGGAGTCCTATATAAGTACATAAAAATAAAAGTTTTTTCATTATAACAAGTAAACTGATAGCATCAAACATTAAAACCATTTGTTAGAATTACAACAAATTAATTAAAATAAAATTCATAAAAACATTTTGTCCATAAATTACAGTTTTTGGTGACGATTTCTAACGTATGCTGGTTTATGTGTGTGGTTATTTTTTATACATTCTGCTACATTAATTGTGTTGATGTCAAAGAGCGTGTACAGCAGTGATTAAATTGGAAATGACTGGACTGGCCTCTGTGTTCATTAGTTCACCCTTATATTTGTCCCTCAACAACGTCGTTAATTGGTTTTATTATTCTTGAAGTGGCATAGTCGATTTGGTATCCGCGATTATTATTCATGTGTTTTTTTTTGTAAGGATCTGGGGAAAAAATTCATTTACGAACCCCTGGAGAGATATTGACTCCAGGGAGTGTGGGACTCCTTTCGGCTACCCACTAAAATACTCCAGACCCCCGCCACTGTATCCCTTGCCCCCCTGGTACCACCGTTAGGTATTTCATCAGGGGGAGGATTTAGTTTGCGCTGTTACCCTCTAATGTTACGGTTCGATTCGAGCACCCGTAGGTACCTCATCACAGAGGCGGCGAAGTCGCTAACTGCACTCCAATTGCCTTCTGTTTCTAGCATGAGCTCAACACAGTTGCTCAGGCTTACTTCAACTCGCAGCTTCTCAGCCATCTGTTTCCTCGGATCGTCGAATCTGGGACAATGAAAAAAAACATGCTCAACGTCCTCAGCCAACCCAACAAAATTAGGACAGCCCGGCCTGTTTTCAATTTTAAACCTGCACAAATATGCTCGAAAGCATCCGTGACCTGTGAGGAACTGGGTGGGATAAAAATCGACATCCCCGTGATTACGGTTCATCCACACAGCTAAATCCGGTATTAGCCGATACGACCATCTGCCTTTTGAGGACGTATCTCACCGAGCCTGCCACCGTTCCATTAACTCTGCTCTTGCGGTGTTGCGTAGTGAACTGCTGTTCGGTACGTTTCTCTGAGCGTATAGCCTTTGCCTTTCCATAGCTAATAGATCAATAAGCGGCATGCCAGCCACGACGTAAGCAGCATCGTCAGAGACCGTACGAAATGCACAGGCAACTCTTAAGGCGCATCTTCTGTATACTGCATTTAATCTGCTCCTATAGCTCGATACATTGAGCGCCTCAGCCCAACCTGGTGCTCCATATAGCATAATAGAGGTAATCACGTTCGATAGGAGTTTCTTGCTTTTGTAGGTTGGACCACCTACTTTTGGCATTAGCCTAGAGAGCATAAAAACAGCCTTTGCTGCCTTGTTACTGACAAATTCTATGTGATCCTTGAACGAAAGTCTGGCATCCATCATCACTCCCAGATATCTGATAGCTGACGTCGACAGAACTTCATGATCCATCATTTGGAGAGATATTGACTCCTTAGTTTTCCTGCTTGTGATAAGAAGTGCTTCTGTTTTATGCTGTGCCAGCGTCAAATCTACAGCTGACATCCAGCTTACAACTTTCTCAAGTACCTCCATCCATATGAGTTGAATTTCCTCTATCTCCTTAGCAACAATGACTATCGCAATGTCATCGGCAAATCCTACGATCAGTGCTTCTTTAGGTAAAACGAGTCTGAGTACACCGTCATACATGATGTTCCACAGCGTCGGCCCCAAAACTGAACCCTGGGGTACGCCACCTAGAATCTCATAATCGATTGGCCCATCGTCTGTGTCACATTTCGGTACTCTATTCCTGAAATAATCCCTAACAATTTTCTGTAAGTAGAGTGGGACATTCATCCTTTTTAAGGCTAAGAGGATTTCTTTCCAATTAGCAGTATTAAATGCGTTCTTAACGTCGAGCGTAATCACAGCACAATATTTTTTCTTTCCACCTTTCCATCTCTTTCCCTCGATCGCACTTTGAGTTATGTTTTTGACAAGTTCCACCGCATCAATGGTAGATCGGCCCTTCCTAAAGCCAAACTGCTTATCCGAGAGACCACCAATTTCTCCAATATATGAATCAAACCTGTTGCATATTATACGCTCAAACACCTTCCCCATCGTATCGAGCAGACATATAGGGCGGTAAGCTAACGGTTGATCGAGTGGCTTACCAGCTTTAGGAATCAGGACCAGGGTTTGTAGTTTCCACTGTTTCGGCATCTTCGCTTAGACATTGATTATACACCTCGAGGAATATTCCTGGTTTGGCGGTAATTGCCGCTTTTACTGCCACGTTTGGTATTTTACTCGGACCCGGGGTTTTGTTAACTCCAATCCTACAATAAGCCACATTCAGCTCTTCCAAGGAGATTTCTGGTACTGTTTCACTTTCCAATCTTCGTTCGATTTCCGGGATCTTTCCGAATTGTTGCGGAAAAAGACTGGAAACAATTTCCCTCATTGTTTTGGCACAGGTCGGAGCTTCATTTTGTGGACGCCTAAGCTTGCCCATTATCAGCTTGTAGGGTCTGCCCCAGGGGTCGCGATCCATCTCCCCGCACAGTTCAGCAAAACAGCGCCGCTTGCTTTGACAAATGGCCTCTTTAAGCCTCCTACGAGCTTCACGAAATTCGTTTTGGAGACCAACCGAACTAGAAGTACGCTTTGACCGCTGAAATTTCCGTCGAACACTATGGCAGGCTTTGCGAAGCTGGGCTATTTCCTCGGTCCACCAGTAAACTGGGAAAAGACGGCGACCTACAAATCTTCTGGTCATTGTTGCATCACGGGCTTTAATAATGCCAGTTGTTAATTGGCTTACCTTATCGTTAATAGATCCAAGCAGTTTGATATCTTTAGTCATCAGTAAAAAAGATTCTTGGTCGAAAGGCGTTGACTTCCATCCAGCAAATTTCCTAGCTTGTTCTCGTGGCTCGCTTTTCCAGGTATTAAGTTTAATTATGATTGCTTGATGGTCGCTTTGAGTGTAACGCTCGCTGACTTCCCAGCTAACTCTTGATGAAAGACCTGCACTGACATAGGTAAGGTCTACCACTGATCCGACTCCGGCCCTGCGATACGTGAGGACCTTTCCTACATTACAAAGCACGACATCCAGTACCGAGAATGCCTCCATCAGAACCTGCCCTCTTCGGTTTGTGCATTGACATCCCCATTCGATCGCCCAGGCATTAAAATCTCCGGCAATAATGACAGGCTTGCGATTTAGAGCATCAGCTACCAGACGGTCCAGAAAGACCTCGAACTGCTCAATTGGGATATTTGGTGAGGCATAGCAACTATAAATATGGATTCCTTGAACTTTCACTCTGGTGAAGTCAGCCTCGATACCTGACGCCGATTCTTGAAATATGAAACGACCACAGGACCAAACAGCCGCTCTGTTCGTAGTATCAGTCGCCCATTTAGCACTATTCATATTCCTGTATTGCTCGCTAATAATGGCAATGTCCACCCCTAGCTCGCGCAATGTCTGGGCTAATAGGTTTTGCGCTACCTCACAGTGGTTAAGGTTTAACTGCAACAAAATCATAGCTCATGGTTTTGTGGCGATCTCTTGAAAGCTGGGCATTCTCTAGACCCTACTGTGTGGTTAGACTTGCCTTTACCATGATATAGGTAACAGTTTGCTGGGTTTATGCAGGCCTTAACAAAGTGTCCCTCCTCTCCGCATTTAATGCAAGCCTTGAATTTATTCTCAGTGCTCTTACATTCTCCGGCTCTGTGTCCAAAGTTAAAGCATCGAATGCATCTAACTGGTGGTCTCATTTTCTCCCTGATTCGGCAAACTACCCATCCAATGCGAATTTGATTCGTTGCGATAATCATCTTAGCCAGTGTGGGGTAGAGCCAGCACAGCTGTTTTTGTACCGCAATATGCTTCTCTAAGCGATTTCACTACGCCTACATCCAGATCATTGAATCCATCATATCCTCACCCTTACTAATGAGGATTGCATCCGGCCGAGGCGGTTTTTCTTTACGTTTCCGGATTTTCCTTCCTACCTAGAGCCAGGGAGCTTCTACCTCTGGCGTCTCCTCGAGCACATCGTCCAGTGGATTACTAGAGTAGGGACGCGATGAATCTAGAGCAACTGTTTTGACTCTTCCTGCTTTTTTCCTCTTTCTAGTCTGAGTCGCCGGGCTTCCATCTTCCCTTCCTCTCTAAACAGATGCCACCTCTTGGGCCTGCTCTGTAGCGCTAGTTTCACCTTCTTTCGTACCGTAGCAGTTGCTAACCTTAGGAGATGTTTGTGTCATTTGTGTCGCCTTGCTCTGCCCTACCGCTTCTGCCTTACTCTCTATCAAACCCTTTTCCTTCAGGCCATCCGTGGCATGCCTATAAAGTGTCTTCAGGTTTAAGATCATGCTTTTAATCTTCTGATGCACGTTATGTTTGGTTTTCGCGAATTCGCGGAGCTCTGCAATTTTGTCACCCAAAGCCTCGATAGCGTTGTCGGGTCGACTGATGGTCGATACAGCTACAGCTTTACTCGTTGATGGTAGTGGTTTAGTGGTTGGAGATCGCTCTACTTTCGCACTTTTCCCGAAGATGCTTTCTCTCTCGCGTGATCCCACAATCTCGCTTTCCCCTGTCGCAGTATCTACTGTAGCGACCAGGTGGGCCACCACTATAGCATTGCAGTCGCTGGATCTCGACGGCTGGGAGCCTGCTTACTCACTCCCTAAAGCCGCCGGTACTGGGCTTCCGAATCCCTGCACCATAACATTGTTTTGTATGGTTGTCTCCATTGCGTATTTGAATTTTGGGTTCCTTCCCATAGCATTTTATACCTACTGCCAGGTATGAACGCAGCCGCCCCTGACATGGAGAACAGACGCTGACCAGAGAGCCGCCCAATATGAGACAGACGCTTCCGGGTTTCTGTATACTTATAGCGGTATACGCTCGCGTTGTTTGCCATAGAAACTTCACAGGATTAAATGTAACCTTTGCAGCACATCCTCCGCTTCTACCGCTCGGTTGGGGACTGCTTATTGGTTATTCGCAGCTAACCTATATATCTATAGGCCGTTCAGCTATCCGCCACCGTGCTGACCCCCCCCCCCCCCCCCTGCCCCCTAAACCCGGTAGCTGAGCTAGCCCCGGGTATTCATGTGTTCTGCTACAGTCGATCTGCGTACATCCCTATTTCTTACCGCGAGAGATTGTTCATGAAGTTTCCTATCAAATGATCATGATGTTTGCCCAATATACTACCTTGATCAACAAGTTCCCGGAATAACCACCGTGTGGCGCTCCCATCGTTCCGATTTGAGTTCTGTTTTTTTGTTAAGTTGGTACATCTGTTGTTGATATTCCCTCTAAATCTTAGCGTCATAGCTTGACATTTGCAAAAGTTACGTAGTCAAGAGTACATCTATCTCTATGTGTGTTGGCCGATTATTTACAATTTTAGAAATTATTTACAATTTTAGACATGATTTGCGAGGCTGAATCCGAGACGAGACGTGGGTTTATGAGTACGACACGCAATCCAGACATCAGGCAAGTGAATGGCGTTCACCAAAAAAAAACCACGTCGTTTTCAGTCAAGGCCAGACCGTAAACAAAGAGTATTATTTGGGCGTTATGAGACGTTTGCGTGAAGCAATTCGCCGAAAGAGACCAGAATTGTGGGCAGAAAACTCGTGGATTTTGCACCATGATAACGCACCGTCGCACAGTGCCATCATTATTCGTAATTTTTTGACGACAAATGCAACAAATACGATTTTTAATACGCCGAAGATTGTAAGTGAATTCAATCCAGTTTCGAACTGATGAGCTTATGATTATGAAAAAATCAATCTTCTCATCAGGCCGCGGCGACTGGACTGAATATACCACAATTTACATTCTATATATACAGAATGTGCTGTGCGTTAAGTATTAGCGAATCATAACTAATACAGATGAACTCTCTAACAATTCTTCTTCTTCACGATATTCACACAGCTCTGTGTGTAAGCTAATTTTACTTTATTAATTTTTGTTGAATGTTAATTAATTTATGTAATTTTTAATATGCTACCGGTGATTAGACCATTTTAATTGTGTTTTTATTAACACGATTTTTAATACGCGAATTACATGAATTAATTAACATTCAACAAAAATTAATAAAGCAATAAATACGAAGTTCTGTGTTCTCATCACCTTCACATTCAAAAATGGGAGCACACCGTCTACTTCTAACTCAAAGGTGAACTTAATGGTGGGGTATGATGAGTTCAACATTTCCAAAAATCGTTCCAATTCCGTCTTTTTAATTATTGAAAAAATATCATCCACGAATGTTATGCATACACGAGGAAATAGTGGGGAGTTTTTAATTGATTTCTTAATCTTACACATGAATATGTTGCTAAGATATTTCCATGAATATGTTGCTAAGAACTTGCCTCTTAACTCATAGAAACTTTGTCCCATACGGGTTTCAGCTACCTGCTGTTACAGATTTGCTTTGTTGTCCGCCATACATTCTGTTGTTTGACATGATCGACCATACACTGAATTGCGATATCTACTGGTACATTTGGGTACAAGGCGGTTACATCAAAATACACTATTGCTTCAACATCATTTAGCGTTAAGTCTTTAACTTTCTTGCCGGTTGGTTGAGCTAATCTTTGTAACTCTTTTACTAATCATCTCGATAGTTTCTCTGTGGGTGTCGATATATTCGAATAATTGGTCTTACCTTGTTACCTTCCTTATGGATTTTGGGTAATGCATATAGATAAGGAACTCTTGGATCTGGCATGCTGGTTCTGAGATGAAAATATGGTATTTTAAGGACTTTTTCCATATTCAAAGCAACTTCTTTTGGCGATTTTATCAAGGGGTTTCTCCTGTTTCCATTTCTATACTTAAACTCTTCATATGGACCTTCGTCAATGATTCTCATTACTCTGCCATCATAATCTATTTTCTCCAGGATTACTAAAGAATTGCCCTTATCTGCCTTGATGTAAGTGACATTTTTTGAATTCAATAGTTGAATCTGGTTTCTTTTTCTTTTCGTATTGTTCTTTACACCCTTCTTTGTTTCCAAATGATTCTGCAGCAAAATTTTTTGAGCGTTAAAACGTATGGATTGTTTCTCTTGGGTGCCCATTCTCGATATACCACTCTCTTATTCGGCTACAATTTCTTCTCTCGCTGTGTATACTGGTGTAGGTGCAAATTTCAAGCCCCTGTTCAACAAATTTTAATCACTCTATGAGAAATCCAGTGGTGACAAATTAACCACAAAATTTCTCTCCCGTTAAGAAATAGGGATGTACACAGATTTAGTGTTGCATAACACATGAATAATAATCGCGGATACCAAATCGTCCATGCCACTTCAAGAATAATAAAAACAACTAACGTCAATTGGAAATTGGATGCCTATGAGTCGTTGTTGATGGACAAATATAAGGATGAACTGATGAACCTGAAATATTTAGGTTTAAATGTAGAAATAACAATACAATTGTTAGTTTGGGATTCTGAAAATATTTTACCAAGCCTAAAGCTAAGTAGACATGTAACATATATTTGCTCAAACTTCTTTAGAAAATATTTGCTCGGTATTGTTTTATTTGGTAAAGCTCTTTGTTCGGTCATACACACGGCGGCAAATATTTGACGAAAAGTCCTTTGCTCAAAACCATAACAAAGACGCAGTAAACTTATTTGCCGCGTTCGTAGCAAATATATTTTCTCCTAGTTCACACTGTGGCAAATATTTGCCAGCAAATAATGGACGAGCAAAGAAGAGCAAATAGATATTTTATTTGCTATTGCTGACGTTTATTGTCTATTTCTGTAGTTAAGTGTTAGAAAAACGATTGAAGTGAAGTAAAGTCAATCGAAAAATTGTAACAATAAAATGAATATGGAAGAAAATAATTTTTTTTGCTGATTATGTTTGGTGCTGCTACGTTTGTTCCTGTGTAGTTGCGACTGAATGTAACGATGTGAATTTGTGATAGTTGCGGCTGAATGTGACGTTGTTGCTAAAGATGTGGACCCTAACAATGTTGCATGAAAACAATTTCAAAAAGAATACTCACTAAATTGATTTCTGTTGAAGCAGTTTGCTCACACTCCGCATGCCCAACAAATTTCATATTTGAGACGCTGCTTGACCAGATTTGAGCTATTTGCTTGCGTAGCTTCGAAACTCGATACGAACATTTGACCATTTGGCCAAAAGTTCGGTGCCTCTAAACTTCGAAAATTCATTTACTGACATCTCATCCCACAATTTTCTTCTTTCATTTTTGTTGCGGTATTAATTAACCCGTGCATCCCAAAATGCTGTATGCACCTAGATGCAGGCGATCAGTTTGAAAACTTCATCAACAGACCACTTTGAAACGACTTTTGGCTTTTTCTGTTTTTTCTTCTGTTCAAATAAATTCTCGCTGTTTCCATCAACAAATGCTTCTTCCAAATAAACCATTTCGATTTTGAATTATTTTTTCTTAAATCTTTTGTCTGTCAGGAACGTGTGAAAAACAATAAGCGATTGACAGCAGTCAGAACAAAACCACACCAAACCTTTTTTGCCAAAATATTTGCCCAAACATGGTATAGCAAATATTTTTGAGGAAATTTTTAAAGCAAATATTTGCTGATCACACGTAGCAACAAATATTTTCGGTAAATATTTGCTACGTGTTTACTCAGCTTACGTAATTGAGTCTAAATTACACTATGATCGGGATGGTATGTAGTTACGTACTGTGTGTGAGGAAAAATGTCATCTTTGGCATGATTCGAGATATTTGTTGGCTTCAGAGCACACATGGTTTCGCGAAAATTGTTGATGATTTGTAATATTACTGGTAAAACTTTTGACCAACTGGATGTCTGGTGACACATAATTGCTGACTTTAAGTTCCTGTACCATCTTTCAATTAACCACAACAGCACACCTTCTGTAGATCGATTTTTGAAAAAATTGTTTTTCCGTGTAAGATATGTCCGCGGTCTGCAAATTCCTTGCCGTTTTAATTCTCCAAATTCGGATCTAGCTGCTTTACATTTTTAATGTCCTGTTGGCTCGGTTTGGTGTGTAATACTTGTATTTGCTATACTGACCTCGCTTTTGAATAGTGTTATATCACAAAATTCATGTAAAAGGCCCGCAAACGAATGGTTCTTATCGTACTTTTTGGTGACAAACTACCGATATTAGTTGGAATCCCACAGGTTTCACATAACGTCATGCTACCAATTAATTTGTCGATAGCAACATGCACAAGTAAATTGTAGTACGATAAAAAATACGACCTGATTATCGGTTGTTTAACGTTTTTTTAATTTTATCTTATCCCTTCTTAGTCCTAAATTGAATTGTATTCTGGGCTAGTCAGCCCTTGGATATCTGTAATCTGTTTGCCAATTTTTTTGTGTCGGTTTATAAACCTGTTCTGTCGTCCGCTATCGTATCTCCAGCTTTGACCACCATCGATCAATTTAATATTTTCAAGTTTACCGAAGAAGAAGTACGGAATTGCTTGCTCCAGCTCGAGGTTGGAAAGGGAGCGGATTATGATGGCTTCCCGCCGATTCTGTTTAGGTGTAGTGCTGAGAGTTTGACCCTTCCTATTACCTTGATATTTAATGAAAGCCTTCGTCGCGGTTTTTTCCTCGATTCTTGAAAAATTTCTTGTATTCATCCAATCTTCAAGGCGGGTAGAAGAAGTGATGTGAGTAATTATCGTGGGATCGCCATTATTTCTGTCTTACCCAAGATGTTTGAGTCTATGATTCATAGAATCTTGTTCTTCCACACTAAAAACTTTATTTCTCCTGTACAACATGGATTTTATCCCAGTAGGTCTACAGTAACTAACTTGATTTCGTTTTGTGGCGACTTATTTGATAGTTTAAATCCCAAACATCAGCTTGACGTTGTTTATACAGATTTTGCCAAGGCTTTTGATATAATTGACCACTCTATTCTTCTTAGTGAGTTAGAGAGTTTAAATTGTCAGTTCATTCCAATTAAACGGCTTTCCTATACCTCATTGATCGTTGGCATTCTGTTAGAATCTCGGGTTCTTACTCCCAATTATTTCATATGCCATCTGGCGTGCCTCAAGGTAGTCACATTGGGCCATTGTTGTTTGCAACGCTTTGAGTTTGCTAACTGCCTCCTCTTCGCAGATGACATGAAAATTTTCGCCCGGGTTTCTAGTTTGTCTGATTGTGTAAAGTTGCAGGAGGACTTAAACAGATTTTGTAGTTGATCAATTAACAATAGACTGGCCTGGCTCTGAACGTGAGCAAATGCAAGAGGCCTTCTTTTAATCGTATCCGCTCACCCATTTTTCATCAATATCAGTTGTACAATGAAGACGTTGACCGCGTCGAGTTCATTTCCGAATCGAGTTTATTTACCAGACATGTTAACACCATTATTTCAAAGTCGTAACGAAACTGCAGAGATTTTAGGGACCCGATAACTTTGACATCTCTGTATGGTCTGGTTTGTTCGGTCTATTTTGGAGTATGCATCTCCAGTTTGGGCGCCATCCTACCACTGTCATTCCGGGAGGATTAAGAGTGTTCAGAAGCAATTTGTTCTGTTCGCGCTCCGATGTTTGCCGTCCACGCGTGCTGTGGAATATGTCCTCCCACCTTATCAAGATCGATGTAATTTTTTGTAACTGCAACGTCTAGACTATCGCTGGGACGTAGCTTCCACGCTGTACGTGCGCGATATCATTAATTTCCGTATCGATTGTACCGAGTTACTCGCACGTCTAAAAATCTATGTTCCCGAATGCCGAATGCGTCAACGTGATGTTCTTTTATTCATTGAACTGGTGCCAACAAGCTATGGTCTTTCGGAACCGATCCTGAGAATATCATGGGTGTTCAATTCGATGTGATTAGTGCAAGAATGTTTTATTTACAAGTTTTTTAATAATCGTATTTAGCCGTAATTGTTTGTACCGATTGTAGTCACTGTAGATATCAAATAAATAAATAATCGCTTATCACCGAAAATTGGAATTGTGGAGCCATTAGCAGCATACAGAAATTTCAACAACGAAGTAGCTGAACGTAACGCGTAATATCGTGGAAGCACCGAAATATCTGGCCCGGTGTCGATTAAAACATTGGCTTTGTTCGTGAAGCCGTGAACGCAAAATTGATTGGCATTATCTAAGTCCCGCAATAATGTTGCTGTTGCTGATTGAATTATATGGTCACTGTTGTTGATACTTGAAGTTGTTTGGCAACACACTTTTGGAAAAAAGGTAATTGTGCAAAATTACATCGTTTAACGCATTTTTTTGCTAGGATGCCAGCGGCATGATGTTGAGCCTGATGTTCCAGCATTTAGTTGATCAATTTGAGGGTGTTCTGTCTCGCTTATAAAATTGATTGTGGTCCCGTGATTTTGATCTTCAACGATTTAGGAAGGCGAAGAATGCATAACAGAAAGCTGTTACACTTGACGAGTTAACTCTTCTAATTGACGCTGAATTTGGCACTGGTCAAACGGAGGTTTAATCTGTACTTCTTGAGAAGGTAGACTAAATGAGATGCTTGGTTTATCATAATTACTGATAAGTTCATGAGTTCCATGACTGCATCTGCCACTGTCGCCAGTTCCGTTAAATCACCCTTGCTAGCACTCACTATTGTTTTCGCTTATGTTGTGTGACTCACAAATGACAAAAATTTAGTGGGTCCAAAACCCTTTTTCTCGATGCTTTGAAAGTCCCTGAGTCTAAGAAGGCAAAAAAGAAATCCGTCCTTTTGTTCGGACGTCTGGATGTCTAGATGTCTGTAACCAGCATTGAGTTGAAGTTGAGTTGGAGTTGATTAGGGGTTGGATTAGTGTACAGTGAGCAGTTGAGCAATCTATATAAGTGAGTGTTTGTATGTATGTATAGCATATGTGTGTGATATTTAAATAAATCCACACGCCTCGACCGATTTGAACCAAACTGTACACAAATATTGTTTAAGACTTAAGAAAGGTCATTGTTTATATCTCAAACCTTAAATTGAACCTTTTACATTTCAAATTGAACCTTTAGCAAATTATAATCGCCAATTTTGATTAGCTTATCTATTTCTTAATGGATTTTAGTGAAACTTCATATAAGCTTTGTCTATTTCTCAACCGATTAAGATGAAATTTGATAAAATGATTTTTGGATGAAGTTCTGGAATATGGCCAAGTGTGAAGGAGCTTGCCTATTTCTCAACCAATTGTGGTGAAATTCGGTTTGTGCATTGGAAATGGGATTCTAAAATAATTCTTGGATGAAATTCTGGAATATGGCCAAGTATGATAGAACCTGCCTATTTCTCGACCGATTATGATGAAATGTGACATATGCGTTCGAAATGGGATTCTAAAAGGATTTGTGGATGAAGTTCTGGATTATGGCCAAGTATGATGGAACTTGCCTATTTTTTAACCAATTATGATGAATTTCGGCTTGTGCATTGGAAATGGGATTTTAAAATGATTTTTTGAAGAAGTTCTGGAATATGACCAAGCATGATGGAACTTGCCTATTTCTTAACCAATTATGATGAAATTTGACACGAGCGTGGGAAAGCGGATTCTAAAATGATTTTTAAATCAAGTTCTGGAATATGGCCAAGTATGATAGAAATTGGATATTTCTCAACCGATTATGACGAATTTCGATTGGTAGACTTGTATTGGGATTCTAAGATTTTTAGATGAAATTTTGGAATATGGCCAGTTAGGGTAGATCCTGTCCATTTTTTAACGGATTTTAATGAAAATTTACATGTGCGACGGAACTCTGCTATTCCTTAACCGAGTTTAACTAAATTCGAGATTGGGAATGAGGATTTACAATAATATTTCTAATTCCGAAACTCTGCCCTGCGCTTGTGATCTACACACTATATTTTTTGCTGAACAAGGCCAAACTTACCGCTATGACAGCAAATACTCAGAAAACATAACCCAACGTTTAAAGCAAAGGATTAGCAAAAGATATTGCTTTTGGGGAAACATAGTTTTAAAATCAATATCGATCTAAACTTTAACATAAATTAAAAATTGGAATAAACGTACATACATGTATTATAACATTATTCATTGGTTATGTACAATCAAGAACATTCAGTTGTTCTTCAGTTTCATCTTAAAAGACCAATACATCATACTAGAATTTTTTTTTTTATTATTATAATTAATGTTACTAGTAAACACAATGCTGTCAGGTTTAGCTAATTTTTATATCAGAAAATTAATAACAGTTGTAGTAGTATCTGTGGCTTGAATTCTGCCAAATTTTGGTAGTTTCCGGACCAATTTTTTTGTCATTTCTCCATAATTGCCATTTTTAGTTGCCATGTTGGCTCTTAGTCTTCGATCTAAAATTTCCCAAATGGTGTTCGATTGGGCAGATTTTACTGCAGGATGGAGTTAGGACAATTTTTGGGGCAGTTTTACAGTAGGCAAACCCAAACAACTAAAGCTTTATACTTTGGTACGTTATCTTGGTAGAATGCAAACGTATTTTATATTCTCATTTTTCGAACAGAATCTTTTCAGTTGTTTTTGAGTATGTTTAAGTCACCTCTTTGTTCATATTGCCTTCAATAAAATCCAAATTAACCATAGATCTATGACCTATATGCTTGATGGCGCTTCCGCCACACTTTTTCCTGCTTCTTAACACACTGAAACAAAGCAAAGTTACTTTTATAAAAAAAAAAAATAGTCCAAAAATCAGCTGTCACATGTTTCACAGTTCAATCTTTTTATTCGAAGAATTCCAGACATTTTTTAAATTTTATAAATTATACTTTTCGACAGGCTAACTCTGTCTTCCACCGTAAGAAACGCCTAGGCGCTTTATTCGGGAGTAGCTAAAAATACGAACGTTTTGAAAATGAGGGGAAAAAATCAAATAAAACGCCTATCCGCTGTATTTGGAAATTTAAGAATATAATGAAACGACTATGGTCTTTTTCTTTGATTTCGTCATGTTGCAATGACGATTCATGTGAGTTGTCAAAATAAGATTTTTGTACGAATGAAACTTGAAATTTGGACTTTAATTACAATTTAATGAAATAAATTTTTTTTTTGTGTGTGTTTAGAACATGAATTTACTGATGTGTACAAAATAAGTGTACAAAATTCGAAAATATTTAAAATCATTGTGTACAAGTGATGTAAATGTTTGTAACCAAATAAAAATTTACTTACCGGTGAAATGTAAACCCCTTTTATTCAATTTTTGCTTTATATCGGGTATTTTTGCACTTATACACACAACACTATACACGTTTTTAACAAATAAATTTATTTTTAGAAAGAACACTTTTCTTTATTCAAGATTTGCCTTGTAAACTTTAAAAAACTAAAACCTCAAATGAAACAATTTTTCTAACCAATATGGCGTTGGTAAATAAAGAAAGGCAATAAACAAACGAAACGGCTTCAGTTGTTTTTATGATTTTATATGGGATTTTTATTTTACCTTCTATCCTTTTGTTCATTATCTGAAAGGTAGATAATTTTTTCACTAATCAAATGACTAAAAATTTGTTTTCAAGTTGGCTTTGGAAATTTTCCTTTTTTGTTTTTCATTTAAACACGAAAAAAAAAAATTCATTTTTATTGTTACACGTGAATAAATCCAGTTCATTTTTCTTTCTTTTGTTTAGTTTTATTAAAATAAAAAATATTAAATAAAAATTAAATTAGTGTTATAAATTGTTTTTTAAAAAAAATGGGAAAAAACAAAAGCCTAAACGATGTTGAAAAGGGAAAAGTTGATTCATAGCCGAAAAACTAGGCCGAAGTCACACTGTTGTGCTAAATTATTTAAGAAATCCTGAAAACTATGGCAAAAATATGAAAGGCTATTCTGTTTCGAAATTAAAACCGGTAGATAAGCGTAAAATAATTCGTATTGCCTCCAATTCTGCTCTATCTGTTCGCAGAATCAAGGAGAAAACCGGTGTTAATGTCTTTGTATAAACCGTTCGGCGCGCCATACAGAAAGCTAAACATCTTAAACGGATGAAAATTAAGAAAAAGCCACCATTAAAAGAAGCTCGAAAAAACAATCGGCTTCAATTTGGGAAAGAGCATATGACATGGAATAACCAGTGGTATAAAGTCGGGTTTTCGGATGAGGAATATTTACATTTAGACGGGCCGGATGGTTATAACTATTATTACCATGACCTACGCAAAGAAGAGCTAGTTCTCAATCGACATCATAGCAGGGAAGGAGGTGTTATGGTCTGGGGAGGTATTTCATACTACGGTGGGATTGAGTTAGCTTTTCAAAATCAAACAATGACAGCTAAGTCGTCTATTTTGGATTCAGCATTTCCAAAGTTCCAACAGCTGTTCGGACCACTGAAATGGACTTATCAGCAAGATAACGCTCCTATATATACGGCAAGGATTGTAAAAGGCAGGATTTTTAAGAAAAACGTCGATTTACTTAAATGGCCCCCGTACTCTCCTGATTTAAATATTATGGAAAATGTTTGGGGATGGCTTATTGAAGCCATCAAAGCTGCTTGGGCCGACATTTCTTTGAATTATTTGAAGTTGCTATACTTGAGCTTATTTCAAAGAATGGAGGCAGCACTCATTAAAAAAAAATATATAATTTCATAAAAATATTTCGTGTATTTATTCAAATTCTTCACATGTAACAATAAAAAAATGCATTTTTTTGGTACTTCCCAACGTACGACTTTAAAACTCAACAAAAAAAAAATTCTTCAGCCTTTTATTTTAGTGATAATGTTCTTTAAATTTTAGTAAAACCCAAATAACACGGGGGTTAAAATTAAATCATACAAGGGAAAATACATTAAATCATCCTACATTGTTTTCATTGGATTTAGTCAACTGTAATGGCTTTTCCTCCTTTTTTTTTTGTTAATCGGAAACGGTAAGAATAAATTCTATTTTATTTAAAAAACAAAATGGAGGTGTGGCCAATATACGACTTTCTTTTCAGCACAGGGTATTTTGAGAAACTTATTATACTTATTTTGAGATGTTTCTTATAAATTTATTCTTTTATTTTTTTTTTTTTAGTTTTTTTGGAAATAGTTTTTCTGTAAACCTTATACATTTTAAAATATTTGCAAACTAAATTTTCTGGCCCACGGGAATGGTCACTTCCAGTTGTCCGATTTGCACTAAAATTTACTGGGACCTCCAAACTTATGAAAAAATCTTAAATATGAAGTTTCAGTTCGATTGGGTAAACCATCTGGGGTTTATAGAGGACACAGACAGACTGACAGAAAATTAAAAAAACAAAATAAAAAATACAAAAGAATAAATTTGTAAGAAATTGGCGTAATAAGTTTCTCAAAATTCCCTGTTAAGTCGTGTGTTGGCCACACCTCAATTTTTTCAAATTTTTTTTTTTTTTTTTTTTTTTTGGAAACATTTTCCATATGATAGTTTTTCTGTAAACCTTGTACTTTTTAAGATATTTGTAAAATAAATTTTCTGAACCAATGGAGTGACTATTTTCAGACAGACAGACTCCAGACTTCCAGTGTCAGACAAACTGACAGGCAGACTGACAGACAGACAGTCATCATTTGTGTCGTCTGTCCTACATGGGACATGAAGATTTAAGTTAATGGAATGGATTCGTGCTCTGATTGTAGAAAAATCTGTGATGTGTAGTGGAATTTTGTCAAATATATATAATATACTCGTATATAGGACTAGAGGGTGTCTTGTACTTGAATGCTGATCCTTTAAGGGGTGATTCCTTGATCAATTTTGAGCAAAAAATGTTTTTGCCAGGGGGGTCTCCAGTATCGATTGAGATACAGAGTTTTAAAGAAAATTTGCTCGAGCCAGTACCAACACTCACATTTAGGTTAATAGCTTGTATTTTACTCGACGTATATTAGCTTAAAGGGCAAACATTTTTTGGGTGGAAATTATCTCTTAATCTGTGGACAGCCGCGTAGGCCTTTTTACGTGAAAATTTTTGCGAGTTTCAAAAATTTTCTATATTTGAAAAATGTATTATCAACATGTCACTTTTATAATTTTTATTGATGCTCCATATTTAGATTTTATTGCTCCTCTTCTGCTTTGAATACATTTTAGGGCTATTTTATGCTCTTCACGTGTTACGTTAATTCCTAAAAAAAATTCGTTCTAACATCTAAACCTGTAAATCTGAGGCAGCCTTTTCTTAAAAGAAGCTTTGCCTATAAGTAGTTGATTTAACCAGTCTTTCCACAATTTTGAAAATTAAAATTAAAACTAGTGAACAATGGCGATTTATTCAAGCCAGGAGTATACAGATATAATAAACAGAAAGCTTTTGTAACCAGCTAGCATACGCAAATCCAGTGTTAGCTGCATCAGCTGATAACGACGAATTAATTTTACGGGCTGTTATGAATGACCCGACAATGAGCATTCGACGACTGTCACTGAGAACGTTCTTCCTTACTATTTCACACCTGTACAGAGAGTTGCCAATACTTTTAGATTATTTATCAATACGACGGTCCTCCACCACATTTTGGCCGCCAATAAAAGATTTCCTAAAATCCCACTATGGAAACCGCTGAATTGGTCTATTGGGCCCACATCTGTCGTCCTTTTCCTGGTTATCTTTGAAACTATAAGGCTGAAGCCAAATGTTTATTCTTAGCTTTGGTAGGTATTAATATAGATACTGGAGATAGACACCCCTTATAGCAGAAACAGTTTTTGCTCAAAATTCATGAAGGAATCACCCCTTAAAGGATTAGCATTCAAGTACAAGACACCCTGTAGATAATATAAAATATTCCAATCTAAATCACTGTCATTGTCTCAAACAGTGTATCCACTGGTACTATGATAGCTGGTGTAAATTAATCTACTCAGCAGTGATTTGGAGACTTGATACCGACGTACACATCTGATGCGAGCTTGTCATTGTGCAACTGCAATCAGTGTTCATTTAGCAAAAGAACTTGCCACGGAATTAATTTGTAAGAATTCGACATCGTACATCAAACAAAAGTGGAAAAAATTAGAATCAGAAGCTTATAACATCCACTAATGTCGTATTAGAACAAAAACATTCCAAAGTCATTTAATGAAGATCAACAAAGAGTCTTTACAAGCCGAGGTAAAATCCAAATTAAAGCCGATAAAGCTACCAAGAATTCTTGAACGTGAAATGCCACACCACTTCCTACATTACAGAGACACTATACATTCAGAAAACGTAGCTGCTTATTCCTATCAGAATTCAATAAAGGAAATTTTACACTTCATAAACTTCTCAAACATCTGTCTGTGATCGTTTTCTTCACGTTTCCTATCATCAATTAAAGTCTTTGTTTATGATAATCATAGAAGAACATGTACCCGATTACCAATTCGGATTCGATGGGAAAGCGTTAGTAAAATTTGGTTCCGAAAAGAATTGCTTTATTATCTCTAACCATTTTCTGCTGGACTAGAAAATATTTGAAAGATTACACGAGCTTTCGTTACCATTAGATAAAATCAAACCTAAAACTATATCCATTTTAGAAGTACCACGGTACGATAAATCAACATGGATCTTAATTTCATATGTAATTGGAAAAGATCTCGTCCTCAGTTCTACGAAGCACGGCATTATTGACAAAAAAACTAAGGTTTCATCGCAATGCATCGCAATCCAACTGCATCATGATTCTATCTCACGTTTTAAATGGATTCAAGATAACATGATGGTACATGCAGGACTACTGGTCCACCGCTCCTATGGAAGGTCAATACCAAATGTGTCTTCTATTTAATCAAACACCAAAACTAGCAGAATTTCCACAAAAATGGAAAATTAGTAATTTTCAAAGCTGGAGTAAAAAATTAATGTTCTTCTTATAGAGGGATTACAACAATAGCTTCAATAACTAAATTATTTGAAATGCTAATATGCAATTCATTCAGATCTTTGGTTCCCCGATTTATAACACAGTAATAAAAATCTATAAATTTGACGCCGAAGACTAGTCTGTCAATGGCTTTATGCCAGAAAGATCAACCTTGACAAGTCTAAGTAAATTTACCAGCAACTCTATTAATCAAATTGAAAAGCACAAGCAAGTGGATGTGGTCTATATACTGACTTTGCGAAAGCCTTTGACTCCATCACTCATTGTAAAACTTTGGAACGCTTTTATCGATTCGTTTTCTCCAAATAATTTGTTGCCTGGTTTAAATCGAATTTGGGTAACCGCATTCAGTTTGTAGAGCTTGGAAATAGAAGATCAGATGATTATTTGTACCTTATATTTGGGGGGGGGAGCATATAAAGTGTTCTTTAATTTCCATAAATGTACCATAAATATTTTCGCTGAGATAACAACTGGTGATGTTAGTTCAAGTGAATCAAAAAGTCGTGCTGTATGAGATAACACAGTCCTGTTGGTTATTCACTTTCTGCAATCTGTTTGCTGAACTTCAAAATAGAACTGACGAAACAGTCGTTGTAAGTTTGTAAAGATTTGCTTGCAGGATATCACGTAAATGATTTTTCTTGGACACTCTCCTTAATCAATGTCTTTATGGTTCTGGCCGGCCCCAGAGTACGGAAAGTAGCAAAACTAAAATATCAAATCCGACAGTAAAAGTTGGCTGTATCATAATGGATTAACTCGTGTATATTATTGTAAAAAATTACGTCTTACATTTTACTTTAAAATTAGATATAAAGAAAATTTGATTATCTTCCTTCGTTGGGCATTTGTTCGGACCTCTGGATTCAGTTCTTTTCTGCTCCGTTGTTAGAAAAATCAAAGTCTAACAGCATCTACAGTGAAAAGACAATAAATAAATATTAATTAACAATTTATTTTAGATATTTGTTTTGTAACTAAATACTAAGTGCTAACCATCAAAGAGGTTTGAACCACTTTAAACTCTTTGCTGTAAAACTGTAAACAATAATTACGGTAACCTAATTTAAAACGGATCTGCTTCACCTTTGGCCTAACTCGAATTACAATATTTCACAGGAATTTTATATTTAGTCAAAAAGAAATGATGCCCAACAAACTTACCAGATTATTCTTATCACGTGATTTCGAGAATGTTATTTACTGAACTTCTCACAGCTCTAATTAGTATTTGGCAGAGAATAAAACCAAATAATTGCTCTATACAGATTGAACTAAAAAATACTTGAAACTACTACTAAAAAAGATTTGAAAATGCATGAGCTATTGTAGATTTAAAACCTTTGGTTTTCCTCTTTTTAAATTCTATGCATCACTTCATTTAATTTTGCACTTCTGAGTTATTCAAATGATTTGTTCTGGTAAGCTATCCTCTTTTCTAAAGCTTGCCAAACGATGATGGACCATAGTTTCCACAGACCCTTATTTCGTATATAGAAACTACTCTCTTTTGCCCTCTTTTACCCTCAACAATACAAACTTACTTCAATGTACTCAACGGATACAAAGTTGAAATCCTGCGATATCAAAACCTACTGTTGAATTATAATTTTGTAAAATATCTTACCCAATCTAGTTCCGTATTCGATTTGCCCCGTTTCCTGGATTCATTTGTATTTGGGTAATTTTTATAAATATAATGTATAAAAAGGCACCGTAATGAATATACTCTTTTGTGCTCATTCAATACATGATCATGATTGGTGAAATTACGTAAACATCCGCCACAATGAAAACATTTCACTTCATCTCTCGTGCCTAAGTAAAAAAATCCTGCATCACTCATTTCTTCAGGCCTTTGTTTCAGTGCTGTTGGCCAATCCATAAATGTTTCCAAACGGACATTTTTGTCCGCAAACATAGGATGTCGAGCAGTTGCAACAATGCTTTCAGGTGAGAGTTGTAAAATAGTTTTAGCATCGCGGCGCGTTCTGTAGTAATTTTTTAGAAGAGCAAGCTCCTCCATCAGTAAATCGATCGATATTGGAACATTATTGGTTCCTTCATCTTTCAGGAATGGGCAATCTACTGAATGTATTTTATGCTCAATAAATGCATTATCACCAAGAAACCAACCACCGACTACAACATTACAAAAAATACATTTCACAGCACTGCGTTCGGGTACAAAGAAAAATCCTGCACAAGCCATTTGTCTTTTATCCACTTCAACATTATGCCATGATTCAAAAGAAGCCAATCGATGTTCTTCTTTATTAAAATTCCACTCTTTTTCAGAGACTGTTTCTAATATTTTACTTGAGTTGCCCATATATGAGGTGAACACGAATTTAAATTTGACGATTTAGATTTACTATGAAAAAAGTAGAAACTGTAACTGGTTATGATAAGCTTTTTGTATTAGCTATCATTGAAGATAAGAAAACCCAAATAACCGTAAATCATCAAAATATATGTGAATTGATAAACAAAAATTGAAAGAGACCAACCTGCCATTTTTGTTTATGTAATATTTGACAATAATTTATCATACTCAATTCTCGCCCAACAAACTTTTTTGTTTCGATGGTTCACGACCGACCGACATATTATAAACGACAAACCGCTACAAATAATTAGGAGCGTTCGTTGGTTACGAAACTAGTTTTGAAAAAAAACCTCGAAATCGAAATATTATGAGAATCTTCAAACACCCCGAATAATCCCAATAAGTTACGAATAGTCTCAAATAATCTCGAAAATCTTAAAATAACCTATAGAATCTTGATAATCTCAAATAAATTTGAAAAACCACAAATTATTGCGGAAAAGCCAAGTTGTAACATAAAGAAACTCAACATTAAATAAACCAACGACTGCCAAATGAATCTCGAATAAACTTGCCTAATATTGAAAAACTTCAATAATCCCAATTAATCTTGAATAATGTAGAATTTTTGATTAATCTCTTAGAATATTAAATATTCCCGAACAATCTTCAATATTATCGAAAACTTTTGACAATTTCAACTGAAAGATAACCTCAAAAATCTCGATATTTCGCGAAAAATTTCGAAAATCTCAAATAAACGAAATAATGATTTAACGAATAAATTCGAAAATCTTTAATAATCTTGATAAGAAGCAGCTTAGTATTCAAGTAAGTTATTTTCAAAATATCGTAAAATACCATATTAACCTCGACACCGTCAAACAATTTCGAATTAAAATTCCGAAAAATATTAAAATAAGCTCGAAAATTTTCATTAATATCGAATAATTTGGAATAAATATCGAATATTTTAGAGAAACTGAAAATACCGCGAATAATTTCAATTAATTTTGAATTGTCTCAAAATCTCAAATAATCTTCCGAATAATCTTCCACAATGTGATGGAATGATATCTAACAATCTTGATAATTCTCAAAAATTCTTGAAAATTTCAATTCTAAAACTAAAGGTTATCCTGTCAACCATTCTGGTTTCGTTGGGTTGGTAACCTTGATTAGATTTTTGCTCGCGATAAAAATATCGTTAATTCTCGAAATATCTCAAATAATCTCAACGCATTGCAACTCAACGCAAAAGATCGCAAAATCCCATAATATTTCGAATTTGAAGTAAATGTGAACATAAACCAACAATAATCTCGAATATTCTTGACGAAAAATTTATGAGAATCTCTCAAGTTGTAACATAAAGCATCTTAATGTCAAACAACTCAACACCAAGGAAGTCAAAAATAACCTAGAATAACACGACATCCTCAAACAGTCTCGAATATTTTCGAAAAATCTCAAATAATCTAGACCGTCTCAAAAAATCTCGAATAATATGGGATACCCTCAAAAACTTGAATCTAATCTAATCTCCATTAAGTTGAATAAAATTAAACGTTAAGCTAATTAAATCAATCGCGTGCAATTCATCCTCTCGGAGTGATACAGCTTAACGCTATTGGTTTAAACTCAATGTCATGTAAATCTCGAATATCAAATAATATTGAAGAATCTTGAATATTTTCCAACAATCTTCAATATTCCGAAAAAAATTTATTCCTCGAATAACTTCAAAAATCTTGAATAACCTCGGTGTGATCCAACTCTCGAATAATCTCAAATAGTTTCGAATGGTCTGAAATTATTTCTATGAATCTTTGATATTCTTGAACAATACTCAGTAATTTCGACTTTCAAAAAAATCGAAAAACCCCCAAATTAATCGGAGTTTCAAAGATCCGCCAGTTTGTATCATTAATCAACTCAACGTGAACCATTAATAGTTTCGAATAAACACAAAATTCTTAGATAACATTGAATACTATAATTTCGAAAAAGCTGGAATATTCTGGATAATCTCGAAAACCACGAATAATTTCGCGTATATATTCTCAGATAATCTTAATGCCATACAGCAGAACGTGAATTTGAACTCAATGTCACGACGCAAATCCCAATAAACTTGAATATGTAATCTCGATTAATCTTGAATAAGAGTAAATCTTCAAAATTCTCAAAAATCTTTGTAATTCTCGAAAGACTTGAAAACTGAACTGACTCAAGGTACGTACGTGGTATAATTCTACTGAAAAAAGTACACCACAAATTAATTAAATGAGTTGAATTATTCTCATCTCGCACAAAAATGTATCCCGGGTTACCAACATAATAACCAAAATGGTTTGTAGGACAAAGATTTAACCCGCAGCTTTACGAACCGAATTGGTTACGTATTCAACTCATGTAGCTAACTTCGTGGTGTCACTTTTTCGCCAGAAACGTACCATGTAAACACCTTCAACGCCAAACAACTCATTGCCTTGTTTGAAAAATCTCGACTAATTTTGTTTAAACTTGAATAATCCCGATTAAGCTAAGAAAACCAACCAAGTTTTCGAATTCAACTAATGCCCCGCAAATCTCGAACCTGATACTGTAATTTGAAATTCCGTAAATCTGTAACATAACATAATACACAAACCGATACTATCCCCGAAAACCTTGAAAAATCTTTAATTAAGGCATGATCTCTTTTATTGACCTAAAAACTCGAAAATTTTCGAAAAATCTCGAAAAATCTCTAATAATCTCAAATAATTTCAAGGTTAGGTAACTTACGCTAAGTAACACAAAATCAGGCAATATTCGAATATCGACTTTCTAAAGGTTTCTTACTGAAGAGTATCGATGGTTACCAGCATGACTAATGTCTAAAATGGACGCTATTAAATCCGTACTCAATTCACGAGGACAAACAATTTCTTTCGCTTGGAATTTTGTTTAAAGGAACCAATCAAAAACTCTTTGATAATTAGAAAAACAACAGTTTGCCCAATAAGTAGAACTATATTTGCTAGAGGAGGCAGAATCTGCATTAAAACGTTGTGTTGCCTGTTTCCAGATGGTGAAACATGAAATGCTTTATTGAAAGATCTACAACCCCAGATGGTATATTGTTAGGTGTAAGTGCAGTACTGAAAAACAAATTGAAATTTTGAAAAGGAGATCTTTAGCAATTAACTTAAAATATTAAACGACCGGCCTTAAAAGTTGCACTGTAATCCCTCAATTCGTTTGATGTGTCACAAAAATTTGGTCGGTTTGACTCTGTCAGCCCACACGGTTTGTTTTAAGGGTTAACTAGAAAATTTAGATCTCAAGTTGGATTAGATTGAAATGTTCTAACTAATATTTGCTATAAATTTGGTTTTTTCAAAATTTTGACTGGGAATTATGGTTTATTGGTAACTAAATTTCTCAAAAAATAAATTGCCTAAATGTATTCTAATATAACGGTTATTATTTTTGCTGGCCATAATTTTGTAATCACATATTTTGGTTACTGGGGTTTTATGTCAATTAAACCTATTTAAATATGTATGTCGTCACTCAACTTATAAAGCGCTATGATAACAAAAGGAAAATTGTCTCAATTGATACTAAAAATTAACTTTGAAAATTTATTGTTTTATACGGATGTCTGTCTAGTAATAATAATCAGGGCAATAAAAAAGTTTAGTGTTTCTTTTGATTTGGATTGCTTGACCAAGCTATAGGCAAGATCTTCCGAAATGAACACCCTGTAACACACCACATAAAGAGGATTTGGATAGGTTTAGTTAGTATCGTTCCATTACTAATTAAATCTATCCAAATCCTCTTTATCACCCGGTTAACAGACATATAAGTATAGCCAATCCTTAGTAACACAATCACAATACATTTCTAATCTACTTTTATGGTTTATTGGAAATGAAACTCAATTCTGAAATAACATTTATTAGTTTGCTGAATCAGGTTTCTAGAGTACTTCTAAAAATCTCAATCTTAATTAATTAAATCTTACTTACATCTTATGAAACAGTGGCTCAAAGATGACCTAAACTAGTAAATATAATTATCATGAACTGCTTAAGCTAAAATTTGTATTATAATCTGCCACTATAGATTGTGTTCGATGAAAATTCGATGAGTTCGATGAGAATTTAGTTCGATGATTAAATTTCTCTTCATTTCCTCTGCTGTTTCCTTTGTTAGTAATTTATTTGATAAAATAGTTAGCGCAAAACGACGAATAACTACACGACATATGCGCTGGATGCTTGAAGGTCCTGGAAAGCTGAATTAGGTTCCACAGGTGTTTCTGAAAATCGAAATATTAATCAATTATCACTAAATATTACTTTTCCGACTGAGAAAATGATTTGAAATTTATATATCTGAAACAAATTAAAATTTAATCCCTAAATTAACTTCGGAGTAAAACAAAGAAGATATTGTTGCATGCAAACAAGAGTATTTTGGCTAGTCTCTCGGCGGTCGCCGGGCCCACCGTGTACCATTTTTACACATAACTTAGTGGAAGGAAAGAAAAGCTATGTTAGAATTATAGACCTGACCTAAATAGTGAATAGTTGGTATTGTGTTAGAAGTGTTATATACGATAAAGATAAAGGTTAGCACAAGAGATAATTCTAAAAACTGTATAAGCGCTGTCTGCTTGAAGATTCTGGAAAGCTGAGATCGGTTCCAGGAACTTCCGAAGGTGATTCGACGGGGCCTTTTCCGCGAATTAAATTCGGGTTTCATCACAAAAAATAATACATAAGTAAATGCGTATATTTGTTTTTTGTATTTCATCAACTTTCTTGTAATCCGGTAGCATCAAATTTTACAACACTTAAATATGATAAACTGGGTGATCACTTTATACCACCAGCTTGATCAGGATTACCGATGACAAGGCGTTCCTTGGCATTATGGCGTCCCATATACCATTCTGATAGGGGATAAGAAATCTCACAAGAATCTGAACACTTTCTCAAATGTATAGTCTATATCTGTAAGAGATCCGATCTTGTTTTCTGAACTCATTGACAGTTTCACAAACTTTCACCAAAATTGTGAACAAAAAAGTTATTTTGTAAGAATTACACTTTTTAGTGAAAATCTTAAAATCTACAAATTAAATCAGCTTGGTTTCTTGCAGGTAAATATGTAGATGCTATTGAGAGTAGTACGTCCCGAAAAAATCATGTCGAAAAATTGTTACTCTGCCGAGTTAAGGGCCAATAAAATCAAGATATGTAGCTTTACGTCAACAAATTTGTCACTGTAAACTTACAGATTATAATTTACGTTTATAGAGTCTAGTCAGATTTCGTGAATACCATTTTTGTACTAATCGGAAATTTTACTGTTATAGAGCGAATTTTACATTTTGTGAATAGGGGTATTAAAAACATTGCAATAAAAAAAAATCTAAAAGTGATCGTGATCTTCGAACTTTTTTTTTTAGTGCTCTAGTCTATCCCCTTTCGAACGCTATTCTATGCAATATGCCATAAAAACCGTTTTAAATACTTAACTAAATCACAAAATTTGTATATCAGCCTGATATTCGACATTCGCCATAAAAACTGCTTTTTGCACAACTACGTTTGCCATCTTCTTCCCGCACGGAAAAATGCATCATCTGTCTCTTTTTTCATTGAAACGCATTTTGTCATTGATTTTCTTTCATTGATTTTTAGTCGACATATCGCGTCTGTTAAGCCTTCATTCTGATACTCTTATTTGGTTTTCGTTAGGTTATAAGTACTTAACCAAAAGTTTTGTTGTTGTTGTTACAATGTTTATATTATTTAATGAAGAATATGCTAATATGAAATCCATGATGAATATGGATGCGCCAATGGCGTCGCTCGCGTCACACAAAGGATTTACCAGGATCGCTTTCCTGATAGCCGATTATCTAGCCGTCACACGTTTCAAAATACTTATCGATGCTTACGCGAGACCGGTAATTTATATTTTAATGAACCAATAGGGATTATAACGCGTTATAATGTTGCTGTCGATGTACTGATTTTAGTATTGTTTGAAGAGGAATCCGCACTAGAAGCATAAGAAATGTAGCTTCATCACTCTGGATTTCCATCTGGAAAGTGTGGAGCGTACTTCCTACTGCTTACAACTCGTACGCGCTAACATAACACATGCTTGGCATGGGTGCGAAGCCCTTTTCACTTTACCCCGTACCTTAAAAATGTCAATATTAAACAAAAAGAATCTGTTGGCAGTAAGTAATACATTATTACGTGTAAATCGTCAAAATTAAAGGCGAAATGCGTTTACGCACCACTACAGTGGAAATATTTCGAAGGTATTGTGCGTGCATACGCAACAGAGGTCAACAATTTGAGCAAGAAGTCCAAAAACATTAGTACCTACATACATAAGTGTAAGATAGGAATAAGTGACAGATTTTACTGCGGAAGAGTGAGATAGTAGCTGTTGCATACTTAACATATGTTATTTAAGCAAAAACCATTTTTTATCGCGAATGTCGAATATCTTGCTGGGGTGTCCCGATACACAAATTTTGTGATTTAGTAAAGTATTTAAAATGTTTTTATGACAAATCGCATAGCGTTAGAACTTTAAAAAAAAGTTCGAAGATCACGATCACTTTTAGTTTTTTTTATTGCAATGTATCCATAGGGCCAAAAATTAGTTATTGCGGCTAAAGAGATAGCAAATGACCCAAAACACCTTGTATATAAACAACAATAAAACTTATCGATGAAAAGTAACTCCCTCCAGCCAACTTCTTGCCATCATGGTAATAATACTTTTGTGATCAAGCGCATCTTTTTCCATGAATTCCCTTCTGTTCCCAATAAACAATATTGTCAATTGTTTCGTTCCATAACTCCTCAGTCTCATAAAATTACGCACAACCACTTTTTACAGAATGAAAGGCCAACCATACACTTCTCCCATAAATGCGCCCCCTACTTCTGTCCACGCCTGAAACAGAAGATTTCATACGGGAAAAACATCGGTTTCCAATCTATTCAATTAAAAAAAGTTATTTTCAAAACCACACCAACAAAAATTAACAAAATTTTATTAAATTTTCGCTTATCCGTTGTCAAGTGTTTCGCTTTTTGCCAGTCATCATATCTCCAGTCGCATCGAATATGTTTCCTGATAAATAAATGCACCGCATTGGTCGTATTTTTATGTTGACATGACATTTTTTTTAAAGTGAGTTTTTTGGCTAAATTATATGTGATTGTAACAATAAACTAATTTAAAATTCGGCTGCATCAAGTTAATAAATCGAGAAACGTGTTAATAATTAAAATAGTAATTGACATCAAACATGCAAAAATATAAATGTGCATTTTCCATTTCGGATTGACCCTTTATGTTAACAAACGGTGTCCCACAACTTTTTACCAATTTATCAACTTAAAACCGAAAACTTTATTGTGCCCAAAACAACCACATCCTGACACATATTAGAATATATACTTAACCACTATGAATACAAAAAAAAATACAGTGTTCTTTTTGTAATAAAGAAGGGCATTTAAAGAAGGATTGTCGATATTACATACTGAATGGAAATCGAAATTATTGTGTGAATGAATTTCCATTTTTTCACTATTTTGTGTGCTTTTGTTACTTTGTAAAATTTTTTTATATAAAAAAGAAAAATTCTTTATTATTATTTATTTTTATTATTTTAATATTTTTAGCTTCCTTATAGTAACAATCTGTTTTATTTTTTAAAAAAATCGATTTCGGATGCTTTCGCCTTCCTTTCTCAATTTTTAATTTAATATTAATCTTAATATTAAATTAATTAGATGATATTAGATTAATATTAAATTAAAAATTGAGAAAGGAAGGCGAAAGCATCCGAAATCGATTTTTTTAAAAAATAAAACAGATTGTTACTATAAGGAAGCTAAAAATATTAAAATAATAAAAATAAATAATAATAAAGAATTTTTCTTTTTTATATATGTAAAAAAAGGAAATCGAAAGCTGAAAACAATAACGTCAACTCACCAAAGTTTCATCATTACCAAGCGAAACAAGTAACAACCCAAGTATTTTTACTTAAGACTTTTTTGTAAAAAATCGTACTAAAATTCTAAACTTAGTTTAGCCTTTCCTAAGTTTGAGTTACCAGTTATTCTAAGAAGTCGTATGAAACTTGTCGCGAAAATTCTAAACTCGACTAAACTCAACATATAAATGTTGTGTTTATGTATGTCTGTATAAATGTCAAAAATCAAAAAGGCGGGAAATCTTTGTGCATGTGTGAGTAAATGCCAAAATTTAAATTTGACGGGTAAATATAATGGTTTAAATGAAACATAATTTAACATTTATTAAGAAACCAGTTTTATTAAATTTTATTTTTAACTAAATTATTACTACATAAAATTTCATTAAATTTAATACTTTAACAATTAAAAATTAGATATTAAAATATTTTAAATTTAATTATATTAAATTTAGACTCTGTTATATTTCAGTCAATTTCATTAAAAATTAAATTAAGTATAAAATTTGTTTTGATTAAAATTCATTAGGAAATAAATTAGTTAGTTTGTACAGTATCATTTTTAATTGTAATAATTTTTGTTTGAAGTTTGTTTCAAAATTATTACAAAGTAATTCAAAAATTAAATTATTTGGTATGCATGTATCATATTATATTTCATTGTTTTGATTAAATTTCATGAATTTTATTCATATTTAATTGTATTTTGCGGTATTTACATTAATTTTCTTTGATATCTAATTATTTAGTAAATTTCATAAAATACGTTTAATAATTTAGCATTCATTGCACCAATATTAAATTAAATAATTATTTTTTAACTTAACCTACTTCGATTAAAAATTAACTTAGTTTTAATTAAATATATATTTTCTTATTTTCGAAACCTAAAGACTTTCTTTTTAATTTTGCTTGTTGGTCCTTTAAATAATAAAAATAATTCGTCGCAATTTTATTAAATTCGGTCTGCGTTAATTGTGGAAATTTTTCCATAGCACAACCTAAAATTTTCAAAATATTAAGATTATTAATTACGGAATGTTTAATTTAAACATACATTTCAGAAAAAATTACCTTCCAAAATTTTAACAATATTGAATTTTCTTGCTGCTAAATTTCCCTGTCTACCATTGAAAGTGAATTGTAGTGATAGGTCTTTAGTAAATAATTTTTTGAAGTTTGTCCTTATAAATTTTTTAATTTCGTATCCATCTTCTTTCATGAATATAGATTTCTGAAAAAACAAAGAAAACAAATTAGTCGTACATTTGAACAAATTTAAACAACCCAGTTAACCAAATTACCATTTGTTTTGTCCCTTCACGATCTTCATTAAGATTAGTATCAAAATTTAAAAATATAGTATGTCCAAATCGTTAAAGGGCAGCGTGAATTTAGCGTTTTCGGAATCGACTAAATAACGAATACTAAGCCGGTTGTCCCTTAAATGAATAAATTCCCTTAATAACGTTTGCTGACCGTTTTGCAAATTTTCAATTTCTTTCATAATTTGTTCAAACTGCTTTTTGTTAATTGCGACGCTATTTGACTCTGTTTGAACAGCAACATACTTTGATTCTATTTCATTTTCCTGGTCTAATACTGAAATATAAAATATAATCATATGTTATTTACAAAATGTATTTGTATTTATTAACATACTTTCGATTTCTGTAAAATTTTCATTTTCATCACTCGGATAGACTAAATTTTGTCGTTGCTTTGCCATGTTCTGCGTCGAGGTGTATGGAACACGTTCTTCTAAATAATAAATTGATTAGCTTAATTTAATTGCGTAAGAAATGTACCTGTCAATTCCTACCGAAACGAAGTTCGCAAAAATCCACATAGTTAAACTGGGAATCAAATTGAGCTGAAAATTAAACAGTTTACATTTTTAGAAAAAATACATTAATTTTAAATATTATTGCTACATACTTTCAATAAATTCCTGGGAATTTACGGCATTTTCAGTTTCGTTTTGCATTTTGTCGTGTTGAATTAATTATATGTTTTTATCTGAAACGAAAGGCGAATAAATTAAAGGCATCTACATAATATAGTTTTCAATTTGGATTTTAATAATTTCAGATGTTATTTCTGAAATACTAAAAACTGATGGGGATGAGGAACGAGAAAAATTTTCTCTTGGCAATAAACTTTGTCTATCTTGAATATTTATTTTAGTTCTTTGGGCATTATTATTTTTGAAAGAACTAAATTGTCAACAATTTTAAAATGAATTTTGTAAAAAAAATAAACAACCGCTAATGAAATAATTACTAAAAAATAAAACAATATATATATCAAATAACTAACATTTAGGTCATTTTCGATTGACCATAAAAAAAACAAAATTCGGTGCAAAAAAAACTAAACTCGACATAGTAGAAAATGATCAAGTTTATTTTTTTTTGCATTGAGTTCAATTTGTTTGGTCAATCGTAAACGACAAAGCGTATTTCCTTGACAAATTTACAACAACAATTGCATTGAATAAATCCGAGGCCAGAATAAATCTTTTCTTCGAAAACTACATTTTCTCAACAAAATACACTTATAACAAATTTCTATTTTCCTGTTTTTCAGAGATAAAAAATGGCGCAGTCAGCGTCCTTTAACCAATAAAATTTTTATTAACAGAGAATTAATTAATTTCACTTTAAACTAGCACTATCACTATCACAACGGCGTCGAGCGTCCAATAATTATTAATTCGACTACGTTTAAAAAAAAATTAACCACAAAAACCGAAAATAATCACAAAGAAACCATATTCATCACCAAGCTGAAATCAAACTATTAATTTATCAAATTAAATTATTTTAACATAGTTACATCAAACTCACACGCATATTGTACTGTAGATGGATTATTACGTATTTGTGCCCCAAGTAGAATGAAGTTAGCTTGCGAAAATTTTCTCAAAAATCAAAGGAAAATACGGTAGCTCAATTTTGACTTTCGTCTTGTTATACTTGGGAACCTACGTTCCATGCCTGAGAAAAACATCCCAAAACACAATCGCAAATTTTCGGTATACGTATATATTTTATGTATGTGGTGGTAACTTATTCGCCTAAATGACATTTATGAAGAAAAGCCTTTCAATTTTCGTCTTTTAGGAGAAATCCAATATTCAACTTAATTTGAAAGATCCCACCCATTTAAGTTGGTTTTATTAGCTACAATGAGTAAAGCAAAACCCGTTCATTGGCTTTGTATTTTGATTTTATGTTAAATTAAATAAATAATAGGCCTCGCAAACATTATATACGTTCAGTTGCACCAAATTTCAACGGCGGAATCTGTTCAACAAAAATCAAAAGATTGACATTTCACTATGGTTTCTAAGATCTCTATTTTATAGGCCTTGTACGTAAAATGACAAATGGTCGATTCTTGTGGTATACACAGAAATCCTTATCATTACGTGTACCGTCGATAGCTCGCCAAAAGAGACAGCGTGGTTCCGAAAATACGGTTGGAAGAATGTACACAGTTAGCGCAAATGATTGTTTTTTGTTTGCGATTGCAACACCATTTGACTATCTGCTAACTGTCAGTTGTTTTGAACATTGAAATTTTAAGGAAGCAGCATTTCATCACAATTTGTTGGACTCGGATGAAAAGTGGGAAAATTGCTTAGATGAAGCAGTAATGTTTCAAATGCCATACCAAATGAGGCAATTCAAGTTAGATTTCAATTTAGCAGCTTGTAAGTTAGCTCCCGACGATATCAACTAAGATCGGATGAAAAGTGGGAAAATTGCTTAGATGAAGCAGTAATGTTTCAAATGCCATACCAAATGAGGCAATTTAAGTTAGATTTCAATTTAGCAGCTTGTAAGTTAGCTCCCGACGATATATGTGCTGCAGCAACATGATGCTGAATGTGCTAAATTTGGTCTCCCACAACTTTTTTGAGAAAGAAGAAGGAAGCAGAACGTCGCATTCGAAATTTAGATAACCAGCAGATGGCACCATTCACAAAATTTTTTCAAGCTATAGATTTTGAGAATTATCAAGAGCGCTGTTTCTTCTTAGATGGGCCCAGGAGGATCTGAAAAGACATACCTTTACAGTTTATAATATGTTGATGCATTTTATTAGAGGTAGATGCGAAATTGTACTATCATTCGCCACAACAGCAAGCAATAGCAGCTTTGATTAAAAATGGCCATACTGTTCACAGCAACTTTAGATTACTAGTACTACTGCTGGAAACTTCAACATATCACATGAAGCAGACAAACTCTTAAGCGGAAATCATTCGTCAAGCCAAATTCATCATTATTGATGAAGTGACAATGTTATCAAACATCGACTGCGATATATAGACATTCTCTTGAGAGAACTTATGCAAAATAATGAGACATTCGGAAATCGTCAATTAAAAGTGCAGTGTGATGTTAATTCGCAATTGATTTTTGTTGAACAATTCCGTCGTTCAAATTGGTGCAGCATGTCGTATATATAAATTTCCTGTTATTGGTTATAACGCCGACCCTCAGGTTCGATCATGTGACATTTTAAATACAAGGTCTATACAATATAAATCTTAGAAACCATAGCCGAATGTCAATCTTTTGATTTTTATTGAACAGATTTCGTCGTTGAAATTTGGTGCAACATGCATACTAAGCACAACTTTTTGGAAATTTATATGCAATATTGGGAGTACAAATAGTTTTTGAGTTTTTTTATATAACTTCGAAGCTTTATTCAAAAAAATTGGTACAATGTATTTTATTAAAAGTATTGTCCATCGATAGCTACGACTTTTTCCCATCTTTCAAGCAGCATACGGATTCCGCGTTGAAAAGATTCCTCGCCTTTTTGGCCCCAATTTTTGGCTTCTTCGTAAGCAGTGAAGTGCTGCTCGGCCAGGCCATAAGTCATCGATCGGTACGTGTGTTAGTCGGAAGGAGCAATGCCTGGTGAATACGGCGGGTGAGATAGGACATCCCATTGAAGCGCTACCAAAGTTTCCTTGATGACCTTTGCAACATACTATATGGCCGAGCGTTGTCATGCTGAAAGATCACTTTCTCATGTCTTTTGGCTTATATGGGCATTTCAGCTTCAATGCTCGGCTTAATTGCATCAATTATTGTTGATAACGTTCTCCAGTGACGGTTTTCACCAGGTGCACAGGTGGGTTGATGTATGGCCGGGCCGGGCTTACCACATGATTTTCTGCGCTTTGGGTTGTCGTAATGCATCCATGTTGTCGATGCAAAAAATCCTTCCGATTTTGTCTTTGGAGTAGTTGTTCGTTCATGAAAAACGGCGTTCGACGACTATCGGCTTTAGTTCATACGGAACCCAATTTCCTTGCTTTTGCGCCATACCCATGACCTTGAGACGGTTTTGAATCGGTTGTTGAGTCACTCCCAAAGTCTCAGCGAGCTTCTCTTGAGTTTGGGATGAATCTTGGTCCAATAACGCCTCCAACTCAGCGCCTTCAAATTTTACTAGCTTCCCTTCGCGTTCTGTGTCACTGGTGTCAAAATCGCCACTTTTAAACCGCCGGAATCAGTATTTACATGTTTCCCTTCACACAGCAATCGATGTCCATCAGCTGCATTTTGCTTCAAATTAAAACAAAAAAGCAGCGCTTTCCGCAAATTGTGTTTTGTTGCCACAAAGGTTGACATGGTTAGGGCACAGAAAAAATATTTTGTTTACACTTCAGCGAAATGACACATACTGATTTTTAGAGGGAAATGGTCCAAGATGGTTCAATGTGATTTAATACTAGTTACAAAACGAAAATATTTGTATCATTGTTCGGTCAACAAAAGCACAGCTTTAGAGTGTAGTAACAATAGGGAATGGTGAAACGAAACAAGCTGAAGGTCAAAGCATATCCTTTATAGCAATGGTAAACAAGGAAAACTTAAAAATAAAAGCCCGTTTAAAAAATGGCATGTATTGCTTCATTAAATAGCTCCCGGGATTTATAACACCGGAATCAGGGAACAAGTTATCATGGAATGATTCATTTAATATTATCAAGTGATGCTTGTGTTATGTGACATGTTATATGTTAGGAAATGTAGATTATCTGTTGCATGCCAGTAAGCATCTATCAATTATTAAAGAAGCCGAAACGCTGATGTTAAAGAGTTTTAAAGTTAGTAATCTCGGTGATGTCAAAAGTTATGTCGGTTTTAACGTAGATAAAGATGAACATGGAAATTTACGTTTAAGTTAAAAGTCTTTTATAGAAAAGGTTGTTAAAGATGCTGGTTTAGAAGACAGTAAAATTTTGGATATACCAATGGATCCTATGTAGAATAACAATAATAACGCTGTTGAACTGTTAAATGACAATAAAAAATTCTAACGGCTTATGGGCTGCTTGCTCTACATAACAGTATGCACACTTATATTTCAACAAGCGTGTCTGTACTGTCAGCAAAATTTGGCCATCCAACATGGATTTAAAATTAGTTCTAATTAATCATACTGAAAATGATCCGGGTTTAAGTCGGTTATGCGGACGCTAACTAAACAGAAGGAAAAAACTGAAAAACAAATACGGGTTACATATTGCAATTATACGGCAAGTCAATTGATTGGTGTTGTAGGAAACAAACATATGTCGCTTTTTTTTTAACTAAAGCGGAGTTTAGTGCTTTGTCAGAAGCGTTCAAGTAGGCAGTTTGGTTAAGATATTCATTGGAAAATTTCAATGAAGAGCAACTATCATATGGGAAGATAATCAAAGCTGTCTTAACCTGATTAAAGAAGACAAATTAAGCCATCGGTCAAAACACATTGCAACAAAATTATATTTTGTGAAAAATTACGTCGATAAGAAAATCGTCCAGTGGAAATATTAAGCCTTTGTCGAGGAAGAGAACAGAATGAGGGAAAGTGTTAGAATACATGAACAACATTAACTGCTGATCTCTATTGCAAACGCATTGAATTTACTTATTTTATGTTGTACATTTATTTATATCAGTTACTCATTGTCAATCAATACAAAATAAAGCTCTCTAGAAAAAGGGATATACAAACATACATATACCGAAATATAAAGGTAAAATAAATAAGTTAGAATCAAGTTCGAAAATAGCTAAAAACTGGCTGTATTATAATGGTGACCCGCGTATATTATTTAAAAAAATGAGGTCTGATGAGATATAAACAAAACTGTATTATCTATCTTCGTTGGGGATTTGTCCGGACCCTCAGCATTTTAAATTCAGTTCTTTTTTATGCTCCGCCATTTGGACTGTCAATGTCTAGCCGCATCTACAATAAACAGATAACAAATAAACTTTAATTAAGGATTTTTTTTTTTTTTTTTTGTAATCTAATTTAAGACGGGCCTGCTTCACCTCTGGTGTAACACACGAATTACAATTTACAACCGGAATTTCATATTTAGTAAAAAAGAAATATGCCCAACAAATCTAGCAGATTATTCTTACCACCTGATTCCGAAAGAGTATTATTTTCTGAACTTCTCACAGCTCTCATTATCACTTCATTTAATCTTGTTATGATCTTGCGGGGGTTCGCTTTGGGCGGAATGCAACTTCTGAGTTATTTCTTGTACCATGTAAGACTAAAATCGATTATCGATTTGACACTGTCCGTCTGACATTTTCCAAATCTTTTTTAAGCAATTATCCTCAATCTGAAGACTATACCATCGAGCAAAGTTTGCGGCTGCATTTAAACGGTCTGACTACAATTTTCCTCTATTGCCCTTTTCACTTTTCATAACATAAACTTACTTTAATGTACTAACGGAAACAATGTTGGAACTCTGCGATATTAAAGCCTACTGTTAAATTATTATTTTATAAAATATCTTACCCAATCTAGTTCCGTTTTTGATCTGCTCAATTGCCTGGATTCATTTGTGTTTGAGTAATTCTTATAAGTGAAATGTACAAAAAGGCACCGTAATGAATACACTCTTTTGTGCTCATACAATGCATGATCATTGTTGGCGAAATTACGTAAACATCCGCCACAATAAAAACATTTCACTTCATCACCCGTGCCTAAGTAAAAAAACCCTGCATCACTCATTTCTTCAGGCCTTTGTTTCAATGTTGAAGGCCAATTCACAAATGTTTCCAATCGGTCATTTTTATCTGCATACCTAGGATGTCGAGCAGTTGCAGCAATGCTTTCAGGTAAGAGTTGTAAAATTTTAGTACTACGGCGTGTGTTGTTGTATTTTTTTAGAAGAGCAAGCTCCTCCATCAGTAAATCGAAGGTTTCTGGTATTGGGACATTATTTGTTTCTTCATCATTTAGGAATGGACAATCTACTGAATGTATTTTATGTTCAATAAATGGATTATCACCACGAAACCAAGCACTCACTACAACATAACAAAAAATACATTTCACAGCACTCCGTTCGGGTATATAGAAAAATCCTGCACGAGCCAGTTGTCTTTTATCCACTTCAACATTATGCCATAAATCAAAAGAATCCAAGCGATGTTCTTCTTTATTAAAATTACGCCCTATCTCAGGGTTTGTTTGTATTATTTTACTTGAGCTGCCCATATTTGAGATGAACACTAAATTAAATTTGACGCTTTATATTTAGTATGAACACAGTACAAACAGTAACTGGTTATGATAAACTATTTGTGTTATCTATCGTTGAAGATAAGATAACCCTCATAACCATAAATAATAAAAATCTGTGTGAATTGATAAACCAAAATGGAAAGAGACCAACCAATTCAATTTTGTTGACAATAAAAATTTATCGTATTCGATTCCCGCCCAACAAACTTTTTTGGTTCATCACGACCGATCGCCATGTTATAAACGAGAAACCGCTGCAAATAATTAGGAGCTTTCGTTGGAAACTTGTAACTTGTTTTGCTTCAAATAAATCCGAAAAACCATAAATTATTGCGGAAAAGCCAATTTGTAACATAAAGCAACTCAACATCATATAAACCAACGACTGCCGAATAAATCTCGAATAACCTTGCATAATCTCGAAAATGTACAATTTTTGAATTATCTTTAAGAATATTAAATATTTCCGAACAATCTTCAATATTATAAAAGGTAACCTCAAAAATCTCGATATTTCTCGAAAAATCTCGAAAATCTCAAATAAACACGAAAACATCGAATAAATTCGAAAATCTTTAATAATCTCGATAAGAAGCAGCTCAATGTTGAAGCAAGTTATTTTCAAAACATCGTAAAGTACCAAATTAACCCCGACACCATCAAACAATCTCGAATTTTCATTAATATCGAATAATTTGGAATAAATATCGAATATTTGCGAAAAACTTAAAACACCGAGAATAATTTCAATTAATTTTGAATTGTCTCAAAATCTCGAATAATCTTGAATATTTCCGAATTATCTTCTATAATCTGATATGTAACAATCTTGAATATTCTCAAAAATTCTTGAAAATTTCAATTCTAAAACTAAAGATTAAATGAAGATGGCTAAATGAGTTGAATTGTTAATTAATGTAATGAATTAGGCCCTACACATACACATATGTTCGTAACCGTTCGAATTTTTGTCCTGTGAACAATTCTAAAAATCTCAAATAATGTTGAATATTCTCGAATAATTTTCCATTTTTGGAGAAATCTTAAACATTCCAAATAAAATTGAAAAGCTTAATTAAATCAATGCCGCGGAATTCAACTCAATGTCATGCGATTCAAGAATTTCAAAAAATTCTCAGTCAAACAACACAACGCCAAGCAAACCATTTCCGATAACATCAAATATTCTGTAAGAATTTAAATGTGCTAACGTGGAACATTTATGGTGACCAAAATTGTGCACCACGAAGTTAGCTACATGAGTTGAATTATTAATTAACGTAATGAATAAGTTACTATGTTCATAACCCTCCATGTCAAATTTTTGTCTCATGAATCATTTTGGTTACCTTGGTTAAATTATTGTTCGAGTTGAGACTAATTCAATCCTTATTTAGCTAATTTCGTGGTGCTCATTTTTTACCAGAAATCTCGAGTCTTGACCTCAAAAATATCGATAATTCTCGAAATATCTAGGAAATCTCAAATAAACTCGAAATAGTCGAAAAAATTGAAAAAACTTTATTAATCTAGACGCGATGGAACTTATCATCTTGCAATTGAGAATCTCTCAATTTGTAACAACTCAACGCCAAGCAAGCCACAAATAATGGAATAATACCGACATCCTCGAAACAGTTTTGATTATTTTCGAAAAATTTCAAATAATCTGCTATTAATGTTGAATAAAATTCAACGTTAAGCTAACTAATTCAACGTTAAGCTGATTAAAGCATTCATGCTCTCTCATAATTCATGCAAATATTGTGATTGCGAATATCAAATAACATCGAAGATTCTTGAATATTTTCGAACAATTTCATCTAAAAAAATAACCTACAACATTTTGATAATCTCGGTGCGATCCAGTACAATGTCATCCCGAATAACTTGGCATCCTCAAGCAATCTCGAATAATTTCGAAAAACATGAAATATTTCGAATGATCTCAAATAGTTTCGAAGAGTCTGAAATGCGAGACACCCCAAATTATTCAGAGCTTAAATATCAAGAATGACGAAGCTGAATAAAAAATTTAATCAGATGTAGCACCAACAAATGCTAATTTTTTGTTTTTCCGAGCAGTTGCAACAACAACATTTGTTAACCAATCGTTTCTGCCTTAAATTTCCTATTCGTCTGTAGTTTTATTTCTTAAATTGGGAAAACATAACTATGCGGTTATATAACCCATTGCATAACACATTTTTTGTATGAAAATTTTCCATCTTTCGTTTCTCTTGTCTACATTCTCTTTGACTCAACGTAAACCATGAATAGTTTCGAATAATCTCAAAATTCCCAGATAATGTTGAATAATTTCGAAAAATCTCGGAAAATTCTAGATAAGCTGGAACCTTAAAAAATTGTATAAGAATCTCCAATAATCTCACATAATCACTACGAATCTGGGATATTAAAGAATCTTCGAAAAATCTTGAATAAATTTGAAAACTTTGAATAATCTTGATACGATGCAGCAGAACGCTATGGATTTCAACTCAATGTCACGACGGAAATCCCGATAATCCTGAATATGTAATTTCGTTTATTCTTGAATAAGAATTAATCCAGAAAAATACAACTCAAAAAATAATCTCAAAAATCTTTAAAATTCTCGAAAAAACTTGAAACCTCAAACGAACTCGAAAACAGTTCGATTAATTTCAAAATCTTGGATCATTTCGACGTGAAACAACTCTACGTTATGTAAATCTCGAGTTTTGGGTATGTCTCAATTGGTAACGCAATGTGACTGAAAACCTAATTCTGTATTCTGTAAATCCATAACATAACATAATAAACATACCGATACTATACGGCGATAACTTCGAAAAATCTGCCATATTCAGGTAAGATCATAACACAGGAAAAAATCAGGCAAAATTTGAATCTGAACCTTCTACAGGGTTCTTATTGAAGTCTATCGTCGGTTATCGGGGACGTCATTAAATCTACTCGCCCAACAACAGAATGTACTGAATCTCTCATATAGACTAACCATATAAGAACCCGATTAGAAGTCTCAAGATCACGACTGATCGATCGAAATCTTTATTGAAAGATCTATAACGCCAGATGGAATATTGTTAGGTGTAAGCGCAGCATTGGAAAACAATTTTGAACCAACATTTGGTCGGTCTGACTGAATGTACGGTTTGTTTTGAAGGTTTACTAGATAATTAGATCTCAAGTTAGCTTAGACAAAAATGTTCTAAATAACATTTGCAATAAATTTGGTTTTAAAAATATTTTCAAAATTACTGAAAATTATGGTTTATTGATAACTATATTTATCAAAGAAATAAATCGCCTAAATGTATTCTATTATAACGGTTATTATTTTTACTGACCATAATTTTGTAATCACATATTTTGGTTACTGGGGTTTTATGTCGATCAAACATTTAATCGATTATATCAAACCTATATATCATTCCTTATCGCAAACATTTTCTAAAAAACAAAATTTGTTTATCGAAATTTCATCGGTATCCAATTATAATGGGTATGTCGTCACCCAACTATATAAAGCGCTATGACAACAAAACGAAAATTGTGTCAATCGAAAGTAAAAATTAACTTTGAAAATCTATTGTTTTATATGGATGAATCGTCTGTCTAGAATCTAAATAAGTACGCTAGTCACGTGTGAAAGGTATTTTTCCCATCATTTGCATACAATATAGAAATGTGTCGGTGTAGCAGAAATGCGATATCGTCATAAAATCATAAATCAAGTTATATAATAAATTACTGTCTAACGGCAACATTGTACCGATTCGACTATTTTTGTCGTCTTATGTTTTCGATTATTTTTGTCGTCTTATCTCCTGTGCGCGATTTTTGATTAATTTTATATTATTGCTTGTGTAATGATAACGCGCTTATGTCAACTAAACATCACACGATATCAGTATGAAAGGTGACCGACTGTATATTAAACGTTTAAAGCCCTTTAAAAAAAAAATATTTTTAACCCTTTGTAAAAAAATCATGTCCTCGACCTTTCCAATTAAAACTATATTGTGTACCATATACCCTTACTCTTTTAACTACGATTATATCGATTTATCTAATTAACCAACAATAGTGTCCATTATTTGTAACACTAACCCTTTTTTATAAAAAAAAACAAAAATAATTTAAAGCCCATATCGTTTTGCATCCAAACAATACAAAAGGTGTTCGAATAATATTCGAATTAATTTTAATTTATGCATAATTTACCCTACTTGTACGTTCCTCGCGAGGATTAGTAAAGGTTTTGTCCCTTCCCTAATTAGCTAAATTTTACGTTATTTTTTGATATTTCGAGAATACCTCGCTCGATCGTTATATGCCTCTGTGTATCGTGTGTCGGATTAATTTACATAATTCAGATTTATTTTTGTGTATATGAATTCCAATTAAAACCAAATGATTGCGTATTTACAAAATGTTGTTTTGATTGATTGATTTGAAAGTTATATTTCATTAAAAAGAAAACCAAATTTGTTTATTTTTGTAATAAACCATTGCACAACCTCGGAACGATTTTTTTTGGTAATTTGAGGCGAATGTGTTGATCTAATATAGAAATTAGGTTTGTTAAATGGAATTATAAGATTAGGCTCCACATAGTAAATATTTAGATATTGAGTTTGAGAGCTAAATCGCAAATAAATATAAACACTACAGGACTGTAAACACCAAGCGCAGTGCGTCATGTTCCACACAATCCACTTGAAATTAATTTCCTGTTAATCGAATTTCTTAAAATGGAACATCTCAATGTATTTATACAAATTATTTATATTTCTGCTCGAACTGCGATTTTGTATTACATACTTAAGCAAATTATTGTATATTTAAATGTAACGCCGACGCGCCGCGCTTTGTGTGTATTGGTCCTTAAATGCGTACCTAACACTCCATTTATTTATGGTTGCCAGTTGTTTAACTGTATTTAAGCAATCCCATAGGGTATCGAACTTAAGAGCATTTAAGGCTGCTTGGCTGTCAGTCATGTAGATCGTTACTTCGTTTAGGCCGTTAGTTATGCCTAACTGGGCGCTAACTTCTATAGCGTGCATTTTTGCTTGCAAATACGTAGCATTCGTACTCAAGGACTTTGAGATGGCAATTCCATTTCGGTGTATTTCTATACCTGCTCCATCTTATTTTTTTGTACTATTTCTTCAAAGGACGGCTCATCAGTGCACCACATGCCAATTTTTGTCAAAATTGCACAGAAAGATTTGTGGAAGTTTAGTTGGCTTACCAGTGCACCACATACGCCGGCACAGAAGGGAGGATTTGCGGATGTTTAATTGGCATGCAGTAGAAAGCATTCTAAGGTATGGTCAGTTTGAAACTCAAAGATACTTTCTGCCTACATCTTCAAGGCGGTTCAGGCTACATTCTGAACATAATGTAATAATGCGTATATGGCCAAGGGTGTAATGATCGGTAGGAAAGACCATTACATCATTTTTGGTTGTTCTTCCATAGAGTCTCTGACAGGGCCAGAAAGCCTCGTTGGCTCTATTTTGAATTTTAAGAATATGCTGTTTCCAATTCAGTTTTTGGTCCAGGGTCACTCCTACATATTTAACTTCTTTGGAAACTGAACCGTAGTACCATGGTACAGTAATAATTTAACTCCGAATGATCAGTAGTTCATCAATAACCAATGATCACAATAAAGAAGACAATACGCCTCCTTGGGAGCATCCCTTTAAGCCCATAATGATTTTCGGCTCACTACCTAATGTGGTTGTGAGCCTTTGATGTTTCAGTATGAAAGGACATTGTTTTTTTTAGAAAAGTAGAAAAACAGGTATTTGTTTGCAGAATTCAAATATGCTCCAACCCATTTTTCGACTTTTGGCGTTTGTGACTTTTTTTCTTAGTAAGGCAGAATAAGGGTCTCACTTCTTATTTGGTGATCAAAAACTTTATTCATCTGCAGATACGATGGGAGACTAATCGGGCAGAAAGACTTGCGCTAATTGTCTGGACGGCCCCTTCTTTTGGTATAAAGACCATATTCACTCTCCTTCAAAGTTTTAGAATGTAGTTAGAGGCATTGCTTGCTCGAAACATCCGAAAGTTTTGTCTTATTTGTAAATTCCTCGATTTTTCCTTAATGTTTCCAGCAGTTCGTTCCATCATTAGACTCTCTTCGCTTCACAGGACAGCTGTTCTCAAACGCTTAGTATATGGGGTACATATGGGATTTAGCAAAAAGTAGAAAGCAGTTGTGATCGATAATTGCTTTGTTGTGACAGTCGGTTGATTTTAAAACTCTAACTTCCTGCCTCTACATTTTTTCGGCCACTATATCAAATCTAATGTGCATAAACAGCCCTCTTCAGATACATGTCATCTATTTATTAAAGGACTCAAATTGCAGGCTGGCTAGTATGAAACGTTGGACCTCTTGTCTTTTTCTCCCAGCTCTTTCACAATCACTGCTACCAAATCCGTGGAGATGAACTCTGGAATAGGAATAATGTTTATGTGCGAGCTTGCCAAAATTGCCGCTTTGGGCTCTGAGTTCCGTTATCAGAAATCAACTAACCCGCTTGTTTTGGTAATCCCTTAACTTAATTATCTATAGTCCATGGTTTCTGAATAAGGGCCTTGCCGATGTGTATCTGTAAGCAATTGTTTTGAGGTAGATGGATAACTTTTATCCTCTATTCTCTGTACAGTGCTTTTAGAGGCCTGGTTATTACTAAATGGAGAGCCCTTTTTGAGGCAACCAATGGTGCAACTACCAACGGCCTCTTGTCTGCTGAAGCCGTGGCTGGGTTCCTCATAGGCATAACCACTTGGGTTCTATCCTTTGCTGGCTTTGCACTACGCCGGCTGCGATTAGGGTGGAGCTGGATAAGACCAAACTTTTAGTTTACCTTATAGGTAACTTGTTTTAGCTTGTCCACCATTGTGTGCTCCATTGAAAAGGGGCAGAATGCTACAGTGCCTTTTGCCTCTCTCCGAATCACCTCCTATTTTGTCGACTGCATACGTTCGTTCTTTCAATTAATAAAATTACGTAGCCGTTCCGTTGTCAATTCAGCGCTGTTTCGCAAGCTGCAAAATTCTTAAAAACATTAAACCTTAAATTATATTTGTCTAAGCCTACACTGAAATGCGTTTCTCAAACCAATTACATTTTGGTGGACCTTACATCAGGTTCCACATTCGACCTTACATTAGGTTCCACATTATGGATATACCTACTTTACAACTTGGAGGATCTTAATTTCGTGTTTACGTACGTTTATTTAAAACCTTTTCAAGATAGGTTCCGCATTTGGTTGTTTTGTTCTAAAAAGTGATAAATCCGAAATTGTGGATTAAAATTAGAGTTCCGTATAGTGGAAATATATTTAACTTTAATGCAGGACATAATTGGACAATTTCTTCTCCTAAAACTATTAATCGGTAATCAGCGTTAATTTTTGTAATATTGGTTGCCTTTAGCCGGTCAAATATATATTTGTTCGGCTTAAACAATTAAATTAAACCAAAATGTCGTACCAGATATCAAATGTTTAGTTTTATTAAGAATTAAATTGGGCCTCACCTTAGATTAACGTCGAAATTAAATCGAACGATGCCAAATTATTTCATAACAAGGATTTATATGAACTAGAATTAAGAAGACCCGAGAATTTCTTAGTTAATCCGGTTATTGAAATTGTTAATATGATTACTTTAATTGCATTACATGAACTAAGATGGTAAGCACCATAATATGGTACCATAAAATTATCATGCCTATAATACAATCAAATAAACTGTAAATTCTAGTTCCACTAGGACAAGTTTCTCAAATTAGGTCAACGTTGTGGCTTAGCCGTATTTACAACTTGGTGGATCTTAAGATGTTAACCAACCAACATTTAGATAAGACTCTGAATTGGTTTATATTTTTTATATCTTAAATCCCCTTCTGAAATTAAGTTCCACATTTAGTCAGTAAGTATGGCGATGTTCAAATTAGTTTCTAGTTTATTTATAGGCTTAAACTATGCTAAATTTCGTTTTTGTAGCTTCAAGATCTGTTTAAAATCGTGTGGAAGTGCATAAAAAACGGTAAAAATTCTTGGTATCTAGGACTTTTACAAATATTAATCGACAACAGAATTAATATCTAATTGTAGAAACATGGATTCTTTCTTCGTTAATTTGATGCTATTTTGTTCTGTAGATTGGCTTAACTTTGATTTGTAATTGGGACTTAATTATCGATACGAATTTTGATGGTGGCTGAAATTGCTAGTCCGGTGGTGGAAACTTAGAAATGCTCCTTAGGTTGTTTTCCAAACTATACTTATTTACCGACTTATTCAATGTAGTTTTTTGTGGAATAAGTTAGGTTCCACAAATAAGTCAGTAAATAAGTCTCGTTTGTAAAACAGCCTTAGAATGTTCACTTAATTCGTGGAAAATAAATCACATAAATATTCTATCTATTAGGCTCCACTCTCTTACATCCATTACCTTAGATATGAGCCCCATACCACAATAATTAAAAACAATGCTAAGAGTAAAATGATTCAAATTTAATTGGTTTATTGTCTCACTAAACGAGTATTGTTCATTTCGTGAAAATTTCGAAATTATGTTTTTTTCCACCGTTGGTATCCACCATCATTCACGTCATTTGTTTGATCAAAATAAAATTAGCTTGAGCACCTTTAATCAGTGTCTAGCAGAAATTTACATTCATATATTTGTAAAAATGAGATTTTTGTTGTTGTCAAATTACTTGGATTGTAAGCCACAAATTCTTTATTTTAAATAATTTTTCAAATTAGATTCCACGTTAAGGGTTTAACCTGATCTAAAGCTTGGTGGTCTATATTTCGTTTTTAGCCTCATATTATTTTTATTTTACATTTATTAGTGAACTCTGAATGATTCAATCAAATTAGGTTCCATTAAGGCTACAGCTATCTTAGTTACGACTTAGCGCTTAAGTTAGTAATTACTATTCACCAGGTTAGCGTTTATGTTCAAGCCTCAACTGGATTATATTTCTTAAAGCCTCTTTTCAATTTAGGTTCCACATTTGATAATTTTAGAAAATATTAATTATATACCTTGATCGAAAGTCTCAATCTGACCAAGGTTGGACATACTTGTCGATGTCTATTATGACTGTGGCGGTGGGTATAGCTGGTCAACGGTCGAATTAATACTGGTTTTCTAAAGAGTTGGTTTTCTTTTCTTTTTAATATTAGTGTATGATTTTGGCCATAAAATTCAACCGCTGATTTCAATTTAGGAATGGCTTGTTTGTAGTATCAACATTAATTAACTATCACTCTCACGGGACTCAAAACTTTGTCACTAATAAAAATGTTAATACTTAATTAATACGAGTTCTTCAATAAATCACCTAATTATAAGGACTACTAAGGTAATTGAATTAGCATGAGATTAGTCAATTCAAATCTTTAAAGTCGCTGTAAACAAATTCTAGAAAATTTTATTCTAACTCGTGAAGTTGGCTTAATTTGATGTTTGTTGGTCATCATCTATTATATTAGTTTTGGTGGAAATAATTGGCTCATATTTGAACGAAGTATTTCACCGTCCAGAGATACAACTTTTTAAATTTAACCTAACATCGATTCACAAATTTGGTGAGGGATCACAATAAATAGTTCTTTACAGATTGAACTAAGGTTCAGCACTTGTCAACATATTATTAAATTGTATCATTTATTGTGGAAATATATAATGTTTTGGTAAAGAACAATACTAATAAGATCAAAACCATGTTAAATTAAACCTAATTCAGATTTTTAGGTAGATTGATACGAATGAAAATTTAGAGTGAAACTAATCCCTCTTTAAGGCTTGCTGGATTTTAAAATCCATCTGACCTTCCATCAAAGGTTAGTAATTTAGATCAGATTTATTCATGGCCCAGTCCTATTTGGAAATTTAAGAAACCTTAATTATCAAAATGGAAAATTCAGATGTGTCACGATATGTGCGAATGGAGGGTAAACGTGGCCAATGATACCGAGTAAGGTTTTTAGCCTTACCAAGAATTAAATCACGCCTTCATCATATTCTCGACCAGAAGAATTTCAAAGGATCGAAATAGTCCTCAAATTCCATTTTCACTAAAGGGAAAAACTAAATTCTACTAAATCTCAAACTAAACTATTGCATGATAGGCTACAAATTCTGCATTTTAAATAAAATAAATCTTAGATGATATTTTTCGTAGCCTTTTTGAACTGTGTTGCTCTCAAACACATTTCCCAAATATAATAATGTTTCCACATTAAGTCACTTAGGTCTTATTTAAAGTTTGGTAATCTCAAATATCTCAAGTGAGTCTGAACTGATTAGGTTTGAACTGAAATTAGGTTCCACATTATGATTCTGACACATTGCATTGTATACAACTATGTATTGCAGCGTGTTGGACCAATTTTCTTAATTAGGTTGCTCAATTTTGTATTATTGCTCGTCTCAAATTAAATTCCAAATTTTGCCATGAACTATTGGGCCTAGAGAGTTGCTTTCCCGACTGCTTTTAAAAGCTTAAACAAGCTTAGCTTTTCAAAAAGCATAAGTAACTGAAAGAATTATGCTCCAAACCAGCTCTTTTTTAACGCAAAATGAACCAAGTATTGAAAAAAAAACATTTCGCTTTCGGTCGATGTAAACCCACGATTTTATACAATCGAATAATTTTATGAAATTCCGCGTTAATTTACCACTTTTTTCGTATATTTAGAATTCTTTTTGTAGCGATTTTCCGATATGACGAGCTATGTGTATGTACACTATCTGAATCTTGGTTCTCTAATAGGTCGTCAAATTCGAAGTTGGACTTCGACTTATTATCTTCGGTTTGTAAAAAGACGTTTTATCAAATCTTTCGCTAATTTCAATAAAGATTATTTTGAAGGTATTGATGTGTCATTTTGCAAAGGTATCTTTAATTTAGGGTTTTGTAAGTATTTTGCAAGGAAAACCATTTCCTTATTGCGTCTTTGGCCAACTCGTTTTATGATCAAAGTATTTCAAGTGACAAAGATAACTTCTGAAATTCGAGTTCATCGTAGAGACATTTTAAAACCTCTTCACTTATAATCAAATTAGCATCCATTCGGCCAAGTGCTTCCTTCGCTAATTTAACTGGCTTTAGGATATGAACCAACTCTTCTAATGATGGTATCATCGCTGAACCATATAAGTCTTTGATATTAATATCACGCAAAGCTTTGACAATGCAACATTTTATTTGTAAAAATCGTTCGGGGATATATGATAACGTATAATCTTCAACAGTATCAACAACACCAACACCCTCTTCGTTAATGCCGTCAAATTCAACATCGTCAACGTCATCTCGTTAATGCTGTCAAGATCAATAATATCCGTTCGATGTTGAAAGGCCGAATATCGGATGCCAACTGTCGAGAGGCCGAACGCCGAAAGGCCGATCGGGTCGGAAGGCCGAATGTCGAAAGTCCTAATGTCGTATGGCCTCGTGTTTCGAAAGACCGAATGTCTAATGGCCGATTGGGTCGAAAGGGCGAAAGTGTTGAAAGGCCGAATGTCTAAAGGCCGAATGGGTCGAAAGTCCGAATGTCGAAAGGCCGAATGGGTCGAAATGCTGAACGTGTGGAAAGGCCGATTAGGTCGAAAGACCGAATTTTCATTAAATTTTCCTTCACTTAAGTGACTGAAATCGAACAACTGAAATTGAAAATACGTGCTAATAAATCCTGTGTATGTAGCATATTTACTAATAAACATTTTTGTACAAAAATTTTGATAAAAATATAAATTTTGAAAATTTTCATTCATAAAAAGATGAAAAATTAAAATCAATTTCGACACAAACGGCCTTTCGACCTATTCGGCCTTTAGACCTATTCGGCCTTTCGACACATTCGCCCTTTCGGCGGTCGGCTGTTCGACATTTGCCCTTTCGACATTCGGCCTTTCGGCCCTATTGCGTAAAATCGTTGCCATCTTCAAAATCGTTTGTATCACTATCATTATCGTATTTTTGTCGTTATCTTGATTGGCATCTACAATATCATCGTTTATTTCATTTTCATATAAATCATCCTCTTTTTTATAAATGGCTTCTGTTGTTACAGCTAAATGAAGGGCATGATTGTAACAAATGTGATGAAAAATTCCAGAAAATTTGCCGTATTTAATCATAACGGCAGCTCCATCGGTTGAAGACGCGACAATATCAGACATTTTTAATTTAAATTCGTCTAACATTTTTTCTACCAATTGTTGTGTTACTTCGGCGGAGCATATACCCTCAATATGAACCAGTCCTAAGTTGTCGAAATTACCATCACTTGAGTGCTCATTAATATTTAGATATCTGTGCTTTTTGAAGCTACTCCACTCGTCCAACGTCTAACTAAATTTTTGATTTCGATTATTGTAAACGTCAAATTTTTTGATTAATTTTGATTTAGCAATGGAGTAGTAGTATATACTAACTCCATAACATTTTCTTTATGTTTAGGTAATTTCATCCCTCTAGAATTTATCGATTCTCTAATTAATTTCGAGCTATTTCAGCTACTGTATCTCGTTTGGTAAACTTCAGAAAAGACGATTGTCTTGTTTTTTGTCGCCTGAATATTCTGCCCCCGTTAAGGTTTCACTTAACAGACACCATCACCTGACTCTTCAGTGGGAAGACAACATAGTTTTAGTAAGGGTCGCTTTAGTTCGCCTCCTTGAGCGGTCTTGATTGTGGCGACTCGAACTAAACCATCGGCCCTGAATGCAACGATACTACTCGCCCAAGAAACCATTTGGACGGAGGAAGATTTTCATCTTTAACGAGAACCACATCGTTAAAAGAAATCTTCAGTTGAATGGGGCCAGCATAATGCACTCCGGTAGTGATAAATGGACGGCTGGCGATCAAACGTTGTTGCGGCAAGTTTCCCATTAGTTGAGTGGTGATGGATTGTTTTTGACGGATACACAATACACATTTGTTGGAGACATGGCGAATTACACTGCATCCATTAATAATTCAGAATTTCAGTCTTAGCAAACTGTGTAATAGGGAAGGGCCTGGATCTAGGTTAGCCAGATGAGCGCCTTTTACAATAAGAAAGGTCAGCCAATGATTTTTTGGCAGTATAATCGGATGGTTGACATCATAAGCTGAGTCGAGATTTTCTAACCGACCGGCCACTCTCAGATTCCATCATGGTCCACAAAACGGAGACAGTGAGATTAGACTGCTCTTCTTGTCAATGAATTTGTTCCTTTGAAGGGATAGGATTTCTAATCCAAACACACACTTTTGTACTTCTTTCAACGTAAATATCTCAGCTTTTTTAATAAGTCAACGAACCAAAGACAACGGTGAGACGGACTAACCTTGAACACATACGCTAAAGTTCTTTTGACACTGTCAACCGATGAAAACTTTTCTAGATACTAGATCCTTTTTGGCAATTTGCGTGTGATTAACGACGGAAGAATTCCTCTCTTCAGGTGGCACCTCGGTAAGCGCCGTGTAGTCTTACTCATCCAGGTTCGTGCCATCACAGTTTGAAGCCAGGCAGCGAATTTGGGTTAATGCTCCGCGTTGCGCAATCCGCTGGATTATCCCATGAAATGACGTGTCCCCAATGAGTTCGGGGTAGGATGGCCAAGATTTCGAAAGTGCGGTTCCCAACAAAAGTTTTCCATCTTCGTGGTAAATCAGATAACCAAGCCAGCAATATTTTTGAATCAGTCCAAGCTTATATGTGGTGCTTACGGTCCCGAAAAATGGCCGAAATGTATCTGATTAGTTTGACCAAAGTTCAGCACCGCACAGCTCCAGTCTAGGCAATGACACTTAGTTTTCGCAATCACAACTGTTGCTTTGACTTGTCCTTCACGATCTGTTGAACGTAGATAGACAACAGCAGCGTATGCCATTTCCTAAGCATCACAAAAACCAAGAAACTGAAGATTGGTTGTTTCTTCGTTTTGATGAAAGTCCAAGATGACGCGGAATTTTAACCCGTTTCAAATTTTCGACGTTATCTTTGATGTATAGCCATTGTTGATGAATGCCAAAAGTAAGTAGACGGTCCATAACTTCTGGAATAATAATTTCATTGAAATTGTAACAGGCAACATCCAACCAAGCGGATCAAACATTTTTGAAATTTCTGATAGTAATTTGCGTTTTATCGAACTTTCACTTGATGATTGACTAGTGATATGGAAACAAAAGATGTCTTTAGTTGGACTCCAACGCAACCCAAGAGTTTTAACGGTCATAGTATTATCCTTAAAATCCAGTATGGAAGGATCCTTTATTCCTTCCGGAATTTTATGCAGCAATTGTGGCGAATTTGATTTCCATTTTCTCAAATGAAGGCCGGCTTCACCGAGGACTCTCGTCAGCTCTTCAAAACATCACGTGGCCGCTGCGACTGTCTCGGTGCCAGAAGGCAAATCATCCACGTAAAAATCTCGCTACTTAATTTTAGCGGCTTCATATAACTCTGCTTCATTATTTTCTGCAATGCGGTATAGTGTGCGAATCGCCTGGAACGGAGCGCTGGCTGTACCATAAGCCACTGTTTTTAGACGATATGTCTGAATTTGTTTTGTTGGAACGGCCCTGCATACTATTAGCTGGAAATTATCATCTGGAGGAGCAATTAATATCAGCCAATACATTTTCTCCACATCGGAGGAGCTATATGTAATCTGCCATGAATTTTTTGTACTCAACTGCCAGATCTTCATCTCTCTTGAATCTGCGTTCCATGTTAAGGAGACTTTTACAGCAGAAGTACAAGAGTGACCCAACACTGGCTGAGGAGATTTAAATGGAAGCCGGACACTAGATACCTGCCTCCTTGAGGAACAAACATTCACACTTTTGTTCATCAGTTGAAAGAGTTCTAGCTGATGGAGGCTCCTCCAATTCAGGTGGACCATTTCGTTGTCGAGCCAACAATATCCATCCAAACCGTATAGACTGAGCGTGTGTATGACTATTAATTACAACTTTTTCAGGATTGAGTGAATCAAAAAATATATCAACACCAAATAATAGTTCTATTTCTCTGGCCTTGTCGTAGGAGGGATCCGCCATATGTAGGGCAGATATTTGACTAATATCTGCAATAGAATCTGACGGGCACGCTGACGGCAGTTTATATGAATGCTTTAAATTCGATGTAATCAGAGTTGAACCTTGAATATATTTCGATGTTAACTAGATCCTTTGTAGTAGCAGAGGCAGAGCCAGTTAAACCATTTACAGTGATCGAAGAATGCTTCGAGTAAGTCCCAGGCGTTGAACTAACTTGTCGCTGATAAATGAGCATTGTGATCCAAAATCGAGCAATGCATAAGCGAAGTGTGGTTTACCAGAAGAGTCGCGGATTTTAACAAACGCTGTTGATAACTTTGAGGTACTCGGGTTAGTTAGTTTTTGATTCACAATCTTGTTGTTTGAGTTCGCTGTAGTGGCTAAGGCATTAATTTGCGATGGTACTTTGGGTGGAGAAGTCTTTTGCATCGAATTTAATTGTTTTTCCGGGGAGGCATTATGTTGATCAATGATAGCTGACGATGTCGATGGAGTCGGTCGTACTGACGAATGTGGTTGGGCCGGATCTCGTGGGTTAATGTGTAACATGGTGTGAAGGAGCTGGTTGGACTTTCTACATCTATTAGTAGAATTGCATGCGTTGGCAGCTTGGCCCTGGTTCAGACAGTTTTGGCACTCAGATAATTGTGTTACAACCGATTGTCGACCTTGGATGTCCAAAGCATGAAACTTAAAACATCTATGAATTGCATGCTTTCGGTTGCAGTAGAGACATCTATCTTAACTTGAAGCTAACGTCATCAGTCGGATGGGTGTTTTACTTTTAGATACTTTATCTGCCGCTGAGATTCCTGTTACGCCATCGTCTAAGCAGTCGCATCTGATGTTTAAGAAAGTAAAGAAACGATTAATATCGGGAAAATCTTCGTTTACTATCTCCTCTGACCGTTCTTGGAATTAGCCATCCGATCAAACATCTCGATCAACGTTGATATAATAACGGGGGAATCTTCGATTGTATTCTGCCGCCCTCGCATTATGCATGTACTTTTCAGCAATATCTCCTTCAACTCAAAGTATTTCTCTTCAAATTCTTCCAATTTTGACACGTGACCCGGGAACACAAACACGTTGCAACGTTCGAAAGTCTTTATCGAGTCTTCCAATGCGGATTTGAATTGCCTCTGGGAAGGTAGTTATATCCGATTTTTGCGACCCAATTTTGCAATCGTGATACCGATGCGATTATAACGCCTCGAGCTTGAATGATTGCGCCTACCATATAGACACTCATTTTTAGAATACATGCAGAATCCTATTCTTAAACATAATATTGGTGGTTGATTTTGGACTCAAAATTCAACTTCTGAATTTGAATTAATTAGTTATCCCATACTATAACTTTATTGATGCCAACTGAAGTTAAAAGTTCTTCCTCCAAATGGACTAATTTCCATTAAATTTAAAAAGTCTTTTCTCAATCTGATTTAGTATTGTAGGTCAGCTGTTTGATGAGTTGCGTCTAATTCTTACTACGAATAATGGTGGTAATAATAGAAATAATTTTGGCACGAGTGAGGGCCAAAATATATTTATCGATATCACGTTTAAACTTCCAATTAGATTCGACATATATGTAAGTATAGTACATTTTTCTCGTAAATTAATAGGGACCTATATATTTTGATGGCAGCCTTATTTTAGGACGTGCTGGATAAACTTCCAATTAGATTCCACATACAAGTTGGGGTACAAAGACATTTTTCTCGTAAAATAATAGGAACGCCCTGCTCAATAGGAAAGCGAACTCGATGCAAAATGACGTCAGCCCTCAGCCATCTCGTCCTTGTATTTGTTCCACAATTCCAATGCGTTCGACACGTTGCTATGATGATCGCGAACAATGTCGAATTTGATTATGGAACACGAATATGGAACAAAAGGATTGATTATGGAACACGAATATGGATTAGGATTACGAATATGGAACAAAAGCAAACGAATATAGAAGCATTTGCCTTGTCTTGGATGAACGGTGTACACACGGCCAAGTCGAATACACATCGACGTATCCTACAACAGGTTGACCTTTTCTTTCGTCGTTGAAACTTCTTCGTCGACTGGTTCCAAGTATAATAGAGTGGCATTTCCCAGTAAAGCAATGTTCGTGCGAACGGGTCGCTTTGGCCAATTTCCAAAAAATAGACACGTTGTACATTCTTCAAGTGCACCCACATGGGATGACGTTTGTGTATTGCAAATGAGAAAATATCAAATAGCCTCATTACAACTGACATAACGGCCCAATTGGAGTCTTGACATTTCGTCATTTGCATCCGGAGCAGCAATGCCGAACACTGCCAGGTCACTACCTTTGTTCACTTATGTGCAGACATATTTAATGGACTTAATGGAGTTACAGTACTCAACTCAGTTCCGTTTCTATCTTGACATACATATCAACGCAATAGTGTTGAAACAATCAACGATATGTCGATATCTCAAAAGATGATTGTCCACGCCTTGTCGCATCATCAACCGATAAGTATAAAAGTGCATGGAACTGACCTTCTTATTCGTTTCTTCCCCTGCAAAATGAATATGTTATTTGTATAGCAATGTAAGTACAATCGACAGCTCAATAACTAACGGGTCAGCGGATTGACCTTTATCTGAAAGTGATAGCCATCCTCTCCATGACAAAACATCAATGGATATTGAAGTGCATCATATGATCGATGTGTTTCGTACACGCGCTGCACTCGTTGTTTCATCACGCTACTTGATCACAATATCACGCGATTCCACATTTTCGCCAACAATCAAAACTGCGCTTTATTCGATAGTGGGAGTATTGTACTGACGTACATGGCCTCCGGTTGTTCTTTTATCATTTGAAGGAACTTGGATTCTTTATGGTGACATCAACGCTCCAGTTCAATGATAAATTTGGATCTTTAAAATAGAGGGCAATTTTGAAAAATGGGGGGAGGGGGGTTTCAATGTTTGAAATATGATGAGTACAATCGTTCAACATTATCGAAATGATGAACACGTGGTGACGTCGTTACATTATAGGTGGGATTGTAGCCGGGTTGACGAACACAACATCGGTTCCAAATGACGTCATGTTAAAGCATTGATTGCAGTGTTGCGTGTGTGCGAGGAAATCTCTTAATAGCGTTGTATCTCCATAGAAATAAGTGCGCAATGGCTCCGGTGGCGAAGTCAAAACCGGCAATTTTGCTTTGCCACCGGCACAACATAGCCCTGGCGTTTCTGCTTGAAACTTCAATGATTGGCAATGTCGGCACACGGCAGACAATGTGCCAATACCAATGCATCGAAGATCTTTGTAGGCGATTGTAGAGTCATAATTGAAAGCACCGCGCTATTCAATTCGACGTTCACCGCACTTCTTCGTCGAGTTACGTTTTGTCGAACCTGAGCTGGTGCCCGTGCAGCGCGAACTTGTCCGATATGACCACGTCTCTGTTCATTTAATTCTTCGCGTTGCTCTTGCGTTTCATTCTCACGGGCACCGTGCATTCTTTGTGAATTACGGTTTCTTTGTCCTAGGTTCGATCGTCTGATAGTCGGCATTTTAATCAAAAATCAATTCCTAAAACTTACAATGATTCATTTGACTAATTTACTTTGAAGCCATTAATCCATAAAAATAAACTTACCGGTCGAATCAAACTCAACCCCGCAATCCAATTTGATATAAATTTCTGGAAAAAATTATCGAAATCGGAAAAATCACGCCGAACTTTATACGATTGTAATAATGGTAACGTTTATGGATGCAATGCACACAATTCGAATATCATAAAACAGTGAATTAATATTCAAATTTCCAATTTAATAGCAGCAAATAAAATAACACGTTCGCACAATCGAAAATAACAATGCGAAAAATACACCTGCCAAATTGCACGTACAACGCCATCTACTGGGTTGTGGCATTAATGATCACACCTCAGCGCCATCTCTTATTTATCTCTTAGTTAACTTTGTATTTTTATCAATTTATTTAACGATTTTCTGAGATTTTTAAAGCTTTGCATCGACTTTTCTCGCTTTACAGCGTCCAAAATCCTCAAAACATGCAAAATATTAAATTCAATTTTCTTTGGGTTTTTCCGGAAGTTTCCGAGTTTTTAATTCAGATTTTCCAATTTTTTTCTTCTACAAGACCATCTGGATCGGATACGCGCGAAATCCCGTACAAAAACATCATTTTTCGATTTGCCGACTTTTCCGGTGGATTTCCCAAAATTTTCTTTCGTAAGAACCATCTGCTTGCAATTGCCAACACAATAAAAAAAGATTGAGCCGAATCGGTCCGCCCGTTCTCAACTGATCTGCGCACATACATTTTTTACGCCATTTTTATATATTTAGATTAGTTCTGTATTGATTACAGAAGGTTCGACGTGTTGTCCATGTAGTTCTTATACCAACATATGAAGAACAAATTATTTCGAGGAATTGTGAAATTCTGTGGTCTCATTTTTCGTCAAAATAAATAGCTGGAAACAACAGTTTTCGGATTATAAATTTTGTTTGATTATTGTTGGATATTACAAACAAATTACAGGCACTTCTATGTACCTAAATGCCTCTTTCCCATTTCTTTTAGCCTTATAAATTTAAGTAGACACCGCCATTCGTAGTGATACATTAAGCTCGTAATATAAAGTTTGATTTTACATAATTTTACCGAAAGTCTGGTCATTTTCTAGTCACAAAAAACTTTGCGTAATACATATTTTTCAAAATCTCTATAGACAATACCAATAAGTAAACCGGCCCTGCTCAAACAATAGGAGGAAATGTCACTGCACACAAAAAATTATAAGCAGGCCATAAATAAGAATAAAAAAAAAAAAATAAAAAAATTCCAAATAATATTCGCGAATATCATATCAAGGTTTTATGATCATCGAAAGCCCACACCTTATATTTAAAAAAACCGTTTGCTGTTTTTATTCAAATCAGTTTTATGTAAGCGACCACATAAATGATTCATACGCTATAAATACATATACATACAACATATTTGCGAACGCGCAATATAACCGTCACCAACTTTATATAAATTATGTGCATTGTTATTGTGTCTGTTTGGTGTTTTGTTTATTTTAACGATATTTTTGTGTATGCTTTGATTATGCGGCTCCACCCCCGCAACTCATACATTTATGATTAAAAATTAAGTTATTTTAATACTGGGGCACCAACATCATATCGTTTAGTGTACTTAATTTATTACAGTGAATGACATATTATCGCTAAAATCGATTTTTATAACACAAAAAAGAAAAAAACAAAAGATCGTCACAAAAATGCAGTTACGGTTAAAATAATCGAAGCGCGATTATAATTTTAATTAACATTAATCTTAGCAAACATAAAAATTAAAATGGCGTTATATTACGTTCAAACAAAAGCACTTTTTCGCGTTTACGTGATCATAACCATAAATAATATATGATCAAGATCTTAAACACTATAAACTACTATGTTCTTTTATTTCAAGTACCATTTTCAAGTAGCAACACAATACACATACAATATTTTGTTGTAATTTGAAATTAACGGTAAATTTAGTGTGAAATCAATGTACACATATTTGATTATTGTGTTCAATTTGTCTCATTTGTTTTTTTTTTTCGTTTGTTAATTAAACAAAATGAATACAGAATTTATTGATTAACGATCGTATTTGAATTGTACGCGTGCTTATGTGCAACAAAGATGGCGCATTGTTGCCGTAACAAATTCGAATTTTATACTTCAAACACATTGTTTATTATTCATTTTTTAATAATTTACGGTGATTTGATCAGTTTGACACAGTGGAAATACATATTTAATTAAGTTTCTGTGAATGGGAGGTCTCGCTACTAATGCAAAATTGGTTTCATTCTATTTCCACCACGTTTAAATTAGCATTCAAATTATGATACGGTTTATTAGAATGAGTTTTGCTTAACAATTAGGTTCTGTTTGGTGGTTGCAGTAAAGTTTAGTTCTACTAAAACTCTTCTTTGGTCTTTAGCCGCAAAAAACAGATTTGTAGAAACTAATTGGAACGAAGTGTTCGGTAATCAATCGAAAGAAAAACACCTTTCCTATTATCTATCCTATTCAACATTTTGTTTATGGTTTAAAATAACATGATTCACCCAACAATTAATATTAACCAATGAATTGTGGCGGTATTTTACGGGCTGTGGAACCACTTAAACAGATTTTTGTCATCAGAATTCATCCGGATGTTATGGAAATAAATATTAGGCAATATTTACAAGAAAAATTCAATTTGTCTGATGCAGTGATTCATCGCTTTTCCTCAAAAGTAAGAGATAATTATAAACAGGATTACTCTTTATTTAAAACTAGTTAGTTGTAACGCGCCTACGTGCAAATTAACATTTTTTTTTTGGTATATGTAAATGGAATGAAAGAAAAAAATATTTGACAAAAAAAATGTTTTTAATGCAGAACCTCTTGGAAAATTACATTGCATGTGAATTTCTCTAGTCATTCAATAATTTTCCTTGCTGTGGATTCGATTCAATAAACACCTTTACTTGACTTGCAACTCTTGATCGTGACAAAGGCACATACAATTGGCCGTGTGAAAATTCTGCGGTCTCCAAATTAAGCCCCTTCCTTGAGCCTTGTTTATTGTAATAGCGTACGCAGAAACTATCCGAAATTGGGTGGCGTTTTAAACCGGTAGGAAGTTAGCACGAAAACTTACCACGAAATTATCAAGAAGTTTAATCTGGAAATCCTGTACTGGAAAATTTATTAAAAATTAATCCTGAACCTAAACCATTAAACATTTTAACACATAAACGCGCATCTCATTAACTTCAACTTTCAAATACTTCATATGAACCAACCATAAGTACTAAATGCTTTTCATTAAATTGAACCGTTAATTTGTCAACCACAGTTGTGATTTCATTGTATAGGCCGACAATTTATCATGTACCATGATAATATTCAGAAAATTCGTGTGACCCCTTCAAAAGATATAAACGCTCATCTCATTAACTTCAAATTTTAAATACTTCAAATGAACTAACGATAAGTACTAAATGCTTTTCGTAACATTCAGAAATTTCGTATGACCTCTTCAAAAGATATAAAAGCGCATCTCATTAACTTCAACTTTCAAATACTTCGTATGAACCAAGTATCAGTCCTAAATGCTTTTGATTAAATTGAACCGTTAATTTGTCAACCCCAGTTGTGATTTAATTTTATATGGCGACAATTTACCATGTTCTGTGGTAACATTCAAAAATTTCGTATGACCTCTTCAAAAGAAAACGCGCATCTCATTAACTTCAACTTTTAAATATTTCATATGAACTAACGATAAGTACTAAATGCTTTTTGCAACATTCAGAAATTTTGTATGACCCCTTCAAAAGATATAAACGCACATCTCATTAACTTCACTTTCAAATACTTCATATGATCCATCCATAAGTAATAAATGTTTTTGATTAAATTGAAGCGTTAATTTGTCAACCACAGTTGTGATTTCATTGTAAAGGCCGACAATTTATCATGTTCCATGGCATCATTAAGAAAATTGGTATGACCCCCCCTCAAAAAATATAAAAGCGCATCTCATTAACTTCAACTTTCAAATACTTCATATGAACCAAGCATAAGTACTAAATGCTTTTGATAAAATTGAACCGTTAACTTGTTAACCCCAGTTGTGATTTCATTGTATAGGCCGACAATTTATCATGTTCCATGGCATTATTCAGAAATTTCGTATGACCTCTTCAAAAGATATAAACGCTCATCTCATTAACTTCTCATTAACAAGCATCTTGCTGCAGCTGCACTTTTGAAAGAAAGGTGAACGATGTTGTCGACTGTTCGCAACGATTCGATACTTGTTGCACCACGTATATGTAGAAACAAAATTTTCAAATAAAATCGATTTTCATCCTTCACTCCAACTTTATAATCGCCTCGCTTTCTTACTTGCCAAATAGTGATGAGGAATTTCTGTATACGGATATTGTCTTGCATTCATGTCACTTTCATTGAGCTTGAACCATGATTTTAGTTTAGTTGATCCTGTTTGTGCTCGCACTAATGCTACTTCCTCATTTCCTCCTTGAAAGATGACCCTTTGCTGATTCGGTACGTGAACAGGAAGTCTCCTGACACTGTGATTTATCATGCTACGGAGATTCTTTTGGGAAAATTTTCGAGCATTTTCCATTAGTCACGCGCGTCATCAGTCACGTGCGTTAGAAAATCTTGAGCCACACGGACCGTCGCATGTATCTCAGCACGATCGATCTCAAACGTGAATTACTTTCTTGTGATGGTATTTCGGCAGAGATAATTTCGTCAATTCTTTCAGCTATTGCTAATTTATGCCTTGCTGCAAGTGTTACCAAAATGTGTGCATGAGGAAAGCCGTGCTTTTGGAATTCAATAGTATAAACATAAGCAAGTGATTTCCCAAAAATACCATCAACAGCAACCAAATCGGGTCTATCGCTTACTTGTTCTCCGCAACGTAAATTTTCTGTGATTTCATTCCATTTCTGGTTCGCTGTGAATGTGATGAACAAATCCGGAGCACCCCATTTTGAAAAGATGTACATAGAATCACACCGTCCCTCACGCATGCTTCGTTCGTCAATATTTGATGCTTGTGCTAAGTTAGCAACGTGATCTGCTAGTCCAGCATATTGTTCAGCTCGAAGACGTTATTAATTCTGTTTTATCTAGTTCAAGTTGTTGGGCTCCACTTGCAAATATGAATCTACTGCTGAGTCAGTGTTCCAGCGCTAACAAAAGGATTAAATTGATCACGAATGGATGTTAAGGCACATTAAATTGTAGCATTCTGATGTTTGCTCTATTTAATTTCGCACATTCATACGAATCACACTGCCAATATGGTTGCCATCCTGGCACACCAAAAGGGAAAATAATCGAGTATTTCGTTGGATCCATATTTGGAGATAAAATGTGAAGTGTGATGAATTTTTGATTGAGGTCCTGCGGGTTTTTCGGATAAACATGAATGCTTCGTTCAAATGGCGGCTCTCCGTCTTCGTTTACAAATATCATTGCGACTTCATTGGGTGTTGGCGACGGGAATTTGTAGGCCACATAGAGCTGTTCCATTGGCTTCTCTCTCCTCAATTTCATGTATAAGCAATTCTATTATTTTCGCGATAAAAACGATCAATTGTTTCAATAATATCTCGACGGCACTGATCATTTGCTGCATGATTTTGATGAATGTCTGTTGCTTGTGTAGAATCAAGAACATAAAGTTGGGCATATTGAGGAGTCTCATTATTTATTGGCTGTAATATACTATGTAATATTTTGTGATGAGTTGGACTATTGATCTTAAAAACGTATGGGCCACAACCCAGTAAATCGACGATTTTGGCGCCCATTGGATCTGACAGCATATTTTGTAAAAATAAAGAATACTCCAATACTTCCCCGTCAACGGCCATTGCTTTTGGCAGGTGGACGCTCTTTTAAATGTTTTGCATCACAAAATTTGCAGATATGATTGAGCGATCCATAACTATGTTCAACCACGCGAGCTTCTTCAAAATTTATTGCTTCATTGCGAATCGCTCGATTTTGGCGTTCTTCAGTTAATCGAAGTGAAGCGACATTTGCTACACGATCCGCTTCTATTTGCTCGGCATTGAGACCATCAACATGATGTCGCTGTGATGCGTTATGAGCAATATGATGAATAACTAATTCCTGGGGTGATATTCTTTCATCACTGTTGAATGTGCGTGTTGCTGTGATGTTGCTTGAGCTATATGATAAGACGCTAATTGTTTGGACGTCATTCGTTTGTCGCATTGTCGTTAAGAGGTAGCGTTGGCAGTGTGAAGAGCTTTCAGTTGCTGAGGTGAAAGTCCATTAACTTAGCGTTGCTGAGATGCCGCATGAGCGTGTCATTTGTTCAACATATCGATGCTGTGATGCATTATGATCAGCATTCTGTTCGGCTAATTCCAATACAAAGGAACGATGATAGTAGTATTTATTGTAAAAATGTGTATTGGTGTGCGAGCGTTCCCGCTTACTGTTTTTGACAAATTGATGGCTTCAATTTCTTGGCTAGCGATAGAGTTCTTGTGAAGGAATTCCAAACCCAAAATATTTGAAGCTTAAGAAAAAATTTTAATTTATTTATACCAAACATTGCTGCTCTTGACAAGTTGCCTCAAATCATTCTCCTGTTGGAAGTCTGGATCATGGAGTTTGAACTCGATAAGTATAAAATTTCATGAATTATTTACGGTAAATTCTACATATAGATCCGGTGGAGTTGTTATTTTTCTAAATGATAACATTAAGAATAATACTGTTTCGTTCATCAATGCTAGTAGTGCCGACATTTTACAGGTAAAGTTTGAATTTAATTCCGTCCGGGTTCACGTTTTATTTCGGATGTTCATAGATTGTGCATTACTGACCACTGTATGACATCTATTATGGTAGTACGTACCATTGTTCATTTCACCGCGTAATCCTTTTATATCTAAATTGAAACGTTATGTTAAAACCATTAATTATTCAAATCTATTTAATGAGTTAAACGGCGAATGCTGGCCATATTCTCAAACGATTTCACCTGCTATGTTTAAATAAATTAAATTGAAGAATTACTTAAGTAACAGGTTATCTAAAAATTCGTTGAATTTCCGGCTCAAAGTAGCTCTTAAACATGATATTTATTTTGCTAAAGCGAAATTCTATGAAAATAAATTTAGCTCCTCAACAGGTAGTATTAAAGATAGCTGGAGTAGTCAATGAAATTTTGAGCAATGAAAGCAGGAAAGATACGATTGTCGAAATAATGATTGAGGATGATAACTTATCAGTAACGGATCAACTTGAAATATCCACGTTATTTAATAATCATTTCGTTAACTCAGTTCTTAATTTGAAAGAAACTATTAACCCTGAAGTCCCATTAGGTTCTTTATAATAATTCGAAATTAAAATTTGGCGTTTTCTAGGAAACTGATTCAAAACACTCAAACCGACTTGCACATCGGGCAATTATGAGGTTAGTAATTTCTTGGTTAAGAAATATTGTAGATATTTTGTTAAACATCGTAAATTGCAGTTTTTCTGCCAGTATTTTTCGTTTCAGACTAAAAGAAGCAGTTGTTATTCCAATATTCAATAAAGGCGATGTTAATTACAGACCAATTTCATTGATCTCTGTATTTCGTAAAAATATTGAAAAGCTAGTCCATTTAAGAGTTACTAAATTTTTGATGAGTACTAGTTTTTTACATAATAACCGGTACGGTTTTAGAAAATTTAGAAGTACTGAAAACGCTTTATTAGAATTTACAAATTTTTTATACAAAGGTCTGAATCAGAGAGAATCGATTGGCTCTATTTTTGCAGATTTGACAAAAGCATTTGATATGGTAAATCGTAATGGGGTCGATTCAATGCAAATCTTCTGTTTTTCTTTTCTTCTATTCTTCTATTATTTCAAGGAAAACTTGATACAATTTATGGATTGTTTGAATATCACATCTAGCTAGTTATCGTATAAATACGATCTATAAATAGATAAATAGAAGATTTACATTGAATCAACCCCAATGTCTTACTAAACAAAGTTTCCTATGCTGGTTTCCGTGGTGTTAGTTTGCAGTGGTTTCGATCCTATTTATCTGAACGGTCTCAGGTTGTTAAAATAAATGATGCTTGGAGTCAAGCTATAACCATTAATGATGATTTACCAGGTTCTTTGCTTTTATTAATTTACTTAAATTCTATTTTTTATATTGACTTTAATTCTGAGTTGATAGCTTTTGTTGACGACCTAGTGTTTCTGTGTACGCATCCTATTCGTAGCTCAAACTTTCAACATATGAAATCAGATTTATTCCTTCTAAAGAAGTGGTGTCTTGCTCATTCTATGTTTTTGAGCATTAAAACCAAGGGTATGTTTTTGAAAATTAACGATGCTACTGTTGTAGATCCGATCATTAATAATCATCATGTGAATTGTGACCAAGCTGCTTGTATTTAAAATTAAATTCGTTCAATCTTTCAAATATAGCTGTTTTAACAAGTATTTATTATGCTCTTGTGGAGTCGAAGTGGTCATATGTTAGTGTGTTGCGAGTCGAAGTGGTCATATGTTAGTGTGTTGGGATGGTACTTACTATGCTAGAATTTATCCACTAATTATTATTCAAAAACATATTATAAGAATTATTCTTGATGCTCCACGTTTATCTGCTTCGTGGCCTCTATTTCAGTCTTTGGAGATTCTTCTTTTTAAGCATTTATTTGTGTTCAAAATTATGAAGGCTTTTTTCATTATTAATGTCAATCAATCAAATGTCGCTACTAGTTACAATTTGAGAAATGTTCAGTTACGCATTTCTTACTCCGAAAGTCTTTAATAGCCTTCCGGTTGAATTGAGAGATTATCGGAAACTTATCTCTATCTTTAATAAATTTTCATCTGGCTTCAAAATATTTTTATTTAGGGACTCAAATGTAAATGGTTTGATGCATTTTCTAGTGTAATAATATTAATTAATCCCTATAGTTTTCTCAGCGGCGGATTAACGCCTAGGCAAGCTTGGTACATGCCTAAGGACCGTAAATTTTGGTGGTCTGTAATTTTCGTGCTCCGTTAGTTTCAAAACCGCTACACAGCGTCTCAGAAGGCTGGCTACTAATGTTCGACAATGTAATACTGGGTGCACATTTTTGAATTCAATCGACTGAGTCGCCCGCCATTTTAGTATACAACAATTTAAATTTTCAATTGAAATAACGTATTTAACTAGAAACTTACTGATGACCTTTTTCCGGTGAATATCAACAATGCGGCCCCTGGAAGATTTTTTCAGGCTTCTTTAATACGACAGAACCGCTCGACTGAATTTCTGGGACTTTTCTTCTTAAGGTTAAGGGTAGGGACCTGGCGTCTATAAAGCATCAAATTTTTAATCTGTAAACCAACGCTTCACTAAGTTTTCAGTGTTTATAGGTCGTTATCCTGTAGGAAAATAAATGAAACCGGCATATTCTCAGAGGAATAAGGCTCCATCACATTTTCCGTAATATCTTTGTACATGCCTTGATCCATTCGCTTATCAATTCTAAATATTGTCCCAATTTCTAAATATTTCCATTTATGGTCTTAATAGTGTATCTGGGATGTAATTCTTTATTTTTCTGGCATCTCACGTACACCTTGCCTTTCAACTCAAACAGACTAAACTTCGATTCGTCGCCCAAGAAGACTTTTTCCTCCCGGTGTAGTTTTGTGAAATGTATCTTTCCTTTTAAATTTTGTTTAGAAACAATCAGCTTTTTGCATGTAATGCAACCACGCAACACTGGCGATGAAAAATGGATCACTCTTATGCCTGCTTTACCTTTTCGTTGTCTTTGAATCGGTTTTCTCGCATTGTTGCATTTCGTTAAATAAATTATAACAAAAATTTTTTTTTCTATTGGAGAGTACAACGCCGGCCTTCTCCATCAAGAGGTACAGGATGAAAAAATTTATTTTTTCGGTTAAAAATAAATGGACTCATTCATTTTGATACCAATTGAAAGATATTAAAGATATTAAAAATTATTCTTAGTGACCAAAGTGGTATCGCAGGTTTCATGAAAAATCTTATTTACTGGAGTTTGATAAACGCTAATATCTTGCAGCAAACATGATATGTGTAGCCAAAACCAAATCATAAAATTTGTCCCTTCTGTTGCTATTCTGATTTAAGTTCGCTGATGCGATGCTTGCAAAATATTTTGAGAATACACACGCCTTAGGATCACCAGAAAAATACGTAAAACCCCCTTCCCCGTCACCCATAGTGTGAGTCAAAATTTCTGGATATTTCTCAGTCTTGTTTGATGTTTTGTGAGGTGCAGACGCATTCACTTTGTTATAGAGCGATATACGCCAAAAGAGCGAACAGAAATTCTTAAATTGTTTTATGAAAATAAATTTTCGGATTTCTGCACTCAAAGAGCATTTCGACTTTTTGGCACAAGAAGTGGTCGAGCCCGAGCCATCAATTACCTGAAAAGGGTATTCAGGTTATCTGAAAATCAAGGTGTACATCAATTGCAGTCTTTGTACAGTCTCTTGCCGGTGTGAAAGCCAACCATCGACAAGAAATTGCTAACATTTCAACTGAAACTATGCTCAAAAACGGGCCGAAGCTTGCATCAATAGACCTTATATTTTGCAGGCATTGTATCTACGAACTTAAATCAGATTAGCAACAGAAGGGGACATATTTTGAGATTTGGTTGTATAACCTAGCACCATGAATATTCGGCTTTGCCGTCGATGTTAATGGTTTGCCTGACCTGCACCATGATTTTTTGCGCTTCGGATTATCGTGGTGTATCCTTTTTTCATCACCCGTCACGATACACCAATTTTTCTTCTGCATCTTTCATGGAACAATTTACAGGTAATTTTAACCCTTTCGACGTCTCTCAGCTTCAACTCATACTCGTCCTTCCACTGCCTCATCTTCAAACTTTTTTGGCGGCCTGGTGCTTTACTCACATGTGGAAATCGATGGAGCATAATCACCATAAGCTTCCATTAATGCCATTCCAGCTAAACGTTTCAAAAAAATTACGTCTTGGAGACTTCGGCAAAATACATTCTAAAAATTAAAGCAACGCATGATGCTTTGACACGAAGTTAGGAACGATATTACCGATGGGATATATGTAGATCTAGTAATGCCATTTCTTGAAAATCCCTTAAAATTTTAGTATTATTTTTGGATGGCTTTGCCTTAATTTAATAAAACACGATGATCTATTTTTCTGTTTTTGTTTATTTTACGCAACTCTGAATTTATCGACCTCTCGGTATGTTACTTTTCTTCTTCTCTTGTTTTTTTTGAGCATCGTAATGAACTTAGGTACAATACTATTTTACCAATAATTATTCTGTGTTTACATGCAGCCAAAATACTATAGTTCGGCCGTCCTGACATCTATCGTCTCGATAGTATCTGCACAAAATAATTATTGTTTACATTGTTTATTCTTATTACTAAATTTAATTCATTTTATTTTTCTTAATATTACTTCAAATCTTTTGTCGTAAATGATTCAATCGTCTTACAAGTATTTTCTCAAGCATCTTCATCCTCTTCACTCCCTTCACCTAAATCACTCTCTACCATATCTAAGAATTCTACCTCTTCATACTCATCCTCTGATTTTCCTTCTACTGACTCCTCTTGTTCTGCTCGGTCCGTTAATTCTGTTAACTGGCCTCTCCATCGTTTGATATATCTAGGATCTAAAATTCTATCACCTCTGCCTTTCGTCCCCTCATTTTCTATTTCTCCTATAATATATCTATCGTTCTCAAGCACTTTCTTGATTATATAAGGACCTTTGAATTTTCTCTTTAATTTATTTATTTCTCCTATAACTGTACTATTTTTAACAACTACCAGATCTCCTTCTTTGTAGTTTGGTACCCTACCGCATTTCTCGTCATGTTTCCGCTTATTATAATCCTGTAGTTTTATGATATTCTGACTAGCTTTTTGCCTTAACTCATTTAAATTTCGTTCCTCTTTTCCGCTTAATTCTTATAAAAATTCTGTTACTCCTCCCTCTATCTTTCTTTTCTAAATCACTCCAAATAACAATTTTGCTGGTATATCATTCACGGATCTATTTAGTGTATTATTTAACATGAACTCTGCGTTTACTAAACATGTGTCCCAATCCTTTCCACTCTCGTCCACTAACTTGCTCAATAATGGTACAAGTGTACGATTATATCGTTCTATCTGTGCGTTTGCCTGCGGGCATGCTGTTGCATTTAATACATGCTTTATACCGTGATTATTCATGAACTCTTTGAACTGATTGGAAGTAAACGCTGAACCTCTATCCGATACTAATGTTCTTGGGGTCGAATACGTAAGAATGTAACTCTTTAAATGTTTTAATACTTCCTTGACATTTGTGGTTTTTGTCGCATATAACCTTATATATTTTGTAAATCCGTCTATTATCGCAAACACAAAACTATTCTTCCCTTTTGTTTTCTCTAGCGGCCCTAAATGATCTAAATGAATCATTTCAAATGGACTACTCCCTTTATCTATATTGTGTAATTTTGTTCTATCAATTCTCACTTTTGGATTATATGCAATACATACAATGCAATTTTTAATATGATCGAGCACTTTACCTCTCATCTTAGGAAAATAAAATAACCGTTTAATAATTTCGCACACCTTGTCCACACCGAAATGACCTATTTCATTGTGGTATCTAAAAATAACCGACTCCTCCAAGTTTTGCGGTACAACTAGTAATGACTTATCTTTCAGTTTTTTATAAATCAATCCGCTTCTAGTTTCATAATCTTTAATCTCACCTTGCTCTAATATGTTTTCTTTTATCCTCTTGATATGTTCATCTAATGATTGTCCTATCCTTAAACTTTCCTCAAATATTGAGGTTGATTCCTGTTCTATCATATATATATTGGCTCTACTTAATGCATCTACATGCCGCATGCTTTCTGCTCGTCTATACACTATGCTGTAATCGAACTGCTCAAGATACATGAACCATCTAGCTATTTTTGGGTTTATGTCTACCTTTTCAATTGTTAATTTAAGCGCATTACAGTCCGTCACAATTGTAAATCTCATTCCGTATAAATAGGTTCTGAATCTCTTCAAACTATATACGATTGCCAATGTCTCGAGTTCAAAACTATGAAGTTTAGCTTCACTTGATGTTGTCTTTTTACTGTAAAACATTATGGGGTGAAAATTGCCGTCGTCTTTTTGTCTTTGTAATAAAATACCCCCAAATCCCCCTGCAGATGCATCTGTATGCAACTCTGTCTCTAAGTGAGGCGAGTAAATTCTTAAAATCGGCTTGGAAATTAGTTTCTCTTTCAAAATATGAAATGCATTTACTTGTTCATCACCAAATTGATAATCGTCATTACTTTTCAATGTTTCTAATAATGGCGTTATGATATAGCTAAAGTTTTTGATAAATTTTCTAAAATAACTCGCTAATCCTATGAACCTGTGCAATGACTTCTTGTCTAATGGTTCTGGATACTCATTAATCGTACACACATGTTTATTTGTTAATGATATTTTATTATAAGTTATCTCGTACCCTAAATATTCGATGTTTGTCTTGATAAACTTGCACTTTCCTAACTGCAATTGTATTTTGTGTTCCGATAACCTAACTAACAAACTCTTTAATATTTCTATATGTTCTGTAATAGTCTCTGTTGCTATTAGTATATCGTCGATAAAGACAATTATTAATCTTTCCTTAATAAAATCGCTTAGAATTCTATTAATATATCTAACGAATACAGCTGGGGAATTAACAAACCCAAATGGTAGTTTGTTAAATTCGTACAAACCATCTTCAGTCACAAATGCTGTATATTTTTTTGATCTTTCTTCCAGATCAATATGGTAAAATCCGTTTTTTAGATCTAGACTAGTAAAATATTTTTTCCCGTGCAATTTTTCGATTTGCGTCTCAATAACTGGCAACGGAAACCGATCCCTCTCTACTAATCTGTTCAATGGTCTATAATTTATGCACAATCTATATGTGCCATTTTTTTTCCTCAACAGCACAACCCTGCTTGAATATGATGATTCGCTTTCCCTTATAATACCCTGCTTTAATAAATCTTCTATTACTTTGTTCAATTCTCCCCTTTCAAATTGACTATATCGTTTTGGACTTACACTGTATTTTTTCTCTTCTTTCAATTTTATCTCTACCTCCTGTTTTACCCCGTTTGAATCTTCTTTGGTGTCCTTACATTCTAAATATATCCCTAGTATTTTCTGTTCTAACTGTTTAGTTTCAGGGCTATCCCCTACATCTAATTGCAATATCTCCTTCTCATTAAAATACCCGTCTTCTACATTTACTACAGACTGCATCAAATTTACATCAAACTCTACTCTATTGTCTGACGTTTTCCTCTCACCATTCTCTGTCTTCTTCAACTTTTCTCTCACTATCGTAACACTCCCAAAATGATTATTATTTATAAAGTCTCTACCTATTATCGCATCTACCTTCATTGTACCGTCAGGTACGATTAAAAAATAGACCGGATACAACTTTTTCTCAACTTCTACCAATGCTTTTAATTGTCCCCTTATGATCAACTCAGAATCATTTATTCCATTAACTTTGATTGACTCTACGGTATCCTTATTTACTAATTCCATTTTATTTTTTACAATGGTTTCTTTTAATATGCTTACACTACTTCCTAGATCTAACAATAAATTTACCTTAATAATGTAATTACCTATAACTACCCGTGACGTCAGCATTCCTTCCTCGCTGATCTTCACTTCTTCTTTCTTGTCACCTTGTGATGTGTCCACTGTATATATACGTTTATTCTCCGCCTCCATATTGACTTTACATTTGGTCTCATTGTGACCCAATTTTTTGCATCTACGAGATTACATCTCTCTGCTGTTATCGGTTGTTTGCATTCTAATGAGCGATGTCCCATTTGTTTGCAATTGTAACATTGTATTGATCTAGAACAATGTTCAGCTTTGTGTCCATAGCCCTTACAATTATAACACTTTAACTCCCTTTTGAATTCGTTGGTATTTTTATTTAGATCTATTCTCTTTTTATTTCCATTCATATTTGGCTCTTTCACACTAATATTCGGCAGCATCATTTCCATATTTGACTCAGCCCACTTTATTCTTTCGGTCAACTCCTGAATTATACTACATATTGGTTTGTTTATCCAGTTGTAAATTCTATCTCTGGATAATCCTCTTAAGATATACTTAACTATAGCCGGTTCACTCAAACCGCCTGATGCTCCTATTGCAAACATTTTCATCACGTACATTTCATACGCTTGCTCCTTATCATAAATATTTTTAGTTAATTTAAAAAACACGTCCGCTTCATCTTCTATATTTCCGTATTGTTTGATCAATGCACTTTTCAAGCTTTCAAAAGAATTGATGTCTTTATCTATTGCCTCGTGAAACAATTTAGGTTCCCCCTCCAACCTCGTGATCGCGTATAGCAACGTGGCTTCTTCTGACCACTTATATAAATTGCGATATTTTTCCACTTTTTGCACCCATCTTTCCACCGTTGTCTCTTTATTGTCGAACACTGGTATTAAGCTTCTAATATTCTCCGGATGCATAAGATTTTGATACGATTTCCCTGATTTCGTACATTCCTCCTCATCTTCACTCTGTTTGTTAACCTTACTTCTCCCCATTGTCGTCTATTAATAGTCTCGAATGCGTTTTATTTATTTTTTTTTCCCGCAATCTTATCGGATATCTCTTATTTGGATATAATCCCACTTCTGAACTTTAGTATTATTTTTGGATGGCTTTGCCTTAATTTAATAAAACACGATGATCTATTTTTCTGTTTTTGTTTATTTTACGCAACTCTAAATTTATCGACCTCTCGGTATCCGGTATGTTACTTTTCTTCTTCTCTTGTTTTTTTTTGAGCATCGTAATGAACTTAGGTACAATACTATTTTACCAATAATTATTCTGTGTTTACATGCAGCCAAAATACTATAAAATTAAGGGACATCCCCAATACAGATCTCTGATCCTAACAGCAGTAAAGTCATGCCATTAATAAACCTCCGCCTTTAAGATTAGTGCAAATATTGTTGAAACTGTCTTTTCGAGTTTAAAGTATTCCGCGGAGTTGATGCTTTTGGACAGCCAAGTTTCACAAATAATATAAATATAATAATCGATATCGAGAACTCTAAGTCGAAATGCTTATGGTTTAGCAAACATACTGGAACTGTAGATGGTATTGTCCTGAGTTTAAGGATTTAAGCGAAGCCCTGTTGATGATATGTTGGTGATAGTGGTTTGATTTAGGCGTTGTATTTGAGGTTGACGATGTTAATGACGTTGCCGATAATTTGATTATCGAAAGGTCGTTCATGCGCTTCCCTCGCCCAATTTTCCATGGACAAAACTTTGGGCTTTACGTTGTAGCAAATAAAAATGATTTATTCTAGTGTCCGACCGTTCGGTATAAGTTTCATTGCTTTGCCATTTGAGATCGCCAGGTTGTTGTCGACAAAATAAGTAACCGCAACTTCCGCGACAGAGGGCCTAAACTGAACTAAATGGAACCAAAACCTCGGCCTGATTGTCCCTATATTTAACGATTTCGTGCCAAATAATGAAGCAAAAGATGGATGGGGCTTTGATGGCAATTGGTGAGGGCGGAATTAACCCTCATTGAAACCAGCACTTATTTGCTCTGCAATCAGACGCAGATGACTTAGGACTTTCTAAGGTTTGGGCAGCACTCTTCAATATGCTGTCAAATATCGGTAGGTTCGCGTTTGTCGCATCAGGAGTGTTATCTAATAATGTACATAGATCATAGTGCTTTTCCTACACTTCGGAATGTCGTTGGGGCTATTCGGGAGTCTTAACAATTGCAAAGAGACAAAATAAGTACAGTAATCATGAATTTTCGAACACAATATTTATTTGTTTTTTGTGTCTGTCTATCAGTCTCTATAGCTAGAACTGAGAACTTATATCTGGCCTGGATCAGGCTGAAAATTCCTTGTCAAAAATTCTTTATAAAACGAGACATATCGGCTCTGATACAACTCGTAAATTTCGGTCTGCATCTTGTTAATGGTGTGCGATACGATGAGGCAACCGACTTTTTTTGGCCTGAATTTGATTCTTTGGACATGGACAATCTTTATTTCCAGCGGGATGGCACTACATGCCATACAACTCGTGAGATAATCACATAATTTCTCTTAAAATTTCCTGGACATGTGATTTCGCGAAACGGCGATTTCATTTGACGGGCTAGATCGTGCGATTTATTTACACGAATTAATTTTTATTTTCTGCCGCCTAACATCTTTACCGCACCACACTTCATTCTTATATTCGGACGAGTCAGTTTTTAGTCTTCTGGGAGTTACCTGGTCTCTTGCTTACATTATTGAGCTTTCAATCTGGCGAACATTTTAAATTCAGAAACCATTTAAGTAAACAAAATTAAGATTCCTAGACAATTTCTGCAGTAAAGGACCGCGGATTTTATATGGTATTCTAATTATCTAGTTATATTAAAACCCCTCAAAGCTTGAAAGACTACACGAATAGTCTAACTACCGGACACAGCATATTCATACTGATACATGGGATAGTAGTTGTTGCCTTGTTTGTGTTTGTGTTTTTCTACTCCGTTACTTGCTCCACTATTTTTGTCAAAAACCAGGTGAATTTCTCAAATATTCGTATCCTTTCTTCCATAGAACTATTGGTGTTTTGCAAATCTATATTTATTAGAATCCCATTTAATGTCGCAACAATTAATCATTTTATCGTGGTTCTCCTTCTTTAGCCAATGCTGATAGTGCCTCTAAATCGTGTTAACATACTTATTAAATGATTTAGTGCAGCACTGTCTTTATACGACATAACTTATTGCCAATCATTGCTAATTAAGATAGTCAGATTTATGATATTTTAGTTGACCACAACCGAACAATCATCTTTATATGTTTTTATGGCTTCCTTTCCTTACCAATCTCGTTTCATCCACATCAAACATGATAATATATGCGATTATATAAAAAAAGACAACAAAATTGCATTTGCGGTTTTTTTATCATAATGATGTCATCATCACTAATATGCAAGTTGACATGATTTGATCTTCAAACCTATATACTCGTTTAAACGTATATCCAAAGTACTCAAATATGTCGCAATAATCCCACTTTATTTGAACTCCACTGCAGCAGCAGTAGCAGCAGCAACCGTAAAAAATATCGATAAACAAACACACAAAATCGTATTAATTGGTTGGTTGTGTTACACCAACTGTGTCGAGTCGTAGAAAAGTGATTTTCTATAGAAATGGTTTTATGTTTTTTTCTATCTAAAATGCTTAATATGCTGCAACATGAGACGAAATGTTATTATATGCTGAGTGTGTGTATGTGTCAAGATGATGTAACCGCGCGCGCATAATTTCTTATCTAAACAAAATCGAATGCGAGACGCGATTAAAGAAATTTGTACGTAGACAACAAAGTTATAAATTAAATGGAGATCTAAGCTAAATATTACGAAAGTAATATGTACAAGTTTTTCTTTTAATGTTTTTTATGTTAATTGAAATATTAAAAGAAAAACAAAACGTAATTTATGGGTTTTGAAATGTACTTTTTGCTGTGCGATTTCTTGGTGACAAATCAATTATTTGCTGTGTAGACATAACAATCTTCTACATGCCCATATATGTATAATTGATAGCATATTTAACATTTATAGCATTTTGCATCAAATGGCATGTTTGTTATTTACAACTATGATGCATCATGCATTGGACTAATCTTCCACTGGAAAAAGAACTCACCACATATTAGATCACCAACACGATGCATGTTGCTGTAAAAGATCGTCCAAACTGCCATTCGAACCAAGTTCTACACCATTAGTGCAGGAAAATTGGGTCAGCAGAGATTTGCATTATCAGGAGCAATTTTTTCTAACAAACACCCACTTTCAAGCTGGAACTGAGGGAAATCATTGCGAATCTAACGTATCATTGTATTAGGATATTTTTTGCTAGTGCTGTAGAATGCCGACAAATTCAACTCCTGAGATTGTCATATTAGCGGGCCCTCCGCAAGAAAAAAGCAGATTGCTAAATGAAATTGCTCAAAGGGTTCCCAGACCCTTTCAAGGTTTTCTGAACAGTTATGGCTCCATAGCAATAGTATTGTTGCCCGCAAAAATCATTGAATGAATCGTTGTATCGTTGAATGAATTGCTCTTCAATTGATATTTCTGATGAACTTGTTGAAGAAACATGTGAACATACTGATCCGAATTATTATTTTGTACACCAGAGAATCCTCCATTATCACCACTTCAACTTGTTAATAGCTATCGCAGGAAAAAAAGTTAGTCCAAGTTTAGTTCAATAAAATCCACCTCTAGAGTGTTATTTCTGGACATGTATTTTATTGATGTGACCTGTCGAAAGCTAACGCAGGAATAAAATTCAATTTAAGTTTCCCGTGCGAAATCTCGGAAAATTTGAAAGTTTCCAGCCAAAAGTAAGAAATGAATGTATAAAATCAGGCTCTAGAATATTGTGTCTGGAGATGAATTGCATGGATGTTACTTGGCAATAGCTATCGCAGGGAAACAAATTAGTTCAAGTTTTCCGTGGGAAATCTTGGAAAATTCGATTTTCCAAAAATCATTAGAAAATTTGTATAAAATCAGCCTCTAGAGTGTTATATCTGGAGTCGTATTTGACTCTGATTTTATACAAATTTTCTAATGATTTTTGAAAAATCGAAATTTTCCAAGATTTCTTACGGGAAATTTGAACGGGTTGTTTCACTCTCATGGTTGGGTTCGCCCAAATTTTTTAAATTGTTTATATCTTATTTATTAATTTGAGTGGATATTCTTGACTTTATTGTTTATAAAGGGTTTTCCAATAAGGACTTGACACTTTTTTTTTTTAAATAAAACGCAAAACATTTGAGATATCTCGAAAATGTTATTATTGGGTCAAAGTACAATCAAAACATTTATGTATGGAATTCGACATCGTTCATATGTCCACCACGGGAACGTTTGTATGTGTCGATTCGTTTTACCCAATTTTCGATGACTCGACCACACATTTCGACGGAAATGGCCGCTATCTCTCGTTCAATATTGTCTCTGCCTCCTCTAACGACTCCGGCTTATTGGCATAGACCAATGATTTAACGTAGCCCCATAAAAAAAAGTCTAGAGGTGTTAAATAACACGATCTAGGCGGCCAATCGACAGGACCTTTTCTGGATATAACACGTTCATCAAATTTAGATTTCAATAAGTCGATTATTAGACCCGCTGTGTGGCATGTCGCACCGTTTTGTTGAAACCACATATCATTAAATAACGTTGTAGCATGTCTCTGTAGCAGCGAATCGACTGTTTTGGTTCGTTTGCGACGGACGCTTGAACGGCAGCAATATTCTCGGCACTTCGACCAACCCGTTGTCTCACTGGCACAAATTCAATCAATTCAATCAATATTTAGACTTACATTTTTTCACTAGATTATGAATTGCTTGTCTATTGGGACGATAATTACGACCAAAAATTGGAATTAACGCTCTTGAAGTTGCAGTCACCGACTCGAAATTTTTGTCGCAAATTTTAATTATTTGTAATCGTTGTTCGTTCGTGTACTTCACCATGATGAAAATGTTGTCTTTACTGAATGTTTTGACACAGACAGTTTGGTTATTGGTTTAAGGGTGCGTTCACAGTGAAAGTTCAAAGTTGTCAAGCCCTTATTGGAATACCCTTTACTATTCAGATCCAAATCCATTCAAAAGCATATTTTATGAACGGAATATTTTCTATTTTTTATTTGGTTATAAAAAGTGGTGACCCCTTGGGTCAAAGGTCACCAAATATGGCATTTTTCAGAAAACACGTTTTTTCGTAAACAAAAACTGAATAAAAAATAAATCTGATACTGTTATATAAATGAACAGTCTATTCCCTTTCATATGAGCCATCAATCATTCACAAATCGATTAAATAGCAGCACTTTGAAAATTTAAGTTCTAAGAAAATTGAAAAAATTCAGAAAATAGCGAACGGCCTTGCTCCAAAGAACAGTATCTAAGCGGAAACAAAAGATACCAGTTGAATTACTTCACGTAGAGAATATTTTAAGCGGTTTTTGTCAAAATCAAGAGAAGTCAGGACAAACGTTGATACTATTAAAGTTATCCGAAAGTAAAAATATCTATATTCATTCAAATAAATTATCTGGGTTCCACATATGAAACTGCACCGGATAATTTTTCTCTTCGGCGCCAAGGCCATTGTTATCGATCAATAAGCATGATTCAATAATAAAAACAGATGATATGCCAAAGAAACCATGGAGTTATTGTAAACAAAATTTAATGGTCCGGTTACCTCAGGTCAAGATAGTCTTCTTTCTTTGGGGCTACCTTAAGGATAAACTATATATCAAAAAACCATAAACCATTGAGAATCTCAAAGAATAAATTCCAAGATATCACGGAAAAATTCATCTAAAGAATTATTACATGCTGCCACAGCCGAGGCGGTGATTTCCCCGATCTTTAGAACAACATGTGGGTGAATGCTGAGAGATTGCTGTTCTAACCGTCATAACCTTTTCGAAGCCATGATATGTTAGGGAACTGTAACCTGAACCACATAAAACGATAAAAAATTACTTTGTTTATAATTATTTTAAATCCTGCCTTCTTTCTACGCAGGTATTTAAATAACTATATTGTTGGCGGTAATTTTTCGTCCTTAGTGATTAAAGATCACCGATTTTAATGTTTTCTTTTTCATGATTTTCACTTCCGACGTCGTCTTTCATTGGAAATAAAGGCCTTGTTTCTACTTCATATGCAGTAGAACTAAATTTTATGTCACTCTGTGAAAGAACATTAGAGGTAAGTTTATTGCTACCATTTTGTGTGTACACTTCATATACCTCCCGCAATTATCTCTTTTCCATCACAAAATTTGCGCCATTGTTAGCGATTATTTCGATGGGAATACCTTACACTAGTGTGTAGCAATGGACCACTTGGCCTTATTCTCGATCGAGGTAGACTACGCATTAATTGCTGTGATGTAACTGCTTTTTTGGCGCCGACACTCTACAAATTTGTTCTTCTGAAAACGAACAGCGTTTCGGTAATTTAGAATCTAGTATTTTTGTCGAATTATACTAAATTGAAGCGTGGGCCCTGCGTGTAAGTACTTAATATGCGTTTGTCTTATGACTGAGAATGTGTGCCTTCGGTAAATTCATTGAATGTTTCGTATCGAACGAGATATTTAATTTTTGTAATCTTCCTCCTACTCTTAAAAGTCATTCACAGTCAATCAAATCGGACAATGAAATTAATTTGCTTTTAGAGCCAATTTTTACTTTCATTTCAAAAATGTATTTCGTTCTGAAATTCTTCCGATTGCCTCCATTTTACATATAATTTCTCAGCCTTTGTCAGCAAATCGACCAAATTATTTTCCGATACAACGTTTTGAGTTTCAACATTTTAGCTAAAATTCGTTTCCCTTCAATTGAGACATCAATGTAACAGGGCGTTGTTCTAATCTAGGGGTTGTTCGGTGGTTACTATGTGTCGTGATATCTGCTGGATTCAACTTTGATGTTACATGGTTCCATCTGTACAGGGAAATTATTTGCAATATTTCTGACGTCTTTCGGTCGTTGAATAATTTGTTAGTAAGAAACCAGGAACTTCGATCTGTTTTAATTGCAGTAATGTAGATTGGCTGATCTTCGGAAATCTTCGGAATTTTTGTAAAATTGGCTTGAAGGATCGAAGACTCGAGCTATTTAGGATAATTGCTTTCGTTTGAATTCCACGTTGATCTCATAAAAAAAGATGTCCTGCGGCATTGAATTCCAAAGTCCTGTTGTTTTCACGGTCCAACACAATCATCATCAATGTATAGCATTTCTTAATTTCTCAAATCTGGTGAAATTCAGTTGAATTAGACTTCCTTTTCCGTAATATTGAACCACCTTTACATCATCGAGATTTCTGCTTCGTCTAATGAATCGGCTTGGGATCTCGTCTGGCAATCATGGAATGCTGAGAATGTTATCTTATAATCCTCAGCTAATTGTCATAATAGAATAGAAATTTTGTCTAAGCATAATTTCGTAATTCTGCTGTCATGTTGAATCTCTGCGTGGTATGGTAGATAAAAGCATTTTTGTCATTTAACGCCACCTCAGTTGGTGGTAAAAAAGCGACGCCTGGCATTTTTAACAAATGTTAGTTTCATCGCCGTCAACTGATTCTTCAATTTTAAAGGAAATCAACTTTAAAGGGTAACCTTAAGACATACCTTCCTTCTGAGTTCCGCATATAGTTTCTAATATAATGCCTTTCGCACTCCATTTCAAGTTCCAACCTCCAAAATTGCTCCAGCACTCGGGGGATATATTGGGTTCTTGTGCGACTGCGGAGAATGATTTCATGGAGCTTCCGTCCTTTTTTAAAGATGCGGCAACCACCCATCTAAACCTAGTTGATTGGATTATTAGTTTATTGTTGATTTTGAATTTATCAGCTTTCAAAACTTCAAAAAATATAACCGCTTCTAGTAGGATGTCTATCTTTTTTGGTATATTATAAGATGGATCGCCAGCTGCAAATCATGTTTCATTAGTTCTTCGACAGATGTTGCATATCTATCTTGGATTGGATAATTGTAGACGTCAACTTTGTTAGAATGAATGCATCGATATTCAAATAGTCGTTCCTTTCGAACCTCAATTGCAACGGCAATTCGTCCTTTGAATCTGGTTGAGTATCGCCTGAAATTTCAGCTTAAACCACAGAAATGACTGTCGATGATTGATTAGATATGGAAGGTAAACTATGTAAATGTGAATAAGTGTGGTGTTTTAGTTTACAAACAAGGCATGAATAGTAAACCGGGCATGATCGCTATGACCTTCCTTCAGGTAATTATAACATATTTCAGATTGATTAACCATAATTTGTCGTTTGGAAACTGGAATCTTTTTGAATTTAACGCATCTATTCAATGACTGTTAATAATGGCAACAAGCGCATTTTCCACTTGTTGACGTAGTGTCGATTGATTTTCTTGTCACATAGTGTGCTTACTTTCGCATAACATCGATGGTTCAAAAATCCGAAAAACTGATAAATTCTTGGAAATTCATTGTTGAGGGTTTCGTTAGCCCATGTAGTTGGTGTTTCCAACATTATTCAATAATATACGGACCAGCCATAGATCTCTATTTGCAGCTTCTTGACCTAGTGCCTTGA